>OX411308.1:36571207-37802472 GCA_948150685.1 Rhaphigaster nebulosa
TAATTATTTCTTAAATTTATTATTATTATTTGTTTACTTTTTTATGAATTTTTGCATTTATTACCATTACCTATTACTCTTGGTCATGACAATAAATTTAATTTTTGCTACTAAATACAAATTCAAAATGGAAACAAATAGAGTACAATGAACACGAACAATCTTATTTAATAAATACAAATATTTTCCGGCCTTTTTTTAATCTAGAATATAAATGTAATATGATAAATAGTTTAATTAACGTCGTTTATTTAAACTAAAATACTTCAAAAATTAAATTATCACTTGATCAATTTCAAAACGAATTTTTAATTTGATCCTTAAAATAATGATTGTCAAAATTGTGCTTTTTCACAATTAATAACTTTTCTAACTAATCTTGAGTTGAAAGATTAAAATCAATGGACTGTTTTGTATTTATTTTATTTATTTTATAGATACCCATGACAAAATATTTGTTTTATTTTTATTATAAAATTCATTGTCGTTACAGGATTTTATACACATGTTATTTCCGCTTCATTTATGGCTTGATGACCTTTTATCAGTGTTGTTATTTTACCGATTTATTTATTATTTTTCTTTCATATATATGTTCTTATATTAATTTTTTTTTTAAATATTGCGGCATCTTACCGATAGGTGATATGAATTTTATTTAAAACAATGTTCCTTTGGGTGAATGTTTATCTATTAAACAAATAAATAATAACTAAATTTCTTTATTTAAAATGAAATAAATTTTACGTATTTAAAATTACATTAAATTTATTTATTTAAAGTTATATTAAATTTATTTATTTAAAATTATATTAAATTTATTTATTTAAAATTAAATAAATTTTACTTATTTCAAATTAAATTAAAATTCTGTATTTCAAATTAAATAAAATAAGTTTTAATTTAATTTAGATTATAATTTATTTATTAAAATACCTAAATACCTATTAGATAAAATTACGTTTGATTTTAAATCAGGGCGATTATGTATTTTGTCCATCCTGACACGTTCCTCCGAAATTTAAAAAAAATTAATAAGAAGCTTTAAAAATTTTAAAAGTTTAGTGAAGACCCCGAATTAAGGATCTTAATGTTTTGATGATTACATTTTTGATTATTAATGAATATAATATTACGAAATAAAAAAAAATATTTGAACGTTTTGATCTGAAATATTGTAAAGTATTAATTTTTGTTTCTACCTTAGACAAGTCTACCAATACAGTTTCGATAAGTATAAAATTCATATTAATGATTTAAAATTTTTAAGAATTGTTCTCCCTAATGCGGAGTATGTTGAAAATTTAGTGAATAAATAATTTACATAATATTTTCTCATTATATACTCTTTCTGAGGTTTATAATGTTTACTGCCAACACTTTTTTCTTCTTAAGCGACAAATATAATGAAATGAAATTGATATGGATTTCTCTGGAATCCGAAAACTGATCTGTAGAATAAAAAAAAACTGAAAACCACTATTTCTTTTTGATTGTCACATACTGATTAGCTATAATATGATTTAGGTACTGTTGGCTGTTAGAATTAGATATGATTTTATATTTTTTAATTAAATAACTCTCCTTGTGCACATAATGCTATGAAATTTGGGCATTAATTGTCATGTTAAATTTATATAAATTATAATAATATAAAATGCAAATTATATAATATTTCTTGTAGGTTATTCTGTGATAAATAATAGAGGTATTAATTTTAGTTTGAGATTATTTACTTCTCTTTATTATTATTGAATAAGTGATCATAAGTAATATATAGTTAAATACTGAAACGTTTGTTATAACTGATTGTAAACTTAATGTTAAAATTAGGTTTTTAATTAATAAATTGTTTAGGGCAAATAAAAAAAAAATTATTGGCAGCGGTGGGATTCGAACCCACGCCCCCGAAGAGACTGGTGCCTTAAACCAGCGCCTTAGACCGCTCGGCCACGCTACCACATACTTCTGGGGCTAATAAAACAATATTTAGAGGCAAATGAAATATTAATTTTCGTCTATACTTTTCGAAATCTCACTTTTAGTTTTAGAACGGTTCTTCGCAAGTAGAAACAAGTGATTGAGGAAAAAAATATTAGTTCTCTACGAAAATCTTGCTTGTTCTCTTACACTGAAGAAATATATTCAGCGAAATTTATTAACCGGTGGAGGTTTCGAGAGCAGAATCACGATGAAAGCAGTTTTCAGAAAAAACAAATGTTCAATCTAATGTGACAATAACTTTAATAAATCAAAACCAATCATATGTGAATTTTGCAGTTTCTTTTTGGTATGTAGATGAAGTATGTATTTTGTAAATAGTTTTGGGCTGACTGTCTCGGAGTGATATTTGAAAAACAAGACACTTTTTTTTTTGTTCAAGTCATTTCAAAACTTTTTCCCCCGTACTGTCAGGTCAAATTAATTCCAGAATTTAGATTCTATAAAAATCTTTATATTGATACGAAATATAGTAACATATATGCTTGTGGTATTTCTTTTACAAAATCAGAAAATAAGTATGTTTTCTTAAAATGTTCAAGGTTTCGTCGCAAAAATCGTCTCACAGATTTATCAGAATCATAATAAGTTTGGTAAAAAAAAAATAGAAATAAACAACAATAATACGAAAAATCTTTAAAACATAAAATTTTAGAATAAAAAACTTTATAGCGCATTTACAAGATTATTTTTTTTATCAAAATCGATTAATTTTATTGAATTAGGGATTGATAAATTATTTGCCACTTCTATAATTTTGTTTTAATGAAAACTAGTTTCGAATGTTATACATTCATCATCAGATCAAGGTTTAAGCAGATTATATCAAACAGAAAAGTTTGTATTGGTTTGTCCTGGCATTGAACTTCATTTTTTTGCTCTCGTATTGCTAGTTCAGTGCGAGAACAAACCAATACAAACTTTTCTGTTTGATATGATCTGCTTCTTAAACCTTGAACTGAAGATGAATGTATAACATTCGAAACTAGTTTTCAATAAACACAAAATTTTAGAAGTGGCAAATAATTTATCAATCCCTAATTAGATTGATCCTTCTATACCATCATGCGGATGTCAACTAATTTTATTGAAAGTTTGTATGACTAATACAGGGAATAAGTTTTTGTTTTCTTGTTTAAACCTACATATATTTGTGAATATGAAATCTTCATTTTAAACCTGCGGCAGGGGCATTTAAAAGAAGCGATATTTAAGAGAATCTTTTACTTTAACATAATTTCTTGGTTAATATCGCGTTAATACCCAATATTAAGAATCTACAAGACTATTATGCTTCCTCCTGTTATTTTGAGAAACATTTACGATAATTGGAGACCTGCGATTTGTGGTTTTCGGAAATGAAAGTTCAACAATTGCATGTAACAATTATTTTTCATATAAAGATGCCTACATACTTGCGCTCCGAGCGTTATCCATGTTACTAGAAATTGTTAATTTCAAAGAACGTCTGGTGACCCATAGGATACCCGAGAACATTTAGTAGTCATTTTGCAGATTAGTTGCAAACATAGACATGCTATTAGACAATAATAGAATAATCCTAAAATAATATTTAAGTTATAGGAAAAAGTATTGATATAAACGATTGCTTTAACCTGCTGATTTCCATATTGGACTGATTATAGATATAAATAAATAAAATTTGGATTCTGATGTAAAGAGACAAAAAATGTTAGATGTGGATAGGTTAAATTGAGTCTTAATCAAATAAGGAGTTGAAAAAATATAATAAACAGAAAATAAATAAATAAAATTGAAAAATAAAACATATTTAAAATGAATAGGAAATAAAAATATAATAAAATAAATCAAAAGTTTACTAGATGTTATTATTGTCATTAGAGATGGGAGTGGATAATACGGATCATAATAAGTCATTGCTGTTTCAATTAATTGAGAATTTGGGAATATATTAGATGCAGGTTTTGTTTTTCAGAATTTTTATTGACAAGATTGATTTTCCTTAAAAATATACTATGAAGGATATTAATTTAAATGTAGACTTTTAGTTAAATTTTTTAATAATCTTGGAAAACAATAATGACATGCGCACGAAAAAACAATAAGCCTGTCACGCTCCAGTCCAAACCAGAACAGTGAACACTCAATGTGTTCGTAGAAAAAATCGGCAGGTTTTTCGTGCTCTGTTCCAAAACCTCGTACAAATAGAACATGCTTAAGCGCTTTCAGCGTTTGCAGAACGTAGCGTCGGTGTGTACTTCTCTTAATATTTGGTCTGCGGAAGAATTAGTATACGGAAGAAGACAGATGGCTCCACAACGTGGCATTTACGCGTCGTCCACATTTAATTATGTAGTATTATTATGATGACTTATATATCTTAAAACGACTGCAAAACTCTGAAAGGGTAGATGGGAGGATTGTATTAGGTATTATTTTGTAGATTTGGGTTTTGGCGGGGTTCATTGGAGAGGGATATAGGGATTTTGCCAAGTTTTCGATTCTCATATTTCACAGTCAGAAGCTTAAGACTAGCTCCTTGAAATGGGAATAACAATCTTAATTTAATTTATAACAGATTGATTGCGAAATGTATGTAAGGAAATATGAATTTCATTTTTTTATATTCTACTAATCGGACGTTTCTATAACCTGCAGGTGTTGAATATTAATTAAATCCCTTCTTCTACAATTTATTCTTGTAACTGTATACTATTCCTAATACAAAATCATGTCTAGGCAGTTTATAGAATTCTGTTTAGTTCTATTTACAATGCATTTAGTATAAATGATTGTTCAATCCGTGAACTCGCGAACTGGGCGATCGGTCGAGGTCGTGTAACCATCCATCAATGTGACTCCCTCTCTCATTCTTTTAATTATTTCATCATTCGATGATCGTTGGGCCTGTCGCCGAAAAACAAGATGGATCGAAACCAACACAGCTCCGCTTGTACATTTGTATCAATAACCCACTCCTCTTTCAGTTTATCTCTGCCTACCAAGTGCTGATCTTCAGTTTAGAACAGAAGATTATCTGTGAAATAAATGATATCGTCATTAAATTGAAGACCGTCAGTTTATTGAGGGATAGTTAACAAAAAATTTTTTTTTTTTACAAAATTTAATTGATTAGGAAATAGGTAGTTGTGATCTATTTATAAAAAAAATTGATGTTCGAAAAGATGAGCAGATAACCTGTTAGTCACTTATAAATCATTCGAATCCGATTGATGCCACAACTTAATGAAATCTCATTAAAAAAAAAAAATAACCTAAATTTTATTATATTGAGCCATTGATTACTGTAATAATTAATGAACTTTGACTAAAGATGAAAAAAATATATCAGGCTATTATTTGGAATGTCTTTGGGTTTTCTGTGGATAGTAATTATGATTAGGTTTCATCAGGACGGGGATTGATTGGCGGTTGGCTCATAATCTGACCAAATTGTCTTAAAAAAAAATTGGCTTTATTCGACATTTGTGTTAATAACGAATAATAAACTAATTCCTTAATTTTAGTTTGAATGAATATTTATGTTTTACGTTTTTTATTAGTTTTTAAGGAATTAATAATTAATTCCTATATTTTCATTTAAGAGTATAAATTTTATTTATGAATCAAACGTTATAATGCAATATTATAAGATATTTATTGTTTATTTTTATAATTTATTAATTATTATTTAACACATGAAATAAGGAGCCTATTTTTTTAAGTATAACTTTTATGATACTAAGTTCTTGTTTATAATTGAATGTACTGAGAATGAAATTAACTATATTTATATTGTCTGAGATTACTAATTTTATAACATTTTATGACTGACAAAAATCGCTAAATATGTACTCAGTATCCATTATTAGAAGTAAAAGAATATTATACACTAAAAACATTTTTATACAATAACGCATATTATGAATAAACATTAATTACAATTACCAATAAAAAAAAATATTTGCTATTGTATAAATTTTTGTTTCAATAATGCACAAGTCTGGCTTGCAAAGTTTGTCGTCCATTCGTCTTTGCTTGACAATCATGATATTGAGATCGGTCACTCTACTACAGACATAATCTTTTATGAAAATGCTGTTAAGAAATAAACTTTTGTTATCTTGCAATTACATTGAGCAATTTAATTTCTTTTTAAATGCAAAACTCACACGTTATATAAAATTCAAATGAAAAAAAAATAAAAATAGAATGCGGACAATTCTTAAATGCAATTAATATTGTTGAATTTTACCCTATTATAATAATTTATAATGATTAATAATCGAAACTACAATTAAAACAATGGGATAATTATAATATGTAAATTGAACAATGGTTTGTTCTATTAGGATCTCATTGCACACCCTTTCACACAATTAATTACCAAAATTTATTGTTTTAAAGAAAAAATTAAGCAATTTTGAAGGAAATACGTATTTCGGACTTATATGAGACATTCTTCGAAAATTGGGAGATTTTTTAATATTTTTCAGATAGCGCTGTAATTTCTTTTTTAATTTGTTATTGCTTTTAATTGCAGCTCAGACACTGTTGTCAAAGTATTCCATCTTAAATATTTCTAGAATGGAAGATAAAATATTTCAATTTTCAAAAGTGAGGGGTAAGAGTTTGGTGAGGTTGTGATTATAATTGTGTGAGGGAGTGAAGAAAAGGTAATATCACAAGGAAATAATAACGATAAAAATAAATAAAAAAATGTATAGCTTTATTGATATAGCTTTAGTTTCAATAATTTTTAGTTAAATTATCACATTATTATTATTAAATTATGAAGTGTATGTGATAAATTAATTTTACATTTTAATAAAACAACCGTATTAGAGGAATATTGAATGAAATAAAATTTTGTAATAAATAAAAAATGAAGGAGTGAGGTTTTTGTGCTTATTCATTGTTTACTGATAAGGCCTTAAATTTAGAGCATCAATTTTTACACCACACCAAATCCTTTGAAACCTGAAGAAATACAATAGAATTCCATCAAATGTTTAACTTTCTTTATTTATTCTATGACCAGACGAGGGAGTGAGGATCACCAAACACTAAACATATTTTTTTAAATTAACTTCTCATAGTAACAGTATGCTTAATGGAGGTACTTCTCAGCATCGGTTACAGTTTGGTTTGTAGTGAGGATTTTAGTGTTTAGAATATTTTTACGTATTTACTATTATTATTAACATTAGAGCTAACCCCTGATAAAACAATTCCAGACCAAGCGTTTATCAAAATGAAAAAATGTCTTCCAGATGCATCAAAAAGCCTGGTTTCTTCATGGGACTGTGGTTTCTCCTATTTTTGAGGAATGACCCACATATGGAGAAACCATATATTGATATCCTACTTGCAGTGAATTCCAGCTGGTATTAAACAAGTACTTACAACAAAAAACACTTGTTTTTTCCATTTTATGTTTTAATGATTTGATTAATTTTCCTGAAATTAAGATGAATTTAGTATCCTGGAGGTAAAAAAAAAAAAAATAAAGAAAAAAAAATAGAAAATTGTATACATTGTTTTATCTTATTCTTTAAAAATTACCAAATACAAGAATGTACCATATTTCAGAATTATATAAAGTTTTTAGACATCCAACCTTACACGTTATAAGATATTTGAGTAAGATTTCATCGTTGAGGAAACGATGGACGAATATAAAATTGAAATATCTCATTTTATTTAAAGGGAGAAGTTGGTCGGGGGGTGCGGTCAAAGAATTACACTATTATAAGATAAACTTATATATTTTGTGCCGACGTTTCGGCCTAAGTTTTAGGCCATCTTCAGGGCTAAAAGGAAAACAAAATAACAACAATGAAAAAAGACAGAGGCAGTTCCAGTAACAGTAAAAATGATAAAAAACAGAAAATACAAGTAAGATAAAAAGTATGAAGTATAAAAAGAAAAAGATAATACTAAATTATATAATACAAGAGACAAATGAAAAAGTAAAATAAAATAAATGAAATAACAATGTAAAAATTAATTTAAATTAAAAAAATTCTTTATTTACACAGAGAATAGTGAAATGTATGAAATCTATTAGTTAAAAAGACAAGTAGTATGAAGGTTTGGTAATGTGTAAAGCATACAGAGATAGTTGTGATGTGACAAGTTATGCAAAAGGTGACAATCCTGTGTAAATAAAGCATTTTTTTAATTTCAATTAATTTTTACATTGTTATTTCATTTATTTTATTTTATTTTACTTTTTCATTTGTCTCTTGTATTATGTAATTTAGTGTTATCTTTTTCTTTTTATACTTCATACTTTTTATCTTACTTGTATTTTCTGTTTTTTATCATTTTTACTGTTACTGGTACTGCCTCTGTCTTTTTTCATTGTTGTTATTTTGTTTTACTTTTAGCCCTGAAGATGGCCTTAAACTTAGTCCGAAACGTCGGCACAAAATATATAAGTTTATGTTATAATAGTGTAATTCTTTGACCCCCCTACCAACTTCTCCCTTTAAATATACATATACGGTCAACAAAAACTCCCTCCATTATATCTCATTTTATTTATTTTTGTTTTAATTTTTGACGAATAATCAACGAAAAACCCTCTAAGACGTTTAATGTTCATCTCCAAACGCAAATAAGGTAAACTATAGAAATTGCTTAAGTTTTGAATCACTAATAATCATCATAAAATAGATTTTGATTTGCTTGCCAATAATTTTTTTTAAAAAAGATTAAGCAGTCCAGAGGTCCTGAGAGATATTGGACAACGAAATTATTAAAAAAAAAATATTTTTTCTATTCAAATACATTAGGAAGTCCAATAATTAATAAAAAGAAGAGCAATAATGATTTTCGAATAGTATTTATTGCGCGTTCCAACACAACACGCAATTAACACTATTGGGAAGTCATAATTGCTCCTCCTTTTATCGAAATAACACTTCCTTCAAAGAAAGGTTTTTCGAAACGTGCAAATTAAGAAAAAAAATCATTTTTGGTTGATTAAAATACTTCACATATATATTTAAATTTCAAGTTCATTTTGCGGCGGTAAATTTATTTTAACAGATGTAATATTTTTACAGATGAGACATTTTTATTATTATTTTAGTGAGTTTGATGATTTCCTTTTAGTATAATGCATATTTAGATAAAATATTTTGTTTTCAGCTGATGAATGACTAATGATTCGTATCCAATTCTTCAGATAACTCTTTTTTTCTGATGTGGGAACATCTATGACGAGGGGAAATCTTTTCTGATTAGATAGCATGGTATTCCTTAAGTCGAAGTGTTGTTCCTTTCGCGGCTGCGTTATCTCCTAAGAGAGATCATGGAAATTTCTTAAGTGTATCGTTAATTCCGTTTCTCTTTGTCTTAACCAAATGGACTGCCTATTAACTATAAAAGAAATTTGAAAAATGAACCTTACACTAGAATATAATTCATGAGAAATATAGGATGACGTTTAATTTGTTACTCTAGAAAGGTTTCTGGCATAAATCAAAGAAGAAGGATTCCTGTTTTGTATCGTGCGTGGAACCAGCGGGACCTAACCGAATCTGACTGTGGGTGGCCAAAGCATTTAGAAGATAATTACAAAGATTGATTGTCCTCGGTGGGGAAATGGAAGCTCGTTACAAGGAAACAGTTGTTTTCATACTTTTAATTACTATTAAACACGTTACAGTTTACCAGTTGTAAAATTATGCCACTAGTTCAGAATACTTTTTTTTTTGGGATAGTTTCTAGAAGTTGGATTTCATATCATTTATTACATATAACCAAGACGTGACCAATAATATATTATATTTTTCTTAGAATATAAATGCTCTTAGTCGTGAAATACTTCTATTATTAGTTGTGTGTATTGTTAGGTGAAGATGAAGAAGCTCTTTTATTAATTGCTACAACTCTAATGGATATCGGTAAAGAATTCCGTTTTGAATTAAAGATACATAAACATAAAAGTGACGAGTGCTTGACCGTTGATTCATTTTTTTATTTAAGGATTCGCTATGAGAAATCAACCCGAAAGAAAACAATAAGTTTTTTTTTTTTATGTGAGGTAGTATGCGAACAGATATTCTTCTTCACACCATTTTATTAATGATAATGTAATTACATACAATAGGTTATTTCCCATCATTAATACGACTGGAAGGGCCCGTCTCAAGGGCGGTTGAAAAAACAATATTAATTAATTATAATAATAATAGTAATTAACTGATTTATTTATTCCATTTCTTTTCCGTAAAAAATATGGAGAACAGATATCACATTAGATACAATGACAATACGGATAGTAGTAGCCCCTATTTTGTAAGATTGTTGAGGTTTTAACCACCTAAAAACCTCCAAAAAATCTTATAAATGAATAAAAATTCCGATGATTCATTTAATCCTAACTGATTTATTTGTACAATACAAAATCTCAGAGAAAAATGTATATACTTATAAATGAAGTTATAAGCTTATTTTAAGGTATAAGCTCCCCCTTATTCCTCCAAAAAGAGAAATGAATAGCATGAAATAATAAACGTTAGCCTAAAGTTAATCTTATAAAGTGTGTTGTGAACTTGCTTCCACGGTTATGAAGTTGTCTTGACAACGAAGATGGACACCTATGTATGCTCTTATGCATTTTATTTTATGGAGGCGCACGTGTACACTCCAAGTAAAAATCTCTTTCAAACGGTACCTTCCTTTTGTTAATTGGTTTCAGTACTTCGCCTGAAAAGAGGATCTCGCCAACAGAAGAAAAATTGGAGTTGCTGCTCAACTGCGTTTAGTTGCTAAATTACACAGCATACTGGATCAATCGGGTAGACAATGTTAAAATCAAAGAAGGGAGGGATCGATCGATGGGAAAAGCATAGTACAACAATATTCTAATTATTTGTTATTATATTTGCAAGAACGCTATAATTAATTCATTTAAATATATTTTTTGGTTGCAACAGCTTTTATAAGTAATAATTACTTAGTAATAATTACTATGAATATAAATGTTCTAGTTGCTGTAGTGCGTGATAGTAATCATGTTTCATGTGTATTTAGCACTCGGTGTATTATAATGGTCTTGTAGATTTTAATCTAAAAGTTTCAAGACAGTAGGCTTGATGATGCTGGCTGTAGTGCAGAATACTAATTTGTTATTCTATTTTTCCCTCAACACTTAAAGTAAAATAACAAAAAAAAAACCCTATAAGAACAAAATTTTTTTATGTAAAAAATTAATCTAATTTACCTTATTTGATACATTTATATAATAACTAATATAATATTTAAATATTATATAATATACGAGTATATAATATTATATATATATTTATATATATAATATTATAATTATAATATATATAATATTTATATAATAAATAATATTTATATAATAAAAATATGTCTATAATATAATAAAAATATGTCAAAATAAATGTCTATTTTGTAACAACAATATATCATATAAGGTATTATTTATTATATAATATTTATATAATAAATAATACCTTATATGATATATTTGTTACAAAATAGACATTTATTTTGATACATTTTTATTATATTATAGACATATTTTTTATTATTATAGACATATTATTTATTATATAAATAATTATTATATAATTATAATATTATATATATATATATATATATATATATATATATATATATATATATAAAATATTTATATAATAAATAATACCTTATATGATACATTTGTTACAAAATAGGCATTTGTTTAAATTTCCATTAAAATATTTTAATGTCAAAGTATTTATATATACGACATTTCAGGACATTTGAATGGAAAATTTCAAACATATGACTAATAAGTTAATAAGGTAAATTAGATTCACATATTTTTATATATATATATTTAATTTTAGTTTTTTGATGGCCATTACATATTATATTACAGTATGGTCTTGCTGATGGGACAGAACCCTGAAACGTTATTAAATTGTCAATAAAATTTAACTGAGAAGATTTTCTATTCACTAAATAGTAATTATTTGCGGAATCACGTATTTCAACATTATAATTTACAATATTTTTTAAACTTATATCTGCATATTTAAATGGCTAATTGTTACTATCTTTAGGTATATATACCGGAACCGCGGCATTATATTACGTCGTATTTTTTATTTTATTTTTCGAACAAGGTTCTATTGAAAGAAGAGTGTTTTAAGAATACAATAAGATAGAAACAGGTGACTAGGCTGAATTAGAGAAAGTGAGTGACGAAGCTGTCCTTGTGGTCCTACTCCCACACGTGACGTCACCGGCGACCTTTCAACAGGTGCGATCGGTTGTCCACTTCCCATTTAGGCAGTCCTACCTTCCTCACATTCCCCGCTCCCTGTTTACTTCTTTATGCCCTCGACCTCCGCATAACGTCTGTAAGTTAATCATCTAAAACCAATCGGCCGGAGTACACGTTAGTGAAGCCGAAAATAAATATCTTCCAGAACGAGATTTCAATAGCCTCTTTCGTCATAACTGCCAGACGTCATGAGATCATGCGTGCCTGACATGCGCTGAAACCGTTTCTGAACCCAATGGTGAAACTCCCCTCGTTAAATTAGTGGAGAGTTATTTCTCATCGAATTGGAACAGTATTTGAAAACATATAAACTGTCGGTTTGTAAACTACTCCAGTAATGTAGATTGCGGGCCTAGATCTAGTTGTTGGAAACAGATAACCCAGTCGTTAAGAAATAAAATCTAACTGCATGTCATTTGTGGACTTAACATTTACAACTTAACATACTTTGGTATTTGCTGCCCTGCTATAAGGACTTCTTCGACCTGTTTCTTGAGTTCGATTGAAATATTGAACTCTATCGATTTTACGATTTTATGTTTAAACACATTCATATGAAAAAATACACGAAATTACACAATTGTTAGGAATAAGAAGAATAACAATATAGCCTAAGTATGAATACTGTTTTCGTATGAATTATGAATTATTGCCATATTCATGCAAACGATTTAGATGAAATCGCCCATTATTATTTTCCTTATATTTTTTTTACGAATGATGAATCAACCATTGCGTCTACGGGAGTCGCTCTGCGCTTGAATTATAGCAAAAGAGATTTTATACAACTTCACTTCAAATAATTTTCTTAGTAGGATCGGTGTTTGGCACAAAAGTTCACCCAATATTTAAGTTACTCCAATTACATTTTTTTTTAAGAAAAAAAATGACACTTTTTTATGCGCTGTATCGCGAGAACTATTGAACCTATAGAGTTGCGATTAAGTTCTACTTGTGGACAATTTAGTTTTCTCAAGAAAATACGAGAAAGAATTTCGATTAAACGAATATTTTAAAATTATAAGCAATCTGCAAATATCTCAGAACTCCACTGTAAATTGAACTACAGTCAGCACCCCAAAAAACATAAGAAACGATTACAAAATTGGCAACTGGATTTTTTTTTGTAATAAAACTACCATTTGACGGGACTGTAACAGAATCATCGTTGACTATCTCTCTAGTAATGTAACTTTCGATTCGGAAAATATTAGAAAATGTTAGAATACGATGACAGTACAGTAAATTCGTATGGAATTAGTATTTCTAGAATATATGTACACGAAACTTATAATAAATAGTCCATATCGGAAATTTTAATTCCAAGAAGTTTGTAGTTTGTAGCAGGGCTATTCCCTTTTTTCTCGATTCATTCTAGTAAGTTCGGGGATATGTTATGAAAAAGATAATTTGAACTGAATAATATTTAAATCTGGAAGGTTGAGTAGATAATGAAATCCGCCCTAGAAAGAATGCATTGATCATTATAATAATTCTAACTTTACATATTTTTATTAATAGTCTTTTTATTTACGGCCCGATTGTACCCTTCTGTTAATTCAAAATCTACCCGTACTAAGTACAATTAATTAATTCGACGCTGTTATTACTTTCTGGGTGCCAGTCCGTCACACTCCTCAACCAGAAAAATTATGTACTATAAAGATGGGTGGAGAACTTCAGATTCATTAATAGAAAACCAGATAGCATTTCTCAAAAATATGTCAGATCAAGTAGGACATATTACTAGGACGACATAGAAGACATTGAGCTATCTGATGAAGAAGATATTGAAAGTTCGTCATGAAGTTGAGGAACAATAAGGTCCCAGGCATGGATGGATTTGAAGCCGAGGTCTTGAAGTTTAGTGGGGATGAATTATCCTTATATGGGAGGAGGATATGGACCACCACAAAGGTAGACAAAGGAAAACTTCTGATATTCGAGCAGAGGATTCTTCGAAGAATCTTTGGACCTCTAATGGACAGGCCTGTTTGGCGCCTCAAAGCTTTTGTAGGCGGCCCAGTGATGAGTTGTCGCGCCAATATAAAGAAAAAGATGTGTGCTTATTTTAAATGTTAATACTGCATTAGGTGTTATTTAGTAGATATCTAGTAGCGCTGAAACAATCTACCGTTTTGTGCATAATGCGACTCTGAAAAACGTTTCTTGGTTGTTCTCTCTTTAGCCGTTTCATTTCTCCATAACATTATGTGGATGATGAAACAAAAAAAGTTCATTTGGGCTATCCAAGTGCTTTCCGCATTCAAATATCTTTTTAATACCCTACTATGTTTTTCTCACTTTGATTGCTGCTGCAAAAGTAATATTTTTAAATTTGGTCTTTCTTCACTAGCATCACAGGCTGTTCCTTCGTCTCTTTCTTTTCCGTTTTTTAATCGTAGCCTGCCGCATAAATGTTTGAATACGGAAGAGTTATTTCTCTCTTTTATCGTTTCATTTCTCCAAGTTTTAAACATTTCCATCCTTGAAAGCTTGTCCTGGCCTGAAAAAAATTAATTGTATTTATGATATTGCAAATAAACTGTTTCAAAACATTCAATAAAAGATATTTACAAAAAAAAAAAAAAAAAATGAGTTTTATCTGGATTTATCTTGCAACATGCACATTCACGAAATTTCAAAATGTCAGATCAATTTATTTAAAAAGGTAAACATAATATTTGAAAAATATATTTTGTTTACTTACTAGATAATGGTATGGGCTTAACTGTTGTCAATTAAGAGTGAATTTTTCAAGAAAGCTCCACACTTTGTTAATTAGCCTTTTAAATTAACTTTGATTTTTCGACATTGCTCGCCTAATTGCTCCGCTTTTTCAACTAGATGTTGCCATTCCCATTTTTTTTTTTTTTTGTCTAATCAGGACAGCTGATTTGTCTGATTCCGGTGTTCGATAAAATCAATCCATAAAATAAATTGAATTAGGAAATTTAGTCAATTGAAATTTAATTATTAAATTATAATAAATCAATATACAAATTTGAATAAAAAGAAATTTATACTTAATGTATAAAGTAAAAACTGTAAATTAGAGACCTATTTAATATACTAAAACACATTTGCGAAGGAATTCGTTTTAATACCTAAATAAGTTAACATATCTGAGTTCAGAATTATCAAAAAAACAAGAAACATAAGTGAAGTCAGTTAAAGGTGATAATTTTTTGTTATTTATCTGTCACATAACTACTCAGTTCTCGCCAACTGTCCAGAAACCAGATAAAAAGAATTCATAAGATTTGGCGGGATCGTAATAAATGGGTTTCTACGCAATAAGTTTCTTTAGTTACTATATGGGTTCCTATAATATGCTAACTTGATGTATGGTTCATACTTCCCTTTCTAGATTTGGAACTTGGCCACTTCGAGGAAAGAATGTCACCTTCTGTTTTTCCAAAATAAAGTATTGCGTGTTTATTTGTCGGAGGTATCGTTATCGAACCTTTGGTTTTGCCAAGACGTATTGCTAATATCTTAATAGGATTCTTCTAGCCAAAGTCCCTGTTCCTGGTCATACTATGCTATTTATATGTATAGGGGGAAGAGATGATAATATAGAACCCCAATTTGTTTTTGATTTACCGGTGCTGGAAATTTCAAAAAAATTGTATTGACCCCTATGGTAATTACTAGGTTTATATATTTTTCATACACTATAAATTTCAAATTGACTGTCCCGCTAACCTCCAAATGAGAAAAAATTGTTTACTTTATCAAAGCAGTCAAATTGGTGCCTCTGAATGGCGAGGTTCGGGTAACATGGTGTTTTTTAGAATTTATTTGAATCAAAATTTCAAGGAAAATCAAGATAGATCAATGGTCATAAGGCACGTATTAATTTTATTATACAACCTCTGTTTCGTTTCCTATTCTGCTCCTTCTCTTCCACTTAATTCCACCGAGCCTGAAGTTAATGTTGTTAGGTCTATCGGAAAACACAAGGAAGAAAGAAGATAAAAAAATTAGGTGTTACAGGTCTAGCCAAGCAGGCCATTACGTGAACGATAAAATATGTCCTGGCTGAAAAATAAGTGTAGGCTGAAAGGACATTTTTCATATGTGGAAAACCAAAGGTACAAAGCCCAAAAATATGGCAAGAACATTGTTCACAGTGGATGGCCTGAATGTTGAAGTTCTTGAAGACGTAACACAATGAATCTGTAGGATTACTCTTGAAATGATTATCAATTCAGCAGCGACATACTTTGTGATTTCCAAGATGAAGTTAGGCGATTTGAAAAGAAAAAATATTAAATGTGCCAGTACTGAAAAGGTTTGAAAAATTATCGAGGCTTGAGGAAATATGCCCTGGTTGTTCTTGGAAAATTCCGCACGAAGTGAATGTAAATACAAATTTCTTTGTCACAACAGAAATTCTAGTATTAGATGGGGACAGAACCTCACTTTTGGGCCAAGAAACTTCGATTGAATTTGAAGTGCTCCGGATTGGTGCCGATCTTCATTTGATAGATCCAATTCAATGGAAAAAAGATTATTCAGACCAATTCAAGGGCCTTGGAAAATCAAAAGATTTTAAACTACTATTACCCATTGATTATTCGTTTAAAACAATCATTCAGAAATGATGCAGTTCCCCTTTCTGATAGAAAAGGTCGTCATTTCATCTGAATGGCAATCTAAAGTCCATTTAGTTCAAAAGAATACTCTATCACACCTTTTGGACACTTCCAGTGCAGCTAATAACACTATTAGTGTTATTAATAATAACACTACTAACACAGCTAACACCTTGATCAAGTTGAACACGAAATATTTGCTGTATGGGAAGGCACAAAGGCAACTAATTTATAGTTGCAAGTACACTATGGTACATACTGAACAAAAAAGCTAATACTGATGATATGGCGTGATCAAAACGATTCGCTTAATTTCGTTGTTTTTTGAAAATCACGTATGATCAAATTCCGATAGCATAATATCAAAAACCTTTCAACTTCTTGCTTACTATTTTTGAGGTACGAGCAGCAACCCAAGAAGATCCTGTTATGACAAGATCTACGAATTAACTGTTGGCCGAAGTACATGCGTTTTTTGAAATACTACAGGAAGAACTCAGTGAGATCTATGGTGTGCTGCTGTGCTGCTCACAACTTCTAATACCTGCTAGTCTCAAAGAAAGAGTTCTTGTTACATTTAGGCAGTCAAAACTAAGGGTAATAATGGACCGAGATGTGGTGGAGGTGGATATAGAAGCTTATATTAAAAGTTGCAAAGAATGTCTGATTACTGGATCTCCCAAACCGCCTGAACCGAAAGATCGTCCTCCCCTTCCAACACACAGCTGGACGTATTTAGCGTGTGATTTTTTGTGTCCAATACTCTCAGGTTACTATATTTTAGCTATAATTAATTATTATAGTCGTTTCTTAGTCACTTATGTAATAAAGTACTGACTTTCGCTCTACTCAAGAAATTTCACAATTTATTCCAATGGACCTTCTAAAAAATTTATCTCTGATAATAGGCTATGCTTCATACTGCATAATGTTAAAAATTTCTTATGCGAGCATAATGTAGAACATCTACACGTTATTCCATTAAGCCCACGAGGAAAAACCGTTTGATACTGAAAAGGCTTATAAATGTCATTGATGGTGGACTGGAAATTAGATTTAGGCTAGTATGTAACCGTCCAGAACACTTCTCATTCGATGACTAATAGGGTTCTTATGAACTTATTTTTGGCAGGCCACCCATGAACAAAATTCCTTCATTCATTCGTTCCAACCCTTAGAAGCATACACATTCCACGATGAAGAGTTTCAAGACCATGACCGCTTACTTATGGATAAAGAAAAAGATTGTCAATGTGAAAAGGCGTGGTCGGCCTTATGATTAAAATCTGAGAACTTGGTGGTCAAGCGCCAATCGAAGACAAATAAATTAATGCCTCAATTTGAACCTGAGGCGGTAGTGTTCATCTCTAAATGTGGATGGAACTTTGAAGTCAAGGTCCAAACATAGGAAGGAAACCCGTGCTTAGCCCACCATCTTACCCTAATGGCCTCTCGCCATCCCCTAGTAACTAAAAAGACAGTTTTGTGTCAGATTCTGTTCAGAGCTTAGCATTTTCTGTGGATGTCGGTCTTCAAGCTCCTGGTACTCCTCCCCGGCACACACGCAAAAGGAAACCACCTGCTTGACTTTGCAGTGGTGAATATAGTTTCGCTTAGAAGCTATTTTAACATCAGATATTCAAATTCAGTCCCTTTACTTTACTCTCAATTTCATAGTTGTGATTTCGTTGGTTAAATTTGCCAGGTTTATTTTGTTATTTAAGTTTCTCTTATTTTCTTAGCTTAAAAACAAAAATAATAAAGTATTGTAGTGATAACTTGTTAGTTTGGCAACATGTTTTATTTTGCATAACAAATGTTATGAAAAAAATTTAAATTGGCGGATTTTTGAATGCCTATGTATCCTATTATTAACAAGCAGTTAAAAGCAATAAACAACTAATTTATAGTTGCAAGTACACTACATACTGAACAAAAAAGCTAATACTGATAATATGGCCTGATCAAAACGTCGTTTTTTGAAAATCACGTATGATCAAATTTCGGTAGTATAATATTAAAAGCCTTTCAACTTCTTACATTCGACTATCTTCACTACTTAAGTTTTATACCAAGAACTAGAATTCTTATTGTTTATATTGTTTCTGTCGTTGAGTCTTCACTTCTAATAGAGTGAACATCTTTTCGTATCTTCAAAAACATTACAATTCTTCAAATATTGTTTCTAAACTTTGTATACATCCTAATTAAATGTATTGCATCTTAATTGCTTTCTTAAGTTTACCCAACAATTGCTTCTTTATCAGAGAAAAGTATTGAGGTTGATGAAACTTTGAAAAATGTTCATCTCTCTGGCTCAAGATCCTTTATCCAATTTACACAACCAATTTACAACTGTAGCTTTGAGATAAGTTACCCACGGTTCCACTAACCGATTCGAAATGGCGATTACAGAGCTGAGGGAGCGGGCCCGGGTGAAGACGGAGATTGGGGCACAGCTTCCAAATACTTTGATAAATTCTTGGCTTGATGGTGGGCAGTTAGAGTTAATCATGTGATTTTTTCAACCGGCATTCCGCCCTCCAGCTGCTAGCCTCCTTCCCACATAGGGATCATAAATTGTAGCTGCAAGGGAGCAACTTCGAAGGACACTCCTGTCTGTATTTATCTCTTCCAGCTTCTCCTTCGGTTCTCAGGTCATATGGGTTATGTGGAAGTTCATCGGGGTAATATGTGACAGATATATTTGTTGCATTTGATTTGCAAAAGATACAATACTGAGATCGACTATATAGTAAATAATACTTTAATTAGCAGTTTCAAGTTGGTTTGCTTAGCTGGAACTTACTTAGGTGTAATCCCATAAACCGAATCATATAGAATATATGGCTAGTAGTGGACATTCAGCGAAAACAAATTAATTATTTAAAAAACCATAATTTTTTAAGACCACAAACAAGTTATATTTATATCGTGCTAAGCAGTTTAATAGTTTTTCACACATTGATTGAACAAGTCCAACTATTACATTGAAATAAATAATCTCAAAGGATCTAAAGTATGTCTATTTTAAACACTTTACAAATTTTAAATGGAACGGAATTAGAATCAATTACCTAAATATCTGATGTGGACAACAAATGACTTCCTTGTACGCCTATATGTAACCTATAAATAGGTGGCTTAAGAAGTGATGCTAAATTTGGTTACTAGTTTCCGAAGATTGGAGTAAAAACGACACTAGGCGTTGCGACATGTATCTATTGACACACACACACAAGCTCTTGTTTCTGAAGGTCTCATTCTGTTATTATATGTCGTTTTCTTTCAGTAGGTAACAACTTCCAAAGAGATTTTTTCGTTAGGGATTGATAAATTATTTGCCACTTCTATAATTTTGTTTTTATTGAAAACTAGTTTCGAATGTTCAGTTCATTCATCTTCAGTTCTAAAAACACACAAAAATTCAAAATACAGTTTGGGATTATTATACATATTAAATTAAATGTAATATAAATATTTATATTATATTTATATACACTATATTTTTGAATTATCATATTATTTTATTTTTCGAAATTAGCACAAATCAGAGGAAAAAGATAGCCTGTGGAAAAAAAAAATAATGCTTTAGAATGTTGAAGTTAATATGCAAAATTATCCCGATTAAAACTGCTAATTAATCAAGACACATGATACATAATAAGATACATAAAAATGAAAAGCCTAAAACACATTTGAATGCACCAATTTAAAAACTCCATTGAAATTTATTTATTTTTTTTAGACATATTAATGATTTCCCTGTAACTTAACATGCACCTTCTAAAGAATTTGATTCAATGAAAATTCGTAGTGTCTTTTTTTATTTTTAATTTAAGAAGAATATAAAAAAAAATCACTTACTGTTTGTAAGGAAAGCATTCATGGCAAAATATATTGAAATTGTTACTTATTGAATTGAATTATCTTTTAAATTCATCTCTTTAAATTGAAGATAAAATAGAGGTTCTAATAAATCAACTCTTTTGGTAACAATAATTGTGGAAGCACATTTTTGACGCGGACCTTTCTTGGCCTTATGATTGCTGACATTTTATTTTTTTGCAGAGAGTATATTATTGCCAAATGCTTCATTGCGGATTTCGAGGACCTTCAGCCTTTTATTGGGGAAAAAATGTAAAGGATATCTCTTTAACCTCCTCTTCCATAACTGGCGGATATCGATAATGGTTTAACCAGATGGCTCTAAGCCTAACAGAATAGAGAAAATAAAGCTGAGAGAAAACCAGGTTCTGGGCAAGAATTTGCCTTATAGACAATTAATGAGCCTTGCCAATGTAAATACGGGATGGTGTAGAGGTTCATCTTGGTCTGCAATTCTGTACAACGCCTTACTGGAAGGAATGGAAATCATATGGCCTTAGCGGGAGATACTCTTCTTTGAAGGTCTCTAAGGTGGCCTTCAAAGGAGAGTCTTCCACGTAGGAGATAGAATCTTAACGATTCTCTGCCAAGGGGATTTCTCCAGCTGAAGAAGGATTGCAGAATGTATTCGCTTACATTTTTTAAGTTTTATCTCTAATTATCAGTATTTGTCTTCCAATCTAACCCCCTTTCGACTACTTACGTTGCGGACTTATATCGCAGTAAATATGGTTGATCTATTGGATCCTGGAGCGATTTGATGATGCAGCCTTGTTCATGAATATGCAATGCGTCAGTCGTTTCTACCTTTGATCTTAACTAATCGGGAACCTTTTATTTATTCATACCTGAATGTGAATGAATACGTATTTATTTATTCAATATAATTTGAAATAGGTATATCGAATTCTTATTGCTTCTAGAGTTTCTGTATACTTAATTATACTATTGAATAAAGATGTTCCAAATTCCAAGATAACTAAATGTCCTTTAGTTAAGCTGTTTATTGTTGGAAGAAAGTGGTTTGAATATAATCCAATTGGGTGATATTAGTTACATTTTATTTTATATAATTGACAAATAAAAACTCCTCCTCGTTTGTGTTCAGTACAGTTGACTCGACGTTTTTCTTCAGATGAGTTGAAAAATCTTGAGAGGTACGAATTTAGGACTCTACCTTTGAAAACAATAACGAGTAAACGTAGGGGTCTCGGAAAATTTGATTATAAAAGCAATACACTAGTCTAGGAATAGTCATGATAAAATAAAAAAATAAAATAGACCCTTTTCTTGATGTATCAGAATAGCGGTCTGAAGTTGATCAAAAACTATAACCGGTTTCTTCTCGTTCTATATTCGAAAAATACTGAGGCAAAACATAAACCGTCTTGACAATTTGACTATCAACAGTATTCTGGGTGGTTCTGAAGACTTTCAAGAGCAGGTAGCATCAATATCAACGCTAGATAATTTGGGA
The DNA here is from genome assembly GCA_948150685.1 of Rhaphigaster nebulosa. Taxonomy (NCBI): domain Eukaryota; kingdom Metazoa; phylum Arthropoda; class Insecta; order Hemiptera; family Pentatomidae; genus Rhaphigaster; species Rhaphigaster nebulosa. The sequence continues at coordinate 36,593,475 of OX411308.1, forward strand.
ACGAATTTAGGAGACGGGACGGAGTTCGGGCACCTTATCTCATTGGTTAGCCTTTTATTTGTATATTTTTATTAATATTGACCGAAGCTGATTGTGCTTGAAGGAACGATCCCCCTAAAAGATAGGCAAGTAAGTATTGTGTTAACATTTCTACGCGTTTTGATATAAATTAATATAATACCATAGGGGTTTGTCTGGGTACTTAATTATACCATTTGTGAAATACACATCGTTAGACTGATACTTGAGAACAAAAAAAAAGTATGGTGTACCTGATGTGGCTGTCAACGAATCGTTAGTGGACGTCATATTAGCTGGGCTGGATTTACGACGATCCATTGCACCAGTTTATTGAATTTTAAATCCGAAAACCAGCTGCGGATACCTTAGAGAGCAATCGTACTCCTGTTAACAACGAAGAACCGAGGCCTAAACGATCTCCTCGCGGAATACATTGCCATTTGCCTGGTCCCGTTGCTCGAGCTGCCCTTTAAAAAGGCCGGCTTGTCACTTAATCATGGCGAGGGTGCGTACCTGATCACTCGGTAACCGGCAAGATATATGTAGTCCGTTTGGGCAGTATAATTAACAACTTGTGGAGCCGCTTAGGGGATAGGAGTAGTCAGCTATTTTTGTAAAATGGGGAAGATTTAGAGGTTCGCCCATATGTATGGGGGAGAATAGGGAGGGAAGTTAAGGGCATTCAAACTGGCTTCTTAAGTCCGTCGCATAACGGAGTCAGTTAAGGTTTTGAGCTTTTCAAAAAATAAATAAATAAAATAACAGACAAAAAGAAACAACAGTAATTTGAAAGGAAGTAGACATTTTTAAAAAAATATTACATTATTAGTTATTCATAAATAAATGTGACAGTAGTATCAGTGTGGATCCAGTAGTGGACTTTTGAGTTCAAGCCACAAAAAAGTTGGATTTTATCTACTTATGGATAATCAATATAAGGGCGATGCTACTTGTTTTTTAGAAAATGGAGAAAAAAAAGTTCTTCTAGGACTGAAGTTAGAAAAATAATAACATTGTATAAAATACAATACTTATGCAAACAAAAGTATAAAATTCTAAAAAATAGGTTATACAAATAAAATAAAACTTCATCTTTGCTAATATGAAACCTGCTTTCTTTAAAGATTCTAAATCTCCAAATCGAATGAAGTAGATGTTTGCGATGATTTCATGAATGTTTTCGTATTCATATAATTCTTATATAATATTTTTTTTGCGATACCTAGCTTCAAATTAATTCTTCCTTCTATTAGTCTCTTATTTTATAATTTTTAAATCTCTTTCTTCTCTTAGACGTGTTTGGAAAACGGTTACGAGTTAAAAATGTGGATTGTGCGGGTGACCCTGGTATTTCAAGAGGGTACCCGCATGATCTCTTTGAATTTTTCTTATCGAAATTAGTTTTCGAAATGGCTTCCAATTTCAGCCTATTAATATTTCGTAATATTTGGTTGTTGTTTTTTTTGCTTGAATAACGATAATTATAAATATTTTAATTAATCTTGATGTGTTAAATTGATTGGCAAAGCTACTAGAATAATTTATCACTCTTCAGTCATTTGTTAAGCTACTTTATTATTTGTTTCTTATTTCTCATTTAGCTTCCTTAACAACAGCCATAAGTAAAAAGATGTAGTAATTAGTTAAAAATTTGTTACGATATTAAGTATTTACCTATTTTAGAGTCTGGAATGAAAAAGAGGTTTTGCGTTTACCATCCCCACATTCTCTTAAACTATTTAAGAAAAGTAAGGCGGTGTTCACACTAAAGCGATTAGATATTTATCACAGAATCAATCATATAGACGATTGTTATCTCAAGACACGAGCAGGCGATAAAATATAACAGGAGAAGTTTCTTTTCGTTAGTAAAGAATTCGTCGTTGAATGAGGATGAAGTTCTGAGCTATTGGTATTTTAGGAGAAGAAGAAAGAAATATAATTTAATGAATGCGAAACATAGTTCTGCCGTATTTACTAGAGAGCTGTCTCAGCATGCGTCTAAATGTCATGAAGTGCTCCGTATGCGTCCATAATGTTTTGAGTTCCAAAATGCAGGGCCATGATTCCACTTCCTGAACGAAAGAAATCACAAAGCCAATGATTGTCCTCACCCTTGGTATTTGCTATCTTCACTCTTCGCAAAATCACACGACTCTGATAAATGAATGAAGTAGAGCATGTCTCTTGATACAAGTATCTTACGATAGATCTCGCAGTCGTAGAGGTGTGTTTGTCGTTCCGTGATGTTTTTAACGTTCACGAGCGATGCGTATCTTGTAAGACAATTATCGTATATTGCTTATGACCTAACCTTATCGCTCTGGTGTGAATCCCACCTAAGTGTCATATTCGTTTCGATAAGGTACTAAAATCAAATCCATTTTATATCAGTAACTTCATACATAACTATCCATTACCATCCCAATAAGCTTTTTTGATTTTGGTTTGTTGATGAAATTATGCAATTCTTATAGATGTTGAGTTCACTTCTTGTTAAAAGATTGTCTAAAAACGTTCAATGCCAAAACTTTAAAATTTGTGAGACTTTCATACTTTTTTTTTCTCTTGAATAAATATTTATTTTTCATGATCCATTAAATCATATGCAATAGAATGATTTCTAAATACTTTATTATTAAATCATTTTTTTTTTTTTTTTTTTTTGACAGAACCGTATTAAATTTACTGAAAAGACTGATCATTACAATTACTTAAATGTGACATTTTATATATTTATTGGGGTTGATTCAGAGTAAGAAGAAAAATGTTTTTGTACATTTTTTGTATGATGATATCCTAGTAAATCGAAACCGCTTCTATGTAACTGTTTAAATTCTGTTTATTTTCGTTTTATGTACATACATACGTTCATACTCGTTGCTACAGTTCAGTTTGACCCCTGGAATCTAAAAGAAAAAGCCCCCTCCCTTATCTCTGCCCATGGTCATCGCTACCAGCATGGTGCTCCCAACCGCACTGTCACTTTGTCAATGTGGTCTAACCATCACGTCCGAGGTCTTCCTTTTCTCCTTCTTCCCACCAGTGCATAGTTCATAATTCGCCATCCTTATATTAGTTCATGAACTACCCAACGAAGAATGTTGGAACATTCATATTTAAAATTGTATAATTAAAGAAAGTTCCTCTCACTCATTTTTTACAGATCGTAAGGTTTTATACTCAATTATTCTTTGTTATAGTTTACGACTTACCAGGAAGCTAGTGTTGAATGTATGGTCTTTCTACATGGTCCATGGTTTATTAATATCGCATCCCTGACTGCCTAAGCCTTTACTTATTTATTTGAATTCTTAAATTTTCTGTATATTTATATTTTATATGATCTTTTAATCTGTATTTATATCGCAAATTCAGAATGAAAGAGGAACAACTTCTAACATGAGAAATGTTAATAGTTGAACCCCTATCACCCGAAAGATCAGCCAGCCATCAAGTATCAGGCCAAACCAATAGACCCAAAAGGTAATCTTTCAGCAATATGTGTTAGAGTAAACACCCTAGGGGTTTCTATGTAGAACTTCAACTTTGTCTAATATTATTTCTAACAAAAACAAATTTTTTGAATTGCCCCCTTTCATTCTGGAGGAACGATTTTATAAAATAATTGTATAATATAACACCATACTTTTGTTATTATATTATTTTATATTTTAAGGTATACTTAGGATTTATATTTTCAGATTTAATTTTATATTGAATTCTTAAATCTCGTTGGGACAGACTTAAGGAGAGACTCACAAAAAATCCAAAAAAAGGATTGAGTGTCAAATAAATGTGATTTTATTTTTAAAATTATGACGTATTCGTTTCAAAATAATAATCAAATCTCCTCAAATAATAATCAATCTCCTCCTTCTGAATATCAGAGTGCTGAACCGTTAATTGAAGAACCGAGTAAGGAGGAAGTCGAAATAGCCATCGGAAAATTAAAATCTCATAAAGCAGCGGGAATCGACAACATTTCCAGTGAAATAATAAAAGCGTGCGGTGAAGCTGGAGTTTCTAAAATACATTTTTTGTTAAAAAGATCTGGGAAAATGAAAAAATTCGCGAAGAATGGAAAGAATCTATACTTATTCCGATTCACAAAAAAGGTCCGAGGACGGAGTGTAATAACTATCGCGGAATATCACTCCTCCCGATATGTTATAAAATATTCTCGTTGATCCTAACTAGTCGGAACTAGTCACGGAATATGCCGAGGAAATTATCGGAGACTAACAATGTGGTTTTAGACGGAACCGATCAACTATCGATCAAATATTTTCCTTACGGCAAATATTAGAAAAAAAAATTAGAATTCAACGGTGTAGTTCATCAGCTTTTTGTGGATTTCAAAAAGGCTTATGATTCCATTGATCGCCGGAGACTGTATAACATTTTGATTGAGCAGGGAATACCGAAGAAGTTAGTAAATCTAGTAGGGATGTGCATGACCGAAACATTCAATAAAGTTAGAATAGGTAATTATTTTTCGGAGAAATTTGAAGTTCGCTCGGGGTTAAAACAAGGCGATTCCCTTTCACCTGTCCTATTTAATTTAGCATTAGAGTATGTCATTAGAAAGGTAATGCTTACCGAAAGGGGTTTAGATCTGAGTGGTAGAATATCCGTGCTGGGGTTTGCGGATGATTTGGTATTATTAAGTGAGGACGCGGAAACTATAAAACTGAATACAGCAACGTTGATGACAGCTGGGAAAGAGGTTGGCCTCAAAATAAATACGGATAAGACGAAATATATGGTTAGCAATAGAAACAGAGGAGATTTTGAGGATATAGATATAGGAGAAAATAGGATTGAACACGTTGAGAAATTTAAGTATTTGGGGTCTGTGATTACTAGAAAAAACGAAATTCAAGAGGAAATAAAGGCGGGAAATGCTTGTTATTTTTCGGTGTCAACATTACTTAGGTCGCGCATTTTGTCCAGAAACTTAAAACTTAGAATATACAAAACTATTATCTTGCCTAAAGTTCTGTATGGGTGTGAAACGTGGCCGCTAACCTTGAAGGACGAACAACGCCTTAAGGTATTCGAGAATAAGGTACTGCGTAAAATATTTGGTCCGAAAAAGGATGAGTCAACTGGAGAGTTTAGGAGATTACACAACGCGGAATTGCGGAGCATGCACCCTGTTAATATAATCGAAGTGATATCATCGCGACGGTTGAAATGGGCTTGCAAAGTTGTTGGGCTCAGTAACGAACGAATTCCTAAAAAGTTAATAAACGCTGAGCTGACTGGTAAACGTCCGAGGGGTAGGCCGAAACGTAGGTGGGAGGATAGTATTAAGAGTGATCTAATGAATTTGGGTTTGGAAGGTAGTCGGTGGACCGAGATTTGTAGACAGCGATTAGTGGTATCGGCATCGAACCTCCGGGTTCGGTAAGCCTTTTATTATTATTATTATTCGTTTCAAAAGTACCTAACTGAATTTTATTAATTACTGTGAAATTGTTTTTAACTAAACATGGAAAAAATCTTATTTGGAAAAACATTTAAAACTCAAAATTGTTAATTCATAACAAATAAAATTACGTTCAAGGTTGAAATCAACAATAATCTTTAAATAAAAATAGAAATGGCTTTAAAGAAATCCGTACATTACACTGGCCTGAGTTTTTTGTTTATATACTTACTAGTCTAATTCGGTAATTAAATTTTCATGTTTATAAAATTCCATTTCCGACCACAGCATGTACTCTTTGATCTGTTTTTAATTAAATTAATGTTTTTGGTGCTCAGCGGGTACGTATTATATCTAATTTGTCGAGTCGGTATACTTACATACCTGGGAACAAGTGCAGCATGTTTGGTCTTTTGCGCTTACTTCGTTTCTTACAACGCTGTTGCAGTAATGCAGACAATATTTTGAAGGGACTATAGATAAGAAGATATCAGTTCCTCCATCTAATGTGTATCCCCGATAGTAAGGTAACTTTATCTATGAGTCCTTGGGATTCCTACGCCCACATGCTGAAGAATGCGGCGACAGAGACCTAATGAGCTGACTCCCTTTCTTGTTTTCGGCGAACCACTCTCTGCTACCTGCTCCCTTGATCCAACCGCTGGACTTTTAATTTGGAGTATGCGGGGCCTCAGATTACCAAACCATGGGAACTCAGCGGTTCTGAGTTCTCCCTAGGACATGAGTCTCAGTTCTTCAAACCGGCGAAATAAGAAGCATTATTTTATTTAAATATTTCAACTACTGATTTTTTTTTCCGAAGTTGTTTAGTTCAGAAAATTTTAGTTTTAGGTCTGAAATGAGTAAAATATGAACGATTACAACTATAATACAGGTCAACAAATTTAAACTTTTTTGAAGTATCATTGATGAAAATTGGTGTTTATGAACTGTTTTGTAGTCCTGAATCCAAAAATAATAAGTTAATTGCTATAACACGTTCAGTTTTTTTGTTACAGGGAGTGGGGTGAAAATAACATATTTTTAATAATAATAATAATAAAAGGCTTAGCGATCTCGAAGGTTTGACACTCATACAACCTATCGCTGTCTACAAGTTCACCGACTACCATCTGTCCAAATCCGTAAGATCACCCTTAACGTCATACCCCCACCTACGCTACGGTCTACCCCTCGGACTTACTAATCGGCTCAGCGTTAATTAACTTTTTAGAAATTCGTTCGCTGCTGAGCCCCAAAACTTTACAAGCCATTTAAAACGACGCGATATTATCACTTCGATTGTATTTACCGGGTGAAAGCTCTGCAATTCCGCGTTGTGTAACCTCCTAAATTCTGCAGTTGACTCATCCTTTTTCGGACCAATTATTTTACGCAGTACCTTATCCTCGAAGACCTAAGGCGTTGTTCTTCCTTCAAGGCTAACCTTTCACACCCATAAAGAACTAAAAATAAATTAGAATGGATAATAGTTTTGTATATTCTAACTTTTAAGTTTCTGGACAAAATGCGCGACCCAAATAATGTTTATAGCGAAAAATACCAAGATTTCCCTGCCTTTAACCGCGTCTTTATTTCCTCTTGAATTTCGTTTTTTCTAGTTGTACATATTAAATTACATAGTAAATAGTTTTACCATCTAATATTTCATTTTATTTACAAAGAAATAACGACCTGCCAATTCCTTTTCATTTATTTCATTCCTTTCAATTCAATTTTTCTTGAAAGCGAAAATCACCTAGATATTTCCTTAATTGAGGTTCAATAAATATGCCCTCTTTTTGTTTTGCATAGCTCATTTGCGTAAATATTTCTTATTGATACTAGAAACCATCATCATCTTTATCCGTGGCTTTGTAAAAGTTTTTCATTAGTGAAAGCTTAGTATAGAGAAGCGGAGGAAGCTCTTTTTATTTCCTTGTACGCAGTAAGGGAAGTATTGTAATCGCGAAAAATTTAGGTTTTCATATTTCAACGGAAATATCCATTGTGGCCATCTCTGAATCCATTTTGACTAGTTTCGTCGTGATGTCTGTACTTACCAGCATATCTCGCATAACTCAAAAACGGTTAGCCGTAGTGATCCTCTCTTTTTGTCACTGCATGATCACCGGAAGTGGTACTGTACTTGAAGGTCATAATTGATTTCCGTCAAAAATTATATTAAAATATAATGAAAAACTTCTCAAATTTAGTCTTTAAGGCTTATATATTGATTTAAATAACATACTAGATTTTGGTCTAGAATGGGAAACCGGAGGCGGTACTTTTCTTGAAGGTCATAATAAACTTACTTCAAAAATTGTATTAAAATTAAATACAGAGATCATATCGACATCGTTTTTTGAAAAAAAGCTTAAGCGCCAAAAATTCTAAGTTTAGGTTTCAATTGATTTTGTGACGTAAACACCACCTCAATCGATTACCGCTCACGATGTATCGAGAAAAAAAAAAAATTGGAAATGGTCTAAAAATATTGATGGCTCAAGCACCAAAATTAAACGAATCTCAGTCGTCACTCTGGCCTTAACCAGTGCTAGCATCTTTTAAAAATACTGTAATTATAAAGGTTTTGCCAGTTTAATAAAGTCCTACTCTATTATAATAAAGAATAAAATTTAAAAAAAATATATTGTTGTTTGTGGAAAAATCGTTTCATATGTTTTCTCTAAAGTTTGGTAAATGGTGCTGACGCCTTTTTCGAGAAACGACGTCAATATGGATCGGTAATAAAGGCTACAAACGCGATTTTTTTTTCCACTTTGATTAAACATTTTTATTACTTGTATTCCTCCCGATTTGTGAGCTGAGCAAGTCTGCTGCAGGAAAATAAGATATAAGTTGAGTGGATTCCGCTTAAAATTTCCGTCGATTTCCAATGCTTCATCCAGGTATATTGACAGTTTTAATGTTGTGACGGAACACGAAAAAATCTCTTTGGGAACTTGTTACCTACTGAAAGCAAACGACATATAGTAACGGAATAAGACACATGAGCTTGTGTGTGGGAGAGGGGGAGTGTTTGTGTGAGTGTGTCGGTGCCGATTGTCGTTTTTAGATTCTGCAATATTCGGAGAAACTAGTAACCTAATTCAGAATCACTTTTTGAGCCACCGATTTATAGTTAAATAGGCGTACAAGGAAGTCATGTATTGTCCACATCAGATATTTTCTATGATAAGAAGGCATAGTTTATGTTTGATGTACCTGGTTCAAAAGATGTTTTCGGAGTCCGATCTTTAAGACTTTAATGTTCTTTTGTTGCCCTACAGTCACATAGACACATAGAAACAGCAATACTTTGTAAAACCCCCTTTAGGTTTCACCAATATACGATTCTCATTAATGATACATAAATCATGATGACCTGTAATTTATTAATTAGTAAATCATTACATGCTTAATAAAGTTTAACTTTTTTAGTTTAAGCTGTACCAATTGATTGATGTTCTCGTACGACTGGCAAATGGCAAGAAACACCCTCGTGTATGACGCCTTGTCATCAAGGGATCAAAATCAATGAGATCGCAGTTGGTTTATCAAGAATGGGCTTAGAAATAGTAGTTATCGGTCTTAGGTCATTCATATAAAATAGACAGATCTGGAAAGATTAAAAAAGATTGGGGCGTGGGTACTAAAAATGAATACTACTTTTTTTGAAAGGAGCAGTAAATTTTTAAAATTTCTATTTTGTATGTACTGTCATGTTAATAGTTTTTTTTATTCGCTAATTTCATTTCTTACTATGATGTGACTGTAATGCAGACAATATTTTGAAAGGGTTTAATATTAGATATAAGTTCCTTCATTATATCTTACTCAACACCTAATGAACCTTCAATTCTAGAATAAAACAGTCTAAACATTGTATTTAATTGTCTAAGGATAAGGAAAATTTGTATTGTATATAATAATTATTAAAATAAAATATTTGCGATCAACAATATTATTATTGTTCATATCTAAAGAGATTCTAAAGTATTATATAATTTCATTGCTATGAATGTAGTAGAGTTAGTGAAGTATGGTCCTCAATCTTTTTAGACGGATATTAAAAAACATTTATTTACGTTTTGTCGGTATTATATATATATATATATATATATATATATATATATATATATATATATATATATATATATATATATATATATCCATATCACTACGAACTTATATTGTACAGAAGCATATGTGTAGAGAACATTTTAACAAAGATTTGGAACATTTTAAAGACTTTTTATATCATGTATTATTCAGAGTAAGTACGCCCATTAAAGTACTTCGTCCGAAAATTATGAACCACATTCCGTAACACACATTCCAACGTTTCCAACAATGACTTACCTGTCAAATAGTAAATAATGGATATCAATTTTCATGAACTAAACTGTTGAAGTGTAGTTATCTTAAATGTTCATGTGGTTAATTGATTTGAACCAGAGAGAAAGAGGGACACCTTAATATTTTAAATTGGTTTATTATTTTCAATAATGGAGCTTTGGAATCAGCCAAGGAAAAATTTGTTGTAACCCCTCCCTCTCAAAATTTGAGGTTTTACGTTTCAAGATAGGTACGTAGAATCAAAATATCGAATAAAAAAAAATCCGTCCTCGGCTTTTCTCCGAGAAACGTAAGGTGTTTTGGAATCTGCTAAACAAGGTATTAAAATTTTAAAAAATAAAAAATCTCTACATTTATTGTATTTAAACAAAAGCTGATGAAATTCCAAGGAAAAAAAATCATTTAAATTGGACCATTAATGGCTAAGATATAGCTTAATGAACTTCGTTGACTAATTCTCCGGCGCGGCTGGTCATCGTGACCCAACCCCTCCTGACCTATCTATTGGACTTCTGACTTTCTCGCATAAGATCTGTTTTATCATTCCTTGGATTATTTCTGCTGAAAAAACAAATAAAGTATTAGAACTGAATATATTTATCAGACGGAAATATTTAGTTCAAATTTAATTCTTTTAACATCAGCTCCACTTCCAACTTATTTATAATAGTTTGTCAGGCAGATTCAAGCTGTCTCTCTGAATAAGCATAAGCATATTTCCATGATTTCAAATTCGTTGCTGTTCATGTTTTATGATCGTAAATGTGTACATGATGAGTATGAGATGATGAGATAGCATGAGGATGTTGCTGAATGCCAGTATTTTACGAGCGCTTCTTGGAGAATATTTGTCGAATGAATCAATGTTTGTCAAAGGGCTCTGCTCAGAATTTATTATATTTGCTTATTTTTACTTCCTTGTACGAAGTAAAGGAAATATTGTATTCGCGAAAATTTTCGATTTTCCGATTTCAACGGAAATATCCATTTTGACTAGTTTCGTCGTGGCGTCTGTACGTACGTACGTTCGTATCTCGCATAACTCAAAAACGGTTAGCGGTAGAAAGTTGAAATTTTGTATTTAGGATTGTTGTAAAATCTAGTTGTGAACCTCCCATTTTGGCCTCTGCTTGATCACCGGAAGTGGTACTTTACTTTAAGGTCATAATTGATTTTTTTTTTTGGAGGGGGGGGGGTGGAGAGAGGGAGATTTATGTTTATTGCATATTCTTAAAACAGAAAATCTTATTAATTTCTTATATGAAGAATTATTCATTATATTCCTGTTTGTAGCAATTAGGCCTGATCAGAATCTTTAGTAATATGAATACATTATCTTATATCAACAATAATTTAAAAAAACGTCTGCAATGTTGCAGTATTTTATAAATAACCTAATTAGGGATTGATAAATTATTTGCCACTTCTTATTGAACTTCTATAAAATAAATTTATAGAAGTGGCTAATAATTCATCAATCCCTAATTAGATTGATCCATCTATGCCACCATGCGGATGTCAACTGATCATAAATAACCGTTTTATGAGTCTAATAAATAATTATACTTGTTGTACGATAAACTTCTGGAAGCATAAAAACCTTCAAACTTCAACATATTGTTTATTCAAGAAATTTATTTTCGATGTTTCGGACGTTTAGTCCATTTTCAAACAACTTCTTACTAAAACAAAAATATATATTCAACTATTAATATCTGTTATCCACAATCAACATATATAAATATATATATATATATATATATATATATATATATATATATATATATATATATAGAGAGAGAGAGAGAGAGAGAGAGAGAGAGAGAAGTAATAAATTAATATAAGGAAATATATAATATGGAATAATAGAGGGTAACAAATAATATCTAAATGTTTGTAATTTTTGCGCGCTACTAATCTCAAGGTCCCGGGTTCGAGACCGGCTGAGGCAGGTAATTATTTATTCTGTATTCAGTCGCGGATCGACCCTGTGGGATCGGGGGACCCTCCTGGGGCTCACCCAGCCTCTATAAAGTGGGTACCCTTAATTGGGGGAAAAACCTGGCGGTTGAGCGTGATCTCGGCTAAATCACCTCCTTACACAACCGTTGGCTTAGAAACAGTACGGTCCTTACCCCAAGTACTGAGCCCAAGACCCTTCACAGGTTGTAGTGGTACAGGTTTTTTTTTTTTTTTTTTTTGTAATTTTTGCAGTCAGAATTTGATTGATAACGGACGAACCCCTAAACGTCAAAAATAAGTTGTGAATAAAGAATTTGTTAAAGTATGAAGGTTTTTATGCTTTCAGAGGTCTTATATCAAGTATACAGAGCCTTCAGTAACAAGTGTTTATAAAAATACATTTTATTGTTTATTTTTACTGTCTAAATTTCTCCCTTCAAAAGACGAAATTAGCGCCTTTATTTTGGCTAATCGGACTTCTAAATTATACTTATTATGGGATAGTATACTGTTTGTTGTATGTTTTGTAACATATTATTGTAATGTTTTTGTCTTATACCACTTTTACCTTGCTTATCTTTTATATTATTACCGTAGAACACAAAATGTCTAAATTGATCCTATTCAGTGCTTGCTTTTACAGCTTCGTATTTATGTTGAATATATGCGATTAATTAAAAAACAAGAAGTTGCATTTTTGCTGTACTAATAATATCGTCTATTATAACTACCCAAGATGTTTTATGTTACTTGGTTTATAACCAATGCCAACGCCATTTTAAATATTACTAATTTTTTATATTAGCTAACAGAATCTGGTTAGTGTCCGTTATATAAACGAATATTATTAAAAAAATATTCAATTATTATTATCATCCATTTAGTAATTAAGTCTTTATTAATATTATTTTGTATGTACGGGTTGTTAATAAATATGGATCTCTAAGAAGCTTTGGTTGAACATTTTCAATTAAAATTAAAACACTGATTATAAAAGATTTATCATTTATAATTTTTACTTCAATTGTTTTGCTATTTCAATTTTTAATTATATTCCATCCTCAGTCTATTCTGAGGATTTTCGCACTTCTATCTTTTCTATAATCTTAATTTCCTTCGCGAAATATTTAATTTAAATATTTATAATATTAGTTAATATAAGATAAAGTAGAAGACATTCTCAAAATCCAAAAGATGGTATAAGTGCGCGTCCGTGCGTGACACACAAGTACAAACTTATGTGAATGTACGCGCGCGCACTCAAAACCCATAAAAATCTGAATTCACTATTTTGATACAATTCCGTTTAGTAACCTTTTGAACTAACATCATATATTTGGATTAAAAAATATCTGATGTGGACAACACATGACTTCCTTGTTTGTAACCTTTATTACCGAAACATATGATTTATGTATTTAATTTAAATATAATTTTTGTTGTAATCTTATTATGACCTTCATGTAAAGTACCCTTTTCGACTCACCAATTTTAACCAAAGTATAGTAAATACATTCATATCGCTATAAAAGACATATTTACCAAATTTGAGATGTTTTACATTATATTCTAATATAATTTTTGGTGAAAGTCTAAAATGATCTTCAAGTAAAGTACCGCTTCCGGTTTTCCAATTTAGACCAAAATCTAGTATGTTATTTAAATCAATATATAAGTTATAAATACTAAATTTGAGAAGTTTTGCATAGTATTTTAATATAATTTTTGATGGAAATCAATTATGACCTTCAAGTAAAGTACCACTTCCGGTGATCAAGCAGTAACCAAAAAAGGAGGTTCACAACTAGATTTTACAACAACCCTAAATACAAAATTTCAACTTTCTACGGCAAACTGGTTTCGAGTTATGCGAGATACGAACGAACAGACGCCACGACGAAACTAATCAAAATGGATTCAGGGATGGTCAAAATGGATATTTCTGTTGAAATCTGAAAACCGAAAATTTTCGTGATTACAATACTTCCTTTACTTCGGACAGGGAAGTAATAAGTATTATATAGTGTTTTTTATAACGTATTATTACTTTTTATGATGGCAGAATCTACTATTTACTGCTATAACTGATAATAGAGAAGTGAGAATGATTGGAAGGAAATTTCGGTTAATAGATGTGGTTTAAAGTGTGAGCTATCAGGGAATGGGAATCTCTTGCTATTAGATCCTTCTTTTAATGGCGATTGCTGTTATATTTGGAAATGATAAAGAAGAAATCATAATACAAAGTTTGAGCCAGGTCTCAAAGAAGACAATAAAGTGGTAATCATTATGTAGAAATTCTTCAAAACGGGAATAAACCTTGCATCAAAAATTATAGATAATGGTGTAGGGCTTATAAACTCTTCCATCTCCAAATATCGAATATGAAACAATGCGGCTTTTGAAACGCTCTAGTTGAGGCACGGATTGCGGCATAATCTTGAATTCCTAAACTCCAAAAAACCCTTGAGGATTAGAAATTCAAGACTATCTATAATGCGTACCTCAACTAGAGCCTTTCTAAGTTAACTAATATTTCATTCGCATTTTTGCATATTCGATAGTTGAACATAGTAGGGACGATATGAGGGGGTGAAGGCACAGGTACCATGAAATAGTTTGGATAGAAATGAAAGGAACTGTTGACTTATCTTGGTATGAATAGTGTAAGGTAATTTTTCAATGTACTATATTATAAACGACTGCTGGAAGGCTATGTTTACATCGAGATCAGATTATTCTGACAAATAATACGAATAATTCAGATACAAATGATTTCTTTTCTGTAGTCATAGCTTCCTTTCTACTTTCTGTAGTCGATACTTTTTCCTATATGAAGATCTGACAACGAGGATGATGTCAGTGTTGAATGACTAAGTTGTAATAACTTATCGCTGAAATAGTAGGTCGTGAGTTAGTCTAATTAAGATTCGATTACATCGAGTTAGTTTACAAGCTACTTGCTGGAAAATTGGGTTAATCATGTTCACTAGCTAACTAACAGATTTTAAACCATCTCCGAGAAAATTTGTAAGCCGGGCTGCTTTACTTACTATACGCGCCAGCGAGTAAATTATCCGTGTGCATCATAAATGGTAGTGAACTTGCTGCCACTATTCCGGTGGTTCCTGGTTTCAGAGTTGACAAAATGTATACGGAACTTGTTAGCTAGTCGAAATTACAAAATATTTTTGCTTATTCTTATCTGTAAACAAAAATTGTTTACCTATTTGAATGTTATTTTGCAAATAGAAGCTTACCATACAGAAAATATTACATAGAGCCCTCTTATATCCCCGGTTGGTGTTGGTTTCTTTATAATAGATTTTTGGATGGAACTCCTCCTCTTTCTCTGTCTCTCCCGAAACGAAACGAAATCCTGGTTACGCCTACTGTTACCATCACTATCGCAGTAGCTTACTCGCCCGCTTCTGAACTCATTGCCTAGTAACTTGTTAACTCGCTGAATGTAATCGAACCTTAAGCACTTCTACATTCTAATGACACACTCAAAAAACAAAACTGATCTTTCTGATAAAGTGTTTTTTTAGTACTTTAATGTTTGCCTGTTGATACATTTGTCTTTTTGTTCTATTAACTTTGACCATTGGATATAGAAAAATAAATTATCCATTAAAACAATTAGTAAAAGTTTCCTTTTAGGAAACGCAGAATTTATTCCTATTTATTGGGTTTTTTTCATACCAGAAAATATCTTTAGAAAGAAACTAAAGAAACAAGTTGGGTGACAGTGGTAAAGTTATCAATCACCCTACGTTGGAGAAACGACTCCCGAACGACCAATAACTCTAGTAGTGGTGCCAGATGTCCGCAACGATTTATTTTTGGAGAAAACAACATTAACCATTACATTTTCGATTTTACACTGGGATAAATGCCTTTAAAACACATTTTACTATTTTAGTACAATAGAGCTTTTTTTTTGTTTATCTTTTATCCTTTGAGTATAATAAGTTACTTCAACGATGAAAGTTTAATTTTTTTTCTCAGCTCTATTTTAACTATCATCACATTAGGAGTAATAACTGTCTAGTGTTTTAAACTTTTTTTTTCTTTTTTGCGGTGTTAGAATACTAGATAAAGAACTGTCGAAGAACAGTTAGACGTCAGCTTCCAATAACTGATTACTGAGTTACATTTTACTCTTTTTAAGTCCCTAGAATCAAGTAATAATACCCCGTTCAATTTTAAATGTGGTAGAATAGTGCAAACTATTGCCCAAAAACTAAGAAAATAAAATATTTATGAGAGTGATAGCGCTAGAAACAATAAAAGTCTGAACATGCTTTGTATATTCCTATATTCCTATTTCCTATTTCCTATATATTCCTTCCTTGGTTTGATTTTGACTTCGAGATATGGAACCATGGTACCGATGAGGAAATTAACTTGTTATGGTAATTCGTGATGAGAATGTGTTTGAAGGTCTATATTTTTATTTATTCTTGGCGCTACAGTCCTTTAATTATTTGGGCCTCATCCGCTATCTTCCGATTGTCCTCTACCTCGTCCAGTGACCTTCAGTGTGGTCTTCCTCCAGGTCAATAGGTATGGAGATTGATTCTTTGGGTGTTTTCCGTAATCCAACTATCTGGTCTGGCTCGGATTGAGACTAAATCCGGTTATATATGTATCCGCCGAAGCTCCTCTTTTGTACGAATTCTCAACTGTCCATGTTCGCACACCAGACTATAGATCCCGCGGATACCCTTCTCTCCCACGCCAGCAGATTCCTTCCGGGGTCTACAGAGAAAATTAATATGATAAGACATTAATAGAAAGCAATAATCATGGTATTGTAGTAATTTTTCGATTGCGTGTTCGATTCAGATTCTTAGCGATAATTACATTGATTTTCCTCTAGTCTTATTCACCCTCAGTTTATTATCCTCTTATCTCTATCACGCCTTATGCCCTTATTTTCTGTCATATTTATATTTATATTATCATATTTACTCAGGATTATTTTTACTCTTATGAGTATGTGTATATATATATATATATATATATATATATATATATTTCAGAAGCATATATGCATGTAGGTACAAGAGACTCCCTGTTTAGTTAAAAAAAATTTAAAACTAAATTTTCCGAATCAACTAAATTACTTAAGTGCCTCAACAAATGGAAGAAGATTATCCAGAATGATAAATTGAAGAGTGGAGCTCTCAAAGATTGACAGTCTCAAAAGCTTCTCCTTCCTTGTGTACGATTCAAATTTTCGGACAACAGTCGTGTTGCCATAAGGTAAGGAAATGCAGTATATAAATAAATGCACGTAGCGATTGTGGTATTGGCTTCGGAACGTCGGTTTGGCTTTAATAACATTAATTATGATTGGACCAGTAATAGATCACTAACTAAAAGATTGCGTGTTCTAAACTGCCTTATTTATTTTAAAGGAGTCTGACATGGTAATCCGTTCATGACAAGTCATACGACCGGGAGTTAACTGGATCATAGAAACTTAAATGGCGGTATCAATGGTTTCACATAAAGGTCTAGTAGGGTGTCGGGCAAAACCTGATTCAATTACAATTACTTACAAATTAATGTAATTTGGAATTGCAAAAATAAAATTACAATTACAAATTATTTGTAAATAAGCTGCCTTATTTATTTTAAAGGGGACTGACATGGTAATCCATTCATGACAATTCATACGAACATGAGTTAACTGGATCTTAGAAACTTTCATGGGCGTATTTTAATAGTTACATCAATGGTTTTTACTTAAAGGTATAGCACCGTGTGGGGAAAACGTAATCTCAATTACAATTACAATTACTTACAAATTAATGTAATTTGAAATTGCAAAAATAAAATTACAATTACAAATTATGAACCACTGTAATTGTAATTTTAGGATGCAATTACAATTACTCGTTGAGCCATAATAATAGCAATAACAATCACAATTATTTGTAATTGTAATTTTATTTATCCAATTCCTAGTAACTGTAATTGATAACTGCAGTTACTTAACGCTAGCATTAAAAATCAGTTATGAATCGACTGAAAATTTAAAAAAATTACGTCAAAATTAAATATGGAGTAAATATAGTTATGATTTGAATTTTAGGTTATTGTAATTTTAATTACTTTGATTCAAGAAGTAATTGTAATTATACTAGCAATTACTTACCGTCAAGAAGTAATTGTAATTATACTTGCAATTACTTACCGTCAAGAAGTAATTGTAATTATACTTGCAATTACTTACCGTCAAGAAATAATTGTAATTATACTTGCAATTACTTACCGTCAGGAAGTAATTGTAATTATACTTGCAATTACTTACCGTCAAGAAGTAATTGTGATCGAGAGTCTCAACTACAATTACAGTAATGGAAAGGAGTAATTGCAAATTCTTAATACAGCTATAGTGATTGTAATTGAAGATGTTAAATACCAATGTAATTAATTACTGCCCAACTCTTGTGCGGTATGAGTTTGAATTTACACGTAATATATAATATATTTGATTGATATTGTGGAATACTATTTGATTCGCGTGAAATTGTTTAATACAGGTTTAAAGATATGTTATAGATATTGCAGTAGTAGTTTTTATCTTTGGCGATTGACTGCAGTAAACACTATAGTAAATGCTTTATCGTATGATCGTTATAATCATCAAGGTCTACTACCTTCCATAGTGGATCGGGTTCACTTATCATCAGCAAGTGTGTGAGGGCAGATCTGACACTTAACATTATTTTTTTTTTAATTTACTAATTCATTATTTAAAAATCACCTAATTATTAAAAATTAACGTTATCATTTTAAAGTCAAGCTATAGTATTATGTGCTATTTTCGAGATTTGAAAACTACTATTAATCCTTAAATGCATATGCAGGTTCTTCAATGGACCTATCTTCTAATTTATATTAATAAATACCCCTTGATTTGTTATATGCATCGATCGATATTATAATTTATTAATCAGTATATATTCAATCAATAGTTAAAGGATAAGGCCTTGATCCAATTAGAATGCAAATGAGAGTGAGTAAGTTATCGTACAGTTGGTACATTTAGTTATTCGACTAGTGAAAATTATCTTCAATACCTTGCGAAATGCTGGAAGGAGTAAATTTCCCTGATGGTTATTTCAATCCGTGCAAACTCTCTTTATGTGAATTATAATCGGTATTGATTCTATTCCGTTGTTAAAATTTCTTTTCTTCCCAACACGCCTCGGTAAGTTAATTTTTCAACAAGACCGATTCGCGTTTGGTTCTTCGTGGAATTGTGGCAGGGACCAGCAATACTAGCTTTATATTGAAGGGGAAGGGATGGCTCTTACGAAATGTCCTAACTAATAAAAACCATGGACCGTCGCTGATTCAAAGCAGATCCGAGCGATCATAAAGTCTCGATTGGCCAAGGAAAGGCGGTTCAAAGAGCAGGCCATTACATAGGGTACAGAAGGGCTTCTCGCCGCCATAAAGTACTCAGATAGCCTATATTTCTTCCCTTTCTTGAACTGTTTAGCCCTGTCCTGGCGGTGAAGGAGTACGACTCCTGTCCTCATTGTCAACTTAAAATTATTATTAAGGGCGAGTTCTCTTCCTTCAGACTTATCATAAAATAATTTTAGGAACTTGTTTTACACATAAATTAGGAACTTTTTTTGATAAAGTGCATTTAGACAGACAATACACAAGATTTGACGATCATAGATTTGAGGAGTCTGTGTGAGAAACACTTACATAGTTTAGCACTGCTACTTAACATTTATAAATTTAAAACTATCATAAATCTTAGCGAAGCGCACCGCGGTTAGATGATAATTAATCAAAGCGTGTTATTGCATCTTCTAATTTTTCCATTAATATGTTTCTTGGATTCAACGATCATGAAATATCTTGAAGAAATTTAATGAAATTATTATTATTATTGCTTTTTATCAAGTAAAATCTCGACATCATAAAAAAAGTAGTTTGTTATAGTGACCCCAACTCTCATCATTTCGTTTCCTTTTTGGTCGTGTTTTCCTCAAAAATAAATAGACTTATGCAATGTATATGTAATCTGAGTGGAATAGGGTGTTTTTTAAATACGTTTCCCCATAATCCCATAATCCCCAGAACACGGGTTATCGGGGATGCCTGATAGACGTAATATTGGTTTGACAAGGTTCTGACTACTCGAACCTTAATTTTAAGAAAAATTAGTTTGAAAATTTACTTTACTTACTTTAATTTAACTTTTGAAGTTGTTTTAATAAAAAATAGCATACCCGTGATCATTAATAAAATGTATAAACTACACAAAGTAAATAAATTCCTTTAGGCAGAGCTTTGCCTCATTGGTAAAACTGGTATTTCTCAACAGATCACAGAAAGAATTAGTTTCTTTTGTACATTAGACAAAGTAGGGTCAGAATTATCAAAATCTCATTTTAGACAAAAATGTCACTAACAATCTTGTCAATCCAAAATCCAATTTTAAAATAAATATTTGGCTGATAATTTGAATAATACAACTGTATTATGAGAACTAGGGAATTAAAGACTGCGTTATGTGTGGACACATTACCAAATAGGATTAAAAATGTATCAAACGCGAAGGTATATATATATATATATATATATATATATATATATATATATATATATATATATATATATATATATATATATTTTCCGTTGGCTCTATAGACCTTGTAGATCTTTGGCCGCGCGATGTGGTGTTCTTACAGACTTTATTGCTTGCGGGAGCTCAGACAGCCTGGAGGGGGTCACCCAACCTCACGTTGCTTCAAACCATGGTTTCCATGGTGCAGCGGCAGGCTGCCCAGTGCTCCATTTGGGGCCAATTCGGCAGTGTCCTTCCCACCGACTCACTCGGGTTCAAGGACAGTGACAAACCGGTCTAGATCCACGGATTATGGCGGTTCGGAGTCAGCAGGCGCACGAGGACCTGTATTTCTTTCCTCGAAACAGACCGTCCATGGACCAAACCTCCGGGTGGCTATTTTATGTCCTGGATAACCACAACGCGATTCACAATTAAGGTACACGGGGTAGAATCATCACTCCTACGCCCGGTCTGTGTGAGTAGCCTCCAGTAGGCTAACGGGCCTCACATACTCGGGGGGAGGGGTGATAAATTTCTTGAATTATTACTTTAATTAAATTAAAGTAGTGCCAGTGCCGGGATTCGAACTCACAACCTTTGGGTTTGTGAGTAGGTGCACTTTTGCAAGCGCGCTAACCCGCTCGGCCACCCCGACTCTATCGGGTCGTATATATGTGTGTATATAGTGATATATATGTGTGTGTGTGTGTGTGTGTGTGTGTGTGTGTGTGTGTGTGTGTGTGTGGGTGTGTGTGTGTGTGTGTATAGAATAGGAGTGATGCCCTGTGTACCCACACGCTGCCGAATTGGCCCCAATGGGGCCGGTTACAGAGCCGTGGATAGCTTGCCGCTGTACCTTGGAAACCATGGTTCGTAGCAACGTGAGGTTGGATGACTCCCACCATGCTGTCTGAGCTCCTGCAAGCAATTAATGCCAGTAAGATTACCACATCGCGCGGTCAAAGATATCCATGGTCTAAAGTGCCAACAGAAAATATATATATATATATATATATATATATATATATATATATATATATATATATTTATATTTATTTATTTCCTCTCTAAATTTTGGCAATTTCAGCGGCCCCCTTTGAAAAAATTGAGCTAAAATTTGTTGGGTTGTTTTCTTGGCAGAAAAATACCATAAAAGTAGGGGGAAATGTCGGTATGATTACCTGTTTTTCGTAGTTTTTAAGGTGTGGGCACCTATAGGGCCTTCTAAAATGGGTTGGTTGAAAATTTGTATTTGAATTGAGTTCGTATTAGAGAAGTGTCTTTCGGGGGTCTCAACTTATTTCTCCCATTCCGGCCATTTTGATATTTTCAATTTTTTATGGTAGTAAAAATACGACCTTAGTGATGGAGTTCTTTTTTTTCTTTTTCGTATTTTAGTATTGTAGTTTGATGGAAGGAAATTTCTGAAAAGTTCATTAGAAATTTTATCACTAAATGTTCTTACTAAAAAATGAAATGCTTCTAAATCGCTGGCGCAAACAAGTCTGGTGTTAGATGTATTATTATTGTTGGAAGGTTTCGTAGGATAACAAATCTGCACTCTAGCACAACCTTACTTTTCAATGTACGCTGGAAATTAATTTACTTCCTTTGATTGAACACATTTAATTTTTGGCAATGAAAATTACCATGGGCGATTATTCTTTTGTAGGGATACTATTTTTGGTATCTGTTTGTTATGGTATCACCAATTTTATATAAAATATGTGTCATAATGAGCAACAGATGTAAATTGGTGATTTTTAATTTCTTACATAGATAGTTATTTTTAATTGTGTGGAAAAATTATGGATGAAAAAGGATATTTCGTGAGATTATAATATGAATTTATATATTGGAGATTTTTTAAACGAAGCTGTAGAAAAAGTGTGGGCGTTAGAACAGACAGCTGGTTTACTGATTCTAAAATTAAGGTAGAAAACGCCGTATATTTTATATATTCTTAGTGCGAAGAATTAACTTCTATAAAATATTGTTCGAAAGATTTAGATAGTGCAACAGTAGATTGGAACAATTATCTTAGGGAAGCGTGTGTTTGAAAAATGGAGAAAAACCAAACATTTATTGGTGGAGACGATAAATTAGTGGAAATAGACGAGAGTGTATTATAAGAGGAAATATAAGGTACAACTTCCGCAATAATTGCTTTTCGGATAGCTTTGCCGAGAAACAAATAAATGATTTTAGAATTGGTGAAAGATAGATCAGAATCCACACTGTTAGAAATGATGGAAAGAAGGATCCATCCTAGGAGTATAGTTGCATCCGATTGTTGGAAAGGATACATGAATTTATATAAATTGGGTTATAGATATCAAACAGTGAACCACAAATACAAGTTTATTGATCCAATAACATTGACAAATACACGAAGGATCGAACGATTATGGAGATCTGCCAAATGGAGAAATAAACGAAGAAGAGGCACAAATCTAGTCTTATCTATCAAGTTTATGTGGCGTACGCAACTCAAGGGAAAAGACACATTTCCCCCAAATTTTATTTGATAAAAGAGATTTTTGGTTAGACATAATAATAATTAAAATTATTTCTATAAAAAAAAAATGTGTTTTTATTATTTCATTTTTAATAAATTAAATTAAATTCTAAATTGGTGATACCATAACAGACCGCACCCTTTTTTTAAATAAAATATAATCAAAGAAATAAATGAAAAGGAAGACATTAGTGAAGCACCAGATGCTAATGTTTTATATGTTATGGATACTTTCGGTACAACAGCTCAATTTATTCTGAGAAACCTCAAGGAATAAACTTATATAATAAAACAGAAACAAGCAAAAATCTTAGCATAGAAATTAAGAGAATTTGATACAATTAGTTACATTCGACTGGATAAATAAAAAAAAAAAAAAAAAAACTGACATTAAGAAAAATTATTATAGATACCATAAGAAAAATCTCATATATTAAATAATCCAGATTAAAAGAATGTCTACTTTAAAGGAGCTCATAAATAATTGCGCAATTAAATTAATATGTAAATAAATACCCTGTGGATATCAATCGATATAAGTCGGCGATCATATCACAAACGTCGGAGGAGCGGTGTAAGTGCCTTTGACCCAGCTGTTGGCTTCTTGTCTCTTGGTTGATGTCTGAAGCCGGAGTTCAATTCCATTTCAGTTGGAAACGGTTGTAGATTTAAAGTCAGGTTGATGAACGAAGGCGAGATTGCCAATAATCGAACTTTTTATCGGAAAATTTATCGTATAAATACAACGATTGATGAGAACGAATGATTGAAGTTGCTAAAAAAAACTTCGTCAATGTTCTTACTATAGAGGAACAGAAATGAACCCACTCACAAACTACTCCGTATTAAATCCAACGTTAATACACTCGCACATAAGCAATAATATCTTCTTCACAGCTTAATTTTATATAATACTCTCAATCAAACTATATATCTAAACAAAACGTGATCAGATTTAACTTTACAACATTAAATTTAAAATTACAATTTATATTATATCTAATTACATTAAAAAAATTATCGCTTTTCTCCTGTTTTTTCTCATAAAAATATTAAACATCTTTAAAAACAATTTTAACTTTAAATTAATGATATAGGTATTGTACAATATGTTTCTTTGATCAGCTCAATTACAACAAACAATTTTTATGACAAACGAGCGGCATTAACAATTATCTTTTCTCACCACGATCAATGTGGATTTTTTGTGAGAGTTGTTTATTGCAACTTACCACAGATGTTCCTGATTGATAAATTAGAAACTGCTGATAGAAGTAAATTAGCCTTTTAATTCATTAACTAGTAATGGGGAGGACAGAACGATGTTATCAATACTTTAGAACGACTCGATCGATTTTTATGAAATTTGTGCTAAATTAGCTAATCTTTATGAGAAACGTGAACTCATCAGCGCTTAAAACTAATCTACTGATTTAATGAAACTTGGCACAAGCGTTCCTTATAGCTTAAATATCAATTTGTAATGCAAACTGTTAATCATCCCCCCTTTATGGAAGTGCTGATCCTTAAAAATTGGATTTTTTCCCAAGGCTGCTGTCCAACAAAAGAGTTGTAAATCTGATTCTCAGTTTTAATAGGGTACAACTTTATTAGAGGGGCGCGTCATCACTGGTTCCTCACGAGCTAATCCGAAGGTCGCCGGACTAGCATACTCTATTGCCATTTGTGCTAACTAACTGCTTTGCATTCAATTGTGACATTCGTATTCATTGGAATTATTGAAATTATTACTTCTTTAATTGAATGTTATTAGTGATGTCGATTTCCGCTCATTACGTTCGCCCAAGAAACAAAACAGCAACGAATCCTTTTCTGTTGAGGTCGGGGTCTTTCCGTAATTTCAATTATTACTGCTTTAAATTATTATTACAATTTTCCCAGATCACTGGAAGTCGACATCATTAACAATTTTAAATAACATGTAATTAAGGCAATAATAATTTTAATAATTGCAATGAATACGAATGTTACAATATAATAAAAAAAAATTGGTTATGGTTTAGCACAAATGGCGCTGGAGGTACTATTCCGGCCGCCTTCGGACAAGTTCGGGAGGAACCAGTGATCAGAATCCGCTTAAGTAGCTATTAAAGAAGTTCTTTGAATATTATCCAGATCTAATAAAATCGCTCCATTCTGGTATAGTGTTATACAGACGTCGAATAGGCGTCTCGATGTTATGAAGTAGTTCTCAAGACCTGAAATCCGAAATCTTCCAAGTTTTCAAGAGGATATCTTAGAATTCCTATCAGCTGACTTACTCAAAGAAATACCGCCCGTCTTAAGCGGCTTGGGTATTTTACAGTCCTGTCTGGAATCTTGGACGTCGTAACTCTTTGTCGGTGTAATACCCTCTAGTAGCAGTCACTCGTCAGTCCATAGTTATGATGTTATGGTGTGGCCGGAGTAACTAAATGGGTTAATTGTTAACTCTTACTAGAAGTACATATTTTGTCGATTTAATTATAAAACTTCTTTAAGGCTTTAAAAGAATTTATATTACTAGAGTAAAATTGATATATGTACAATTATGATCTTATGCTTCTAAAAAAAAAAAAAATTACCTACAAATTAACTAACGATTCGTCAATTTAACTACTAAATGTCTATATTTCACTTTCCTAATGATTACTATTCGTACTGAAATCGAATAAGTTTTTATAAGATACATACATATTTGCTGAAAAATTAAAAAGATTGTTGATACTAAGCGTGACGTATTAATTTTAAAGATACATAAAAGAAGTGGATTAACTAAATGGGTTAATTGTTGATTAAACTCATACTAGACGTACATATTTTGTCGATTTAGTTCTAAACCCTCTGGAAGGCTTTAAAAGAATTTATATTACTAGAGTAAAATTGAAATATATACAATTATGATCTTATGCTTCTAAAAAAAAAAATGTATCTATAAATTAACTAACGATTCGTCAATTTAACCACTAATTATATATGTGTCATTTCCCTAATGATTATTATTCGTACTGAATTTGAATAAGTTTTTATAAGATGCAGTCATATTTTCTGAAAAATTAAAAAGATTGATACTAAGCGTGACGTATTGATTTAAAAGATACATAAAAGAAGTTTGTCGTCATCGAACTTTCGGCTTCGTTTTACTCTTAGTAGTATTACTAATAAATTATATTTTAAGTGACAAGAAGGACCCTTGTTCTGGTTTAAATTATTTAAAAGCTGCCTATAGAGAAGGTTGTTCTTCGTGATGATCGGTACTATGTGATGATTGTCAAGAAGACAACAGATGTCAGATCTCCTAAAATACGGAAGAATAAGTCATTCATTTGCTTTTTCCAATTTCCTATTAAAAATATTTCATCGTTTAAAATTGCCTTTAACAGGACTTACCGAACTGTGCATAAAACAGATGAGTCCTTGTTGATGCTGAAAGAGTTAAATTTAGAGATTTGCTTGAATTGGTAGCAATTAACCGTTGCACTACAGACGGATACATTGCTTCACAAATTACACAGGCCAACAAAAAAAATTTTTTTGAAAAGTTGTTTAACTTTAATAGTTGATCATTATAGATTTTTATGTGCTGAATCTAAGTTTTTTTTTTTGTATAACCCATAGTTTTCCGTAGGTTTCAGGCTCTGAGTCTTTTTCATTTTCCAAGAACTTTGTAACGACTTGCTTGAATGATGCTCATGCTTCTTTCTCATTTAAGGTCATTGTGGATTCAAAGTTAACATCAAACATCATTTTTCTCGTCAGGTCCGGCAAAAACGCCTTCTTTTAGTTTAGCTTCTGAAAGGCGTGGAAACTTTTGGCAGAGATACTTGAAACTTGGTCCATCACAAATTGTTTCATGAGACCTAACTTAAGGTCTAATTGTTTCATGAGGTCTAAGACTGAAAGCTGTTCAATTCTTTAAAAATCACTTAATTTAATAAATTTAACTATAAGATGTGAAGAAATTGTGGGTGAAACAGCTTTTTAAATATCATATTTGGATTCAGCACCCTAAAAGCTATAGGAATAAGGTATTTTCAGTACAAAAGTTTTTTCATCGTTGGCCTGCGTCTTCTTTGTAACATGGAATATTGGATTGGATTCTTTGGATTTGGATATTGGAGACAAACTGGATTCTTCTTTGTAACATGAAAGTGGAATAAGCTTAAATGCTCAAGAGTCCTTTATTGCAATTATTTGTTTTATGGAATATTTGTATTGGAAATTTGTTTCTTTAATGTTTTTGTTTTTTTAAATACTCCAGTTGAATATTCATAATATAACCGGGAAACCTGCACACTCACAAAATTTCACTTTTCAGGATATTATCATAATGATAAGCTCTCATACAAAGCTGGTATATCTATATTTTTTTCCGTAGAAAATTAACATCGATATTCCAATCATCAAACAAACATTCCAATCACCTCAGTTTTTTCGAAACATTTATTTTCTGAAATTATTTAGTAGTATTATTTTACGGCGTATATTCTTTCTGTCTATAACTTTCTACTATCGCTCTTAATCTGGTTATAATTATAGCTTTGCCTCGTCTAACGGTCCAGTCTTGACAAAGTTATTCTTGGGCGTATTTCATTTTTGTTTATTGAATTCACACAATGAATTGTCTCGACCCGACGCTTTATCTAAAAAAAAAAATCAATAAACATAAAAACTTAACAGCTCTTTTACCTCTTTGTCATAATGTATCCGGACCTGTTTTATTGACTAATAAATAATTAGTTGTTCTTGTTTATTATTATATTCATTGACCCTCGTCTTCGGTGTACATTAATTTTCAAATTTAATTCTCCGAATGAAAGAAATATTTTGAATTTTAATGACGGTAACATGATAGTTGGGCGCATATAAACTCGTTTGAGAGGCGGGTAGTCCCGTCACACTTCATTCAAGTCTCTCGGTCTCTCTTTGTGGAAGGGAGAATTTCTGATCAAAGCTCTCAGACTTTCGTATTACAACCTTTCAAAATTGTTTGAATACTCTTCTTATTTAGAACATTGTTCCAATTTGGTTGGAATAAATATTGGCTTGTAATTAAAACTTAACATGATGTTTTGCGGCTAAAAGTCTCGTCATAATTACTTGTCAATCAATAATCCTGTTAACTAAATAACTGGCTGTTAATTAAACTAATTCGGTTTTGTTCTTTCTTGGCAGTTCTGTGCAACAATTGAAGAATAACTATAGCAAGACGGCTGTAAAGAGTCTAAGTTATATGAAAAATTAAAAATAATTTTATTAGCTAAAGTGTGAGCTTTTTCTCTCATAAATAAAATATTTAATTTAATAAATAGTTTATTATTTGCATGATCTACTTATGAAATAGCAAATACTTAATTGCAGTGATTTAAAGATATTTAAACTGGGATATAATATTGATGATTTCTGAAGTATATAATATTTAATTTTTAACTAGATTAAATTTAAAAATAATAAATTCTGTTGTTTTTGTAGTTCCCTATTTTCTCTATTGTTGTTTTTTAACGTCTCGTGTTGCGATTGAACCTTCGGGTTTGCTAAGCCTTTTAGTATTATTATCATTAAGATTTAATAAATAAATTATAACACATCATCACTGCAAGATACAAGTAGGTGAGGAAACAGGTATACACATATTTATGAAAATAATCTAATGATTATTTTTATTATGAATTATTATTAATGGTGATAAACCTCACATTCAATTATTCAATTAATTTAGTTTAAGCTAGATTATAAAATTACATACACTTTGAGTATTTTTTAGGTTATTACAATCGAATTTAAGTTTAAATTAAATTAGTATTAATTATATTTACTTATCGGATCAACTCAAATCAACCAAGGTCTGTAACTTAAAGTTTCAGAAATAAATTATTTTACATATGTAGTCCTATCACTTAAAATAAAAAAATGCCAAATTTAAGATTTCTTCCTTTTTTGGTATTTGAGTAATAAATTAAAAATCAACTTGTTTATACGATTTGAAATATTCAAAACGGTTATTAGCTCCATATAAACGAATGCACATCCCACATTTTATGATATCTCAAAGAATTCTCCAAAAAAAAAGTTTTGCGGAATTCATTCACCAATCGATGGCTCACGTTGAGTATTGTAAATAACTCAAAACTGCATTACGTGTAATGACATTTTGCAAAGTAAATTATTTTTTTTACTATCTTCAAACGAAGTATAAAGTGAATCTGTACTTTAGTTGGAAAAAGATTTTGTATAAAAATACAAGGCTTTATTTTTTATTATTAAAGTTTATTACTAAAGTTTTTATTTATTCAAGAAAGATTTATTTTAAAATTTATTGAAATTTTTTTTTCAATTTTTTTTATGTGCTAATATTTCTTTAGTATAACTGATTTTTTAGAAAGCTGAGATAAAGATGTGCCTTTTGGACAAATAAGTGGATTTATTGCTTGTGCAAACGACATGCAAGCTCGGCATCATGCCATCGGTATCATCAAAAAATGACTATGAAAAGAAATTTAGTGTATCTTTCTTTACTAGTAGTATTTTACTTGCCCAAGAAGTGGTTGTAGCGCGTTTATAGATCTATCTATTATTTGTAGAGCGTTACAATATATGTATAAACTTTACCCTCCACCTCCCCTCTTACCAGACCCACCCTTCCTCACGCGATTCCTAATAGGCTTTCTAGGCCTAATAGCTTCAACGGGTATGAACTCGGAGATTGTTAAAAACAGTGGCTTTTCGTAGCGTCAAAAATAGTATTATATGTAGAGCGTTACAATATATGTTATACATACGCACCTCTCGAAGGACATCTATCCTCGTCAAAAATAGTATTATTTGTAGAGCGTTACAATATATGTATACATAAAGACCTCTCGAAGGACATCTATCCTTAAGGGTTAAATGTATACATATATTGTAACGCTCTACAAATAATACTCCGAGTTCATACCCGTTGAACCTATTTGGCCCAAAAAGCCTATTAGGAATCGCGTGAGGAAGGATGGGTCGGGTAAGGGGGAGAAGGAGAGTTAATTGTATATATTTAGGGATAGATAAATTATTTGCCACTTCTATAAATTTGATTTATTGAAAACTAGTTTCGAATGTACATGTACATTCGAAACTAGTTTTCAATAAAACAAATTTATAGAAGTGGCAAATAATTTATTAATCCCTAATTAGATTGATCCTTCTATACCATCATGCGGATGTCAACAGTATACATATATTGTAACGCTCTACAAATAATACTGTTTTTGACGAAGATAGAGGTCCTTCGAGAGGTCCTTATAACAAAAATAGTCGGTTTTAAGATTGATATAGGCTCTGATAGATCCTTCTATTCGAATTTATACATACATATATTGTAACTATATATTTGTTGTAAAATTCAGTTATTTCTAAAAGTTCCTAATAACAGAGAAATCGTTTAAATAAAGCACAACCTTTTTTAACTTCATAAAGTGGTCATAACTAGTTCATTACAAGTATAATTACTTAAGGGTGTCATAAAGGGGGGGGGATAAAAGTAACATGAATAATGAGTAATATTGCTTTTGAAAAATATGTTTTATGTATTAACTATCCCTAACCGCATTTAACTCACCTTTCATTAGAAAAAAAAATCATTTTTACCCTTTTTCTTCTCATCTCCTCATGTTTTTGAAACCACTTTCGTTTATTAAAAAAAAAATTCAAATTTCGTTTTTAAGAAAATAAAATTTTTGGAATTCAGGAGTCAATTTTGTTTTTAATTTCAGCACTCAGATTTCTGTTGACGTGAAAATTTCAATTTCCTGAAACATAATTTAGTTTTGCTTTCGCGTTGGTCCACCACTACATACGACGGTGGTAATTTATCACAACCAACAAGGCAACGTGCCTACTCCCCCACCGGTCTCACTAGCATTAGGGGACAATTCTTCAACTTACAATAGCATCCGTTCATTCTCCTTGACGTAGAAAATTGATTTAATCTGTTGACAGGTACCATTTGGAATCAATCTTCAACAGTTGGGTGTAGAAGTAATAGCTGGACAAATGGAACTTTTAAGTACCTCTCATGAATAATCTTTAGATTAGCTTCTGTGGTAACGTTTGAATTTTTCTTGTCACCACTCCATTGTATAGTGATGGAGAAACTGATGTTAGACATTAATTTCGATTTTTTTTTTTTTTTATTAAGTTCTTTTTAGATTACGTATTAAAACGCTCAAAGGGGATTTTTTAAGGTGGCAGCATTTTGGAATTAGATGAATACCATCATTTCATAAACAGTAAATGAGGCTTCTGTGTCAGTTTTGGCTATTTACACTGTGTAGGATGTCGTAAGGAGCCTCTTTGTGTTAGAGTGGATTAGCAAATTGTTTATTTGTTTTCAATATAATCATTTTCTTAATCATTTCCTCGAGGACAGATCCAGGCGTTGTCGGAAAATGATTATGAAACAGTAAAATAATTGCTCTCCAATAAGGAGAGCAATTATTTTTTCACTCGTCTTTAACTTGGAAAAAAAATATAATAACTTTGAAATACGTCGGTGGCAACGTTGTGAAATGATAAAAATATCGGTGGAAATTAAACTGAATGTTTCCCACTGTACGGCAACAGCAGGAGCACTTACTGCAGTCACGGTCGACTGAAATTGGAAAGTAAAGTTTTTGGGTTAGATAATGAACGATTTAATAAAAATACTTGCCATGAGATATTCGCTCACCAACGCGGCAAGAGTTCGGGACTCCCAAAGACTCTTCGAGTCGCCAACTCGATCATGTCTCCCTCCAACTCCTTAGTATATCTGGATATTATACTGGAAAGGCACTTTAAACTTTCAACCAACGTCTGTGAGAAATCCCGCCCGGAAAAAAAACCCTATCGTACCTAGCACACAGGAATATTTGAGTCTTAAAACCTTACAAAATTATTTGAAGCATTTTTTTACTTTCATACATGTATATTTGAGCTGAGTATTTAAGTGGGAATTTGAGCCTTAAAACCGGAAAAAAGTTCGATTCAGGAATTTTGTGAAAAAACGCCACCAAATCTTCAAGCTTGATAATTTTCATAAGCTCTTTTCGAATAAGTTATTTTCATCCCTGTGAATTTCTTAAGGATATCTTATAATTGCTCTTCTGGTAAAATTCTGAGCGGTTTCAGTAGAATCTAGAAGAAAATACCAAAAAAAAATTACTACGTTGAAATAAACATTTTTTTACAAAATAGTTGACCGATTTTTTTGTAAAATATAGTTCATATTCACCTAAATTTTATGTTTATCCGATTCCAAACAACATTTAATTCGATACAAACTAATAATTCTTCATAAATATGGTTCCTAAATGAACAATTTAAACAGAAAATCAATAAAATGTTAATTTTAAAATAAAGTACGAAAGTAAAGCACCATTTAGTATAGGAAAAAACTACTTCGGATAAAACCACTGATTACTATAATCTTAAAATTCATACTGTGTCTGATTTCCGCTTGATTTTAGGAGAAGTGGAAAGAGTAGAGAAAATTTATTCGAGTCATTTATCAATCTTGAAGAATGATGGGTTTAATGGATTTTTCCACAAACTTCCTGATTCGGACTTTTGTACGGTTTTAAGGCTCGATTACGTGTGCGTCCCTGCTATACCCCTCAAGTTAAAACTGTCCATCTACAAGTAATTTATACTGCCAGCATTTCTGTACGGCGCTCGGCTGTTTACCCATCTAACCAATTGCACGCAGCGTCATCTACAGCGATTCCATGACAGTCTATAACAGTCTTACTTATAACAGTCTTAAAAGTTAAAGTAGGACCTTTTGCATGATACAATGAGGTGACTAGTGAGATGATTTGATAGTTTTTTAAATTGCTTAAATAGCTTAAAACGTGACATTGTTAGCGTTAAAGGAATGATATCAAGATAGAAAATATGAATCTGCACATATCTATTAAGTATTCTTAAGGAGCTATGAAAAAAACAAATAATTATTTGTGAAAAACAACTTCCCGTTACAATAATCTTTACATTTGGAAATTATATAAAATTGAAAAAAAAAATAATAAAACGTCAATTACCACTGGCAATAAAAAATATATATATGTATGTGTATATGTATATATATATATATATATATATATATATATATATATATATATATATATATATATATATATATATATATATATATATATATATATATAGCACTGAACCGAATGTTAACGTCCGATAACCGAAACGTAGTTAGAAGGACTGCCTTAAGCCCGATTTAGGTGATTTCCGTAGAGGGTCAGGCGTATACCTGTATATGCAAGGGTTGTGGGTGGTATTGGGATCCCACTTTCCGGTTCACTAACCTTTTTTTTTTTTGTTAGTTATGTTTACCCTGCTGGTTTTTTTTATATTATGAAATGACAGAACTATCAACTTTTTATTAGTTGTTGCCATGCATTCTGTGATAGTTATACTGACAAAAGCTTACGTTTTTGGTTGGAAATCAAATTTAATCAGTGACGAACGAAAAGAAAATAAAAGTTCAATTATTTTATTATGGATCATCTTATTTTTCTTTTCACAATAGCCCAGTTTTTCAAGCAGTCCAGTACTCTTGCTTATAAAGAACATTTTATGTTATTTTTAATTTGTACTGTTTAGTTGTATCTTTATTCGTATAAACCAGATCCGAAAACTTCTCCGTTGCGAATAATTTTGTTATGTCTGTAATTATACTCCTAGGAAATTAATGATATTAAGAATTTTGAAAAGCGATTTTTCACAATCGTTACTTTGTTTTTGCACTTTTATTTATTATTTCTTGTTAAATTACAATTACCAACAATCAGCAAATAGGATGACATAGTAATGAGATAAAAAAAGTTGATAGGTATGATGAAAAGCAGTACTCAGCGGCACGTCTTTAATTTTATTAAATAATTATGCAAGTAGATCTCGCATTCAGACCCTTTTCAGTCGTCTTCTGGTATTCCGGGTAATGAGAGTTTTAGGCCATCTCTTTTGTTTGTTGGTTGGCGACTATATGCACAACACTTAAACGTGGTGGCGTTGATATGTCCAAAACTTAAACGTGATGGTGACGATATGTCCACTACTTAAACGTGGTGGAGACGATATGTCCCGGAATTAATATTATTTTTAATTTGATCATTTAAATTAGAAATTGAATAAGCAAGCACGTTGTGCATTGCGGCGCGGAACATGTTGAACATCTGGCAAAAAATTCTTTATAACCTTTTTTGTCTTATTGAAACGAATTTTTGAACTGCTGAGATAATATCAATATTACTTTCCTTACTTTTCTTGAAATTATATATATATATATTTTTTTAATGTTTTATTGCCCGCAAAAAGTTGCCACATGGGCTGCCAGACGGAAACTCCTGTTCGACACGATAGAGGAATGCGAAACAAGTGGGATGTTTGTCCTCTATCAAGATAACATAGGCATTGCTAGGACCTATCTATTATATACTTCTTACGCCTCAATGATGGCAACATCATCGACTGATAACGTACCATAAAATTCAAATGTGTAATAAAATAAAGTGTACAAAGGTAATATACGATGCCCGCATATTTGCTGGTGAGGGCTAGAGGCAGGAGTATATTTAACGCGTCGGGGAAGACCATCTATCTTGGCTAGCGGCAATTCATCAAGAGCCGGCAACAAAAATCATCAACGGGCAACACTTAGCTTGTTACAGCTCTCTAATTGTATTTGCCCTTTGATCTGCCAAACCGCAAGGCAAATATTGTGTAACGACTTTTTATCTTCCGTTCTTAACTATCACCTCAATGTTCCACCTGTTTAGATCTAATACAACTTGAGTAACAGCCTTATAAAAAAAAAAGAAGAAGAGAACATTGTGAGACATACCTGCTTCTTCTTCTTCTACTTTCATGAAAAAATGCCCTTTGTGCTGTTACTTCATTTTTCAGCAGACCCTGTAAACAGTTGAAAATATTGATAACTTTCAAGTTTTATAATAATCATGTCATATTTTCAGTTTTCTGATTACTATATTTTTACATTAATTTTATGTGTATATATATTATATTAATGATCTGATTATATTAATCTAATACGTTTTAGTTCCTTCTCACAGAGTCTTATTTTAATTGAATTTAGTCACTAAAAAATTAAACAGTATAAAATGAAGAAACATTTATTCCGATTCCCATGTGTTATTTTCAATGCACATATTTTCTTTCTTTTACTTCGATAGCTAATCTAAGTCCTTTTTTCTACTTAGTTTATTACTCAACATATAAAATTAATATATAAACATAAAACAAGGAAATAAGAATAAATATTAACAAAAATTTGTCACAAAATATTTAATAAAAAAAAAACAATGTAAAGTATTTTTATAAAACTTTCATAAAATATCTGATGTGGACAACACATGACTTCCTTGTACGCCTATTAAACTATAAATCGGTGGCTCAAAAAGTGATCCTGAATTTGGTTACTAGTTTACGAAGATCGCAGTATCTCAAAAACAACACTCGGCGTCGCGACATTCATCTATTGACACACACACACAAATAGGGAGGAAAACCAGTATTTTACACTAAATTTTAACACTTAAAACCTTAATAAAAACATTAATAAAAATGTTTAATTGGATTGGAAACCAAATTGCGATTGTAACCTTTATTACCGATTTATGTATTTAATTTAAATATAATTTTTGATGTAAGCTTATTATGACCTTCAAGTAAAGTACTGCTTCCGGTTTTTCAATTTAGACCAAAATCTAGTATGTTATTTAAATCAATGTATAAGTTATAAATACCATATTTGGGAAGTTTTGCAAAGTAATTTAATATAATTTTTTATGGAAATCAATTATGACCTTCAAATAAAGTACCACTTCCGGTGATTAAGCAGTGACCAAAAAGGGAGGTTCACAACTAGATTTTACAACGATCCTAAATACAAAATTTCAACTTTCTACGGCTAACCGTTTTTGAGTTATGCGAAATAAGAACGAACGTACGTAAGTGCGTACGTACAGACGCCACGACGAAACTAGTCCAAATGGATAGATGGATGGTCAAAATGGATATTACCGTTGAAATCTGAAAACCAAAAATTTTCGTGATTATAAAAACAAAAAAAAAAACGAATATTTTATTTTTATAAAACTAAACTAAAAAAAGACGTCAAGATAAAATATTTTTTTGAAATTATTCTTAATTTCAAAAATAATCCAATTCCTCATACATTCTCAATATTCCGAAAATGTTTGTGAAGTTCGTAAACAATTTTTTTTACAATCGTTTGGCCCAGATATCAAACTCTAATTATTGCGTTAATCTTGACTTCCTCTCTGAAGATATCCAAATAATTTTAATGGCCTTGTATACTCAAATGTAGCTAATTTTGATGCCCAAAATTAACTGTTAAGTAAGATGCAAAGCCAATTAAAATTGTTAAGTGGATTTGCAATTTTTTTTCTAAAAGAAATGCCTTAACTTCTCTGAGCCCGAATAATCTCTAAAGAACCTTTCTTCAAGAAGAGGCATCGAATCTCGGTATGCAACAAGACTTGAATATGATCATTGTACATTTTGTTACTAAATCTACTTTTGTTACTAAGGCTTCTAAAAGCTTGGATTGTAGTGGGCTAGAGCGATTTATTATTTTAAGAACTACATCGAAAGTATATTTAAATACGTTCCTGAGATATTTTTTGCCGCCTGAACCTCTGTGAATACGAGTCCACTTAGTACACGCTGGTGGGACAGCGTTCAACGTACTTAATAATCCCGCTTTATAGCCTGGATAGATATATGCATCACCACTCGTAATTTCAACACATTTATCCCATTTAATACTTAATACGTTTTGAAAGAAACTGATCATTAGCATTAAAAATGTCTTCAGTTTTTGTACGCACCAATTCACAAGAAAATACAAAATTTTCATAAAACTTGTACTCCATAATAAATCTAAGAAAAACTATCATAGGTTTCTTGGATACGTGTGTGCCTTTGTCTATTTGTAAAGCAAGCATGTCTAAACCCATGTGTGATTTAAAAAAAAAAATTATTTTTGAATGTTTCCAGACCACTGCGGTAGACGAATCCCATAGACACAAAGAACATTTTTAACTTACATGCATGCAATTAAGAGCCGTAAAATTTAATTTTGGATTTTACCATGATAAATTGGTATAAAATATCTAAATGAAGATAAATAAAAAAGCACAAAGGAACATTATTCATTTTGTATTTCTTGATTTTAGTTCATAAAACAATTCACGTCTTAGGGCCTCGCGTCCACTAGATGCGTAAAACATACGATAATGACAATGAGTTGAGTTGAACTAAGCATGAATATTAGCGATTTTTTTTTTTTTTTTTATGCAGCTCAATAACAAACCCATATTAATCACCACGTCGCTGTTGCTCAATTATATTTACTGGGTACAGTTCATTCTATTCTACATTGTGTAGATTCTTCATCTGCATTCGACTAATCTTCCTTTGGAATTAATTTTCTTCGAAATTTTTTATTTTTGTTTTATATAAATTCAATAATTTATTTATTATTGATTATCTTATAAATTATTGTCGAAATTATTCATGGCGTGATGCATGCTTAGTCCTTCATCTTTAAGTCAAATATCTTTAATAAATATCTATATTCATGAAGTCTACAGTCGTTATTTATGTGATCAATATAATACTGTACAGTCTGTTAGTTGCAATTATATTTGTCATATAGTATGAAGAAATAAAAACTTTCTTAGTTTTCGGAACCAGTACAAACATACCAGAATAAACTTATGTATATAAAATACAAAACCCCTCTCCTCTCCAAATAAAAAAGGGCAAGAAACGAATTTTTAAAATTTCTAGGAGATGATGGTCATGAGTGCGGTAAAAAATTAAACATACCCTAAATCTGATTACTGTTTTAATGTGTGCACAAGTTTCGGCCTACCTCATTCACCTAGTCAAGTTTAACATTTTTTTAATTTAAAGGAGTTTATGAGTTGAAAAGGTATTTTATGAGAATAAAGCATATTTGTATAAATTTGCATTATTTGGTTCACGATTAAGGTATTATACAATATTTGTTTCTCTTATCCTGAAATTTTTAAATTAAAAACAAATACAAATATTCTAATATATGGTACATGCATTCTTCCTCAAATAGGCAAACTATCAATGGATTTGATTTCTTCTATATACCAAAATTATGAATACAAATACAAGAAAACAAAACATGATAGCTAAATATGCAAATGCATTAAAATCCAGTCGCTGCTGATGATTGTACAAAAAAGTAAATCAATGAAATAGGCTTTGTCTTTGCAGTCATTTTACTTACCAATTTTATCTACAGTAATTAATACTAATTTTATAATTTAATATTTATTAATTATAATTAATTATGCATTTATAATATACAATTGTATAATTGTAATGAATAATACTTTTATAATTTAATTTTAGTAATTTATAAAATAATTTAATAATAATTTTGCTAATTTAATTTAACACTAATTTTATCTTTTGTAAGTTTTTTTCCGTTGGAAATTTTATCAATATTCATTGCAGTAATTTTATTTGCTAAAAAGTTTTTTTGTAAAAGCAAATGTTAAATATTTTCCATACATCAAATATTTGATAGTTCCAAAAAAATATCTAAAAAAATAACAATGTCAACACCCTCGTTGCAAAATACTACTAGTCTAACCTGTTGACTAGATCCCCTCTGATAACAGGGGAAGAGTTCCCCTAAACATTTTTTTTCTTTGCTCCCACTTTGAAGGGTTAGGGTGATTCCTAAATTATAGTCCTTTTTGTTTAAACACATTACTAATATTTTTAAATTTTGTATTGTTTTCAAAGAATGACTGGATCTATCGTGTTGACGATTTTTTGTCCTATTCAGAGCCGATTTCCTTTTTATTAATTTCTTCGTTGTCAAGTTTGTTGAACTATCCCAATCCCCCTTATGCTATTACTTTAATTATATTTACTGGATTCAAGTGAATATTAATACTTCTGCGATCGGACAGTTGACTTCTTCAGTAAACTTTTTGAGATTAGTTACAGTACATTATTTTTGGCAACCTTATGGTGTTGTTCTTCCCGTGGCCACGCCTCATGCTAAGACCAGGAAGAGTTACTGATTTTCCGTTTTTCTAATTCAGTCACCTGTTAAAAGCTATCTACGCTTGCTTCTAAACAATGCGGTATCCGTTTAGCCTTGCATACAATTATAGCCGATCTTACTAATTTCACCATGTCTTGGAGGAATTTTGAAAAAGTAAGATTCCTAATGGTAAAGGTTGTTTTCTTGCTGCAGAATTTCTTCCTCTCCAACATTCTAAAGGAGTGAGATCGGCAAGAACAAATTGCCGGAGACTCATTTATCAGGCACCCTCCTACATGTTGGCCATAGCTGGAAGTGTTATGCATGAAGACTGCGTCCTATCAATGCCCCTAGGCCCATTCGCACCTTTCAGCCTCTCATGTTCCGAAGAAGGAACGGCTGTCCATTGTTGCATTAATGGATCTGTAGGCATTCATGTTCTTCTGACAACATTCGTCATTCGCCAGGTGGAATTATAAATGGATTAGACTCGGTTGATAAATACTCGTTGGTAATTGGATCATTCCTATTCAGTCGGGCCCGGATACTTAATCACCGACTGCATTGAGAGGTAGAAATACAACAAATTGTTTCGCCATTGACTCTACATTTCAAACTATTATGTCGAATTTGACTGGAATTTGAGGATCGTATTTGATGATTTAATATTTACTATATATATATATATTTTTTTTTTTTTTCATTTCTGTCAAGATCGGTCGACTTCAATCAACATCGCAGCTATAAAATACATATTCCTAATGTAGTAAATGTATACTTGCGAATTCTGATTCATATGTAAATATATTCAATAGTGCCAATCGACGTCTTTTTTTTTTAAAGTCGTAAGCGCCATTTAGCAAACTTTGCAGGAAATCCAAAAAACGTTTTTCCTCAAATGACGATATATATTTTTCTAATTTTATTCCTAATTGTGTACAATATGAGTTCATTAAACTGGTAATAATATATTAACTACAATATAACGTTAAGGCTTCTAGTACTGGTCAAGGCCAGAGTGACCGCTGACATTCATCAATATTTGGTGCTTAGGTCACCAATATTCCATTTTTAGACAATTTCCAATTTTTTTTTTCAATATATCTAGAACGGGGAATCGACAGAGGTGATGTTTACGTCTCATAATAAATTGGAACCTAAATTTTGACTTTTTGGCGCTTAAGCCTTTTTCAAAAACGACGTCGATATAATCTAATCACTTTGTTTTTAGATGGTGGCAGGTATTATCAATTATCAATAAAAAAGTACTTCACATTCTTGGAAAGAAAAAACAATTTTTTTTTGTTGGGAGTATATGTG
Organism: Rhaphigaster nebulosa; assembly: GCA_948150685.1. Taxonomy (NCBI): domain Eukaryota; kingdom Metazoa; phylum Arthropoda; class Insecta; order Hemiptera; family Pentatomidae; genus Rhaphigaster; species Rhaphigaster nebulosa. The sequence continues at coordinate 36,633,814 of OX411308.1, forward strand.
GGTACAGGTTGTCGTGATATAAATTAAATTGGCTTTGAAAAGGATAAATAAAAACGTACCAATCATTTTTGCTATTTTTTTTTGTTGCATCTTTTCTATAGCCATATTTGACTTTTTCTAATTAATTTTCTGTTCTAAAATATTATAGCTGTATTCTTTATATGCAGTATCGAATATATTCTGATCAGGTTTGGGCATTTCTCGAATAAGCATATTTTCATAATAACGATTGCTTTTTTTTGCTGTTCGTTTATTCGGTATTCTTCATTGTGTTATTCAAAATGTTAATTATTCAGCAATTTGTGTTTAAAATTAGTGGAATGTACCTTCCTTAGAAATATACATTTAAATATATCATAATCTATCCACTTTTTATATAATCAGGGCTTGCATTGAAAATTTTTACTATTATAAATATGTACTCCAAATTATTTTGATATATCATATTATTTATTTTTAAAAGAATAAAATAAAATAAAAAATTATCTTGAAAAAAAAAATAATTGTAATTTATTTATGGGATATTAGGATTTGTTAAAAATGCTTATATTTTCACACCTTACAATAGTTACACATTCGATATTTGCGATTAAAATTTTTCGGATAAATCTAGGAATAACACGTAAATGCTTGATACATTAAGTATTGTTACTTATTTATTATCTGATACTGTTTCTTTGAATAAAATGTTTCTTTTTTAATACATATATTTTTTATTATTAAAACCATTAGTTTTATAAATCAATTTCAATCAGTTTTGTTCTTACACTGTATTCGATTTTGCTCTTATGTTAAAATTGAGCTTTGTCCCACCCTCTTCTAATGATGCTTAACTATTATTTTTCCAAATTTAAGAAGATGAAGCATCATTCGTTTGTAATAACATATTCATGGATATCGTTTTACTAAAATTAATGCTAAGCGGTTATCAATTCTTGAGCACTTAAAAACTCCTCTTTTTCGCTTTTTTTTTTTAACATTCATTTCTAAATCAATAGTTCTGATTTTTATTTCATACATTTTTTAAAACTAAATACAATTCTTATCCAAAATAATTGGCTTTATACATTATTTTTTTTTAATGATTGAAAAGACCCCGTGCTATTTAGGAAAAGTGGTTGCAAACAAATGCTCCGAAACTTTTTAGACAGCTAGTTTTGATCGTCCAGAGCCAAACAAAAAAAAAATTATATATATATATATATATATATACATATATATATATATATATATATATATATATATATATATATATATATATATATATATACATATATATATATATATATATATATATATATATATATATATATATATATATATATACATATTATATATACACAATTTGATTGATAAATTAAAATAGCTAAAAAAAATAGAATTGAAGGACACTAAACACATTTATGTACACAGAAGATTTTGATTTAAGTGTATATTTTTAGTGTACAGAACTTGATTAGGCTGATCCACTACATATACATATATACTCATATACATTTAGTAGATGTTATGCCTGTTACGTGGATTTGACTACAAACAGTCTGACTGGAGAATAAATGTGTTCTTTGAGGTCTAAAACGTGTAACGCGAGCGAAAATTTTAGATTCTGATGACCTATATTTTTTTTTACTTCCGGCATGAATTAAAGACTTCCTTTAGTAGTGAGGATGATGGAGAAGGAAACGCTGATGAAATTAATAATAGTAGAAAATATGTGCATGAAACATAACTGTAAAATAAGCATTACAAATAGGACATGCTAATTCTTAGGAACTTGTGGATCTTCCTGCTTTAATAATACTTTATAATCTTTATAACCTACGTATTTATTTCTCTCAAGACCAAAGTAGTCTTACAGAAGCAGTATAGTACAATGAGGGCGCAAATGACCTTCCTGATTGAATAGTCCTTCAAATAAATAAAATAATGATTAGATAATTTTGAAACTGTGATCGACCATAGAAAACTTATGTCCATACGCTGTAGAGATAGAAGGAGCGATATGGCAAGGTGGCTACTGGGGCAATGGCCTTTTTTGCAAAGTGGAATGTGAACTTGCACACTAAAACAGGAGAAAGTTTGGGCCTGGGTAAGGAATGTCTCAGGTGTAAGGAAAAAAGATGGAACTCTGGCATTTAGGAGCATAGAAATCCCAAGATTACACTAATCCTCTTACCTGGCCTTTTTGAACTGACTCAATGTCACTTATGGTGCTACACATAGTGCTACATAACAAGCGTTTCAACTTGAAAGCATGAAAATTGATCTTTCTAGCTGTCTGATGATTGAACATGAAATGATGTGTATTATAATAACTATGAGGATTTTAATAAATACAATATTATGAAAATAATCCAATTATCCAAATAGCATACCATTTGTTATTTTGAAGTTTGCACAATTTCTGCATTTTCATAATTTCGTTAATCACTTCCATCTTCAAGTATCCTAATTGGTGTTCATAAAGTAAAACTGACTCCTTTTATGTGTTTCATACCTCCCTTAATTTAATTATGTCATTTTTTAAAAGTTTCGAGTTTCCCTATTTCTGAAGATACTTCTTCCTACTCCTAACTAGCCATTTGAAGATTGAACATGAAATGAAGTGAATCATAATAATTATGACTATTTTAAAAAATAAAAAAATATAAAACTGATTTGTGTTATATAGCGTTACTTTATTTTGTTTTTAATTTAATATAATTCCAATATTTTCATCATTTTGTAAATCGCTTCCATCTGTATGTATACTTATCGGTCTTGATAAAGTAAAAACTGGCTCCATTTACGTATTTCACACCCTCCTCAATCTAAAAATGTCATTTTGGTTAATTATTTTTCAATAACGGACCTTTGTAATCGACGAATAAAAAAACATGTTTAACCCTTCCTCCGGAATGTGGTATTTTTTGTTTACGGATTCTGATGTAAACGAAGGCATCGGACACTTTTTTGGTGGTCGTTTATCGCAAAAATACGGTTTTTATACAATGTTTCAAATTTCTCTGAAGGAACAATTTTTTAGAAAACTGTTGAAATTAACATTATAGACAATTACATCCACTTTGAAATGAGTCTATTTTCATTCCATAACGCTAAGTATTAGAGTGGCAATAATAAATAAGATAACAGCTGAAAGTGTCAAACGTCAAATAAAAATTGTTCGGATAAGCTTCTGGTTATTTATTTTTATTATCCAATAATTATAAATCCAAATAATAATCATAGTAATAACCATCAAATAAATATTTAAACAACATTATCGTTATTGTTTTTGTTAAATTAATAATAAGAACTAGTCACTTATTTCAGTGAATGTAAAAAAAAAAAAAATAATAAAAAAAATGATACTGATACATTTCATGATTTTATTGAGAAAATAAGTTGTCAAGAAGAAGAAATGTCAATTTTTGTTGTTTATGCCGCTTAAAAACACATTTTTTAAAAATCACGAGAATAAAATGCATTAATAATACAAATAACCAGAAGCTTGTCCAAAACAATAATTTTTTGGCATTTGACACTTTCTGCTGTTATCTTATTTATTAATGCCACTCTAGTACTTAGCGTTATGGAATGAAAATAGATTCATTTCAAAGTGGTTTTAATGCTCTACAATCTTTGCTTCAATAGTTTTCTAAAAAAAAAATGTTCCTTCAGTGAAATTTAGAATTTTGTATAAAACCCGGGTTTTTGCGAGACTGCCTTCGGTACGCATCGGATCAAAAAAGTGCCCGAATATGAATTGGTCTGACAATTTCATTTCCTATCACAATCCGCAAAAATGATACCCGGTCCTATTTGAAATTCGAGAGTTAGGTGAGCTGTAGAAGAACTTGTGAAGGTTATGCCATAAAAATATTCTTCATAATTCATAACAAAGACCCACCGAGTTTCTTCCCGTTATTCCAAATACTGTGGAATATATAGGGGGTGATCCATATTCCCTGGGACATCCTATATATATATATATATATATATATATATATATATATATATATATATATATATATATATATATATATATATATATATATATAAATTTAAATTCAAATTTAACGGACTTAAAAAAAAATAGTCACACAAAAATAATCGGAACTTGTACTAGATATCTGGCTTTTTTTGTAGTTCTATTGAATGCAGTTTATTGCTTATTCGGTTTGGTATGTTACTTAATAATACTGTTACTATTACATACATATATTACTATTATAACTATAGACATACTATTACGTCTAATACTATTATTAATTAATATAAAATTATCAACAATAAATAAAGACATACAACTAATTAACAATATACCGCAAATTATTACACTAGCGTTTATTGTTTCCAAATACTTTTTTTTCTTTTTTATTAGTTAAGCCTTTGGTTTTATAATTTTAACACGTTATATTTTTACTTTTACTTATTATATTTTTGCGGACAGACGAATTTTTTTTTTATTCAATTTTTGGATTCCACTTCTTAAAACGAAAAACCTCAAATTTGGAGGTTATTTTTTTTTTTTTTTTTTGGTCGATTACAAATTATTTAAAATAATAAACCAAAAATTAATACGGAATAAATTAATAAAATATCAATTATTCTATTGAATATTTAATAGTTGACCGTAGAACTTTATGAAGGAATGAGATGATCCGGGAAGCGGTCAAAAAATTATTCTACTTTGTGGAATGTTTTTTTACTTCCTTGTACGAAGTAAAGGAAGTATTTTAATCGCGAAAATTTTCGGTTTTTAGATGTCGACGGAAATATCCATTTTGACCATCCCTGAATCCATTTTGACTAGTTTCGTCGTGGCGTCTGTACGTGCGTTCGTATTTCGCATAACTCAAAAACAGTTAGCCGTAGAAAGTTGAAATTTAGTATTTAGGATTGCTGTAAAATCTGGTTGTGAACTTCCCTTTTTGGTCACTGCTTGATCACCGGAAGTGGTACTTTACTTGAAGGTCATAATTGATTTCCATAAAAAATTATATTAAAATACTCTGCAAAACTTCTCAAATGTAGTATTTATAATTTATATATTGATTTAAATGACATACTAGATTTTGGTCTAAATTGGAAAACCGGAAGTGGTACTTTACTTGAAGGTCATATTAGACTTTCGTCAACAAATATATTAAAATATAATGTAAAACATCTCAAATTTTGTAAATAGGACTTTTATATCGATATAAATGTATTTACTAGATTTTGGTTAAGATTCGTGAGCGGAAAATGTTACTTTACTTGAAGGTCATAATAAGCTTACATCAAAAATTATATTTAAATTAAAAGAGAAATCATATGTTCGGTAATAAAGGTTACAAACGCAATTTGTTTCCTATCCAATTAAACATTTTTATTACATGTTTTAAGTGTTAAAATTGAGTCTAAAATACTGTTTTTCTCCCCATTTGTGAGATCAACATGTTTTCATCATGATAATAAGATATTAGTTAAGTGGGTTTTTCCGCTTAAAATGTCGAAAAAGTTCATTTCTAATGCTTTTTACCCAGTGATATTGACAGTTTTATTGTTATCATGAAGAAATTCTTGGAAACTAGTTACCTATTGAAGGAAAACAACATATAATAACGGAATGAGACCTCCAGTGACAAGAGTGTGTGTCAATAGATGGATGGCGGGACGCCGAGTGTCGTTTTTACTGCAATCTTCGGAAACTAGTAACCAAATTCAGTATCACTTTTTGAGCCACGGATTTATAATTTAATATGCGTACAAGGAAGTCATGTGTTGCCCACATCAGATATTTTTTTTTTTTCACTTCCTCTATTTTTCTGTTTACTTGTTTAGATATTTTCTCTCTTGAGTTCTGTTTTACTGTTTATGATCATAAAGTATCAAGTCACTAATTAGTTAGAGTAGACAAGGAGGAACCCTGTATTTTCTATCTATTCTATTTTGGTTTCGAACGTGAACATATCTATTAGGATTTATAAATAAATAGAAAGTTCCAAAGTTTGTGTAACATCTGCATCTAATAAACTAGACATAAGAAATGATACATATATTTATATATCTACAGATGTGGGGTCGTTAAATGGCCTGCTAACACGTGCTTCGAGACAACTCCTTTCACCGAAGCCTTGTTCAGCTGCCGCTTCTTCAACTGTTTTACGGCTGCCCAAAGCAAAGTGAAATAGCATTCGTTAACTATTTTCGTGCCTTATAGTTTCCGCCGAAAAATTATTGGACTCGGTTCAAGTCTCAACAGGGATCGTTTTTCACTCTTATTTAGTTAATTTTTTTTTTACCGAGAAATCCTATTCTCAGTTTTTAATCCTATCATTAATTTATTTGATTATTTCCTCTACCCTTAACAAAATAATTTTACCATATTCTTCCGATATTTTTGTTACGTAATTGATAAATGATAATTTCAAGTATTTTTAAGATTTTTTTTTTGGAGGGGTGTGCATTTCATCGATTTAGTTATCGTTCAATAGGATTTCTAAGTTGCTAATTTCGATTAATATCGAAAAAAAAATTGAGCACGAAAATTTCAAATTAACAATTAATTTTGCAAAATTCAATTTCATAGGGATCGTTTATTAGGTTTTTAAGAACACTAATCACGAATTTAATACAGGATTTTTCATTTCGATTTATTGTGATTGTTGAAGTTTTCTTAGATATAGCTATCGTTTATTAGATAATCGATGGTTCTAATAGTTTTTTTTTTCTTTTTTTTTCCCCTCGCTTACGAATTTTTAACTTTTTATAGTTTCCGAAATGCCGAAAGAAACAATTTTTATTTTATTTTTTGCATGTTTGTCGAGTACATTTTTGTTTTCCTTTATCTACCCATTAAAAATGGTGATGAAGCTATACTCGCCTATTTTGGAAGACTTTTTTTTTAAATATTAAAGCTGGTAACACGATGGGTACTCAGAACAGAAGATCTGATTTAATAACAAAATATCCCAACACATAACATTCACTCTTCGAAGTAATAACTAACTATACACCAGATTATTCCGGCGTTTTCACAGAGTGACACAGTCTTGAACTTTCCTTCGACCGGATGACTTAAGAGTCCGCATGCAAAAACGAATCGTAAGACCCTTGACAAAATAAAGTAATTTTTTGACTCCCTCTTTTGCAAATATTAAAAAATGAAATCTAGACAGAAAGTGAATACATAAGCATACCTGTTTACATCTTTTATTAACATACTCTTCATAGACTCTTCGTAGATGAATGTATTCTTCTGAACACAACGATGTTCGATTTAAGCGAATGAATACCAAACGTTCGGATTCAATTTTGGCATACATATCTATGATGTATTGATGAGATAGTTGACGGCATTGCAGAATATGATTTGTTCCGTTCTGAGGTATCATTATGCGGTTTGAATAATAATTCAACGCTGATACTTTTTTTATTGAGTTGCTCACCTGTAAGAATAAAAAAGAAAACGAAAGATAAGAAAAGTGTCAATTACATTTATGAATGTTTGAAAGTTGAAAAGCAATTAACATTTTTCATCTCATGAAATGAATAAAAAAATCTGTACTACCTATAATTGGATTAGTTTGCATAATATTAAAGTGATATCCGTCCTACCCCTTCCAAAAAATTATGGAATACTGCAGCGCATCTTATGATCGATGTGTTTCAGCGACACGTTGAATTGTATTGTCCTGTCGCTTAAGAATTATGTAACGCCTATGACGTTCTTCCCCAACTGACAATCGCAACTTCATTGATGGTAGGTGCGTTGTAGCACGATCGGGTGGCCCGTGAACTTTCTCTTTCAATTCTCGCAAATAATTTTTAACCACTTACATTTATCAATTTTTTGTCTTCTGGTAAGTGCACGCAATGAGTTGACGAAGTTTCATTACAATCGGATGAACGGTTTGGCAGTGCATAAAATACGAAGAAACAAACCCACATTCATTTTTATATATAAGATATTTTTTCTAATACTGGCCCAACTTAGATGATTTTTTTTTGTTTTGTATAGAAATTAATTATCTATCAAATGAGTACCTATAGTTTTCCAGAAGATGTATAGTTATTGAGTTATTCCAAAAAAAAATTTCTTAGGCTTTCGAAATCATTTTTTATTTAAACCCAACCTGCCTATAACCATCGCGCAAGAGCAAGAAAGGAGTTGACGAAGTTTAATTGCAATCGGATGAACGGTTTGGCAGTGCATAAAATACGAGCAAACAAACCCACATTAATTTTCATATGTAAGATATAATATATATATATATATATATATATAAAACCTTTTTTGAATTTTATAAAATCATGTTTTTGTAATTTAATTTAATTTATTATAATTTAATATCATAATATTGATATTAATTATATTATTATAAACATAAACATTTATATGTTTGGTAATATTATATTAAGGTGCATTTTTATCAATAACTGCCTGGATGGAGAGCGTCCAGTTAATGCTCTTATAAACGCTGCCCGCTCACCACTCAGGCCGCAGCCTGATACAAACAGTCGACCAACACATAAGGGCTATCTATGATTCTGTAATAAACTGCACGGACCTATTAACTGAATAATCCAGGATATGGCTAAGGTTGACCTACCCAACAATACGAATTGGAGATTAAAAAGGAGCTGGATAAGAGGCCTTCCGTGACTTAACGTAAGGTAAATCAAATATGGGAAGAAGTACAGCTATTTTCTCTTATCACTATTATTATTATTATTATTATTATGCTTTAATTCTAGATCGGTTTGGTGAGTCTTGCGTGGATATTTTAGTAATTTTTGTAACAGTTGACAAAGGGGAAAAGGTAGGTATAGTCTAATACAAGAGACACTCCTAACAACACAAAAATTTTGTATTTATGGAATAATTGTAATTTATAAACTAAATATACAAATAATAAAAAAAAATAAATCAAATTGATAAAAACAATTATAGAATGAAAAAGCAATAATAATAAGAGGTAATAGAATAAAAAAAAATGAGTAAATCTAAAAAGAATTAATTTTTAAAATAAGAGCTAGTTTTCAGCTAGGTATCGCTTTTAGTAAAATAAAAAATGTAATTACAAATGATAATAGACAAACGGCTTTTATTTTGTGTATCGGCTTTTATTATAAATAAATGCTAATGGAGATTTAATGTTGATCAAATTGATCCAATAATAGTTAGACAAACAACTCTTTAGTAAATAGTTCCAACTTGGGTAAAAGTGGTCCTTATTATTTGTATCAACCTAATCAGAAGCTAATATCTGCTACATTAAAACAAAAAATCTGCTTGATAATTAGCAAAACAACTCTAAAATTAACGGGTATTATTTTCTTAAGTTATATGAATTGGAATAGGGTTTTTTTCCTTTATCATGGCTACAATTATTGTGATCGGGTAAGAACTGGTGAATCATTGTTGCATAGCATGTTAGTCATAGAATAATAGGACAACTTGACTCCTAAGAAAAGAATTAATTTTAATCGATATCTGTCTGGTTAGTGGTTGACTTCCAAGAAAAAAAATTACTTATAAAATATATTAATTACCGTATTTGTTTTGTTCAAGAATAGAAATATTCATAGTTTTAGTTTATAGTAATTATTTATTTATCATAAATTTTTTTTAATAAACCTCATGCTAATATACTAAAAAAATTATAATTTTTTTTTTGCGGCTTTATCATTTATGAGCTACCTAATTTATGCTAATAATTTAGGGCATGTTAAATCTAAAAGACACAGAATCAGCTCTTTTTATGATTTTGAATTTCATTTATTATTTTAACTAGTTTGCCACCTAAAAATAAACAACACAAATCCTTTAAAATTGAGAAATGTTACAAGTTAGTTTAAAAACAAAAGTAAATTTCCAGATTGATTGATACAGAAAGTATTCATTTTTTGTAATTATCAGTGAAGTTAAGGGAGGGGAGTAGGCCAGTGGATAGGGCATTGCGCTAATAATCTCAAGGTCCCGGGCTCGAGACCTGCTGTGGAAGATAATTATTTATTCTTCTTTCAACCGTAGATCGGCTTCTTGGGGCTCACCCAGCCTCTATAAAGTGAGTATCCTTAATTGTGGATAAACTGGCGGTTGAGCGTGATCTCGGCCGACTAACCTCCTCGCACAAGCGTTGGGTTAGAAACAGTGCGGTCTTTACCAAGTATTGAACCCAAGACCTTCATGTTTTATTAGTGCAATTAATAGTAATTATAATAAACGAAAATAAGGTAGTATAATATAGAGGCATAATTATATATATTTGTATGATGATGGGCTCTTTTGGTTTTAAAATTTATTTAGTTTATGTAAAATCAGTTTTAAATTTATCCTAAGAAGCAATATTTTTTTATTTTTTTTTTATGGATTCGAAAGGGACCTTTTCTAATATGGACTGGTTTAATCTTACACATTTACCACTAATTAAATTTTTATATTCGAAGTAAAATAATTACAAAACCTTGAAAAACAAAATATTTATTAGCAAAGTTTCTAAATTTGATTTTATACCATCATGATGATCCATATATATATATATATATATATATATATATATATATATATATATTCAGCCTGGGTATGTTTGTGCTCGCGAAACTCGAAAAGTAGTCGGTAGATTTTGATGTGATTTTTACTATCATCTAGAGAATTTCTTCCGAAAGGATTATATGCATTAAAGTTTTCAAAATTCTCCCCCTAAGAGAAGAAATGTGGAAAAACTGTTAAAAAAAAATAAAATAAAAAATAAGTAATTTTGTAATCTTTGTCGTGACAGCTTCATACATGTGGAAGAATGTCCACTACGAAAACATTTTAACAAGAGTGAAAACGTGGTTTGTAAAATCATAAAATAAAATAAAATCGGAGATTAAGGAAATAAAAAATGTAAAAACGTGAAACTTCAGTGCCGTTTCGACAAATTTATTATCATTTTTATCCTGTTCCTAGAAAAATTATAAATGAAATGAAACGAATTCTAAACAATGCTGTCCATTACCGATTAAAATGTTCACCCCTTTGGGCTTGGAATGTTTTCTAGTCAAAATTTTTGTTGGTAACCGGTTGTTTCGTTGAAAGTTCTGGTGCCTCCTCCCCCTTTCTCTCCTTCGTCTAAGAGTTATAATAATTGAAGAATAGAAATGCAAAATAGCCTAAGTGCCTTCACAATGCAAGTTTCAACTTGAAAAATATACAAGAAATATGACAATTTAAAAAAAAATCATTTTTTTTTCTGACAACCTTTGGTTGTATAAGTAATAAAATCACATTTATAATAGTACTAGTTTTACATTAAAAAAAAATGATTTTTGTTTCTTTCCTTTCATTCTACATCTTTTCCAAAGCAAGTCAGTGTATTGAATTAAATGTTGGTTTCCTCGGTGAGTCTATGTTCGCTATAATACTTTTATTTACTTTCCCATTCATTTCATATCGCAATAAGTATGATGAAATTTGCAAAGATAGTTAATGTGTTAAAATTGAAATAAATATCATAGTTAAACTTAAATCTTTTCTTTTTTATTTAAATGTTGTTTGTAAAAGTTTATGCAAACTTTACAGTATCATGATGATTGATGATTATGAATGATAAGAACATTGTTCTGTATTCTATTACTTACATTACCGTTTAAATGTTAAACATAAAAAAAAAAAAACCTTGAAATTTGGAAGGGTATTTAAATCTCAGTTCTTTTCACGGATAACGCCGTGCGGGTACAGATAGTTTTTCCATATAATATTCCCAACCACTGATTAAATCCAATTACATTCATCTATAAACTATAAATCACGACTCTAAATTTGAAATAAATCTATGCCAGCAACGTATTAGTGGAGATATCAACATCTAAGTAGGATTGCCTTAGATGAAAGTGAAAAGCTACTACGAATTTAAAATTCAAAGTGTAGCCTCAAATGATTTATAATATCTTAATTTATTCAGGTACGTTTTCAATCGAAATGTTTAGTAAATTTGATTTATTCGATTAGATTTGTTTTTATTTGTTGATTTATGTAGCGCGTTCTTCGAAGTTATAAGATAATATTGGCTGTAAATATTAAAATATTATTGTGCCCTCTGTATTGTTGTCATATATTTCATTTTGAATTGTTTGGATTTTAATAAGGTATCCATGCTAGTTAAAAGATTCGTAGTGGGAAATATTAATCACACTCAGAAGGATCATTATGAATTTCTTTGATTTTTTATATAATTAAGTCATTAGTTTCTTACGAGCTTTAAATAATATTAATAAGACATAGCTAAGCTCTTAATAAAACGTTAGCACGTTACTAAACATATTAAAATTTAATTAATTTTCTAATATTTCATTAAAATAGAATTTTTTTTAAATAAGTAGTTTTGTTTGTGTTAAGTACGTTTCGATTTGTTTTTTCGCCCCTTTTTAATAGATTTATTTAAAAATATTAATTAATCATAGATTAATATAGGACCAATATAAATCCAAAGGAAACAATTTTATTAATAAAATTTCAAAACAAATTTGATTAAATTACATCATAAACATTGTGATGTTTCGAACACAATTTTTAGTGCAATATACAAAAAAAAAAAATAAATAATTTGCCTATATACCCAATTGTATATTTTTAATGTTGATGTATATCCATGTGTTTAATAAATATATTGCTTCGATTTTTTTTTTAGAATTGTGTTAACACCAATTTGACTATTTGACCATACTAGTCAAATAATGGCTGTTTTTGTAATAAAAATGTTTAAAAAACTTTAAATGTTCAAAAAGTACTTCTTATATTTTATTTTATGGACAGCAGTGTTAACATTTTAATTATAAAAATGAACTGCAAAAGTTTGTGAACGGGTTAATCCAAAGCAGGCCGAAACATCACAATGTTTATATATAATGTAACTTAATAAAATGGTTTTCTTGAGATTTATACTGGTCCTATTTTAATGTATTATTAATTTATTATTATAAATATTTTAAAATCCATAATTTTAATTTAAAAAATGGAGAACAAATATTTATAAATATATCAAGTATGTAATATATATATGTGTGTGTGTGTGTGTGTGAATTTGACGAGTATTTAAATAATTAACCGTAGTCAGTTAAAAAGAACCTATTTGAATAATATATGGAGTGGAGTGGAAAACGGGAGGTTATGTTTAACCTAGCATTGTACTATAGTGTTATAATTATAAATTAATTTATAGTGATTTAATAGCTTTAAATGCCGTTTCTCTTTTTGCAGGTTCTTACTAAGGTTTACTAATTGTAAACTAAGCCTGTAGTGCAAAATATGAAAAAATTGTTACTAATAAAATGAAATCTTTTTACAGAGAGAAACTCAATTTGGTTGTTTTTTCATGCCACAGATTAGTGTACCTTATATATATATTTTTTTTAATTTGAAATCTAGTTCTTAGCGATCTATAATAAGTAGTAATTATTATAGAAGCGCTATAATTTTTGCTCTGGCATATGATCAGAATGCCTGACGATCAATATACCAAAGAAAATGTTTCAAGAAGAGAGAGACAGACCAAGATTGTCGTGGGGAGAATTCAAAACAAAATATTTATTAAAAATACAGATATAATTAAAAATTAAGATTAAAAATACAAATTCACCTGCTAGATGGTGGAGCTAAAGATGCACGATCTATGTTTTGAAACCGGAATCGGAAAGCGGCTGCGTGGGGAAAAGGGATGACTGGTGGTCAATGTTGCGTCTTGATGCTGCCTGTTCCCATGTGGGACGTAGCGCCTCATAAGAAGAAGAAGGATATAATTTTGAGGTGATACGTGGACGAATTTTCCTAAAAGATTAATGATTATCTATTTCGAGATTAACCATGGTAAATCACAAAGGCTTAAGAATCTCTAAGATGTTCATTCAGACAATTTGTGACTGATCTCTACATTTATGAGTCTATTTATTCACTTTCTACCTCCAGGGCTTTAGGAAGAACGAATTTGAAGAAGAAAAAAATGTTCATTGGAATTGTATAGAATCTTAGCTGCAAATCATGACCCATTTTCAACATCAAAATAACAAAAACTTAACTTTTAATTTTTTTTTTAAAAATACGCCCATTAAATTATTATTTGGCTGGCCAGAATAAACGCAATATTGAGATCATTTAGCTTATCGTTCGCTTAGTGAGGTTCTATTGTAGAACGAAGTTTTGGCTTGTTTCACAAATCGGGTTTATCGATATCCTGGTTCTTCATCCTCAATTTTCAATATAGGCAATGCTACTTATTTAGTTATATGAATCATTATTTACTTTTAATAATAATAAGGCGAAGGAAACACGGATGGGCACGCTTCCAGCAATTTCACATTAAACAGATACCTCCCACCATTGTAACTTGTCAAAACTCTGATCTACAAAATGAGAACTAATGCAATCCTACCGTTTTCTTCTCGGTATACTCCTCGAACACTTACCCGCCGATTCTGCGCTGATTTAATTGTTATTTAAATCCGCTAAAATTCGATTTAGGAAATTCCATACTGTGTGGCCGCCTAAATTATCCAGCTTTCATTGCTCATCCCCCAACTACTCGCATAGGTAGAAACTTTATGAAGTATAGCTTACAGTACATTATTATTTTGTAATTTATTACTTTCATTAAAACAGTGCTGCTCTAGAATTATTTGTCTGTTGTTCTAGATTCATTCGTTAGATTTTAGATGAAATCTAATCCATCATATAAATTAGTAGATAAGGTGTAGAATTTTTGTTTTAATGAACATCATATTCGAACTAGAGCAAGATAGGGTGTGTCCTACAGATTACAGGTATAGATTTGAGATCTGTCAGTTTTCCATACTAACATTTTTGATCCAATATCTTGAATTTTAAGGTATTGTTTTATTCCGCTATTTTTATCATTCATATGGTTCGTTTGAACTGATTTTGAAAAAGTCCGACGCCCTAAAAGGTTATCCAATAAATTATCTTCTATAACAAAAGAAGTGACGTGCACTTCTAATATTTCCGTTAGGTTCCGTTGGTTAGGGGAGAGTAAAGTGCCATTAAAGCAACGGATTACTACTTTTTTTTTCATCCCTTCTCACTACCCCTATCACACACCGGCGGTATCCCCGTACCTCGACTTACCGTCCCACTATGGGAACGGGTCTCCCTGGCCAATCCTTGGATCGGACGGGGCTATTGTATGGCAACCCTATCCCGTAACGTGCTCAGCCGCAATCTAATGTGAAATATGGGACGCCTTAAGCGCCTTCTTCTTCTGTTACTAGAGACAGTTGAAGACCTCGAAGACAACGTTTGTGACCTAACGGAGATACTGATGTTGCTCTTGTGTTGACTGTCTTAAAGAGGTCTTCAACGTCCAGTGTTGTGATAAAGAAACAGCTGTCCCATTGGAATAAGTGTATTCACTAGTTTCGTGCATGAATAGCGGTTGGAATTAAATAAAATTCTAACGACTTATACCACTAACGTAACAAAATATGTGCCGTTCGTTTTGTTGGCATGTGGTTGCTAACTAATGATAGCAATTTCAAGAAAAAGATGAAACATAAGATGTTCGAATATACTATAAAAATATAAACAAAAAATAACAAAGCTCTGCCCTCTTATTTTTTTCGTTTCGTATAAAATAGAATTATTATCAGAAATAAATATACACTCGTTTTTATATATATATATATATATATATATATATATATATATATATATATATATATATATATATATAAAATATTATATATTTTATAATATATATCTATATCTATAAAAATCGGCTAAAATGATGTATCGGAAGGCATAGGTTCCTATTTGAAATTTTAAAGTTATATTGGGTCTGAGAGACCCCTTGTATTTTTTTTTCAAAAACAGATCGAAATTTTAAACTAGACTGAAAAATATTGAATACGTATTTTTTATTTCTTCTATAACATTATCGGTTCAAGAGAAATTATATATATATATATATATATATATATATATATATATATATATATATATATATATATATATATATATATATTGTAATCGTAGAAAGAACATAGTAATAGTAAGAGTATAGTAACATAGTAATACTTTGTTCTTGTCACTTCCAAATGTAAGTTGTTCCGCTAAGATTGATACAAAATGTTGTATTTTAGCAGCTCAGTTTTTCGAGCAGTCTCACTCAATCAATACAATGTCTATATCCGCTGCTCCTTTAATCTACAGTAATGTACCGTCATTACATGCTAAAAATGTGCTTTTTTGTTATTTTTAAGCTCCTAAAAACGTGAATTCTAGATATATCCAACAAAGATACAAAATTCTAAACATGGAAAATTTGTTTATTTCGGATCAAAATTTCACTAAACATGTACTGGATATAGTATTTAGGCCGTTCTTTCCTAAATAAAATGGTCTTTGTTTAATCAATCTAAGTTGCACCAGTTGTGAGTAATATAAGTTAACGTAAGCCCCTACAAACGCAAGAAATAGCATAGCTTTGAAAAACAAAAATAGCTGCTATTAGAGACATGAAAAAGATAAATTAAAATTGTTATCTTATCACTGCACGTAAGAATCCACAACTTAAAAATCATTTCAAAATTTAATTGTCATGCAACTAATTACTTTTTTTTTCTGGATCATTTGAAATGGACGGACCAATTAGCTTTTATTTATTTTTCTCTACAGTTCCTAGTATGATGTAATTTTTTGAATTGTACTTAGTGAAAATATTTCACTTTTTTACTTTTCTACCGCTATTTCATATCAATGAATTTAATAATTTAGTTTAATGAGTCGGAAATCATCGGACAAATTAAATATGTACTTCCGCTGGTACTGGTACTGGCATAAGCGGTGAGAACTATTTCTGCAAGGGGACCTTTTTGCTCACTTCTGATGATTATCTTTAGGTCACCGCTCCGTACTAACCTGAGAGAGAGTGTCGAGATTCATTTCTCGAGACACCCGCGAAATAATTATTAATTTTAATTGATCCAGGTGGGAATCGAATCCACATCGTTCCGAACCGGGGCCCTTCATTCTGGGGCCTTCACTCAACGTTCTCGGCCGTCACGCCTTCCAGGTACTACTAAACTATAAACTTAAGCAGTAGTATTGGTCAAAACTGGTTTTGAAACCGTTTGGCTGATTTCAATTTACTTGCACTGGTTTCTTCCATTTTACAATCTTTTTAGAAGCTGTATTTGAACATTTTTTTTATATCTTATATACGTTGAATGAAAAACTAAACTCTTTTTGTCGATTTTTTTGTTTCATTTCTATTTTGATACATTTTAACTTCTTCTTCTCCGTTAACAATGTTCATTTGTTGGCTTTGTTGGTATTCAAGATGCTACTTAAGACTTATATCTACAAAAGCAGTAATTGTGGCATTTTTTATACTTCCAAAAGGCAATTTTTGCGATATAAATAGAAAACGATACTGCTGATTAAACAGATTCCTGGGAAACTTCCACAAATATGTTATAATAGTAATTATATACCATTGTATTAAAATTTGTTTTATAATTTATATAATATAATATCGGCATGTATCCTGTGTGTTTTGAGTTCACGTTTTGGATAGCGTTTCATTATAACCGAATGAGAACGCAAAGGTTTCTGGTCTCAAAAAAAAGATAAATAATTTTATTATTTTAATACAATTATCCTTTTTAATTTATTTTGAGTATCTATATTTAAATTAGGAGATAAGTACATAATAAATACATTTAATCGTCTTCGGATTTATTATTCTGTTAATATATAAAAATATTGTTAAATAATCAGTTTCCAGTTATATGCCCGTTGCTTGAAAATAATTCAACATGGTTTTATATGGTAAAGTGGAACAGTATAAAACAAATCCCTGGCAACAAATGATGTCAATCTTCGAGAGCCTATTGCACTATTTAAGTACAAAAGACATTGTAACTATAAAATTTTAAAATGTTTTTTTTAATTTTGAGAAAGTGGTTTTATTTTTCCTCAAAAACAACTTGTTTTTTCCCCTTATAAAAACAACGATATTTCTTTTTTTTTTTGCTGAGATAAAGTAAAATCTGACCTTGGATTCGCTTTATACCTTTAATTTCATATTAAAAAAGGATATTTAACAAAGAAAACCTAGATGGTTGTAAAAGGAAATCAATTTAAAGTAAAATAATAATTATGTCTTTTCAATTTGGGGAAATTTTAACTTAGCTTGAACTTTGGTGGAAAGTTCAAGCTTAGTTAAAATTTTCCACCAGTGTCCGGTATAAAGCTCTTTACCAACTTTAACAATAGTTACCTAAGGAACGCTTTTTAGGAATTTCACTTCCTCATTGACATAGTTTATGCACAGGTATGTGCACCGTATGTCCCCATCCATCTCTTCGGATAGTTTTGGTTCAGTCAGTTTGTTATGGAGCGTCCATTATGCGCAGGACATATATTCATCTTCCACCCTCTCTCTCTTCTATTAATTCGAGGAGTGTTGTAGTTATTTCGTTTTGTAGATCTAAAAACAGATTTGAAATAAGCCGATCGGCTATGACTATTGGCGGTAATATCCCAAAACACTCAACTATACGTTTACACTGAATTTGTGCTGAAAATGGAAGTTCTTTATACCATTTGGATTATTAAGAGCCCAGAAATAAGCATTGTGCGCGTTAAATATTCCTGCACGCATGAATATAGTCTCATCGGTCCTCAATATGTATCTAGAATTTTTTTTTCCGCCTTGACATTCTTATAAAAAACATAGTGCAAATTCCATCCTTAATTCCAAATCACGAGGTTGCAACTCCTGTACGGTAGTAAGGTGATAAGGATATCTATCGTCATTCTTAAGGGTACTAAAAACTGTATAGTGAGATCGAGTACCTTGTTGATTTGCAAAAAGACGTCGAGTCATTGTCAAAACGACCCAAAAGATGTGATTTCCTCTTACGTCAACCAGCCTACGCTGGTTATTTGGAACTGGTTGCTTTAGAATCAACTGGTTGTTTTGGAATCAATCCTGTTTTTTTCATTATTCGATAGGCATTATCTATCGTTCGCCGATCAGGAAATGTTAGTCGATTTGGGAATAGATTTCGATATTATTGTTCTGCCAGCAGACCGTTGCCAACGCCATAAGCATAAATCAAGTCAACATATTCTCCAGATGAGTAGAAAACCGGTATTTTGTATAAAACATATAAATCTATCTTTATTTTTATTGTATTCGCACGAAACCAATTTTACTCCTTTATTGCTGGTAAAGATCACCAAAACTAAGTAAAAAGAAAGGATTAAATCTGGGACCCTGGGAGTTAATCCCTTGGATGTAAGCACTCAAGTTACTATTCGAAGAAAATGTAACTCATTTTAATTCATTTGTTATTAAACAATTTGAACTTTAAACTGTTTCCATTTTTGTGTGTGTTCAGTTGAATGAAGTTGTCGGTATTGCCTCGTTTGCATATTTTGTAAAAGTTCAGCAACTTTTGACTGATGAACAGAAGAACTGAGAAGTTTGAAGGGCTATAAAAATGAATGTTTAAAAAGCGAGAAACAATAGTTTTTTATTCTTGTAAACTGTTTGTCTAAAAAATATTCAGGATTTAATCACTACAATTCCTTTGCGCTCTTAAGTAAGGAATCCTACCGCAGTATTGTTAAGATGAAAATGTTTTATTTTTTAAGAGGAAAATATGTATTTAATTATTTTTTCATGTATTTTAAGGCCATTTATTCTGCACCGAGTACTTATTATTATTATTATTTCAATTTAATAGTATTATTTTTTTAATAAACTGTTTGAAAACTTACACGTCTCGTATTAAAAAAAAATAATGAATCTACGTTTTAAACTACGCTAGTGAGGAATTCAAATTCCTAAAGAGTGTTCCTTGGGGCAACTATTGGTGAAGGTGGTGCTTTATACCGCATATTGGTGGAAATTTCACGCCAAGTGAAACTTACAAAAATTGAAAAGACCTGATTATTATTTTATTTTAAATTGATTTCCTTTTTCCATCTTTTATATTGTCAATATTAAACTTAGTTTCATATTAGGAAATTGAACGTAGAATTCGAAGTCGCCATATTTTACTTAATCCTAGCAGAAAAATGATAAATTTGAAATGTTGTTCGACAAAAAGTAAATACAACGGTTAAGCTAGTGGATATTTCCAAATGATAAAAAGTCTGGAGGTGTATTTTTTTATATCGTGAAACGTCAACGGTTTATAAATAATAATAAATAAACTATTCGCTTTTTTAATGACATAACTATAAAAAATGTTTTATATCTTATTTATTTATAGCCTAATTATATTCATTACATTTCTAAGAATTACTTGACTGGTGAGATGTCGTAAATCAGATAGCTGAGATAAAGAAAGGTTCAAGACTTTTTAATGAATTCCAGATTTTTTCATATATTATGCAGTTTGTAGGAGCTAATTACTAAGAGTCAGGTACATATACATGTACGTATAAGTACATATATACATGTGTCCCTTTCCATGTCATAGTATAACGTCGAAGGCTTACTTCTATTATTCTTTATGACTTTTATGATCAGGCTCCACCATAATTGTGTACTAAGTATTATGAAATTGTTATTAAATGCACCCTTACCCCACTCTGATGAGCTTCGATACAATGTCGTACTTTCATGGACAATACGACTAAAAAATATATTTGTAGTAAAAATTATATATTTTTTTATATATAAAAATAAAAATAAAAATTAGATATATATTTATTCAAACTTCTATATATTAATATATATATATATATATATATATATATATATATATATATATATATATATATATATATATATATATATATATATATATATATATATATATATATATATATTATAATATTAAATGCAATATTAATGCGTATTAAAATTGACTTTATTAATGTAATCATTGGACAGCATGTTTTCTGTTTTCTTTTTTAATTGTACATAATCGTAATTATCAAGGGACTTAGTCCCAGAATAAGTATATATCACAGGATACAAGATCACTCCTGTCTGACCTCTGTACTTTCTCCCACAGAACCAATACATTCGAACGTTCCTTTCTTGTCCGCTCCACTATCCTCTGGAATTCCCTCCCTTCTAATATCCGTCATTCTTCTTCTCTCTCCTTTTTCAAATTTCACCTTTTTCAATATCTTCTCACATCCCAAAAAGACGCTCCCCAAGATTAATATCTTGATTAGTAGGAAATATTTGTTTCAATTATCATACAATGTTTTAACTATGTGTGAACATTTTATCATTTTTATATCCTCCAATCATGAAATTAGTTATTAGTAATTGTTTTTGACGTTGTTTTAAGTCTGGATTGTTTCATTTTTTTTACATTTTATTTTTCGTCGCTTTTTCTTTTTTTTCATTTTTTTTTTTTGTCTGTACAATTACGTTTATTTTTATTTTTTTACCAGAAGAATGTTCTTTTTTTTCTCTCTACTTATATGTTATAATTGAGATTATTGTAAATATCATTTGACTGTTATTAATTTACCTCTGGGCAGACATTTTTTTAGTTGTTTTTTTTTACTTGCACATAGTTGTTATTCTTAAAGGACCTCGCCCAAGAATAAAGTTTATTTGTCTATTCTATTCTATTCTATTAACTTCAAAGCTGCATTCAAAGTACATTCGAATTGATAACTACGAAATTACAACTCTTGCAAATCTTTTAATGTTTCTACAATTTTAGGCATTTGTATGACTAAAACTTAATATTAAATCTTTGCTGGAATGCTTATGAATTGCACCACTGTTTATTTTATTCCTAATTGTGACGCAATGGTTTTGATCAATAAAAATATACTGCGAAATATAGTATAATTTAATTGGATGTTAAATGTGTAAGTTCTTTTCCACACAGCTGATTCAATTTTTTTTTCTTTATGATTTCATTCAAACAGGTGAAATAAAAATAAGATCAAACTTAAGTAAATTAAATGAGAAAATGGTAATTACTGATGCTGAACATTTTTAAAATAGCGATTTAAGTAATTTGTTTTTAAATATTATATCTATTATAATGTTTTTATGTTTCTAGTATATTTATCTTATATTATTCTGGAGAGGTTGGATACCCCTTCCGTAAATTTCAGTAATTTTGATTTTATCGAATACTACATTTAATTATATCAGTTTTATTTTTTGTCTATTCCATAGGGTGGATAGCAATCTTATCAGTTTCTTTGGTTTACGCGTTTTGCAATACTTTATTACTCAATACACATATAACATTGAAACATTGGATTATTTTATGATAGCATCGTTATTTTTTAACAGCATGTATCAGGATTCGCCAGTTCCTTTTCTTTACAACAAAATTCTCTAGAGAAATGTATGTAAAATTTATTTATGATGTTGAAATCATGAATTTTGTTTATTGAATTAATCTAATACTACAATATACTAAGGTAATAAACTACAAATACATATACATATATAATTTTATTTTGCTGCAGGAAAAATACTGTCGAAACTCGTTATCAGGTTTCCTTTATTGCTTAATTAGATTACTGCTCAACACTATATCATTCAAATAACATTACGGCGTTGTTAATTTTTCACTCCAAATTGCTCATGCAATACGAGAGAGCGAACAAAATAGTTGATTGATGCCGCGCCTCAAGCGGACACCTTGCGCAATTCCCCCCGAAGGACTACAAGCTCCCGAATACGCACGATACTCTCCTCAACAACAGATAGGAAGATTAAAGAAAAACATAATAAATAGCCATATTTAGATCTAATAATATGTATTAAGTATCGACAAATCGGGTGTGGTAACCGGAATAAGCCTCGTGTAATTATCTGATAGATATTGATTTATTAGAAAATTAACAATATCAGTGAATGCTATCGAATTACTTCATTGTTAAGTCGTTTTTTCCGTTGCGTAAATCATAAATGGTCAATTAAACTCTAAAGGTCATGATTGTAATTTGTTCTGTTTAAGTCAAATAAATTTTAAGTATTTTAAAATATGAAGCATGCTTTTACAATGGCAAACAACAGTAACATTTCTGAACGGCTCTCACAAAAATCGCTTATCTACATTATTGATTCCAATCACCGAGATCTTACACCAGTATGCTCAAGATTGAAAATAGTATTATTCATAATGTGTGTTTCTAAGGGGCAAATTGTTATTTCCATTACTTAATGAAGTAGAATGTATTTGATACGGACGTATGTAGTATTGAATAAACTCATCTATTTAAATAAAATTTAATTTAAAAAAGATTGAATTGTTATAAAATTGTACGAAGTAAAATATTTTACTAATAAATTAATTATGCAAATTGAAAGAAAGAAAAACAACAGTTATGATAATATATAACAAATAAAAAAAAAAAAAAAAAAAAAAAAAAACTAGCACTACAATCCATGAAGGATCTTGGGTTCAGTACTTGGTAAAGACCCTACTGTTTGTAAGCCAACAGTTGTGCAAGGAGGTAATTTGGCCGAGATCACGCTCAACCGTCAGGTTTTTCTCCCAATTTATAGAGGCTGAGTGAGCCCCAGGAGGGTCTCCCCATCCCATAGGGTCGATCCAAGACTGTTAACAGAATAAATAATTATATGCCACAGCCGGTCTCGAACCCTGGACCGGGAGCATAGTAGTGTCTTACCACTGAGCTACTCCGCTCCAACATATAACAAATAAGGAAACAAAAAGAAAACAAGGAAATTCATAAACAAAATAAAAAATTTAAAAAAATTGGTCTCTTATTTTATACGCTAAAGATTTATTGTGTGAACCAGGAATTGAAATTAACTCTTATTTTTCTCTCATAGCGAATAAAAGTCAAGATATGATTTTTATATTTAGCATGTTATCATGACCTTTCTTTTTGTCCTTGAAAAATAAAAGATATGATTAGATTGATTTTAACATTTTGAATTTCCTTGATATTGAGGTCCGTTATTAGGCTATCGAGCGTGTTGATTGTGAAAAAAAACTATCGATTCTAAGATCGTACGCTTCTGTGTCGATATAATTTATTCAAATGAAGTTTGTCGATTTCTTATATATTCAATTCCATTATTATTAATTATTGTTATAATATAATTAATATCTGATATGCGATGAATTCTGGATGAGTAACAATTAATGAAATGGCTAGTAAATTCTATTAATTATAAGCTAACTAACACACGCTCACTATATCGACGAAACTGCACCTCCGATACACCAATAATGGACCTGAATATCGAGCATATCCGAAATTTTAAAATTAATCTATACGTGAGAGCGCGTTTTTAAAATCGAAAATTTTGTCATAATCAGCACCTTCAATGACCTAATAATGAACCTCAATATCAGGGAAATCCGAAATGTTATACGCGAGCGCGGGTTTTAAAATAGATAGTTTTTTTTTATAATCAGCACCTTCGATAACCTAATAATGGAACTCAATGTCAGGTAAATCCGAAATGTTAAAATTAATCGATACGTGAGCGCGCGATTTTTAAATCGATACTTTTTCATAATCAGCACATTCAATAGCCTAATATCAAGGAAATTCAAAATGTTAAAATCAATCTAACCATGTCTTTTATTCTTCAAGATCAAAAATAAAAGTCACGATAACACTTTTATTTTCAGATGCGAAAAACATTTATGTAGTATTATGAAGCAATGAAGGCTTTGGAAATATGTAGGCATCATATTCTGAAAACGTCGCAGTGAAGTAACGGTTCTTTGTTTGAAGATGGGAACTGAGTGTGAACGAGCCGATAGAGCGCACTGCAATGAGGGACCCCCAAGCACCTGATAATGCGATGACACGGGCAGATTGATCTTTTGCTTTAATTAGCTGCGAGCAAGGATGGCTAGAGTATTGTTGTTTGTAGGCCATTGTTCACCGAAGACAATAACATTAGGAGAAACGAGCGGCGGCCATATTGTGCTAACGGGACACTGTTGCATTGTCGGTAGCCTTTGTCGGCCAACTCCGCCCTCTCGTCGGCACACATTCCACGACCTGTCCAAGGGGGGTTCGTACCCCGCGGAAAAAGTGGGGGCGCCACATTCTAGCACCGTCTCATCTCTTCTTTTTCCTTCCAACATATCAGATCACATGTAATTCTAATGTGTTAGTTGGTCCGCGCACTTAGGACTGTGCGCTATCGACTGCACCCACATGTCTCAGGATAGAAAAAAAGAAGGAATCTTTACTCAAGTCAATCCATAATTCTATTAGGAAGCAAATGGTGGATTTGATAAAATATATCGCTGAAATGAATTCTAATTAATAAATATGGCAATTCAATTACCCAAACGCGCGATGCTTACACCACCAAAAATCATTGCGTACCTGCATTCGCTGAACTTTGTCAAAACCAGAATCTGTATGACAGACCTGAAAATCCTCCCACCTACGCTCTACATCTCGGTTTATCTCTCGGACGCTAACCTTTTGTTTTAGCAATGCTTAGCTTTGTATGAGCTTTTTAATGATCAAGCTCAAGCTATTGTTGCTACATTTTCTATATTTTTAATTACTTATTCGATTTTATTGCTTTCTGTAATCCATAGCTCTAGAGGCGTTTAATTCTTTGACGCTGAAACTGAATTCTATTAGGGATGCTAACAAATGCTGTTTTAATGCTTTATTTAATAAATCTTTAGTAGTTTGATAAAGATTTCAAACTTACGTAATGAAATTATTTTGTATTTGACAAATTTTCATAAAAATAGTCGGTGTTTATAGCCGTAATTCGCACTTCAAAACTTCGTTTTCTCCGATTAGAAGCAAAATAAAGTTCTCCGATTGGTGAATCCTTCTTTACCTTTCACTTCAAACACTACTTATTTTTTCACCTACTTAATAATCAAACAACGGTCTCGATCTAAGCTATATCTAAATATGTTAGTATGAATTATTTTTAATAGATAATTGACAAGTACCCTTATATAACTACATAGCCAAAGGTACCTATCGTAAGCACTACGCTTAAGTAAGGAATGTCAATATAGCGACTTTTTAGTAGACCAAAAAATACCTTTCATTTATCTTTCCCATTGCGAATAATTTTATTTTATCTCTGGGCCTATTTACTTCTCTGAACCCTAGATTTGTGTTCGTAAGATTTTATTTTTCAAATATGATTGTGGTAAATTAATAAAACTAAGGAATTCGAAAAATTCGACTTTTCACATTCGTTATTTATTTGTATTTTTCATATAAGTTAATTACAATATCCATACTGTACCTGTCAAGTAACTAAATAAGCTGATAGCATCGAGGCGTTGAAATGGTCATGTAATGAGCTTATTAAAGAACGAATCATTAAAAATGTGACTAGTGCTGAACCAACGAGTAAATGCCAGAGGAGTAGGCCGAGACGCAAATGAGAGGATTGTTTAAAGTTGGGCCTCACTTACTTGGGTTTTGACCAAGGTCTTCAGTGGAAGGAGGTGTGTAGGCGGTATCGGCTTCGAATTGTTGGGTTCAATTAGCCTTTATTTAGTTAGTTATAATAACCATAGGCTGCGTGTTAAACACTCTAAAATATCATGTTTTTAGATTATACAATGCTGAAGATTTTGAAATTCATAATAACTACTATTTTACCTAGAAATGTAATCAAATACATTCATGTTTTACCTTTGAAACTCAAATTCTCTTCATTTAAGTTACTTTTATCTGTAATAATTATATTATCTCTTTGATTCCGAATGTCCAAAGCCTTTATTAAGTTCACTTTTATTAAGCCTTTTTTTTTTTCTTATGAACTGAAACGAATTGTTCTTTGAAATTTGTGTTATCGATTGTAGGATTTATTTTAGGTAAAGTAAACAAATATCCCAGTCTGAGACGGAGTTTTGATTGTCAGTGAGGTACCAATAAATCTTAATCATACTTCATTTTTAAAAAAATATTGAAAAATGAGAGGAAGTAAATTAATCATTACACTAAGAAAACTATAGACGAAAGCCTTTTACTATCTTTAAAGAAATAATACAATTCTGTTTTCATTGTAAATATAAGTTTAACAATGGGTAGGAGGAATAAGGAAATATAATCCAATATTATTCAGTGTGCATTATATATATATATATATATATATATATATATATATATATATATATATATATATATATATATATATATATATATATTAGTTTGTCCTTATTTTTTGTATGTTGTTCTGGTCTTTCCTACTGGCCAAAACGTTGGTGAAATATATATGACAGCCTTATAATTTGGATGTTTTAATAACGACGATTTTAATCAGGATATGGATGACAGTTAAATGTGTTTAAAAAAAAAAAAGAAGAAAGAAATGTTATTACTTATATTTAGTCATAGGCTTTCTATGTATCAGCTTAAAATGCTAGTTTTGTTTTGTGAATTAGCGAATTGTAGAAATTACTTAACTACGGTAATTACTTAGCTTGGGATCGGTACACTGAGATAATTATCTGCTGGGTCAAACTATACAATAATACATTAATGAAGCATGGTCAATAATAATTGTTATTATAAGGCTAAGCTAACCTGAAAGTTCGATGCCGACACCTTCAGTAATTATACGTTACTGATTCTCCTTTCTCTGAACTATGTAAAATTCCAAATCTACACGATCACATTATACTCTAATCCTCTGCCTCGAAACGTTTGCAGGACTTGGACGTTTAGGGTGCGAATCAAGTAATTTTGAGATTCAGGAATAACATGCGTTTTCCTACTTTGACCTAGCTTTTATTTCCTCTTGAATGGGGACTATGCTCCAGCTATTGTGTCTACGAAGAGAGCTTCTAGGAGAGTCCTAGGTCTATAGCTGCTCTTCGTACTTAATCATATTTCCTAATACATGCATATCGCCAAAATCATCGCCGTTTCTACTCCAAAATATACCTTTTTTATTATCCTATTTGATATATTTGAATGTTTCAGACCTAAAAGAATCTTAAGGGGCGTTCTTTTATGTCAAGCATTATTCTCTTTGAGCACATAAAAACTCACGCTTGTTTTTATTGTTCTATTCTAAATAACTTATCCACGGCTGCAGCTGGACATACCATTATTCAGACCTGCCGTTAAACCCCACGCACACCTGCGATTTTACGAAAGTATAAGACGAACTAGTCTAATGAAGCTGGAGCTCCTTAAGAACAGTAGCCCTACCCAGCCCGCATCCACCTGCCGCGAGCATGCGACTCGATCCTGCCTGCACCTGCCCCTCCTTCACCTGGGTGATTTTATACAATTTCTTATTCTGTCCATTTTGGATGGGTCATTCGGGAAAAAAAAATCATGTCTTAATTGTAAACCATTTCAAGAATATAGAAATGTGCTTCACTTTTATCCTGGCTTAGGTTAGTAACTGATTACTATTAATTTATTTTATATTAATTAGAATCAAGTAATCTAGATTAATTTAATCATAAGTCCAAATCAATAAAAAAAATCAGGCCTTTTATAGCCTATGAAGACTATATGCATAGCGACAGAATACCTGCAAAACATCTTAATTGCTTCTGACATAATTTTTTATGAGACAAAAATACTTTAACCCCTCTAAAGCCTTCTTAACTTACCGACTATTACAACTGGCCGTAGACAAGTGATAACTTAAAGTGACGCTCTCCATTCGATTCAGTGGCGGATGCAAAGTGGGAGAAAAGGGGAAAATTTCCCCACCCAAAATGAGCTATAAAAAAAAAAAAAAAAAAAAAAAATACGGTTGAATTTACAATAAACCTATTGGAGTCAGGATTTACTAAGAATAGCTCACCTGGATGGAGAACATATTGAAAAAACTGTACATGATTTAGTAAAAACTGATAAAGGAGGGTGAAGAAGATCATGATTCATTCACTAAGTGGGGAGGGGACGCTATTACTAAAACATTTTTAAAAACAAATATCATTGCATTCATAAAAAGTATTGGGATATTTATGGTAATTTGAATTCAGTAATATTTTCACTTAATTTCTATTTTAATTTCTATTCTATTTTCATAACTTTCATAATTTTTTATTTGATTTTACTTGTTTACTTATTATTTAATTATATCTTTGTCTTAAGTTAGTAAAAAAAAAAAAAATCGTTTTTGTCTAGTTGTAAAGGTAAAAATAAACACGAGCAGTTTTTTGCCCTTAAAATTAAAAAATAACTACAACTCAGTTATCGCAGAATCACTTGACTTGCCACTCATTGTCATCAGTAAAAAGACCTTGCTCATATAATCATTTCATAAAGCAAATAGATGGAATTCAGTGGTTGAGGTACCTGATAATTGACCTTGGTATTCTTGTGAGACAGTGTGGTCAGTACCGTGCTCCAATGGCCTGATTCATGCCCTTACTTATGTCGATTACTTATTTCTCTTTTTAGGATAGAGGACCAATAATGTCCTATGATTTTCTGCCAATTGAAAATTCAGTAGGCTAAGCCAATATTTGAATCGGGTTCATGCTAGAATGGAAGCATAAACCGCTTGTTTTATTTTTCAAAATAATACTAATTGTAAGTACAAGTTGCGTTTGATGGTGCATAATAAAGTATTAATCCTTTTATTTAATTTTTTCTATCTTTCGACGATACGATTAAATTCCTTGGCTAGATAGCTTTCTCTCTTTATCTTAGTCTGTCATAAATCTCGGTTAAATGATAATTAAGTACATTTCTGACAATCTCTTAGTTACATTAAGTGTATACTTTATACTTCATTTTAAAGTTTGGTACTGGAAAGAAATCAGTGATTTCCTATTCATTTGAATCAATTGATTCAAGTTGTCTAGAATCTAAATAGTGGAGTACATTAGTGGTCCATAATTAATCAGTATCTTTGGAAAATTTATGAGATTGATACATTTCCAACTATCACTTTTCAAATGCCCAATGTTCTTAGGCTAGTATGATTGAGCTCTTCTAATCCTTCCACTAAGCCCAACCTTTCTTCCCTTCTCTTTTCTTCGCTCCAGTTATTCATCTTATAAAAATATGATTAGTAGTTACGTTGCATATTTACGTTCATCATTAATACCGACTAAACTCGATTCGATAACTGGTTATGTTGTACGAAATGATTGGCGTCCAAAGGTTGGAGGCATCCCTTTGAGAACATTATGCTAATCAGCTGCCTCGGAGCTCTTGGCTAATCAGGAGTATGATTGTGGGCCCAAGGATATTAAATTCCAATTTGGATCCGAGGCGGCTATTTATGTAGATCTCGGTGGTGTTGCCCGGGGGCGGTTGTGCCCCGTTAGGCCTGGCCCCGCGGGCTCACTACCGGAGTAGCCCCGCAGAGGGTGGGGCCACCCATCTGTCTTCTCCCGTTGATAGCCATCTACATTAAGGATTGTTCCTTTCCTGATATATCTCATTCTATTTAATCATCGGCCATTTACATTTTTTTTTTCCTACCGTGGCCTTTATGTCGGTCAGCTATTAGTGCTTACTATGGAGAGGGTGGAAGTTCTCGACAATCAATCGCTTCCAATGCTTTTACATTATCCTGTCTCTTCCACTTTACTGTGTTCTTCACAAGAATAAGTAATTCTTTTTGAGGAAACTAAATTAAAACAAAAAATAACAGTAATCTCATTAAATATTATCTCGACCGATGAAGATTAAATCAAACCGTCGTAAGTAATTTATGAGCTATATATTTATAAAGTTTTCACGGTAAAATTACGGCCCTTAAAATTGAGAAGATCGATAATGTTATTTAAACATACGGATATTGTAGTCATACATAGAATAATATTTGATTTGAATAAATCGTATAAAGTTGTTGTTGTGGTAACCAGTGTAAATGTAAGATAAGCAAAATAAATTTAAAAAAAAAATCTCTGGTGGATTCTTAGCAGTCAAAGTGACATAAATTGTATATTTGTGAGTTGTGCATGTTATTCACATATATAGACGAAGTGTATAATTGTTAGCGGTCATAATATAAATTTTTTAGACTTTTCGGGGACCGTGACCCCGTTTTTAGATAGAATATTCTTTACAATACATCAACACATTCAATAAATTATTAATTTGCAATTACATTGAATTATTTTAACAATTTATAAGTTTCAAAAATATGCTAAATTTGTTTATCTTTAATTTAATCATAATACAGAAAATTGTTCCTCAAAGTATGTCATATAATAAATTTTATATTTTGTCCTGATCTTTATTTAAAATTAGTACTGTAGGAATATCTATTAACAATTGTCTCACCCATGCCAGAACTGATCCGTATTAAGCATTAACTTTATATTTTTAGTTTATTATAATATGTGAAAAGGGGACATTCAAGTTTTTAGTATATTTTTTAAATATTACAATTGTTTCTATAATTCTTCTATTTCTGAGGTTTTCTTCTTTGTTTAATATTTTAGGATTTTCGAAATCAAATTTATGGTTCATTATTATACTATATTGCGGTTGAAGCTGTCTTATTTGTATTTTCTATATTATTGCAATCTTCTTTGTGCTGTTTTATTCTAGTTATTAATTTATGTAATGTATCTTTTATGTATATTCTTTTGCAATAACCACAATCAATTCTGTGTATTGCGTTCTATTTATATAATATTTCTATTTTATCTTTCAGATGTGATCTGTAATTTTGTAATTTATTAATATTGTCCCAACCAAAATTTATAATATTATGTTCATATTCGTTTAAAGTTGTTTTAATGTCTTATGTGAACCCACGTATGTATTGTAATTTGACATATTGTACTTACTTCTATTGTTACTCTATTTCCTTTTTAATTGTTTAATTCAAAACACATTACACCCTTACATCAACGTTTCGGGGTTTTGGCCCATCCTTAGGACAACTCTTATTTATCCACCTTTTTTCACTTTAATCTAATGAAACATCCATAATTAATAGTATCCACTCCTAATTCATCAAAATTGTATCCATGCCAACTATATCGTCGCTCATTAACAAATTTTTTAAACAATAACTGTTAGAAATGTCTGATTTAGGATACTTATTTGGTTTTTAATGCGAAAAGTAATACCTCTTTTAGAAAAAATAATATTTCTATTGACGATCAACCATCGACAACGAGTAGGAAAATAAAATGGATAACGTCCTTCCACTGTCTACCGTCAGATGTTTCTACAGAGTCACATGGAAATGTCGCACATTTAGTGCTATTTATTAATATATATAATTAAAATTAAAATTGACTAACAATATATTAATTACCAAAGAAAATTACCATTTTATGTACCATACTCTCTTTCTGCTCATCTACATAGCTATTTTACCTCACTACATAATTCAGCATGCGACCCACGCCTTTGGTGTTTTCTATGGTTTCATTTTGTGAATACAGGACAAATCGGTTTCATTTGTTTTATTATCAATAAAATTGATGTTAAATTAAGCTCTGCCATTCACGATTTTGTTTCCCATAATTTCTTGCCGGTATCAATATTTTTTTGATGCGCTATGTTTTATTTAACCTACTTTGGGCGGCCGCCTAATGATGAGAAAAACCAATATTCCGTTTTAAAGAAGAGGTCTCATCTGTTCATGGGGATGATCTATTATTGTTGTAATCTTCTACAACGCTGAGTACAATCATCCTTCTCGACCATTTCTCAGTAAGAGTAATTTAGTTATCAGTCAGTCAATCTTGACATAAGTTATGGGTTGCCTTTTAGATGAAGTCTTCCAAGCCTAGTTATTTTTAATACGGGGCAATTTTTCGAGTAGCCCTTTCTGCGAAAGTTATTCCTCCGAGGCAAGTTAGTTGGTAATTAAGGCTTTACAAATGCGAGATGGGGGAGTCGCCTGTGGGCACTTCGAGGCAACGTAGTTTTGGTGATTTAAAGTCTGCCGCATCAGGCGCTCCCAAACTACACTCCTGCCACGTGAACACGTTATCAACTCCGAGCTGCCATCAGTCTTCGCCTTCTGATTAGAAATTCAGGGTATATTTCGGGGTCGGTATTTCTGTTCCACACATAATTCTTAAAAATACTATCTCGTACTTTCACAGCTCGGAAGATAGGAAGAGTCGTAAATTTATTAAGAATGATTTTGTACTTAAATAGGCTATATCTCACAATCTAGTCAGGAAAATAGATGAGCAGCAACTTATTTCTGAAATCTATTGTTATTCATAAATATCCTCCAAGCACCAATAGAGAAATAGTTGTCTAATAGGGCAGCAATAAATTGACAGATATATCCCCAAAATCTCAATTCACAATTCAACCATTGCTTTCGAAGTTTAATACAAAAAAGTAAAATAAATTTAAAATGAATATCTTATCCTCCCTATTGGATTTTCAAAACACTAGGGTATTTTTTTTTTTTTAAGATAACTAGTCTTTTTAAGCTTTAATTTAAGATCTAGATAATATAAGTCCAACTTAATTTTGGACTGGGAATTACAAAAAAAATGTAATCTATTTTTTCCTTCCAAAGTAAACCTTTGAAATGAAAGTTTATTCTTTGTTACATTTTTTACATAAGCCTAATACATACCTCAATAAAGAACTATTTACAGCTTTAAGACTTAAGTAAAAGATAGAAATGAAACATAAGAATAACTCTCTAAATTATATATGGAAAGCAAAACTTAATCAAAACATAATTATTTAGCATCTACCGTTGCCTTTAATAGAATTTAGTACTTAAAACTTATTGCGGACTGTTACACAATGTTCTTACACTTTCACAGTTCTAAAGTCAATTTTTCAATATATTTGTGTGTGTGTATCTACCTACAATGAATAGTGGCGGTATATATATATTTTTTAACTCATTATAATAAAATGATCTTTTTAAATTTACCTATAAAATCAATGAGGGCTATTGGTTAAGATATTCCGAAATTATTAATGATCATGAAATAAATTGAAATAAAAGGTTTAGCGAAACCGAAGGTTCGATGCCGATACCACCAATCGCTGTCATACTACCGATACCACACTCCGTCCATTGACCACCGCCCAAAACCTAAATCCGTAAGTTTATCCGTCAGCTCAGCACTTATTAATATTCTAGGGATTTGTTCGTTACCATGACCAACAACTTACAAGCTCATTTCAACGGTCACGATGCTATCACTTTAATTATATTAACAGGATGCGTGATTAATGTCCTTAATGACCATACATGGGTAAAAATTATTTAAAGTAAAATCAGGTACTATTGAGAAACTTATTTATGAAAAACGAAAACCTAAGTAATCAATAAGCTTTGGATTATAAATGATAACAGAGTGGAGAAGAGATATGCAAGCAACACTCTGGTGACTTCGCTATAGTGATTATAGTTAAATGTTTTCTACTGGTAGAATATCCTGAAAAATGTCACAATCCGCGAATTTTCAGGAATGTCTCGGAGTTGTAATCAAGTTCCATTTTCGAGTTACATTATTCTCTTTAAATAGACAACGCATTGCTGTTTCGCAAATATTATTGTATAATAACGTAAAATACCCCTTTACTAATTTATATAAGCCGGTTACATTGAGTCCTATCCCTTTCTTTGTTTTTATCTCCGAAACAGATCCACTTTCGCCATATGAGTCACGTGGGAATGGTTGAGTTATCGGCTGAAGATAGCTGGGCTAGAAGCAGTAGCTTGTTATCCCGATATTTTACAAGGCTCAAGGCTCTTAGCAGTGAAACAGAAGCTCTTAGTTTGCCAGTAGTCGTTAATTTCGTAACACTTTGCCGCAAGCGGAGATCGTTTTCCCACCGCGTATCTCCTACAATCGTATGTGCTAAGTCTCCTACCCTTCACCGTTATTATATCCAATGGTAAACTCTTCGCCATCTCATTTTTATTTTACTGGAAATAATCTTTGAATGCAATCAAACATTAGTACGTGTATTTATTTTTGCTTAATATTTTAAATTAATTGGAAATACTCCAGATCTCAGAGAATACTTTTTTTTTAACATTTTTTTAAATATTTATAAGTTAATGTTTAAGAAATGAGAGCTTAAAAATGAACTGAATTCCTTCCAGTGTTTTTTTGTCCGATTAATTTACTTAAGATCTATTTTTTTTTACTATTTTTTCTTCGTTTTATTGTGTTTAGGTCCATATCGTTTATTCCGAGTTCCTTATCATTGTGTACTAAGGGAGGTTATCCTTCAGGCCACCATATTATTTTGGCCAGGGTGTGAATGGTAATAGTCAACATTTTAAAATTAAATAGTATATTTAATAAATGATCTGCTATTATTAGTAATTGGTTATATTAAAGGTAATGAAGTATTATGAATTGAGAATCAATACAGGATATCATCGGCCTACCGCCATACCTCTTAATTCCGAATTTTCTTCTTAATGGGTTTTAATTTAAATTTATTGTTTCTTCACCTTTTTTATCTCGTTGCAAAACTACTGTCTACGTCGCAGCTAGCTCATTCGGTAGTCTGCTCAGCAAATCCTGACGGGCCATTGGAATTGGCAGTTTATAATTTTTACTCTCCTTTTATTTCCTAGATCTTTTTCTAATTCCATTGGTGTTAAGATCCATACAGGACCTTAGCCTTTTTGGAGATTATTTTTCAATGTATTTTATACTTACCCGTTTTCTCCTGCGCTATTTATTATTTTTACAACCGGTACTCCATCCATAAGCATCATGAGTATTTTGGTATCTTCTATCATTGGCACATGTCCGGCTACTTTATACAGTTTCGCCGTAAGACATTGTATCAAGCGATTCATACAATTCTTTACTGTCTAGTATTAACATTACAATAAGTTTATCGTCTTAATATATGATTTTTACAACCATCATCCCAAGTTTTTTCAGCCGGTTAAGGTTTTCTTATTTTATTAGTAATCCATATCATGACCACAACACACAATAATTTAATAAAGTTCCTCTTTACATGACGTTTAATAAATTAAATGCAATACGTTAAAGGACGGTGTTTTAGTTAGTTTAAATAAGGGACCTTTTTTTTTTAAAGGGTGGTAGTAAAGGGTCTTCGGGGTTAATCTCGACGACCCCGTAGCTACCACATGATACCTCTAGCTCATCACCCCAATTATTCCTCCTTTCTCCGTTCTCCAGCTGTTTGGCGCGTGCCACCAAAGGGTTGACGAAGGCAGCTCCTAAGAAACTCCATTGTCTGTGGATGATGTAACGGACTCTTCTGCGCAGATGTTTCGGGGGCGTAAAAAAATCCGCCGGGTGTTCCCGGGCGCCGTGCAGACTCCTGGATTACAGATAAACAGATTTCCTCCCCTAAGACGAACAATAGACGTAGCCCCAGTAACCCACAGCGAGGTCAAGGGACCCTAATCTTGTTTTCTTCCACCCTCGGCATACCTAGACATCGCCTTTGGCTCATCCTTCCGAGCGATTGATCCTTTCATGCTGACACTCGACCGCGCGCCTAATGCCCAGTTGAGGGCCTTAGAAATGTCTTTAGCTCGTGCCATCGGCAGATGTAAGGAAAGAAACGCATCAATGGTTTCAGCTGACGGGGGCCTCTATGGAAATTTTCATAACCGTGAAAAAGAGAGTGCCTTGCATCTTAAAATTTCGTGATATCGAATATTTGAGGGTAGCTCTAAATTGTTCATACCTTAATCAGCTCTTTCATCCATAGACTTCTTACTTTTGTAAGAAAGTTGGAGATGAAATCAGTTGCGTAGCTTTAAATCCAACTTTTTTTCATTTTAACAAGAAAGTGTGCATCGAATATTTTGGCTTAATCAATGTTTTCTTACTATAGTATTTTAATTTTAGGTCATTGGCACGTTCAACATTACCTTCCTCTCCATTTCACTTGTCACGTGAATATATGGATGAAATAAAGATATTAAAATAATTCAATTATCAAAAATAAGAATAGATTGGTGTCTGAATCAAATTATAACTATAATCATTTATGGCTGCTCGATCTACACTAATCTTGAGCTCGATTAATATACAAAATCATTAATATAATAGACGCATAGTTATCTTAAAATGAGGTATAAATTATTTCTTAGGATACAATTGGAAGAATCCATACATTAAGTTTCTGAATTAGCCATAAACAACTAGCAAGTCAACGTTTCGCCAATTTAGCCATCATCAGAACATAATACTAAAAATCATATAAATGCAAACCAAATTCAGCACATCTCACATCAACAATATATAAAGACGCATGCTCAATTGATATCTGTTGTGATTTTTATGGTGTCCTCATTTTCTTTTAGAAATATTTAAAAATGGTCAAATTCATCATCGATAGTACAAACATCAATTTTTAAATAGCGATATTTTTTTCTTTTGATAAATTTAAATAAAAAAATTTCTAGAAGGATCTGCAGCAACTTCTTACGCCCGACTTCTCCGAAATAGTTCTGCTTTAGTGTTATCACATATAACATAAAATGAATTGACCATAAAATTGTCTCATATTGTTAATTCATGTCTGACAAAAAACAAAAAAATCATATTTTTCTTTTGTTATTTGTGAGTTTTTCCATCTTCTACATTACAAATGATAGTTCTGAAAAATCAGTTTATATCTTTTTTAGCTCTTTCGAATTCTTCTTTGAAATTGTTTATAAAATTTTCTAATGACGTCAAGAGGATTGTTCCTTCCAGTTCTGCGCACTTCACTGATTATAGTGATTTACCAGTAGCATTTATTCTTTGTAAAATAGTATTCCAAATCACTGTTATTAGGGCGGTTTCATATTTTTCCCATTTTCTTCAGGAGTGAAGTCTTTTTTTTCTTCTGAATTACTAATTTCAGTTAAAGCCTCTTTTATATGGGCGAAATAAAGTTTTATATCTAGTACAGCATCTGCCATTTATGGCCATCTTACAGAAACTCCTTACACTATGACGGAATATTTACAAATTTCTAAATTGATAATTAAAATTTTCCTACGATTAGTTGACGCAGAAAAAAATGTGAATATATTCTGCACAACCTTAGAACCACTGAACTGCAGTATTACAACTTTCTTCAGCGAAATTTCCAAATAAAAGTTGGCGCTCGATTCTTCGTCTCTTTGCCCTGATGATGGCCTAAAACTTACGTCGAAACATTGGCACACAATAAAATTAAATTACACTTGTGTGCTCTTTATTGGTCTCATTCCCCGACTAACTTCTTAAAATTGCATCTACAGTAAACTATATACACACCAGAATAAATTTGAGGAATGATTAGCACACAGAATAAAAACCTCCATTAGGCTATTTTTTTAAGACAAGCTGGAAAACCTAAGCACTTCTCTGAAATCCTAGAAACATTATCAAATGAAGATCGTCAGCAGTTTTTAATGTCCACTCCTAATTTTGTTAAAGTTTACAAAACTTTTGGTTCTAAATATGAAGACGTGGGATGAATTCTACAAATCTTTCCGTTGTGTTACTACAGGATGAAACATATCTTATCACAAAAGTTAGTTGATGGATGTTAAATAACTTAGAACCTCGGAGTTTAAACTCCTCCTCTCCCCCCTGTGTGGGACCACTTAGTTTAATCCGCCCTGGATACTAATTGGATAATAGTATACGATTGGATGTCTTGGGGTGCTGTGCTGTCTGTAGTTGATTCATTTATTTAGACTCTTGGTGTAAGATGTGCTGTCTGTGTATTTGGTCTGTATATATGATATCGTGGTTTCCGTCCTGATGATGGCTGAATTGACAAAACCTCATTCGTATCGTATTATCATGGAAATTTTATTTATACGTTAACTATCAACCATGTAGTTTTTCGCTGACAAAGAGGGCGCACATCGAATAGTTGCTGAGGCATGACAATGTTTGGCATGTTCATTGAATCGCTTATTGCTGAAAGGAATCAACATTTAAAAAAAAATCACAGTTATAAAAAATGCTGCGCATACATATACTGCTGTAATTTTATTACTTATTCAACTGGCTATGTTCCTATCGCTTTTGTTTACTTGTATTACACCAGTACCTAATACTAAATCTTTAAACAAATAAAAAATATTATTTAGCCTCATTCAATAATAAATTTAAGTTCATATGCTGTATTGAAAATTTGAAAAAAATATACACATTCTTCAACCAAGACTATTAAGAATAATAATAATTTTTCTTTAATATGTGGTAATTTAATTATCTTGTACCTTTTTTTTTTCTTTTCAGTAGTCTAGTTATTTTTAATACGTAGTAGAATCTTCTAAAATATTCATCGGCTTAGTGTAGCATTTGATTGGTGGGTAACTTTTGGTTCTATCATGCGTATCCTACCCGTAGAATATGGTTTTTTGTTTGGAATCCAAACTTTGGGTAAACAAAGCTAACCCACTTTCTTTTTGACTTGAACAAACAAAACTAGTGAGATAATGTTTTTTTTCGGATTCGTGTACAAAATTATACTAATGCGAAAAACCGACATTTTTTTTTTTAAATCACGGCCCGTGTTCACTAGATATGCAGGTTTCATTATAAAATTTGTCGCAAAAGTTTTTGTTTTCTTAAATATTTTCACTCCTTCACTTCTTGCAAAAGGTTTTTTTTACATTTTTCAATGATTATTGAACAATAAGATACAATAATATAAGAGTTGTGATGATACAATTATATTAACAATATGATTCAACAATATTAGAGTTGTGATGATACAGTAATATTTGAGTTGTGATGTAATTATGCTATTGGCCATTTCAAATCATTCATATTTTAGTTTATTAACCTTGTCTACAATTCACCTGTTTTGTAGTTTATAGTTCAAAGGGGTTATGTGCGTAGTTGTGGTCGTCACAATCAACCAAAGAAATCAAAATTTCCTAATTCTATCTAATTATAGTTAGATAGAATCTGGATATTTATCTTTCCTTTAGTTGAATGTTATTTTTATTATAAACATTTTTAGGAATTCATTATGTTTCTTCGATTTTTGACGGAAATATAAGACGCTTAGAAAGCCTAATGATGAGAATCAGAACTATTTTTTTTTTTCTAGAATCAATTTGAAACGGATATTTCGAATAAAATAACACCACTATCCGTTTAGAAAATCAAAATTCTATTCGTTATTTTCAGAAATAATATGACTACGACCTAAATTGCTCCAGGCTGTTTGAATATCAGTGTTATAAGCTTGGAATTATTTTTTTGAGATGTGGATAGTTACAACCTGAATGACTAAATCTATTCAGCTTAATGAAGAACCTGTTTCATGGTGCCCAGCTAGCAAGACAGAAAACCTAATGATGAACTAGATTCACTGACATTTTAGGATTTCATAACATCCTTTTGAAATAAATTTGTTGAATTGCGAACCTCAGACATTTGTTCAGTATTTAGCCGAATTTCGATTTTTGCAAAGTCTAATATCTTTGATATTTTGTGATTACTTCCTCATTAATATGTTTGTCTCAAAACAATTTCGGTACAATTAAAACTCGTTTCCTCTTGTTTATTTCCACTGTCGTCCTCCAAAGATATGATAGATGATATATCTTCCTCACATCAACGACTCGGCATACCGCAGTAGATTATCCATTGCTTTATCGCTGTTCAACTTTTTAATGCATGATATGATAGCAATAACCATTTTAATTCAGCCATCAAGTGTTAAAGGGAGC
This sequence comes from Rhaphigaster nebulosa, assembly GCA_948150685.1. Classification (NCBI taxonomy): domain Eukaryota; kingdom Metazoa; phylum Arthropoda; class Insecta; order Hemiptera; family Pentatomidae; genus Rhaphigaster; species Rhaphigaster nebulosa. The sequence continues at coordinate 36,674,313 of OX411308.1, forward strand.
TAAGACCGAAGATATAACTTTTCAGGAAACACTAAAAACTGATGACCTGCTATTTATTATTTCCACTTAGTAATATTTCAAAAATATTTATTCTGTCAAAGTTAAAGAAATTAAGCAGTAGGCACCAAAGGAAAACAAATTTGAAGCTTGTCCCAAGATGATCGCCGTGATAGTGCCGAACTGGGAGTGTTAAGAAAAAACTGTGTAATGCAAGCAAGCTGTGATGGTTGGTACAGAGAGTAAAATGATATAGCGGAAATATTGGATGTGCACTTCAATCGGAAAAAAAAAAGGAAAGACTAAGAAAACTAAAGGAAGTGCAGTAATCATTCAATAAAGGATAAAGTAGAGAGATGCGAGGAAATCAGAAGCCCAATAGATAAGTCAGGAGGAAGAGGCCCACGATGACCAGCCGCGCCGAAGAATAGGTCTTCATTACGCTATATCTCAGCTAATACTGGTCCGATTTAAATGTTTTTTTTTCCTTTTGTAGGGAATTTCAGAAGCTTTCGTAAATACAATAAAACAACATATAAATTGCGGACGGATTTTTTTTATTCGATATTTGGATTGTACGTAACTTGAAAGGTAAAACCTCGAATTTTGAGAGAGGAGAGGTTACAAAATGTTTTCCTTGGTCGATTCCAAAGGTCTATTATTGAAAATAATAAACCAAAAGTATTTATAGATATAGATTTTTTTTCCTTTTTATTTTTTATTTTAATGCCTTGTTTTGCTGATTCCATAATACCTTACATTTCTTCTCTATCTTTATAAATGGCCGAGTTAAGGTCTTATGAGATCTCTAATCGGCCGCCATTTTGAAACAGACGGATTCATTGGTACCGAATCTCAAGAAAATCGATCTAGTAGTCTCGGAGAAAAGCCGCGGACGGCTGACGGACGAATTTTTTTTTTATTCGATATTTGGATTCTACGTATCTTGAAACGTAAAATCTCAAAATATGTTGAGGGAGATTATAAAAATTCTTTCCTTGTTCGATTCCAAAGGTCTATTATTGAAAATAATAAACCAAAAATCATATTTTTGACTAAGTACCCTTTACCACTGGACGATTCAAATGGTCTGTTGCGAAGGCGTTAAATGAATTATGTTTAGCGATTGCAAGATATGCGATTCCACGCTTAGTACCCCCCTTCCTCTCTCCCCATCATAGATCAATGAATTATCAACTTTTTTAAATGTTTTATTAATGCTTATTAATGTTTTGATCCCTCCTTTTTTAAACATCAGAACTGGAAATACATATGTCATAGATTTAATATGGTATAGTTCAGTCTCACAGGAATAGGCGCCTTGCTTTTCGATTAGGCACCGATTCTAAGTGAGTTCGCCTACTACAGCATAACTGACTAGTAGTTAAAGCAGGGAACTGGATTGTGGTGTGAAAAGGTCTGACCAGAAGACTTCAACTCAACCTAATAAATGTCTAAAAATCACTTTATACAACTCATTTATATATCGATGGATAAGAAGTGATTCCTCGTAGAGAAGAAAAGCTGATAAACTCATGAGATACTAGGTGTATTTTTAACAGATTTTGTCTTCATCTACAAATAGGAGCTCTCACCAGTCGGCTGCAGTTTCCTGAATTCAATAATGTAAAAACATGAAAAATTTTTTTTTGGAATTTACGAGGAATCACTTCTTAGATATCGAAATAGTACATTAGATATTCATATAATCAAGTCTCACAAGCTATTTAAAAAAAACAAATAATAGGAAAAAATAAATCAATTAAACTATTAAACAATTTCAGTAATATTGCCAATGAAGATAAAATAAATAGATTGTAATAGAATGAATAGTAATAATTGGTGTTTTTTTTTGGCCTTATTGACAATATTTAAAAAAAAAAAATTATAGTTCAACTTTTTTTTTTATATCGCAACGTTTAACCAAAGGCTGTCTTTTTTACTACAAAATGAATTAGAGAAAAATTGGCGTTTTTTTTTTATCAGAATGAGAATATTAAAAATATATTTTTTAATTTTATTTTACATCTTTTTACAAAACATTTAGTTATGTTTTTTAAATAAAAAATCAGTATTGTCAAGAAAGTGGAATAAAAAGAATCTAATCAGCTGCACAGATTGAAGTGATCTATCATTTTCATGAGCGATCATTCGGAATTATACTCGTGAAAATGAATCACATTCATCAAATGTTTAATTTTCAAGGTTGTAGCTCAGATTGCTGACGCAGCCGTGAAAGGAGAAAGGGCTGGGGGGAGTAGGTGTTGCTCGGGGCGGATAACTTGTGCTTAATTTGTGTACACTTGTTCTGACCTGTGTACACTTGTACTCACATCTTATAGCCTTACATTCCAGATAAATCTGCCCTTTAATGAAGTCAACCAAGGCTAATGGGGTATATTTACCCCCATCCCTTTGTCCAACAATAGTCTCCTCTTCCCACAGCTCTCCGCTCTCAAGATTTAAAGAGGTTGTCTACTCTTCTGGTTAGATCTAGTGGTCCATCAGAAGCCAATGGAAAATCATTAAAGGCTAGGATAATGGGAATAGTGTTGTGAATTCTTACTTCAATTGTTTCTAGTGTGTTTGGAGGTAGTTGAAACCCGAATCGATATAGTCGGTATTTATGTAATGTTCTCACCTTAGCCTCGTCCTGCCACTTACAATTATTTTAGTACGTCATTATATTTACTATCCTAAGGTTTAGTAGCTTACCTTACAGTTGATCTAAATGATTTAATCGCTATTCAATTAATAATAGTAAAATGATTAGTAATTATATCTAACCCTTTTCGATAATCGATACCCGCAATTGCCGCCTACTCATCTCCCTAAACTTAAACTCGTCAAAATCCTATTCACCCACTTAGGTCCCTTTCTACACTTCCTTGTTCACTAGCTGAAAAAAAAATTCAAATACATAATGATAATAAAATAAATCGCTAATAATAATTTTTCGAAGATCAATTAAAGGAAATAACAATAAAAGAAAGACAACAAAATAGTCCGGTAGTTCTTATTTCTTAATTCTAAGAGTCACCGTTTTGGCCGAAATTTCCGAGCTAAAATAATTATTATACAGAAATTATAACATTCACTGTATTGCGTAGAATACTCAGCCTACTACGTGAAGAATTAAGGGATTTACATTTTTCAAAATCTTCAAAAAGTGTCACATTGCTAGGGAGTTTTGCGGTAATATATTAGTACCATAGAGAGCCATGTAATAATTGGTCGTCTTTCTTATCACTGCAGAAAAGTGACGCAAATGAAAATTATGAAATTTTACAGGAATCCCAATAAAAAGATTCAATGTATGAGAATATTGCTCCAATGGCACACATGCTCCAGCTTAGTGGTGCAGTAAGCGTTCACAATAAAATTTACTATAATGAAATGATAATTAAATTTAGGATACCTATTTCTGGCAATGGAACACTAATCCGATTTTGACCAAATTGTGCAGTAGCGTCATTGTTCTACCGGTGTGGCGTCAATTTTTTTCTTTTCTGATCTTAGTTCTTGAATGTTCAATGAGGAATTCAATAGTAGAACAAACGCGGTGCTAAATTCTGACGCATATTGCGTTATTATTTTCTATTATAAAGGAGTTAATTTCCTGATCTAAAGTTCTGATATTCCTAGGTACTTTCTGTATTTTAGTAGCCACCACGAAAAAGTGACTATTGGTAGCGTTCTTTGAAGTTTATCTAAATTTCTCTTCATAAAAACTTTGTATTTTGGCACCATACTATAGAATTTTGGTTTGGTGTAAACTGTTGTTTCTTGCTATTTTATTACTGGCCCTATTAAAATTATAGTTTTTTTTAATGTTAATTTATTTATATTATATAAATCATTTTCCTATGAAATTTATTTATTATTTCCTATTATTTATTTTTTATGTATTTTTAATATACCATTTATATTTAATATTAATTTTATTAAATGATGCTATTGGTTAGGTTGTAGCAAATTTTAGAATTTGCTTTGGTAATATTAGTAACGGCCATTAGTTGAGATTCATGCTAAACTTATCAGTTAATGAATTGTTGAGATCATGGCTCAGATATTTGAAGGGAAGTGATGGAAGTGAACTTAATTTGATAAGTTATTTAAAATGAAAAAGGTATCATGGAGTAGGGCAGGACAGCAGAGACATTAATAATGCCATGGCTAATTAAGTCGGTAAATCAACGCAAGTATTCAAAAACTTTAAGGCTTTAAAAGGGCTATTAAGACTCTTGTCATTTTATTTCTTTTTTAGCTATTTTTTTTTTTGTTAATTACCATTAGTAAAAACTTATTACTACGAATTATATAATGAAAAAGCATTCCATCGGAAAACTGTTCCGATAAAATGTTTAAGTATACTCATTTATTTAATTGATTAGCATAACTTGGTAAGTATATAAACTCTCACTAACTGAATTCTTCCAGTTTCAGCTTTATAGTCCTGAAGCTACAGATCCCAGTAGTCTTTTATCACGGGATAGAAAAAAAAAGTTGACAAAAACCCGAAGGTTAGAAAGGTTCATCTACTCATTAAGGTTATTATCTTAACCGGTAAATTTTCTCTATATATTTCGGCTCTTCTGGTTTCCTTTTTTTTTTTCTTTTCTTTTGTTTCCTCTTCAGGTCGGGAACCTCCCCCACCTGCCCGCCTACCTACCGCACGGATGACACTCAAGTCACGGTAATTAGAACTGATACTCATCTACTTGTTAGGGAAATAAATTTCGGTTCTGGGTTCAGCACCCATTATAGGAATTCGTTCCTGCCATTGGCCACAAGAAACACAACTTCATCGGTTTTTTTTTTGTTTTCCTTTCCTCTACACGACAAAATATATACTTAACATGTATGTTAATTATTTAACAAAAACAAATTAGATGAATACAATATACCTGTCTTTTAGTTTAGTGGATAGTGTTCATGCGTGCACTTTTGACACTGAAATTAGGGTTGCGAGGAACTGTGTATGAAAACTTTTATATTAAAAAAACTTAAAAACATGCTGACATGACAGCAACCGATTTAGTGGGATTTGTTGGAATTATTGTAGCAAGGCTTTTAACTATTTGAGCATTATCATCGTTAAACCTTACGTGCCTACGAAGTCTCTGAGACTCTTTCTCATTTTAATGGGGATAAAATGGGGGATCTGGCCAGGACCCTCGTACACTCCTTTGTATGTGAGAAGAAAGTAAGGTAACATGAAAATTTAGACGGTGATATGCTGTCCCCATTTCTCAAGATCTTTTATACAATTGTTTATGTGTTGTCAAAAAAAATTAACAGTAATTATTATTTTCTTTGTTAATATAGTTATAAAAATCATCAGAAAGAAAAAGTAAAGTAATTCTGGTAAACTTAAATATAAAAAAAAAAAAAAGAAATCTAGTCAAATTTTCGATGTGTAGTTATCGACAGGTCTACGCGTTTCAGAGCCCTCTGAGTCCAAAAAAAAATGTATTTTTGGCCATTGGTCATGAGAGAAGAGTTTCAAGGCAAGAGAAGAAGATGGTGTTCCAGGACAAGCTAAAAGAGAGATGTGAAACAAGACCTGACCAAGCTAGGAGCGACTGTATGGGGGACGAAGGTGCTGGACCGTGCGGGATTGTACGGAAGGCCAAATTTCACGCTAAACTGTAGCGCCAGAAAAGAAAGAAGAAGGAAAGAGATCTGACTATATCTCTTTCTTAACCGGGTGTACTGATTCCATTTTGAACTTTAATTATATTCGATTTTCTAATTGTATAAATAAATCATAAAACTGATTTCATATTTTATTTTTGGTCGAATTTCGACTACTGGGCGATCCTAGTGTAATTAATTAATTGTTATATGTTACTAACAAAAATAGATTAATAGCAATCAGTTATTTTAATTTTTTTAAATTGGCTCAAAATCTATGCCCTTATTAGTGGCGTACATATTTCAGCCATTCTCTATTCTTGTAATAGAATAGAATAGAATAGAATAGAAAATTTAACTTTATTCTGGGACTAATGTCCCCTTGAATAACTTACATTTACATAGTGAATGCATAAGACTATTCTGAGCCTGGTATTATAAAAATGAGGAAAAATAAAAATTGTTATTGTTAAAAAGTACAAAGAACAGAAAAAAAGAAAAAAAAACAACTAAAAAAAGAAAAACTACAAAAAAGCAAATACAATAAATTAAGTAATACTTTATACAGAAGTAAAAATATATCTTCCAACATTTTTTCAATAAAATAAAAACAAACAAAATTAACTATACAAATAAATTGTAATAATAGTAATTGCAATAATTAAATTTACATATTACTGAAAATGCATACACATAAATAATATATACATATATTGTATGCAGGTCAACATTATATGGTCATCCATATTTTATGAAATTAAAATTTAATTACAACCTGGGTTATACTCAATCCTCAGTGTTTTTTTGTTTGTGGAGGAGGTATGAAAAAAGAAGGGATTTGAAAGTAGGAAGGAAAGGAGCACGGCGAATTTCGAGAGGAAGGGAATTCCAGAGGATCGAAGAACGAATACGAAATGAGCGGAAGATCTGTGAGAAGGTGGGTAGATGTCGGACGGACGGGAGCGTGTATGTCTGGAGTGAACAGAGGATCTGAAGGAGAGGAGGTCATAGAGGTAGGGAGGGGAGTGAGTGGATATTATTTGATATAGGAAGGAGCCAAGAATATATTGCCTACGTAGGCACATATATTCTACCCCTACACGGGTATAGAGATACAACCACTTCAAATCGGAAGTTCGGTAACATGTGAGTATCTAGGGGAGCCAAATACAAAACGTACAAAGCAGTTCATGAGCCGTTTTAGCTTGGCATCCAGCTCCCCAGAGAGACCACCATACACAGCACAACCATAATCGAAGTGGGGGAAGATTAGGGAGGAAACAATGAGCTGGCGGATTTCACGTGGAAGGAGAAAGCCAGAACGGCACAATTGGTGGAGGGTGAAAAAGCAACGCCGGGAGATAGTGGAAATGTGAGGCTTCCATGATAGGTTTTGGTCCAGTATAATGCCGAGATTTTTTACAGAGGGGAAAAAGGATATAGAAGATGGTTGATGGTGAATGGAGGAATAGGAGGTAGGGAATTAAGAAGGTAACTGGAACCGAACACAATAGCCTGGGATTTGTTAGGATTCAAGAATAACTTATTAGTATTTGCCCAAGAGTTAATCGCATTTAGGTCTTCTTGAATCTTTATGAGGGAGTTGTGTAGATCGGAGGGATTAAAGGAAAGGTAAATTTGGGTGTCATCGGCATAGAGGTGATATGAGCAGTGTTTCAGGGCATTAACACAATCATTGATGAAACAGGAAAAGAGGGAAGCGGAAATACTGGAGCCCTGAGGAACGCCAGAGTGAATGGGCAAAGGATTGGAATATGGTTTATTAGGGATAGAAACAATTTGGGAGCGATTGGAAAGAAAGGAATGAAACCTCTTACCTGGTTTCATTCCTTTCTTCGGGAAAATTTAAGGGTTTTGAGTTTCTCAAGTAGAAGGGAGTGGTCAACAGTGTCGAAAGCTTTTGAGAAATCGAGGAGAATTAGGATAGTGATTTTTTTTTGATCCATTGCAGCCTCAATATCAGAGGTGATTTTGAGGAGAGCTGACTGAGTGGAGAAACCAGGACGGAAACCAGAATGGAAGGAATTTAAAAGATTTGAGTTTTCAAGGTAAGTAGATATTTGGAATTGTACTATTTTTTCGAGTGGTTTGGCGAGGTTGGATAAAATTGATATAGGACGGAAATCATTCGGAGAAGAGAGATTAGGGATTTTGTTTAAGGGTTTTACGATTGCTTGTTTCCAAGCTGAGGGAAAGACGGAATTTTGCAGTGAAAAGTTGTAAATGTGAAGGAGAATAGGGAGGATACTTGGGAGGCAGGTCTTTACTATTTTTATAGGGATGCTATCACAGCCAATCGACTTGGTTTTGATTTTCAAAATAGCAGACAGGAGGCAATCGGGGGTAATGTCGGAAAAGAAGAAGTTAGAGGGAGCAAAAGGGATTGGGCTCGGAAGAAAAATATGGGAGGAAGGTGATTGTGATACGGAAGAGAAATGTGCATTAAACCCATCGGGAGATGCAGGGAAAGAAGGATTGGTCTGGGATGAATTGCAGAGGGATAGTTGGCGCAGAAGATGCCACTTGGATTTCGAATCAGAGGTAGCGGCAAAGGCGTCGTGGAAGTAACGAGCACGAGCACTGCGGAGCTTCGATTGGGCCAAGTTTCGGAAGCGAGTCTTGTAATATAATACTATAAGACTTGTGTGCTTTCTAGATTGTATTGTTATAAAGCTCTCCCAACATTTGCTTTTGTATATGTGTGTGGTTGGTGATTTTGATATTTATTTATTTACCCCACTATAGAGTGATCGATTAATCAACTTTTTTGGATCGCAATAGAACATCATCTTGTGTTATTAACTACCCATTTATTGAGAAGACATCTGCTATTGAGTCGTAGGAAATCTTCTTAAGGATGATCATGCTTAATAATATTAATCGTAATACTATCAAAACATTTTTCAGTAAATGGTAAATTGATAATGGACAAATATCATCCATTACAAAAATATCTTTTTCTTTAAGAGTACAATGAAAAAAAACACTGCAACGGCGCTTCCTTAGTCAGTTAGGCAAAAAAAAAAAACAGTAACTTTTGTCCCCAAGCGGTAGTAAGTTTAAATCCCTCTTGAGGGTAGCTATTGTGCCGAGGACAACAGGTAAGGTAGCCTGATGCTGGGTAATATTTATTTCTCAGGGGACTAACTAGGCCATTCAGAACTCCTTAATAGGCTCGAAATACGAGGATTGTTATGGTATCGAATCCGTCTTGTCCCGGCGGAGTATCATCCACCCTGCCTGTCATTCGAGGCTACCTCGGGTCACGTTCAGATCTGTCACACACAGATCTCGCATCTATCGTGCTCTGTTGTGACGTATGGAGCTAGAGGAGGAAACAACTGCTTGTTTCTTCAGAAGGATATGTGTGTTTTTTTGTTTCAATGTGAAACCTTTTCATTTGTAGGAGAACTGCCAAACCGTTCTGAAACCGTTGTATTTGATAATTAACAGCATATTAATTTCACTTATTACAATTTAATTCTAGATTTTTTAGAATGAAATATCCGAATAATATTTTTGTTTCTATCTTCTTTATTAGATTCGCACCGGTATAAAAAATTGGCTGACCGGTATATATTCAGCAAATGGGCAGTACTAAAAGATGCAGTCATGTGTGTAGATAACAAACAGTTTACTGGCAGTCTATGTTATAACTGAGTTCCATCCCGATGATACCCCTATTAAATTTTAATTATGAGAAACGCTTACGCTATACAAGCCACTTTTACATTTCAGCACAATCTAAACAACAAACAAAATTGGTGTAAGGAAATTAATTTAATTTGTTATAATTATGTGATCAAAAACTCAAAATAAAATTATAATTATGTTTTTGTTTTAAGATTTCAAATGTTTTGCCAATACAGGCATCATCCACATTGAAAGTCACATTAATGCTAGAGACAAAGTTCCCACTTTAACAGTAATTTTAAGATTAACCAAATAGTTTTAACCCATTACTTGTAAACTTTCTAACATTATTTACTATATATATGTTTGTGAGTATTTCTTTCTCATCCTGTATATGTATATATTGCAGAGTAGAATGGGATAAAAATCTTTATTACGGGAAAGTATCTTGAGAATAACAAAGATGTAACAAAAATGAAGATTATTTCTGGGCAAAAGACATATTAATATATACTAAGAGTATAATATAACAGGTAAACACGTGTTATGCTGAATTGTTCACCAATTATGTACAGCTCTATTTGGTTTATTGAAATGTAGTGTACTACCTCTAATTTGCATTAATATGAATTTGTGGTTTTACCTCCTGATGGCGCCTTAATCGACAAATCGTTGGCTGATTGGTTATACCTGTTATAAAGAGAATAGGGATATTATGAAGAATATTTATTTTTTTAAATGATTTTAACATCCCTTATTTGAAACAGAATGGTTCTATTAGGTGAAGTGAACAAAATTGAGCACGTGCTCCATACTGAGTATGTACTCAGTAAAATGCTGAATCTAAGAAAGAGTAGATCGGCATTTTACTGAGTGATGGAGCATATTATCAGTTTTATTCGCTTGGAAAAATCAGTAGGTACTCCAAATCAACCCATATTTGGAGACATGCTCCATACATTCTCGTTATTCAAATCTAATCAGAGCATGTGCTCAACATGCTCAATTGTATTAACTTTATCTATTATCTTCCTATTATCCTATTATCTCCATGTCTATCAGATCATGTAATTGCATAAGAGAAAGTTTCTTAGTGGTCTGATCACTTACGACGCTTCATTCACACGACACTTCAATCTTAAAATATAATTGGTAGGACCGTTTTGATGAGGAACTTGCTTCGATAGCCGCAATTTGGACTCCTAATCCTTAAAATGAGTACCTGTATTAGTTAGGGGTGGTTTGTTGGGGACCGATGTATACCGAATACTGAGAATACTCTGAGAATACTGTAAGGCAAAAAATACCTGAAACCAGTACCTCTAGTATGACCCTGATGAGTTCTGTATCCATGGGTTGTAAAGATTTTGTACCCTAAGAACACGCCCCAAATCCCCTACATAGAGATTGCATTTTTAAAGCATTGAGAAATTTAGGTTATACAAATTTCCTGCTAAATTTTGATCTATTTTCGTCTATCACAGGAAAATGTCCCTGTATAATTTATTCTGTTATGATATGTGTGTAAGGTCGAATGAAAAAATTTAATGGTTAGAAAGAAAAACATTTATCCTGTATAAGTTTGGGTTTTTCGGGAACAGATGGAAACAAACTAAATCAACAATGTCTTTGGTTTTTACAGAGCAGCTGCTTGGGGGCGCCATGAAATCATCCTTGCTATCAGTTCTCCATCAGCTTTTAGTTAGGCCCTTGTCCAGCTCCTCATTACCGATTTCACGATGACGAATGCTACCTGGTGTGTGGGTGGGAAGCGGATAGCATTGTATCGAAAACTGAGCGGCATCCGAAACGAATCTGTAAGCGATTGAATATATGGACAAAGAAATACAATTCTATGAACGAATTACCACCCCCCTCTCTCCATGTTCAATCGTTTATATCACCATGGTTTTCTTTTTTCATTCTTTTATTCGGCGTTATGAAAAATAAATTGGTGATAGATATATAATTTTTTTTTCATCAGTCTTCTACTGCATTCTACATATATATATATATATATATATATATATATATATATATATATATATATATATATGTTTTTTTTTCTTTTTTCAGCTCTGCCATTCTGATATTTTTGAAAATAAGGGGTTAGTGTCGGAGCTCTGATGTTCATAGTTTTTTTTTTTTTTGGTTCTTTTGTCATGCACTACTTTACTGTTTCTATAAGCAGATAAGAATAATTGAGAATTATATTCATTATTAATATTTGTGAATCAAACTTGGAGTATCTCGTCTGAAGTCATTTATCAATATAACTATAACTATAAATGTAATAACCGGGCTTATAAGAAATTTTTTTTAGTGGCAATAAGCCAATCCAATTCAATAGAAATCAATGTCATTTTTATTTTTCAATAATGACATTTTATTTTTAATACCAATCATCTTTTGGATTCAATTTTTAAAATGGCTGAATAATAGCGGAAACACTATTTATTGTTTATTATAAATAAAACATTTTGTTTAAATTACTTACAAAAATATATAGATATTCATATGTATAAAATATGTTGTATTGGTTTCAGTCTTTTATTAATTTGTATCTAATTATGTACTTAATCAGATCATGTGAACATTAACCTTTTTATGGTTTGGAAGTTTGTTGCAATAATATTTAATCCTATCGTAAAACTTGTACTCTTCATTTTACTCTGCATTCTATTCTATCCCCTCTGTTACTACGACGAACTTATGCCTTTCCCAAAACCTCGCGTTAGTAATACAGCGATAGTCGAGAACGGAATGAGTTATAAAAGCGAAACTATTCCTCTATATATACTCGCCGCTGGGTATATAAAAAATGGTTGAATAAAAATAAACCAGGCCGTTTATTAGAGGCCTGAGACAAGGACCAGTAAACTGTTCGTTATCTAGATTTACCGAAGTCAGGGATGGAGTTAAGTGGCACCGGGTTTGGAAGGAATTAGAACTGGAAGCTAGGATAACGGACTATCTAGTGTCGGCTGGAGAATTGTGGCTGTCGCTGGAGCCCCTTCAGTGTACTCTCCTTAATAGTATACTCCCCGCCTACCTGCTACTGGATACTCTCATACATTTATTTCCAATATAGCAATACGTATAAATCCGCGAAGCGGCATAAAGTAACTAGGCTAACTTCTGTCGTCCCATGTTGGTAGTTAGCGTATTTTGATAGAAATGAATTGATGGAATGGCTATCGTTACTTACCATTATTATTATAGTTATTATACTTATAATTTTATTAATATTATTCCTTCCTTGATATATATATTTTTTTAAATCCGTGGTATTTATTGTAATTTCTATCACCTATTTAATAATTTATGTGTTTGCTTAATTATTAATGCAGAAATTTAATACTTAGGCTTTTTACATATTTAAATTTATTGTTATATTCTCCCTATTTATATTTATTTATTGATTTCAATTATAGCAGCTGTGTATATAAAGGTCCTATGTAAAGGATATTTTCGATACGATTAATAACTTGTTGATAATAAGGCTTGGGCACGTGAGTTAGGATCAGTCAAGGTGAATAAGTCATTTCATTAAAAGTATGATACCTTACCATCAACAATCATTACCTACTCTCTCTAAATCTGCTATGAAACAATCCAAACTCTTAATTAATATGTCTAAGAAAAAGACAAAAGTTTTTCTAAACTTGGCAAAAAATGAGTTGCGAACGATAACGGGTCTCCTCACGGGCCATTGCTCGCTAAAATATCATCTCAAAAAGATGAAGATTGTGGAAGATTCCACATACCGTATTTGCCTTACGAAAGAAGAAAAAGCAGAACACATTCTTTGTGAATGTGAACCTCTTGCCTTCCAAAAGCTACAACAGACAATAATTAAACCTGGAGATACTACTAGAATTAACCCCAAGGAATTAATGTGCTTCATAAGAAGCATGCGATTCCTTTGGGATCTCTAGTCAGAGCGTATCTTACAAAAAAACCCACATGGGTCGTGGTGATGAAGGGTTGCCAACCCTTCATATAATAATAATAATAATACAATTTCGAGCTTGATCTGCGAGAGGAGACCTATAAAAATATTCCCATCTATATCTCAGTCTAATCCTTGAGTGAACAACCCTCGGTTTAGTGCTGATTAACTTTTAAGGTCTATTTACAAAGACTAAGAAATAGTACTTTCTTTAACGTAAGCGATCACGTTTTTTATTGGTGTCAGTCCATTTAAAGATGATGTTGCTCGACCATTTTATAAACAAATGATTTTGATGTTTGTGGATTATATTGTGGAACTTCTTTAAGTCGAACTTGAAAGGACCATGAAAAATATTCTACTTAGCCGAAATTTCAAGCTGCTCATTTCACATTTAAGGTATGTAAGCTACTAGTAAAAAAAGGTAAGATTAATTGTAATAATCAATATAAGCTAACATCGTATTATAATTTATTGATAAGATCATGCATAGTCAAATTAATACACCGTCATTACATGCTTGAAATGTATTGCTGTTTTTTTTTTTTGAAATTTTTTAAGGTTCTTAAAACAACCTATGGATTAATACCACCTATGAAATTTACACCGCAGCATAACAGACTATAGATGGCTTATCTTGAAAAATTTCAGTTTTTTTAAGTTTGTTCCAACAGAGATGCAAGACGTCTAAATTTAGATTTTTTTTTTTGAAATTTTCAATTTATGAAAAATCGTTATTTGAAAAGAAAGCTAATCTAAGGGTTGATTTTTTTTTTTTTTTTTAATACAGTTCATATAGGTTACACATCCCTAAAATATTAAGCCTGAGATTAGATTCCTTCTTGGGGTATACACCTTCAAAAATTGAAATATGTCAAATTAAATGTCACATTTTGACTATTTTGGATCAAAATTCTATTAAACATGTATTGAACATAATATTTTGTAAGTTCTTTTCTGAATAAAATGGTTTTTGTTTCATCAACCTAATTTACACCGAATCTGAGTTATATAAGCTAACGCAAACTCTTACGAAGGCTAGAAACAGCATGTTTTGTAAGACAATGGCTGCCATTTGAGCTCAGAAACAATTAAGATTATTATTTTTGAGCTCTACATTAATGTAGGAATATGCAAATAAAAAAATCTTCTCATCATAATATGGTCCTGCAACAAATTACATTTTTTCTGGATCACTTGAAATGGACCGACCCACTTTCTAAGAACAGTACGGAGTACAATAACCATCTGTTTTGCAATAAAAAATGTTTTGAAAGAAATTGTATTGATTGGTTAACTATATTGTTACTTATTTGAGAATACGTAGTATTTCGGTGGGTATGCATTCTGGGGCATGTGCATAGTGGATTATTTGGACGAAGTGTTTCTGGAAGGTATAAAAATGTGGAACGCTTCACTTTTTTGCATGTAATTTTCGCGCGGGGAAAGGTTTCCTCTTGTAAAAGATTACTACTATATATTATTACGGCTCTCAGGAGCGATGGATTTAGATAGTGATGTATCAAAAGAAAGGGAATTTCACGGAGAAGTGACGAATCCTAATTTCAATTGTTAAATTCTTACTATGGCTTAAATAAAAGTGATGAAAAAAACTGGAAGGTTTCAAAGCTTTGATGACTGAGGGTCGGCGGATCGAGACGGGATAAGTTGAGCTTTAAATATTTTGACGAGGGAATTAAGATCATATACGTTCTATTGGAACGTATTGGTCTAGCCAGCGTTTTAAAGCTCTAAAATCTACTGTTTTTGAGATAATGCACGATATAGGTCCGCACGGGCCTTATGCCATCTTGCGTACTGCCGTTGTCATGACTTCACATCTTGGGAAGAAATTTGAGATTGTATACAAAAACTTTTTAATAAGTGTGAAAAGGTTGTTTTTAGGTTCCTATGAATGATAGAGGAGATTATATATTCTTTCCCATGTCTAATCCTAAAGGTACTTACTGTTAAATATGAATACTAAACATAGAAAATGGTATATCTGAGTTTTATTGCCTGTCGAACTGAATGGATTACTAATTACTTATTTAGTAAACTGTTACTTCAACATAGTCATTATAAACTATGTAGCTTCACCAAATGTGTGTGTTAAATACATTTTCTTGGTAATGTAAGATTGTCTATACGAATAAACATGTCTTAATATCGCTTATACTTAAGATGTATTAGGGATTAGAAGGATAGATATCTAATACGAGAGTTCTCGCTCGGGTATACTAGCATTTCCTATTATGATATTATTAGAGGTAGTAGTATAAACAAAATTCTAATACAATTGTCTAAGATGCCCAATTTTCTTTTTCGAAGTACTCGGAGATGAATCGAAGGGTATTTTTTGAAGCTTCAAGAAGGATTTTGTGCGAAGGTTAGTATCTACATGTTTTATATGGATTGTTTCTTGGATTTGTTTGGTATGAGACACTAAATTACAGTGTACATATGATAGTATTCTCCGCTGTTAAGGTGTTCAATAGGCTCACCTTCTAGAATAAGGCGCTATGTAAAGTAGGATCTCAAATGCCTTTAGTCACCGGCAGATTGAGGAACGAGATATTTCCTTTTTAGGGAAAAACCGAGGACCGCGCCTTCTCTTTGTGGGTACTAAACAACGGTACTATTGTAGGAACAAACCATTGTATAATCCTAAATGGCAGTCCTAAATTATTTATTAAATAATTTTTAATTTAATACTAGAAGGAGATGCTAGTGAGCGGGGTACTCAAAATTAAAACATTAGTGCAGAACTACTTAATTCATTCCGAGGTTTCGGGCCCCTCCGGTTATCCTTCTGCAGGGCAAAATATGAACGGAGATGATATGAGTTTACTGGGAGGGTGAAGATCGGCTTCAATATAAATTTTCGTTAATTTATTTCAAGTTACCTCTTGGGTTATTTCAACCCAGACGTGCAATAACAAGGTTGAAATTAAATTTAACTTATGTTGTATATTTCTGATTAAAACCTAAACTTTGAATACTTAAGATATATGAACAATTATCGTTAAATGACATTTCAATACAACTAATATATATTACTACTATCATACCATGTCACTTTTCATTGTAAATACGAAAGAAATAACGATGTTTTAGATATATCTTTTGAAACTGACAGATGTCGATTTCACAATTTAAGAAAAAATGTATTCATCATTTAAAATTCTTTGAACACTCGTTTATAATGCTATCTAATTTTTGTGGTTCTACAGCCGATGATTTTGGCATTATTTATTTCCTCCCCTGTTATCTGCAATGCTGCTTTAAAACATATTGAAAAAATAGAAATTACCAACCCAAATGACGTTTAAAAAAAAAAAAATCATAATGAGCTTCGATTAGTTTATCTTCACGGATACGGATTGAAATATATTTGAATAAAACTTTTTTAATGTTAACCAATTTCCAACACCAATAAATACATTAATGGTGCATTCCAAACTGTATGTTTAACTCTTTTTTTTTTTAATCAAAGATTGAGTTTTGCAAATTGAATAATTAATGTCAAGAAACTAACAGTTGTAATACGCATATTATTACTGCACTAAATTTTTTTTAATTTGATGTATTTGTATTGTATAATTTCTCATTTGACGCTGGACATATGATTATATATTATATTTATTTATTATATATTCACTTGATTAAGTGAATCGGCAAACTGTTGTTTTTGTGGGTATTAACTCATCCATGCAATGCGCTATATGCCCACATACATACGATTATATGTATGCTTGTGTATGTATTTGTTTGTATAAACATGTATTTATATAATAATTTATTGCTTTCTATAATTATATAATATATCGTTGCCACCACGTTCAAGTAACGAATGTGAAATAACGCATTTTTGGAATTGTTTAGCTTTATTAATTTACCAGAAGTATATTTGCAAAATAAAATCTTATAAACACAAATCTAGGGCTCAGAGATAAAAAGAAAAAAATATTCGAAATTGTGAAGTTAATAGTAAAGTGTAAAATTATTCTTTGGTCTCCTGTACAGTAGGCTCATATTCATATTTATATTCTTTATGTGGTGGCGACGACTCCATGGAGTTAAACAGATTTTATTATTATCAACAAAATAATTTAATTACAAATCTTTAATCTTACGGTACCTTCAGAATATACAATCAACATCCAATCTCTACAAACAGTTAACAAATCGGTTTAGCTTCACACATGTTCCCTAACCTATCGCTACCAACTTCATACAATGATATGACCAACTTTTTAAATATTATATATGTATAATATATTGGTATATGTATATACTGTATATTTTGGTAATGTATATTATATATGTATTATATATTGGTGTGTATTCCAACCAAATATATATAATAAAAAAAACATGGTTAATAAATATTAATACTATTATCTTCTTGTGATGTACAGAACATTGTCAAAGTAAATATGTCTAATAATAATTAGGCGGTAATCATCAAAGTGGTTCGAGATTCTTTGAGTGATTAGTCATGGAGATCATTTCATCACAAATAATTATTATTAATACTGCAGTTGGTGCTACAAGAACCCAAGAAAACTTTCAACATTGCATTTGACACTTACAAGGAGTGTGCACGGTGTGTCCGTCGCCGACTCCGATCAAACCTTTTTGGTTGATTCTACGTTGAAAAAAAATCGACCCGTGTCCTAGGAGCTGAGGAAAAAAAAAAACAACCTGAAACTTGAGTTTGAAAAATGACATCGGCATGGTTTTTTCAGCGAACAAATTATTTTTCAGAGTAAATTACAGAAAAAAACATTAACATTTAAAAAAAAAAATGATTTTTGGTCAAATAAATTTAATAAAGTTTTTAAATTATTAAGTAAACTAGCCTTGAAGAATTTTTCACATCGAAAGTTAAGGCAGATTTTGATTTAGCACATCAAAAAACCATAATGCTGAAAATATCGAGAAAAAATCAATTCCAAGAGTGCTCAAAATTTTTAAAAGCCACAAAATTACATTCCGATTTGAGGCTCTGTATCTCGTCTTCAGTGTATCTAATATTGACATTTTTTTTATACCTTTGAAAGAGGGGGGTTTCTTCTATCCATAGACATCATATAAGATTTTTGTAAAAAAATGTGATAACCAAATAACAGCACAATTAAGTTGCGGCTAATGCTGGTTCCAAAACACGCAGTGATACCACGGTTAAAGCAAATTTAGTTTTAGAATCTTTGTCGATGACCCAAATTTGTTTTGAACCGTTCAATGAGTTCGTGATTTATGGGCGGTTTTATGTATCTTTAAAAAATACCTAAGTAACCTTGGCAAAAATTTTTGTCTAAACATTTTTATTTTATTTTTACTAAATATTTGATGCATTTCATATGAAAAAATTGGATCACTCTTCAATATACTATTTATGCATCACGACTAATGTTTTTATATTACTTATTATAACACTTTAAACACGTACCGAGCATGGATGGGTTCTTAACCATGTAGATATTATAATATAAAAACATTATTTGTGACCAAGAAATAGTATTAATTCTTTAAGATTATTGTAGGAAAAAAAATATATTTCTAATACTCTCTTAGCTAATTTGAAGTTTAATTTTAATATTTCAGACCGCATTTTATAATTAATGTAAATACATTATTCGTGATCCAGGAATAGTAAATTTTAGAGTGATCCAATTTTTTAAAATGAAGCAATATAATTTTAGAGCGATCTGAAGAGTCCATATTGAATTATACATACTGAAAACTCCGAGTGAAGCATATTAAAAGTTTTGTTTTTCTTTACTCAAAACGCATCAAATTTGATTTTAGCCCTTTGAAAACCCCTACATTCAGATTTTAGAGGGAATCTAAAAATTAAATTTTGCGTCTAAATATTTTGCCAGGTTATACTTTTAAAGATTCTTAAAATCGCTCATAAATCAGAAACCCTTCGAACGATTCAAACCGAATTTCGGTCATCACTATAAATTCTTAAGCTACACGATTTCTTTTAACCATGGTGTCCCTACGTGTTTTGGAACCAAACTTAGCCGCTACTTAATTGTGCTTTTATTTGATAATCACATTTTTTTACAGTGACCTTCTAAGAGGATGCTATGTTGTTTTTATGTATGGACAGAATAAACTTCCTTCTTCCAAACGTATCAAAGAACGTCACTATCGTTTATACTGAAGAGCCTCAAAGAGATAAAGAGCCTAAAATCGGAGCGTGATTTTGTGGCCTTTGAAGATTTTGAGCACCCATGCAGCTGATTTTTTTTTCCTCTCTGATATTTTCAACTGGTCATCAGTTTACTTAATAATTTAAACACTTTTTTAAAATTTATTTGACCGAAAATCAATTTTTTTGTAATGTTAATATTTTTTCTTTGGTATACTCTGAAAAGCGAATATTTTGCCTGAAAAACCATGTCGATATCATTTTTCAAACTCGAGAAATAAAATAAAGCAGTTTCAAGGTGTTTTATTTAATTTTCTCAGCTCCAATAGCCCATTGGACGATTCTGTTGTACCCAAAGGAGTTTGATCAAAATCCGCGACGGACACATTCTTGTAAGTGTAGTCTCCATCTGCCGTTCATAATTTTTCGTTGAGCCTAAAAGAAGTAGGACATCCTATTGAGAAACGAAAGTCCGCATTCAGTTGAATGATGAAAAAGTTTTTTTTTTTTTTGTATTAACAGAATTGTCTAGTATTTGTGAGTTCGACCATGCAGGAATTATGAAAATGTTTTTACTTCCTTGCTACTCTGCAGAAAATCATTATAATTTGAAAAATGTGTGTTATTTGATTTCGGTTTAAGGACAAAGAAGCAGAAGTATGACATTAAAACTTAATGTCTTGGATAATACGGTAGCCATATGTACTTTAAATGTTAATTTATGCGATCGTAATACAAGACAAGAGTTAAGTGTTTCTTCCTTCTTCAATTTTTATATATAATTGTAATTTAAGTTCCTACAAATCCTCTGCAATATTCCGAGGTTAGAAATAAATGATGATCAAATAAAAAATCATGTATTATTGTTGGGATATGATTATAAGATTACAAAACAAATTCCTGAGGCTCTCAAATCCCAGTACATTACTAACCAGTCAACGTCTCGCTGATTCAGGCTTCATCAGGATAGCAAAAGGCATAATCACACAAATTCTGACCAGCGATAGCTCATTTTGTATCAATTGTCCAAAAAAGATGGATCAACAAAAGACTGAGTCGACCATCCCAGTACATCTCAGCACATACTCTTATGTACAGATTTTTGCACTGTATGCATGAGTAGGTAAATTCTGATTGTTAGTAACTAGTATTTAAATTACCTTAGGTATTGTTTTGGAATCTACCAATTATTTCCTTATATCATTTTTTGCCCATTTTTCTTTTATTGATATCTTGTATTAATTTTTTTCATAATTTGTAATTGCGATTTATTCTGATTGGAAATTATACTTAATTACTCACAGATTTTCTTCAGCACGATGTTTTTATATAAACCCGTGAGCTGAAGCAGCTGTCATGAGAGTAACATTTATTTGGATTATGGTATTTAAAGAAGGAGCAGTTAGGAGGGCGTGGCTGACAAAGAGGGGCGGGTAGCTTTTTGCGCTGAAGAAGTAGCCTGTGCGCATCTGGTAATTGCGGCAATTATCTGCGCATGCCGGAGTGCCGCCCACTCTTATCGATCTTAGCTGCCTGCCCATCAGTCTCTGTTCTACCTCTGTACATCTCTCTTCCTCTCTCCGTCTCTCTCCTTTTTTGCTACCTTTATGTAATCCCGATGGCTATCCTTGGCGCTCTCAACTACATGTTATAGCTTCTTCTGTTATTACCGAATTAATGGTCTTTATATGGTGTATTGTAATTATGGTCTGAATTATATGGTGTTTTTTTTAAAAGGTCCCAACGCCATCAAGTGTGGTTGTTTTCATTTTTTCTTTATCTTACTAGAACACCCCCACAAAATAAAAATATTTCGATGAAGGGTTATCAATTAATTGTTTAACTTTACCCGTGTTAAATTTGGTTTAACCCTAAAATACAAAATAACCTTTAAGATTATAACCCATAACATGTTCAATCTCATTCAATACAGAAGTTTTCCAGGAACAGGTTCAAAACGACAATAAATTTTTATAAATGAAATTTTCGCTTGAAAAACTTTCAAGTTTTCACACGTTTTATTTTCCCCTACCTTCCCATTTTATTAGCAACGTTTTCACAAACTGCTCCGTTCCCACGGATTCTAGCGCAATGTTATAAAGCCTAAATCCTACCAAAAAAAAAAAAAAAATATTTCCAACGCAAAAATACTATTTCAAATACAACTAGTAGTTCCTTTAATTAGGGCGTTTTAATACATAATCTCTTTAAATTTATATAATATTATAGATATCGTTTAGTATTTGTATAGCGTTATACTCGATGAAATTGAAACACGGTTTATATAGTAAAATAGAAAAAATCTTAGAAAATTAATTATAAACAAAGGAGCATCTTGGACCTGTATTATAGTTTTTTTATAAATTCAAAACACTCTTGGTTTAACACGTTCGTCGCCCAGCGTTATTTGGTCGAGTTTTGGGAAAATTAACCCAGACATGGAGTGATAGCATATAACATACCGATTCTTCACCACATCATTCGTATCAGGGGTATGGTGAGTCATCCAAGTATCCTTACTGATCATCATTTGACAGTTTTGGGATATTGATTGTTTTGTGTTTAAGCAAGCAAGCGACCTAGCCAAGCTCGGCAATTTTATTATTTAATTATTTAGAATGGATACAATAATACAATCGTTATGTTTTTTATACATAGAAAATAAGAGTTTTTTATGCCAATGGATTTATGAGATCTAAAAACCCTTATTGTTAAGGTGCGTAGACTCTGTGGATCCGATCCGCATGCGAGCCGGTAGCATCTTCTAGTTGTACGGAGTTTTGAAGCAGAGCGTGAGCGTGACAGGTTTATCGGTTTTTCCGCGCATGTGATAATTGTTTTTCAAGATAATTGAGAAGTTGAACTAAAAGACTAAATTTCAATTAATATCTTGATCTTATTACATTTTATGGAGAGGTTGGCCGGATCGGGGGTGTTGTGTTGTGGGACTTATTTCTTATTTCTTCGTTGTAGGCCTTCAACAGAGCTACTTAGAAAAAAGAAAGATAACATCCAATATAATATGACATTATTGAAGTCTAAAATATAAACATATATAATTAATATAGGTAGAAAATAGAAATAATAATAATATCGGCATAAAAAAATAGAAATAAAAAGTATGACAATATGAAATTCATTTATTTTATTTTATTATTCACGCCCCTAACAACTAATAGTAAAGTAATGACTAGGGTTAGGATTTTTATTTTTACCAAAATAAAATTTCTACGATGCTCCTCGACCAAAATCCGTTTCAAATAATTTGAATTGAAACAGAGGACTTCAATATGATAAACAACAAAATACATTTGTACGTTTTTCCTTGTTCTACTCTTACTTTCTTACACACTGGTTATGATTTTTTAATCTCTGTAAAAATGACTAGTGCCTGGATTTTTATAAAATTCTAGTCAATAATTTGGGAGAAATCAGAAACATCTTTCATCCATTTTTTTGTTTGTTTTTTTTGTTTTGTTTGTAGCGTCTATAACAACTCAGACTTATTGAATTTTGACTGTTTCCGGAATCGCAAGAGACATAAAACATATTGTTTCAATGTTTGAAATGTATAGCAGAATTACTGGAAAATGCTTTTGTTTTCTCAAAAGATTTTTTTTTGTTTTTTCATCATTTTTTTATCATCATGTTTTTAATTCAATCTATTAAAATGTGGATATTATCACAATTATCTAATCACAAAGAATGATGCTGACAATTTAATTAGTTTCAATTAATTTGTTATACCTTGATTTAATAAAAGAAAAGTTACGCCTTTTTTTTTTTATTACTGCTAGCATTTTAAATTTCCTAATTTATAACTAACTTGTGCTGATTAGCAGCTTACGTATGAAAGTAATCTTCTATTTAATCCTTGTGTCTAATCCTATTTGAAATATAACTGTATGTATATATTTATATATATAATAAGATATAGTGCTTTTAATATCACATCCGTATAATAAATGCAAATCTTATAAATGTCTGTCATATTTAATTGGAAGGCTGTACACAAACAATTTATGATGATCCCTTCTATTGAAAAGTTTTTGAACGGAGCGATAAATCTGTCATTTCCTTGGACGGATGACTGGTGCGTAAGGAAGGAGAGGGCGGAGGTATGGAAATTCCCGCGGGAAGCGCGAGTTTCTCCCGCGCAACTGAAGGTAAGTTATAAATCAGGAGGTTAGGTTTCCATCCACAGCCTCATCAATTATTCAGACCCGGATGGCGGTTAAGAAAAAAGAGCTCCCGTCCTAGACAGCGCAATAGAATTACAGATGAGAGTTGGGAGGGATCCTTGTTTGCGGATATCTATAGCGTTCCGATTTATGAATGATTTAATTTGTTCTTCACTTCTCTTTTACAGCTATTTGTTCCATGTATGATAGATGACAGGCATAAAACATGATAAAAGAAAAAAAAAATATAAAATGTAAAATAAATAGATTTAATTATATTTCTCATATATCAACTTCCCTTTTTAAACGTCCCAGGGGTAGAAAAAGATGTATATGATAAAATTAGATTAAGGCTGACCTTGTGAATTTGGATTTTGACTGGGTTCCGTGGAAAAAAGTAAATAGGGAACGATTTGGTGGTATCAGCATTGAACCAGCGGGTTAACTTTGTCTTTCTATTATTCTTATCACTATTAATTATTATTACTTAACATTTCATATACTCTTCTGCTTACACCAGAGGTTTTTAGACTTTATGTCACTGCGTACCACTTCCACTTTTCAGATAACTAGGCGTAGGGACCACTTCTTCATCTTATGCTATTAGTATTACAGGTTCGTCTTCATAAAAAAATATAAGCTAATTTATAAAAGTTTATTTAACCAACAAAAAAATATATATTACAGTTAAAGTTGATTAAGAGTATCAACTGATTTATTCATCTTATAATTGATACATTCAATAATAATTTAAAAAAAAAAAATGTTATCCTTCGAAGATGGAGAACATTGTTTTTAAAAAGATAATTTTGCCCATGACTTTTTTTGCTTGTTAGCGTACGTCCTAGAACGTCCTTGCGCACAACGTTGATCTACATCTTTGGGGAAGGACACATTTTACAAGGGGAGGACACAATCCATGGGTGACCGATTTTACCAAAATTTTGGGTGATGAGAGCACTAAAAAAAATCTGAAACTGTTATCTTTTATATTTTGAGTTTGGAAAATATGGACATGGTTTTTTCACCAAAACAATTATAGTGCATTGATAGAAAATTAAAAACTTTAAAAAAAAGTGCTTTTCGTTCAAATATATTGAAAAAAAAAACGTTTAGATCATTAGGTAAACCAACCTTAATGATTTTTTAAATCCAAAAATTATGGCAGATAAAACCTTTATGCTGAAAATGTGTTCGAAAACAAAAAATAATTTATTTTTCAGTTCCGATGAGGTTCAAAATTTTTAAAGTAACGAAATTATGTTTCCATTCGAAGTTTTGTATCTCATCTTCAGTTTACCCAATTTCGATGTTTTTGGACTCGTTAGATAGAGCAAAGTTTCTTACATGCATATAAATAGCTATTGCATTATCTTGGAGATTTTTGTAAACATAATGTGATTACAAAATAAAAATAAAACTGAGGTGTTTTGAGAATAACTTTGCGTTTTAATCACATAGGAATTCCCCGTTCAAAGAAAATCGCATAGTTTAAGAGCCATTACCGACCCTCCAAATTTGGTTTGAATCTTTCAACGGATTCCTGGAGTTATGGGTGGTTTTTGAATTTCTAAAAAAAATTGTTAAGGCCCTGGGCTAAATTCGTAGTAAAAAAAATTTATTTTTAGATTCGCCCAAAAATTTCAATATAGGAGTTTTTTGAAGTTCTTAAACCAAATCTCATGAATTCAAAAATTCTGTCAATATACTTCACTCTGTGGAAGAACACTTTTTTCATTACATATAATTCAATGGATACTTCAGATCTCTCTAAAATTCAATAATTTTATTATTTTTAAATTGGATCACTCTAAAATTTACTATTTCTTGATCACGAATCATGTTTTTATATTTCTAATAACACATTGAACACGGCCTTAAATATTCAAATTAAATTTCAATATACTATGACTTCCCTAACAAGACAACTCAACCATGTCCATATTATTATATTAAAGGAACATTATTTATGATCACGAAACACTAAATATATAAAAAATATATTTCCAGCCTATAATAATAATGTCCTTATTACATGTAATTCAATAGACCTATTAGAACACTCCATAATTTAATTATGTCCTTACTTAAAATTATTTCACTCTAATTTTAATATTACTTTTTTTTTACTACAAGGCAAGTAATAATAATATAACTTAATAATAATATAATGTTTATGTGATCCAGAAATACTTAATTTTAGAGTAATTCAATTATGAAATGATTGAATTTTGTTGCTGTCTGAAGGGTCCTTTGATTTTAGCACTTTGAAAAACCCCTATATTCAATTTTTCCGACCGAATCTTAATATAAAAATTATTTGACTAAATATAATTTGCTCTTGGACAAGAAACCTGCCATACAATATACCTCGACAATGTACTAATTAGGCAGACAGACAATATTCGATACCTTGGCAAGACATTTGACAGAAGAATGACAAGGAACCATCTATTTCTCTTTAGATATTTCTCTCTAGCATGTCTACCATGCTACAATACCAAATTTTTAGCCAGCAAATTCATTTGTTGTCATCATTTTTGACAGCGTTAAATACAAAAACGTAAAATAAAATAAAAAAAGGTAAAATAATATAAACCATACATTGGGATTGGGCCCATTGAACATATCACACAGCATATGTTCAAATATAATTTTAGTACCATTTTTGGCCAGTTCCGCCACCTTGATTATGATAAAATAGTGAGTAACCATGAGCAGAAAGTTGAAGGAGGTCCCGCAGCTTAAGCTGTAAGAGCCTAATGACTTCGGAACGAAAGCTGGCCCGCCAATAATGAAACGTGAGCTGGCGTTTTACATTCTGCTATGTGTGCCCTTATCAGTGCTCTATATTGCTCCTCGTATCATCTTTTGTTGCCACTTCTCATGGACCCATTTCACATCCTGTTTCTACAAGAATTATCTGTAAGCTCGTCGAATATTTTCGATTTAACTCGAAAATTAGTTTAACTATATAAGAACCTATATAAAACATAAGAATCCGTGGTTCGTCTTTTTTTAAAGAGGCAATGTCTATTGAATCCTATGCGCTATGAGGTAGTTTTCGGCTCACAGTGGGAAAAATGTTTTACCTTCTAATTACACTGACGAAAACAAAACACCAGTTAATATTATTATTATATGATAACAACTATGTTTAGCGAACAAGATCAAAACCCCGATAAGCACTACGCCGCACAGTGGAGAAAATTGTCGATTTAGTGGCCAAAATTCTATAACTCTTGATTAAAAGACGATAAAGACGATTTTTTTTTTCTTCTAAGCCCCATGGGATGTGGAGTTGATATTTAGGGGTATAAATTTGGAATAGATGGGTACTGCTTTGAGTACTGCTTGTACTGCTTGTACTGCTTTTTAAGAGGAGGATGAGGATAGGAGACCTTTTTGGGAATGATGGTAATTAGGAAGCATTATCTAGTGACGGGCCTTACTAGTTTTGAATCATCCAGTCTGTTAATTTTCTCAGTCTAGTAGTCTGAGGCTTTGTGCATGTTTTTGCCGGCGCTGTAGCCGTCCTGTTGGTGTTAATGTCTGAAATAGCGGGTTTGTACAGTATTTGAGGCTATCAAAGAATTTAATATGCCTCCATGAAATGAAATCGGTCACTGTATGGAGCTCGCGTGTTGTATGTAGTAAGTCTGTTTTTGCTCTCTGTAGTGAAGTATGTCTTACTATAAATATTAGCACGCCATTCTGAAACTGTTGGAGCCTCTTTGTCGTTCCGGGCGATATGTTTGTTAGCATCAATGCTCCTTAAAGGAGAGCCGGTCTTATAACGCCTTTATAGGTCATTAATTTGAGACGGAGAGATAAATTTGGTGATGTTAGCAGGTGGTTCAGTCTTTAAGACTTGGTCCTTACCGACCTGATTTTTTTTTTTTTTTTTTTTTTTTTTTTTTTTTTTTTTAGTGGCGAGATAGTGTCAGGTGTCTGTCGAGGGTGACACCCAAGTACACTATACTGCTTGCTGGTCTGTTCTCGATTTCCGGTCTATAAGGTAGCGGGTAGACGATAAACGAAAAATTCTTTTTTTATTTATGTGCATGGAATGTTCTTTATTAGCGAGAGCGAAAAAAATATTTACAGAGTGTCTCTGGGCTTTTGAAATTAATTTTTTTCTTAATTCTTTCATAGCTTTATTGTAAATAAAACAGTATACAATTATATAGTATAAATAAAATTACGTGTAGGACTATCCAAGTTGAAGAAATGAACCAATATCATTCTCTATAGACCTTTCTACTTATGTAATTGCCTTCCTCAGGTATTTACGTTTATAAGATTAATAAATAATTATTATTTGAAGAAAAACAAAATGCTATTTTTTTTTATTTTTTCTAAATTTATGATGTCTACAAAAATTACAAATGACAAATAAGATAACTTGAAGCATATTTTATATTTTTAATTTATATTATATGAAGCAGCTTTTGCCTAAATTAATGGTCTAAAACTATATGTAATAAGGTTCTTTATAAATCTTGTACACGTAATAGATGCCTGTGAAAGGCAATCATATAGGCTGAAAGCTCTATAGAGAAGCATATTAGTTCATATCTTCACCTTTGAATGGTCCTATACGTAATAAACTATTTAAAATAAAGTATAGACAGAAGTTAGAAAACAATTAATTTCAAAGGCGCGGAGACATCCTCTATGCAATTCTTTCGCTCTCACTAATAAAGGACATTCCATGCTCATAAATAAAAAAAAAAGAATTTTTCATTTATCATCTTTTAATCAATAGTTATAGAATGTTGGCCGCTAATTCGACAATTTTTCCCACTGTGCCTCGCAGAAAAAATACATTTTCGAATTTTTGAGATGTCTATTCCGGTGATAAAAACTAAAATGTTTTCTCACCTTTGTAAACTACTTAAATAAAAGCTATATAGTGATTTTGTGGGAAGATGGAGGATTATAAGTTTATGTTGGGTCAAATACCAGAAAGTACATCGTATTAATATTATATGATATCTGACAACTCAAAATAAAATATAGCTAATAATAATAATAAAAGGCTTAGCGAACCCGGAGGTTCGATGCCGATACCACTAATCGATGTCTACAAATCTCGGTCCACCGACTACCTTCCAAACCCAAATTCATTAGATCACTCTTAATATTATCCTCCCACCTACGTTTCGGTCTACCCCTCGGACGCTTACCAGTCAGCTCAGCGTTTATTAACTTTTTAGGAATTCGTTCGTTACTGAGCCCAACAACTTTGCAAGCCCATTTCAACCGTCGCGATGATATCACCTCGATTATATTAACAGGGTGCATGCTCCGCAATTCCGCGTTGTGTAATCTCCTAAACTCTCCAGTTGACTCATCCTTTTTCGGACCAAATATTTTACGCAGTACCTTATTCTCGAATACCTTAAGGCGTTGTTCGTCCTTCAAGGTTAGCGGCCACGTTTCACACCCATACAGAACTGTAGGCAAGATAATAGTTTTGTATATTCTAAGTTTTAAGTTTCTGGACAAAATGCGCGACCTAAGTAATGTTGACACCGAAAAATAACAAGCATTTCCCGCCTTTATTTCCTCTTGAATTTCGTTTTTTCTAGTAATCACAGACCCCAAATACTTAAATTTCTCAACGTGTTCAAACCTGTTTTCTCCTATATCTATATCCTCAAAATCGCCTCTGTTTCTATTGCTAACCATATATTTCGTCTTATCCGTATTTATTTTGAGGCCAACCTCTTTCCCAGCTGTCATCAACGTTGCTGTATTCAGTTTTATAGTTTCCGCGTCCTCACTTAATAATACCAAATCATCCGCAAACCCCAGCACGGATATTCTACCACCCAGATCTAAACCCCTTTCGGTAAGCATTACCTTTCTAATGACATACTCTAATGCTAAATTAAATAGGACAGGTGAAAGGGAATCGCCTTGTTTTAACCCCGTGCGAACTTCAAATTTCTCCGAAAAATAATTACCTATTCTAACTTTATTGAATGTTTCGGTCATGCACATCCCTACTAGATTTACTAACTTCTTCGGTATTCCCTGCTCAATCAAAATGTTATACAGTCTCCGGCGATCAATGGAATCATAAGCCTTTTTGAAATCCACAAAAAGCTGATGAACTACACCGTTGAATTCTAATTTTTTTTCTAATATTTGCCGTAAGGAGAATATTTGATCGATAGTTGATCGGTTCCGTCTAAAACCACATTGGTAGTCTCCGATAATTTCCTCGGCATATTCCGTGATTCGCCTAGTTAGGATCAACGAGAATATTTTATAACATATCGGGAGGAGTGATATTCCGCGATAGTTATTACACTCCGTCCTCGGACCTTTTTTGTGAATCGGAATAAGTATAGATTCTTTCCATTCTTCGGGCATTTTTTCATTTTCCCAGATCTTTTTAACCAAAAAATGTATTTTAGAAACTCCAGCTTCACCGCACGCTTTTATTATTTCACTGGAAATGTTGTCGATTCCCGCTGCTTTATGAGATTTTAATTTTCCGATGGCTATTTCGACTTCCTCCTTACTCGGTTCTTCAATTAACGGTTCAGCACTCTGATATTCAGAAGGAGGAGATTGATTATTATTTCCCGAATTCAAAATACTTTCAAAGTGTTTTTTAAATTTATTCACAATGTCCCCCGGATCGGCCAAGATATTGTTATTTTCATCTCTAATTCCATTCATTGCTGGTTCAAACTGTTTATGCGATCTGCTTATACCCTTGTACATGTCTCTTACGTTGTTTTCAATTCTATTAGTTTCTATTTCTATTATTTTGTTTTTAAGATATTCTCGTTTTTTATTTTTGAGGAATTTGGACGTTTCATTCATCAAGGCCCGGAAATTAGCAACATTGTTATCGCTTGGATTATTCAAAGCTTTTAGTTTCGCGGCTCTTCTTTTTTCGCACAAGTTTAGACAATCATTATCGAACCACGGTTTATTCTTTTTATTGTCCCTTTTTCCAAGACACAGATTACTTACCTCTTTAATATTATCCCTAATTCCGATCCATAGCTTGTCTACATCTTCGCGATCCTCATCTAAAGATTCCAAGGCTTCAAACCTATTCTTGATTTCTACCGCGAATTGATTTCTAATTGAAGGGTTTTTCAATCTATCTAGATCAAAATTTTCGGAACAAATACGGCTTTCTTTCCTTTTTTTTTATATTAAGTTTTTGTCGAAGTTTCGCGATTACTAATTCATGATCTGACCCACATTCTGCCCCACGATAAGACCTCACGTTAATTATACTATTTTGCCATCTTTGTTGTATCAAAACATGATCAATTTGATTGCGTGTTTGTGAATCCGGCGATGTCCACGTATACTTATGAATATCCCTATGTTTAAACGTAGTACTTTTGATTGTTAGGTTTTTCGAGATAGCAAAGTTTATTAGACGGATCCCATTATCATTGCTATGTTCGTGCAAACTTTCTTTACCGATCGTCGGATAGTATACTTCTTCCCTTCCCACCTTTGCGTTTGCGTCCCCTAATATTATTTTCATGCAGTTTCGAGGTAGTTTATCATATATCCACTCTAGTTTATCATAAAATTCGCATTTAACTTCATCATCACTGTCTTCGGTAGGGGAATGTATGTTTATCAGCGCGATTTTAAACCACCGCCCCTGAAATATGGCCACAGATATCCTATCACTAAAAAATTTTATGTCCCTCAATGCGGAGAGCAATCTATTCCTTATTAGAAATCCAGTACCTAAACAATAATTACCGCTCCCACCGTACCAAATAGAATAGTTCCCTTCTGTTAACGAACCCTCCCCTGGCCACCGAACCTCTTGCAGTGCCACGATATCTACATTGTATCTCTTAACCTCGTTTGCCACCGATTTTAACCCACCCGCTGTATTCAAACTTCTTACGTTCCACGTCCCTATACCTAAATCTCTAATTTTCAACTTGCGCCATGAAACCCCTGAAGCAGTCCCCACCCGGAGACCCGGACGGGGGACTAGTTTACTTCCGGATAATGAGCGTTTTACCTCAGAGAGATCCATGACTTTTTGTGGTATTTTGTGAACTAAAAATATGTGAGTAGGGCGTTCAAACCTACGTCACACCCTCCAGCAAGCCTGGAGGGGCGCTCTCATTGTTGGTCAGCGAGTCCATCGGACTTAGCCGGGAGGAACTTCCAAGGAATTTCCACCGACCATCCCCACATCCGCCACCCGTGGGACGCTCCCCTACGCGGTAATGAGATCCGCGCGAGGAAATATAAATATAGCTAAACAATTTTTTTTTTTTTTTTCAACAACTAATTATTTCTTGAGGCCAAAATGATTAATTAGGCCAAAACACTAATCTCCAACCCTCCTCCCACGGAGTTAGTAAGAATCGGTCGAGCTTTTTTTGAAATATAGGTCTGTCGAGGAAAAAACGTTTGCGCATGCCTAAGCGAAAGTAGGCCCATTTGAAAAAAATTATACTGGATGATCATTTATACACTAATCGTCAGTTTTCCTCAAACTTTAGTTCAAATGGACTAAATTTTTTTGAAATAATGGTGTATCAAGGAAATTACGTTTGTACAAGCGTATTCGAAAGTAGTGCATGGAATTTGATACAATTGATATGGGACCATCTAGGTACCAACATGGACTATCCCTAAAAAATTCATCAAAATCAGATCAACATTAGTGAGTATTATACCAGTCAAATGGATTTGACTGCTTCGGTAGTGGAGGAAGCAATAAAGAAATAACAATAGTAATTTTATTTTCAATATCAAATTGTGCCAACAGATGCAGCTGAATCTTTTCTAATATTTTATTAGGAGTCTTGTTTTATATATGCGTTCAGAAGATATATATTAGAAAAACATTTATTGGATATTTTTTGATTATTATTTAAGATATTATTTTTAGCTTAATGAAAAACAAAAATTGATATTTTTTCTCAATCAGTATATTGTATGGTATAGTTGTTGATTACAAATGAAAATCGCACTAAGAAAAAAATATCTAATGTGGACAACACATAACTTCCTTGTACGCCTATTAAACTATAAATCGCTGGCTCAAAAAGTGATCCTGCATTTGGTTACTAGTTTCCGAAGATTGCAGTATCTCAAAAACGACACTCGGCGTCGCGACATCCATCTATTGACTCACAAACACACACACACAAATAGGGAGGAAAACCAGTATTTTACACTCAATTTTAACACTTAAAACAAGTAATAAAAATGTTTAATTGGATTGGAAACCAAATTGCGTTTGTAACCTTTATTACTGAAACATATGATTTATGTATTTAATTTAAATATAATTTTTGTTGTAAGCTTGTTATGACCTTCAAGTAAAGTAACGTTTTCGGCTCACCAATTTTAACCAAAATATAGTAAATACATTCATATCGATATAAAAGTCCTATTTACCAAATTTGAGATGTTTTACATTATATTTTAATATAATTTTTGATGAAAGTCTAATATGACCTTCAAGTAAAGTACCGCTTTCGGTTTTCCAATTTAGACCAAAATCCATTATGTCATTGAAATAAATAAATAATTTATAAATACCTTATTTGAGAAGTTTTTCAAAGTATTTTAATATAATTTTTGATGGAAATCAATTATGATCTTCAAATAAAGTACCACTTCTGGTGATCTAGCGGTGACCAAAAAGGAAGGTTCACAACTAGATTTTACTACAATCCTAAATACAAAATTTCAAATTTCTACGGGTAACCGTTTTTGAGTTATGCGAGGTACGAACGTACGTACGGACAGACGCCACGACGAAACTAGTCAAAATGGATTCAGGTATCGTCAAAATGGATTTTTCCGTTGAAATCAGAAACCCGGAAATTTTCGCGATTACAATACTTCCTTTACTTCGTGCAAGGAAGTAACAATGAGGGTGGTTATAATTAAAAATGAAATCGACAATTTTTTTCTTTCCATGATTGGATTTGAAAGGCTCGTTACAGGTGTAAAAATTAACATATTTCCGAATAAATTGGTAATATATTGGAGGTAACTAATCTATTTATTAACAGTTGAAAAAAAAATTATTTTTCCAATACCTTGAGTTATAAATACTGTGCGACGTAGTGCTTATCGGGTTTGGATCTTGTTTGCTAAGCATAGTTGTTATCATATAATAATAACATTAATTGGTGTTTTGTTTTCGTCATTTTAATTAGAAGGGTAAACAAGATACAATCCTTTACAAAATCGCTGACGTGAAGAACAGCCCTTGTCTAATGCATCTCAAAGGATTTGTAAGCTGCAGTTGTATATCAGATATTTATTAGTTAAGACGGCTGAGATAGAGTTCTGTCTCTCTTCCAGACCACTTGCATTTTTCTAAGTGCAGCACCGGTCTAATACCAATTTATGAAGGCTTCTGTGACCTAGAAGAACACCGTAAACACATCGGCAAGAGCGACAGCATCTTGATATTCCATAATTATGAAACCCGAAGGTGTGATAAAAGTTGGAACTCTCGATTAGTTTAAGATTTTATAATCAGATTTTTTTTTCTTAATCCGAAGGAAAGGTTGAATAATGACTTTCATAAGTCGGTGTAGAAACAGATATCTTCTAGAGTCGCCGTAAAGCAGACTAATACTCAGCGATCGAGGCATAGATCCGCTCTTCTCTTCAACATGTTAATCGAGCAACGCGAGGAAAATAAAATTAAAAAAAAAAAAAAAAGGATAAACTACA
Source organism: Rhaphigaster nebulosa (assembly GCA_948150685.1). Classification (NCBI taxonomy): domain Eukaryota; kingdom Metazoa; phylum Arthropoda; class Insecta; order Hemiptera; family Pentatomidae; genus Rhaphigaster; species Rhaphigaster nebulosa. The sequence continues at coordinate 36,708,616 of OX411308.1, forward strand.
GCTTCAGAACAAATATACTGCCGCAATAAAGTTCCGGGGTAAGCTCCATTAACCTATCATCTTACGAATGTATCAGCCTCAGAAATATGAATGTTTCGTGAGAGGAATAAGGTGATTCCTATCATTATTGCTGACAAAATACGACTCATAGCTGGATGCAAGATTTAATTTCATTCATATCCTTCGATATCTGTTTTTATTGCGGCCTAGAGGTAAAAAATATTTCTATCAACGGAGATCAGCCTTGTTTAAGAAAAATTAAATAAATAGATTCTCCCTGAGCAGCCCAAAGTGATTCGAAACTTCTGATTTCATTAGAAAAAATATGAAAAAGAGTAAGAATATTTATTCTTTACGAACAAGCCCCGTTCGTTTTCAACATGGATTTAAATAAATCATCATACAATGAAACTTCAGCGCAAAAAAAATTAAAGCTTCAAGGATACAGACAAGGTACTATTGTTAAGATTGATGAATGAATCAGAGATATCAGAAACAGGGTAATCTCAAACGGGGCAGCAAATGTGTTATAAAAATAATTTAATTATAAGACGCTAAAAAGTACAAAATATAATTTGTTTTCCTACTTTCTCAGTTTTTAAAATTAAAATAATCTAGTAATATTTGTATTTATTTTTTTATATTTATGGAAGAATTTTTTTTTTAATTTTACTTTGGGAAGTATTCCATGAAGTAATAATTTTACGTCCTCTAATATTCTGTTTTGTTTAAAAACACTATATATATATATATATATATATATATATATATATATATATATATATATATATATAAAATAGTTGAGGCTGTTTGTATTACAAAACATATACTGATTCAAAAAACTTAATAAACTGGCTCAATAAAATATAATAAAATTCAGATTATAAAAAAATAGGCACAATAAAATAATTGCTAATTCATAAAACATTCTTGTTCTACAAATATTTTTTAAATACTGTCTTAAAGAGGTCTGGGAGAGAGGGAATGAAATAATAACTATAGAGATTATAACAAAGTCTAATTCAAAGAAATGTACATTGTTACAATGATATTCACAGCTTGTATGTACATTCTTTTTTATTAGTTTTTTTTTTTAAATAATACTGAATAAGACAAGAGGAAATAAAATACAATTCAGAGATGAAATGATAACAAAAAAAAGAGTGAGAAATGAATATTTGGATATCAGTGATGCAATCACAATGATGCAGAAGGTAAATGAGCTAATTGATTGTTAATTGTTACGTACAGATTTTCGTTGTTTAATAGTATTAGGTAATTTTTAAGTATGTTGTCCTGAGATTCCCGAAACGTCGAAAAACATGTAAAGAAAAAAAAATGTGATAAACGTTTTTAAATAAAACATAATATTAGAGGAAGAAAATTACTTTATGGAATCCTACCCAAAATTAAAAAATAATCTGTTATTATGCTTTTTAAATAGTTTAATACACAAAATTCCAGTTTTAATTATAATCAATTACGGCGCCGTGAGAGTGTTATAAAACAAGGTACTTTCTTCAACTACAAACATTTCCGCTAAATTTAAACATTAAATGTGTCTACTTCAGGTGATAATACAGAGAAAAGATTTTTTTTTTTTCAAGTTTTTAGCATATCATTTGTCATTTCGTTAAATTACTTAGTTCTTTCCAGAAACTTAAAAGTTATAATTTACAAAACTAATATCTTTCTGTCTGTCCTTTATGGGTGCGAACCGCGGCCGGTTACTTTGAAGGATGATTAATGCTTTCAGGTTTTTGAGAATAAGTTATTGCGTAGAATATTCGGTCCACTGGAGGAATAATAAAAATGTTGCGAGGTACCCACCCTGTTAATGTACTTAAAGTAACTAGGCATGTAAATTAGGGCTTGATAAGGAACAAATCCCTAAAAAGTTATCTAAACGAAACGCAGTTAAGTCTGATGTTGAGGATTTTGGTTTTAATGGAGTTAAATGGAGAGAGATATGCAGGACTCTTGGCGTTATCGGAATCGAACCTTCGAGTTCGCTTCCCTGTAAAGGGAAGATTTATTCACCAAATTATTTAGTATTAAGTCGATTCATAAAGATATAGAGCAGTTTAAATCAGGTCATATGGGTTAATTAACATCTGATCCAGAGTCAAAACAGTATACACTATTTACTCATTAGACACCAGCTGTTAAAGACGTCGGATTACAAGGTGGTCATCAGAGAAAGGACGGTCATTCGCTGGAGTATTAAAGCGGCGATATAACGAGCTGACGGAAGGAACATTAATTAGTGGAAGATCTCTTTGATCCCCTGACATGTTTACGATCCCTACTTCTCGGGCGCTAGTGGATTTTTTCCTGACATGCAACGGAACGTTGCTGTTCACTTTTCGTATGAATCACAGTCTCAAGAAAGCTTCTTGGACCGTTTTCTCGCAGTAATAATATTTATAATCCTATTATTTGTTTTGTAACATATCCGTTTTAAACGAGGCGGCGGGAATTGAGGAAAATAAAGCATTTACATCAATATATATTCCAAAAAAACAACAAAGAAATAACACTCCTGGTTCTTTACCTATTGAAATGGACATAGTTTCCGGTTTGCCTAATTTACTCAGACGATCATTAATTAAAACAAATACTTAAAATAATAATAATTAAATCACGGAATTAGCTAAACCAGATAGCCTATACCGGTGCTTCAATCACAATACTACCAACAAACGTTGTCTACACACGAGCTCTACGCAAAACCTTCATTATAAGAATCTGACCAAAAAAATTCTCTCATCTGTACCTCGGTCCACATCGTCGGATGGTCTGTTTCTTCCTGGGATGCTGAACATAAGCTACATTTTTTTGAAAACATAACGATACAAAAACCTGTAGATGATACATAGTTTCCAAAAAGATTCTTCCATCTTTTCAGGTCTTTCTAATATTCGCTGTCTCGAAGCCCTCGTGTGGCCATTCCTTTTGTTGCATCATCTAACCATCTCTTCTTTGGCCGGCCTTTTTTATGCCCATCTGTTGGAGAAATAAGTTGCCTGTTGCTCCCCTGGCATTCTCATTCAATTAGTAAATTTCTCTACAATCTTCATATTTTAGTTACTTTTTCATTTGTATATTGGATAGCAATAAGTATATCTCTTTTGAAACTTTCTTCAAAAGGATGGAAAAGTGTCTTTGTATTTTTGTAGGATAAGGCAAATTAATTTTAAACCACCGATTACTTTCCTTCCGTTTTTTACCCTCCTCTTTCCTTCACTACCAGACAGATAATGGCCCATCCGACCAGATATTTAAATTCCTGGGTACTCTTTAAATTATCCAAGAAAATAACTGGCACGCATGTTGGATTTGTCTGGTTTACTGGTTACCCAAGCGGTATACGAATTTCCAACAACATGTGTGTGCCTTAAGACTTTATTTTAAAAGTAATAAACCATTTTATTTATTGTATAACTATATTATGGGTACAGGAGAAAAACAGTATAAATCCTTTTTTCAAAATATTTCAGAAGAACGAAAGTAAATTATATTGTTTTTTCCCTGGCCAGCTATTCTTTTCTGTTTAAAAACGAGGCATTTATATTTTTTTTTGAAAAGTTAACACTAGTCCATTTATCTTTTTTAGAGCTACAATATTTTTCATTTCATATTTTTCATTACAATATTTTTACATTCCGGGTGGCGGTCATTAACAGAATCCCAAAATAGTAAATATAAATAATATTTATAAAAAAACTAGTTATTGAAAGCCGTTTCAAGCCACATGCCAGGTCATCATCAGGACTTGACAGTTCCAAGTGTAGATAGATGAGAACTGGGCAGTTCTCGGTTCTCATCTGCTCTTAGAACTGTCAAGCCTGATGATGACCTGCAATGTGGGTCAAATCTTTGACTTTCAATAGATAATTTGTAATATTTTGAGATTCTGTTCTTAATCGCCAACCGGACCATCGTATCCTTTATTAAAATTAATTGATTTTTTTAATTGATATTTTGGATCATAAACAATTATAAAGATCATGCATATAAGTAAATAATAAAACTTTGAGATTCTATACTATACCTACTGTTTATTAATGCCATGTACAATCACCCTCCTTTTTCCGTGATCTATATTACTTTTCAAGTCTAGAACTGGTAACATGAAAGCATCAGCTTATACTCTCTTATAAGAACACCATACAAAGAATACCACATAAGAATACCACATGAATTATGTTAGTTTCTCTATGTTCGAATCTTTGAAATTCTTAATTGATTAGAGAAGTATAATAATATGTATAGATGCAATAATCCATAAAGCACATTTACTTATTTATGCCTTAGATATTGTAAATTTCAATATTAAATTTTATATTTCTTAATTTTAACAGTGCCAAATTTATGTTCCTTTTTCTATGTTTATTCTTGAATTTATAATTACTTTAAATAAATTTAATTAAATAAATGGCAAATGTTAACTACACTGCCATTTCCTTTATTATGAAGATAGCAATATGTTCTCTTAATCGTGCTTATATAAATATATATATATATATATATATATATATATATATATATATACATATATAACGTTCACGCCAGTGACATTAAAAATCTTTAGTATAGACGGATTTGGAATGCATCGGCCTTATCTTTGCCACTGACAGAAAATTTGGCAGATACTCTAAAAGGTGAAAAAATATTTGGTTCCGTGTATTTTCAATAAGCACCTACCTAATCGTTGTATTTTCTTTCACAATTCCGTTTCTCAAATACAGAGGGCACTCTTTTCATTCCCTAACTTTACGGAAAATCAGTTTGAACATATGTTTCCCTCCGAATGGAAGTGGGTTTAAAATTAGTCTATACCTCTGGGTATAGCAAAAAAAGTTAAATACAAATGGGTAATAATTCTAAATTGGTATAATAATGGTATAATGGTCATATTATTCTATTCCTCCGAGGTACAGAGTTTTAGTACAGAGTCACATTCGTTTAAATTAGTCTAGTCACGTTTTTAATAGCATTGTTCCTTGTTCCTTCCAGGAACATTATTGGTCGATAGTGACTGGAGTGCTTGGAGTAAAGAAGGTTTTAAGGGGTACAGAGACGATGATATATATATATATAGTTTTTCTTCAGCCCATTTTCCAGTTTCAGGTTTTAAAATAAAAAAATTAAAAAAAACTTTCAACTATACATTTATCTGACAAAAATTGTAGCTTTTTCAGATTTCGAGACCTTCTACATCAATTGGCTTGTGATCCATCTAAGACAAAATAAATATAAAAAATTAAAATCTATTGTGGACATTGAATATAAAAAGAATCACTTAATTGTTGAAATTGACTGTTTTCAAAATGCAAAAAAAATTCTTGTGACGATTGTGGCGACCCGTAATAATTACACCACTTTATGATACCACGTTACGTATGATACCCCGTAACTTTTACTTCTACACTTTTACAAAAAAAATTAGTTTGAAATATCACAATCACCCAAACAGAATGAAATTTTAAGGGGTGTTTATTTGATATTTTTAGCAAAGCTATGGAAGATTTCAAAGAGTTAGGTTTATACCTAAATTACGGTGGTCATAGGTATAGAGTTAAGCATTTTAGATCCGTTAAATATGTTTATTTTGCACTTCATCTTTCCACTACATCAATTATTCACACTCACTTAGAAGTTAACATGATTAGATTTTGACGTGGCGTCATGATGTTTAGGAGCAATGGCATTTCACCCGCTACAAATCACTCCGAAAAATCTACATAGGATTTCGCACTCACTCGTTCCACGTTGCATTTGGTGTGGAGTTATTTCTAGTGATCCCCTTTGGAGTAGACTTTAAGGGATTCTAGGGAGTCAGTATGGCCAGAACTCTGCTACCTAATTTGCTGTCATTTATGGCGAACTAAACTAATTTTATGCTAAAGACGATTTTTTTATTTGGATTTATTTAACGTCGCTTTGACTTCTAGACCATTAGCGACGACTGTTCTTCTTAGATGTCTCCGGTCAAATTCGTAACTTTTAGGTAGATTAGTGTTTTTTTTTTTATTGCAATACTTTCTTTATACGGAAGAGAACTTTCGATTTTCGTGGTTAGCCTTTCTTTTTGAATATATGTTGTGCCGATAATAGTGTATTGTCACAAATTTGGCATGTCGGTCGAAGCAGTTCTAAAAGCAGGTGGAGATGAGTCAGTATTGTATGCTCAATTCTTAGGCTGCTCATTATGGAGAAATCTTCCGGTCTTATACCTTTTGTTGGCAGCCAGTCATAATTCTCATCTTTGATGTTACGTAGGTGGCTTAGCGTAAGACTTTCCCACTCTTTATTCCAATTTTTCTTGACCTCACTTGTAATCGCGTTTATCCATTCAGGCAAAAATGTGGATCTCAAAGAGAGGATGTCATTGCTTTTTGCCGCTGTTTTAGCACCTTCTTCGGGTCTTTCGTTGCCGCTTATGCCTTTGCATGAAGGAACCCATAACAATAATTTTTTGTTTGTTTTTTGTTGTTTTTAACATGAATCTTTTGTAAATCATTTATTACAGTTTATCACTGTGACCAATTTTTGAATATTGTAAATTTTTATATAACTAAAGGCTGTTAATATCGCCCATGTTTCACATGTAAAAATAGAATTCATCTTGTCCAAACGCCATTCATTTCTTCTTATTTGCGTGACTGCACAGTACACGTCACTATTTTTAAATTTAGGTCCATCTATAAATATGATTTAATGATCCAGGAATATGTTGTACATGATTTCGTGGTATCTAAATATAATAATTCTGGTGGAGTGCTCGAAAGTAGTTGCAGTTCTTTTTCTGTATTGGATGGAATTGTCCATGTTGGTGAATCCCCTATTGTCTGGAATACAATATCCGCTGGCAGGGAAATTTTATAGTGATATATAGGTATTCTGCTATTCAGCTGTAGAGAACTTCATTTTGGGTCTTCCAGGTTAGGATCAATAGAATGATCAATACCCTTACGCATAATACTCTAATTACTGTGATCAGGCATATGGATTATTTTGGCAGCGTTGCGAAGTACAAGAAGTTTTCTTCTGTGATATAAAGGTAATTCCTCGGCTTCGCTTAGCAGTGCAGATGCTGGGTTTGTTTTAAATGCTCCAGTCGACAGTCATAATGCCGTGTCGAATTCAGTTTTTTAGGAGGCTTTTGCAAACAGAGGAATTTATTATGCAACTATACTCTACCTTGCAACCTTACTAGAGTCATAGATGTAGTTAGCATTGCTTGTCTGTCTGCTCCCCAGGTGTGGTGGGAAAGAATTTTTAGAAGGTTCAATCTTTTATTACAATATGGTCAATTTATCTATATGACTTTTCCATTTCAATTTATGAACTAATAAAAGGCCTAATTTTTTTATTTCTTTGTAGAATTTAATTTCACAATAGTTTATTGAATTTTTTCGTACATATTGTAATTATTTTTTCTAGAATAGATGGCATGCGATGTTTCGTAAAATCTGAAAGCAGTGCCACTTCCCTATTCTTCTATTTGGGAAATGTTAGACTGCATTATATGCCGGATGAGGCTGTGGTCTTTTCCTCTGCAGCACATTAAGTCTTCGGCATAAAGGAATCCTTTAATTAGGAGTGTAATGCGGTCTGCGATGTCATTTATAGCAATGAGAAACTGGGATACACTAGTGACGGAGCCTGAAGGCACACCATTTTTCTGTTCAACTTCGTCAGAATAAACTTCATTTACACTTACTCGCATCACTCAATCGTTGAGGAAATTCTTGATGAAATTAAGCATATTTTCCTTTACACCGTTGTGGAAAACAGTGGTAATGATCCGCGGTCGATAAACTATGTCGTTGTCAAAACTTTTGCCTTTTGTTTGTCAAGACTGATTGCTATTAGGCTCAATTTGTTTTAGAATACTTATCTGGTTTGTAATATTTGCTAGGTGATCAGTTGTTGAATAGTTTGGTATTCGTAAAAATATTTCTTATGCTCGAGATAACAGATGAGCCTTTTATTGATGATTAGTTCCCTCAGCTCATTTATAACATACATCAAGGATATCACCCTATAACTGGAGGCTCTTGCTTATTTTTATTTGGCTTTAATATTGGAATTAGAGTAGACTTTTGTACACTGCGTTGTCCAAATATATTTTAAAGAGAGAGAAGATTTTTTTGCTCAATGGGAAATAATTTCTTAGGAAAGATGTACGGTATGTCATCAGCTCCTGTAGACGAATTTATTCATGTTCTTCAGACACTTCTCTAGGTCCCATTCTTTCAATTATGTATTAATGTATTTATGAAGTGTTCATTATCAGTTGGATGGCTTTGCTGGTCAATCATAACTGGTTTTGGAGGACTAAAAAAAACTATTTAAATGATTAAAATAAGATGAAAATTCAATAATTTACTTGATTCTAAATTTCATGGTTGGATTTAAATCAATCAATTTTCTTATAGGAAGTGAACTGTTTTTCGAAGTACGTTTTCCTATTACCGGCAGCAATACAAAAAAATAAAAAAATCACACTCCTAATTAAAAATTTTCGGTATAAATTGCCAAAATAGTGGTTGTAAGAAATGTTAGGTCCACCGCAATCGATGTACCAAACCTTTAAATTCAGGACTCCGGAATACCTTTAAACTTTAATTATACGATAGACGTATTTAACTACCTTTCTAGTCAGCCTTGTGTGTAAATCGAGAAGGACATACATTTAATTAAATTATTTTACGAGTATTTGTAAAGCTTATTCAACATGTCTACCGTTTATTGCAGAAGTAAATTAGGATTCATTAAACTGGTTGAAAGAGTGCCAAGATTTAATTGTCTTTTTATAACTCTTGTCAGTAGCAATTGTAGGAGTAAAATCCATTTATTTTAAGTTACATCTGTTAATAGCGATCGAGTTTTATCGGAATTTGGTTATTGAATAATTTTATATTGACAGTGACATTGTTATGGTAACATTGCAAACACACACACACACACACATATATATATTTTACTTCCTTGTAGGAAGTAAACGAAGCATTGTAATCGCGAAAATTTTCGGTTTATGATTTCAACGGTAATATTTATTTTGACCATCACTGAATCCATTTTGACTAGTTTCGTCGTGAGGTCTGTACGTTCGTGTGTATCTTGCATGTAGTAGCTCAAAAGCTGTTAGCCGTAGAATGTTGAAATTTTGTATTTAGGATTAATGTAAAATCTAGTTGTGAAGCTATCTTTTTGGTCACTGCATGATCACCGAAAGTAGTACTTTACTTGAAGGTCATAATTGATTTCCATAAAAAATTATATTAAAATATTAAGTATTAAAATTTCTCAAATTTATTATTTATAATTTATACATTGATTTCCATCTAAATTGGGAAACCGGAAACAGTACTTTACTTGAAGGTCATAGTAAACATCCATTAAAAATTATATAAAATATAATGTAAAACATCTTAAATTTGGTAAATATGACTTTTGTATCAATATAAATAATATACTAGATTTTGGTTAAAATTGATGAGCCGAAAGGAATATTTAAATTAAAATTAAATACAGAGATCATATGGTTCAGTAATAAAGGTTACCAACGCGATTTTTTTTCCACTCTAATGAAACATTTTTATTACTTGTTTGAAGTGTTAACATTGAGTGTAAAATACTTTTTTTCCTTCCCATTTGTGAGCTGAACAAGTCTGCAGCAGGCGAATCAGATATTAGCTAAGTGGGTTCTTCTGCTTAAAATGTCGAAACCGTCGATTTCCATGGTTTGATCTAGTGACATTGACAGTTCTAATGTTGTCACGGAACACGAAGAAACCTCTTGGGAACTCGTTACCTACTGAAAGAAAACGACATATTATAACGGAATAAGCACTCCAGAAACAAGAGCTTGTGTGTGGGTCTGGGTAGATGGATGTCGCGACGCCGAGCATTGTTTTTATTGCAATCTTCGGAAACTAATAACCAAATTCAGGATCACTTTTTGAGCTACCGATTTATAGTTTAATAGGCGTACAAGAAAGTCATGCGTTGTCCACATCAGATATTTTCCTTTAATAGTAATCCTTTGAGTGGAAAATTTATTGATTGGTACATTCTATATATACGTATACTTTTTACCATGAATAAATATCTGTGGTTCAACATAAATACTTAATCACTAGATTTATATTTTAAAGAGTTCACATAAGCGCTACTTGAAATAAACTCAGCAGCATTCACTTCTTCACGTCTTCTCCCACAAAAGAAGAATAAAATGTTTTTTTAAACAATTCTAGTACGACAATTCTGTACAATATATATTTTAGGTTTGTCAAGCTGAAAATATATTTTAAAATTTTGGTTCAGTTTCCATGGAAACATTATGTTTCCATTATTAATATAAAAGTATAAATTATAAAAATAAAATATAAAGTATAAAATATAAAGTATAAAATAAGCTAATTTCTTCTTTTATATTCTTACATTACTGATATACAATATACAGAGCGTATTGTTGATAACAGCTTGGCAGGAGGTTGGAATGAGGTTCTGTTGCATCCATTTCCTTTCTGACGCGTTCGGCTTTTCATCTAGGGTCTAGTAGTGCTTCTAAGATGCGCTGTCTTTGCTAATACTGATCCTATTTCGATGATTCAGTTTTTGTTTTTTATAGAATTTAATTACCTCATTTGATTGTATATATAATTTGTCATATAGAGCATACTTTTTGAGTTATGCGCAAATAAAAATTCTTTTCCTTATAACCTTTTTGTCTGAATTTCCTCGGTGATGTACTATTTTTATGAATTTAAGGGGCTTTACAGAGAATAATTTAGGCAAGTTTCATCAAAATCGTTAATATAAGTGTAAAATCATTAATATAAAGTGGCACTTTCGGTTAGTCGATTTTGACGAAAATGTAACGGTAACATCACAGGCGTATACCTACCTTAAATACGAAATTTCAGTTTCTTGCAACTTTTCTTATTCGGAATCAGGGGACCTTAAAACGTGTGTTTTCGTTGGAAACTCGAATTCGAAAATTTTCACGATCGTAAACTTCTCCTTACATATTTCCTATATAGGTAAGGGCAAGTAGCAAAATTACTAATGAAACTTACAATACTATTTACTATACAATAAGTATGATATCTAAGTGTAATGATATACGAATGTTTATAGTTGAGTTTATCGCCTCAAAGGCTTTTCGAAAACTGTGACGAAGATGTAATTTACCTCTTCTGTCCTTGGTCAGCTTTTCTAAGTCGAATCATTGACAAGTTCTTATATTGAATCCCTTTTAATATGATTTGGTCTATCGGTGTTGAGTTAAAATCTTCGGGAGTATGTAATTTGTGGATCTGATTAAATTTTTATTCTTGGTTGAATCCTATAAACTGGGTGATTTATCTAAATGAAACAGCTCTCGTTCCAACTCAAAATTCAATTTTCTCTAATATCATATTTCATGAAAGACAATGAAATTTTAGAAAATGATGGAGATAGATCACTTTGTGCTGCCTATTTTTCTAATGTGTCACCAATATCAATCTCCTCAATACCACGGTGATGGTAGACTCATTTTATTTTCAATGCGAAATTTAGTATACTAACAATAAGCCTATAAAAGTTCACAGTAAAAGTTTAAGTGAGCGTGTCGTGTATGTTTGTATCGAGGAATGATTATGTTTAAAATCATTTTGTCTGATTGTATGTGGACATCATGAAGTGTGTCTTTTGTAAAGCATTGAAGATATTCTGTGACTTTTATGACCGTGTACTTAACCGTATGGTTATTGGAACACGTTGTGCCCAGCTTGTACCTACTTGGCACTTAACATTTTCCCGTTGATGTTCATAGTAGTCAAGCGCAACCTACACTATTTCCTTCTTTGCTTCCGTCTATAAGTGATCTCAGTGTTTGTGTCAACTGTGGCTATAGTTTAGCGATTGATGTCCACACGATGGTCTAGAAGGATCAATTTAATTAGAGATTAATAAATTATTTGTCACTTCTATAATTTTTATAGAATTAAAATAGATTAAAAATTATAGAAGTGGCAAATAATTTATCAATCCATAATTATTTAGCATGTACTAATTGTATGTAAAATTTGTGTACTGGTTGTAACCAGTGCATAGGTTCAAATTCGTGACCTATTGTATTATTTACAATATCAATAAAGTCATTGTTGAGTAATTTGATGATCTACGAGAATTGACCTATTTCATTTATGTTACTTGATCTACTGTGATATTATAATGAAATAAATAATCGGGATGTAGTTAGCATTAATATGCTAACTACATCCCGATTATTATAAAATATAATATTTTTTTGTGTATAAGCCAACTTGCACAAGGCTTGTACAATTATATATATATATATATATATGAATACGGAATTTATTATGGAGCTCTTCTGTCTTTCAGCTTTCCTAGTGATGTCGACCGCGTCATCTTCCTTAGCATGCTGTTCTTGAACCGTAAAGTGTTTCAGTGTGCCTTCAGTAAGGTGAGTGAAGAATGGTACAAAATGCTTTAATAGACCAGCAGTTTTATTCGGCGTGCTGGGAAAGCTAGAAGTTAATGGAGACAGTATGATTTGGTTCTTACGGACTTGGTTTTGTTGTAGATTTGGGCTGAGAGTTTCATATGCTGGTCCGTCTTAATACCAAGATAGACAATGCTGTGGAACGGTGGATGGACTCTGTTACCTACCAAATCGAAAGATTTTTGGTAATCGAGACTTTTTTGCTTTTTGAAGAGCGAACAATGCACGGTCATTTTTGGAGGCATTCACTTTCTTGTTTAAGAGCGGTAAATTCTGTAGAATAACTTGGCATACCGATTCCGAACTTGGCTTGAGTTAGCGCTCGAGTAAGGTTTACAGCTATATCATCAGCGAAACAGGCGATGGTCGTTAGTACGTTTGTAATTGTGGTATATAACGTCCGCCGTATAAACGTTGAACAAGATAGCCGATAGAAGTGCACCCTGTGGAACACCGAAGGTGAGGGGAACAGTGCGGGAATGATTATCCTCAACTCGTACAGCCAGACTTCGATTGGCTAGAAATATAGTATGTTGGCTGCAATCCGATTGTTTATTTCTTCATTGGTTTTAATATCAATACCAACCAAGGCACACGCGACATCATATGAGATTTCCTAGGCCATCTTGATGCGAACGTTTTTAATATAAAACGCCTTTTTTCGAAGAAACTTTTTATTAAAAAATATAAGTCGTTAGGACATTCTATTGCTTAAGATTATATAAGACTGCAGGTCATCACGCATGGCTTTGACTCCTTTAATATCAAGATTGATTACTAGATTCTTTTTTTTTAAAGCATCTGTTATATCCATGATCAGCAAGTGCAATGCGTTTAGTGTTCCAGTCTTTGATAGAAATGCGAATGGGTATTAGCTTAAAATTTCGTGTTAATAAGATTGTGGATGAAACTGTTTTAATATTGTTCTCTATGAGTTTACTTATGATTGGTAGATTTTTTTTTAAATTTAAATTTGATTTCTTTAAATCTAAAATTATTACTTACTATCCGATGAAAGTCTATCTTTTAAATTGTTATATATGACTTATTAATGATATAACTCTTGATTTATAGCATTCATCCAATATTCTGATTGATTTGATTGCCAAATTCTATCAGTGTATAGTTCTATTTAATATATACTATTCTTTGCCGTACATCTAATGAAACCAATTCCACCTTTCGTTTGGTTTATTTGCATGTTTGTTTTGTTTACCCACTAAAAGGTTATTCTCCAATAAATTTACAATTACTAATGATAAATGAGTAATTTCTCTGAAATATTGGAAGAAAAAAAGGGTATTAATATTACATTAAAATTAAGATATCTTATGCACGGTTCTAGTTTTACTTTTATAAACTAATTTCAGTTCATTATAAAATAAATAAATAAACCTATATCACTACAACTCATGGAGGGTCTTATGTTCGGATGTTGGTGAGGAGGTATTGTTTCTTGCCTAACCGTTATGCAAAGAGTTAATGTGGTTATCATCCATGCTCAACCATGTTTATCCCTCAACTCCAAATATAAAATCCTCGTTATATTAGTCCTCGGCTAATATAAAATAAAAATATATTATCTAAACTATTTATTATATTAGGACAAGCTATATTCTGAATAGTCATCTTTTATCTTAATCCTTCATATTCTCACAGCTGTAACTTCTAAATAGCGCTCAGAGGTTGCAATCCCTTGACATTGAATAAAATACGGACATAAATATCATCACTATTTTAATATAAATATGCATCTCACTTAAATTGTACATATCTAGTATGTAGTAATCATTTTCTTATATTCCAATTGTGTATTGCGATTTTATTTTAAATAAAAGCTTCCAGACGAATCTTAACGGATCAAATCTGAAAATAAAGGGGTTAAGTCTGTGTGTGCTCTGGTGTTGGGTTGGAACATCGATAGGAAAATATCGATATTCGATATTTTGATATATTGCAAAACCAAATATCGATATCCACCGATAATCGCTAGAAAAATATCGATATATCGAAAGGAAATGGATGAAAAAGCAAAGAAAGTGTATCAAATGAGTATAATGTTACACTGTGAAGAAGGTTATGAAATAATATAATGATTATTATTTAGAAAACAATATTTTTATTAGCCATGAATCATTATAAAAAAAGATAAAAAAGAATTATACTTAAAAAAAAAATGTTATAACATATTTATAACCTTTTATTATTATTATTAATTTTAACATATTTTTATTTTGAAGACTTTTAGCCATATTTGATATATTATAGCCTTCTAGAAGTTTTTCAATAATAAAACCTTCAAACTTCTCAAATTTTTATTTATCTTATAACTTTTCCGTCTATATTGCGCATTCTCGAAACATTCATCTAAAAGCATGTAGTTTATTTGATATACATTCAGTGCCATCATCATTTATATAAATCATCAATTTTTCTTTATATAGGATTAATCAACAATATTTGTAAATAAATCTCATCTACTAATTATTGTTTGGTAATTAAATATGGTTTATTGTTAACTCCAGAATGGTAACCCCAACATGGAGGACATCTAGATTTTTAGGACCTATGACATGAAAAAAAACTAGGTGGAATCGTCTCAGACTACTACTAAAGTGAATAATTCATTGAAATCTGACATATTTTTGTAAGCTTTTCACAAATCTGACAACTAAGATAGTTTCAATATGTGTCAAAAATGACTTGATGATCTTAAAAATGTAAAGCTCCGCCATTTTGGGGTTACGATTCTGGAGTTGTACCGAATAAAGGAAATTGTTAAAATAAAATATAGTAGAATCTCGATAATTCGTATGGTCAAGGGTTCGAAAGGTAAATGTGAATTATCGAGATATCCAAATTATCGAGATTTCAAATAATCGGCGGTTAAAAATAGAAAATAACAAAATTAATACAAAATTGTATTAATATGAATGGAAATACAAACGATATAG
Organism: Rhaphigaster nebulosa; assembly: GCA_948150685.1. Classification (NCBI taxonomy): domain Eukaryota; kingdom Metazoa; phylum Arthropoda; class Insecta; order Hemiptera; family Pentatomidae; genus Rhaphigaster; species Rhaphigaster nebulosa. Next base: position 36,724,096 of record OX411308.1, read on the forward strand.
TTAGATCAACAAAAAAAATTCGGTTATTTACTTATGGTGCAATCATTGATCTGATCGATGGCTTCGTTAAGCACGTTCAGAGCAGAAAATACGTTTACACAAACATCTTATTTTGGTAAGAAATGACACACGTTGTAGATGCATTATTTCGCCATTTTAGAACTAATCGTCGGCACAGCAATTTCTTCTTCATCTCCTTCTTTTACGGAGTCAAAATTTCCTCGTCAGTTAGGAACCAAGTTACTGCTAGACCTTCGTCAAAATAGGCGAAATCTTGAAAAACCATGGGAGTTCTTAATTTTGAGGTAGGTGATTCCCATCCTTGATGCTTTCTAAGAGTTGCATTCCTTGCGTAAAATGTCTAAAATCGTATAATTATGGCCAAATTTAGAGATTGCAGCTTAGAGGTTGTGCTGGGAGCCAAAAACAGAAGATAAACATCGCTGAGTGATGTACTGTTGTGGGCCTTACAATTATCAATAAACAGTTGCAAATTTTGCTGTTTTTTATTCCATATCTGTAACCATTCGTTGAAAATTTCACTTTTGATACATGCTTTTGTGTTTGCACGATAGGCGATCGGTAAAGTTTTTGTTTATAAAGCACCTTGCATTCGCGAATTTGCCAGTCATGAGCGAACTTAATTTTTCAGATCAATCTATGTTGTCGTCTAACAGTATGGTTACAGTTTTTTTTACAATTTTATTTAAAGAGAACTGAATAGAAAAAAAAAAGGGTAAACCGACCGAAATTCATAGAAACGATTCCTCTCTCACTCACCTCTGCTCTTGAACAGATTAAGAGTTAACCAGATTTTTTATTTGGAAATTCGATTTGTAAGGCGTTTACATTACTTGGAAGACGAAAATAAATACAAATTATCAGTGGAACCGGGTTTCTGTGTATTTATACGAAATAAAGAGAGACTTTCAAGAGACCAGAAAATCTATACGAATTACTGAGATATGAATTGCCGAGATTCTACTGTAATATAGTTTAGCATATGGTGTGATCGATATATCGTTGTAAAATATCGATATCATCGATATATCGGATGTTAAGATATCGATATAATATATCGGTTTTTCAACTCCGATATATCGATATATCGCGTGTCGATATTCCAACCCTACTCTGGTGTGTGTTAAACTAAACCAACAGCATCACGACAAGGGCGAGTGAAATCGGTTTGTGATCGTTTCACGCAAATTTTGAATAATAATAGCTTTCGGATTAACTGTTTAAAACTGGAAGTTCATCAAGTCCACTAAAGACAGATCTTTTTGAATTTGGAGGAATCAACGAGAAAACCCGTGATCGGTGAGTGATTTTTAATTTTTTTTATTGATAACTACAATTTATTTCTTATCTTTATTTATATCCAGAACTAATATTCATATTGTTTAAAGTTTGAAAGATGAAATAAATATATAAATAAATGTTATTTTTCATATCAATCTATAGGTGGTGATTCAGCCCACTTTTTTTTTTGTGGGATTGCGGAGTGGGCGGGAGGGGGAAGTTGTTGATGAAACTTTGTGCACTTTTTTCCTATGAGCAAGCATCGTTGGGCTAAATCAACCACATCCACATTTTTCGATATGAGGACGAAGACAGGGGCTTTGACTTTTATTATAATCTGATTTTTATGAAACTGATATATTTCATTTAGGAACAATCGTTAAGAAATATTCGTATAAGGTTTCGTATAAATCAGTCACCACGTGTTAATAAATTCCGACACCCCTACCAAAAAATATAAGAAAGGCTAAATCACGTACCGATATGTGCACTAAGCTTCATTGAAATCGACCAAGTAGCTAAAAAGTGGTGCTTACTCCCTCTTCAAATTCTAAGAGTAGGATTTCTCAGGGCTGATATAATATGTACTACAATATTCCTGGTCGGTTGGTAAGAAGCATGTTTAATAAGTTTCATCTTAAACAGACAACTCATTATTATAAAGTGTTGACGAACACCTCTGTCCCAAATAAACCGAAAATATATTTCTGAACTCGCCATACTCTTTTTAAACCGCCAAAAAGGAAAAATTGTAATAACTGCTAGAAAAATCGGCTTACTAATTCAGAATTACTCTTCTCTCTGTCCCCTCTCCTAAATAAAAAGTTGTTAAAACTCTTCAAATGATGTAATGTTCGAATATCAAAATACTATGAGAAAAATGTTTAATATAAATCGTCTAACGGGTTTAGAATTGGTGCTTATAGACATTTTTGCTATATAAATAATGGCAAAATAATAACTCTTGATTTCCTTAGATTATTCATCTAGATATTTTTACAATTTTTTATTTATATGCTGACATTTTATTATTTAAAGGTGAAGGGAGCGCCTATATCTTATCTTTATCTCCTTCACTATTGACTTATATAAATATGGATAGCAAGTTCCTCTTATAAAAATGAATAAATAACGTACTTATTCGAATAATAATATTTTAAATTATTGTTATTCAGTTTAGATAAATCTTTATATAAGCTAGATTGAATCTAAGTTATTCGGGAACTGTTGGCCATTCAACAAATGAGCATTATCTCGACCGAAATAATTTGCGTCATTATTTCTTATTTATAACAGTTGAGTTAGTTATTATGTAACCTTCGCATACTGAGGGAGTGGTAACCTGGATTCGTTAGCAGGTTCAAGCACCAGATAGACATATGGAAGTGTAATCCGTTCCCGAATATCCTTTTGAGGATATTGAAAGGATACATACATCCCATGCGTAACACTCCACTGCTGCTAAACCCCTGTATGCCAGAAATAAAGGTACGGAAATGAAAAAAAAAAAGATATTGAAAGGGTTCGGGGCACAGCGAAGTTGTCCTATGCCCTTAACCCTTACGCTATGCCGAGGCTTTGCTGGTAATTGTAATATGACCACTTTGCGCATTGAAATACAATGTGTTCTGTGCAATAGGTGAAAATCAAATATGTATCTGAAAGATAGCTGAAGGACAGTAGAAATGGAGAGAATATATATGAGAAGGCATAAATTGAAAGAGAGAAATAATTGGTGAAAGAATAGAATTTAATTGAAAATGAAAAAAAAAGAAGGTTAATTTAATAGAATATTTAAATAAAAAAAAAGTAGAATAAAAGAATATTTAATATAAATAGAAAAAGAGAATGTACTAAAAAAAAATATATATTGTAAATAAAACAGAAGATTAATTCCAGAAACAGTAAAAAATTAAAAATAACTAAAACAGAAAGAGAAAATTCCTACATAATAAATAAAAACAGTATTTAAACTAACTACACTAAAAAATTCATGCAAAACTAACTAAGAACTTGAAATAATTATAAGAATTAAATAATGAAAATTGAAAATTAAAGAACTTATTATAAGTGATATGGTACGGATTACAAAACAAAAACGCCGGACGGCGGACGGACGGATTTTTTTTTATTCAATATTTGGATTCTAGACATCTTGAAACATAAAACTTCAAATTTTGAGGGGAGGTTAAAACAATTTTTCTTTGGTCAATTTCTAAGGTCTATTATTGAAAATAATAAACCAAAAAGATTAAGTAAAGAACTAAGGATATGCTAGTGCTTATGTACCAGTTTTATAATAAATGATATTAAACAGAAATTTTTATTAGTTATAAACTGATAATTATTGTTCTATTGTAACTATATTGTATATACCTTTGCTAAATTATATTAAGAAAAGAAGGTAAATATTTAAAGTTGAAGAAAGTAGCTCTGGAAATAGATACTAGTGAATGGTACAACATGTGAAGGTAATTAGTTCGTGAGGTTTTCTTTAACAGTAGGTATATTTTATAAGGAAGAATAAATTTTCAAAGCTGATAAGAGATTTCAAAAAAATAACTTCACAGTATGATTAGGTATACAACTGGTGATAATGGTGAAAAAGGTGAGGTAACCTTCTTATGTAAACATTATAATGAGGCTGCTGTGCTGTAGCTTTCAATCAGTTTGTTCTTACAGTGAATTTTAGTAATCCACTAGTAATATTATTATTAATAACACAATTTGCTATTTTTTTATATAGAAAAATACACTATCGTAAATACAAAAAATTGCATGCTGCTGCATAATATATGCATGTCTGTGACATCATAAAGGATGACTTTATTTGCTATCAACATTTTTCTAAGGTGAATATGATGAGAATATAATTGAGGTAAAAATCTAATAAATAAGAATTGGAAAAAAAGATGATTTTAAATTTTAAAAATCTAAACAAAAATGAAAATAAATCTTATTAATATATTTTTTGTCTTGTCTTGTCCCTGGCATCTTTTAGAGAATAAATATTAGTTTTCATTTTAGTACTCGTGTACAAAAATTTCTACATAATGGCATTGTAGATGTGCAGCATTACTTGCAGAAATGTCTTCTATGAATAGTAAACTTGAAGCCTGAACCGATTTATTATACACTGTGAGTAGGTTCCGGCTAAGAGATCTAATAGGGAAGACCTCTTCACTAGGTGTCGCAATTTGTGAACGGGAATGTCATTCCTTTGATTTACTACGAGGGATCCTTGGGCCGTCTATTCTCGGACCTCCATATCTTATTTCTCTTCCCATATTTCTCACTTCTCTTATTCAATATCTGATGCAGTCATATTATAGGACACATTACCTTGTAAACAAAGGAAGAATCCCAACAATGACGAAGCGATACGGCATTTCCTTGAATATGGTTTATAAATTCCTCTATTCAGTACTGCAGATTTCCTGACCTCTTAATACAGCAGTTTCTCAGAACGAATTGTTAAGTAATGGCGTAATTTCAACGTGGCAGATAAATGGTGAAGACATCGCAATATTGATACTTTGTAACAAGCGTAGTCCTTTTGCTTCCTTTTTTTACTGCTATAAAAAATTTTAACTCATGAAAATTATTAGTTATTTTACTCTACCGCATAAGTTTCAATGGACTGTTTCATCACCTAAATTATTTTTACCAATGGAATGACTTTTGGGCTGAAGCTCAAATGCTCAAAATCTAAACAAAAATGAAAATAAATCTTATTAATATATTTTTTGTCTTGTCTTGTCCCTGGCATCTTTTAGAGAATAAATATTAGTTTTCATTTTAGTACTCGTGTACAAAAATTTCTACATAATGGCATTGTAGATGTGCAGCATTACTTGCAGAAATGTCTTCTATGAATAGTAAACTTGAAGCCTGAACCGATTTATTATACACTGTGAGTAGGTTCGCAATATTGATCGCAATATTGATACTTTGTAACAAGCGTAGTCCTTTTGCTTCCTTTTTTTACTGCTATAAAAAATTTTAACTCATGAAAATTATTAGTTATTTTACTCTACCGCATAAGTTTCAATGGACTGTTTCATCACCTAAATTATTTTTACCAATGGAATGACTTTTGGGCTGAAGCTCTTCCCTCCCCAAAAAAAAAATTATATTTTATATTATTTTAACATTGGTCCATTTTCGTTTCTAAGAATGATCTATAAACAATTACAAAACGATCTATTTTTAAATCATAACGCATAACGAAAAATCGGGAACCTCCAACAATTTCATGGAGGTAAGGTAATAAATACCCTGTTGGTATTAGGTAGGTATCTCTACCCCGACACTTACGGCGTTAGTCTCCCCCCAAAAAATTAAATTCTGGATTATTTTATTCATTTTTATGAATATATATATATATATATATATATATATATATATATATATATATATATATATATATATATATATACATACATACATATTTAATGCGGAATACGCACTCTGTTAATATAATTTAAGTAATGGCATCGCGACGGCTGAAATGTGAACTCGGAATTTCTAGGCTTAGTAACGATTAAATCCCACTAAAGACAACTAACACTGAATCGACGTGCAAAAGCTCGAGAGATATACCGAGGCGTTGATGGGAGGATTTTGTTAGTACTCTAACCTTGCGGAATTCATTTTTTAAAAGGGTATAGTTGGAAGGATTAAATGGCGATTGATGTTATCGATATCGAATCCTTGGGTTCGAGAGTTGCCTTTTTATTATTTTTATATATATTTATATGATTTATATGTATATATATGTAATTTTTGCTTTAATTATAATCAGTACAAGCATACCAATTTAAACATGTCGTTCGCTTTCGAGATGAAGTCACTAAGTTCAGTTAGTGAATTTTGAATGATCATGATTTCTGCCTTGTGAAAAACAACATACATGAACAAAATTAATTTCTCCATCAAATTACAGCCGTAAGGTATTGAATGACTTGTTGATGTTTGTCAGGCAAAAATTTATAGTTTTGCTAAATGAAGAAATGAATTGCGATTTTTTTACAATTTTGGGCTTAGTAGCATTTTCTTTAACGCCCACGATATATATGCTTAATATTCGATTATGTATAGACACTATTTTATTTTATGAAACCGTATCCAGAAATAAGCTGTACAAGACATAAATAAAACAACAATAAACTAACTGGATAAAAAGTTTTCTTATCGTTCATAAATAAGCTTAATAGGCATCCTTCACACATGAAGAAAAACAAATCCATGTAAATAAGTAAGTAAATTCAAATATTACTTGTTTTTTATAAAATTCAAAACCTGACGGTAAAATTATGAAATTAAAAAATCCCGCTTTTCAGAATATTTCTTCTACTACGCACAATACCATATAAATATGTAATTGTGTAGGTAATTGTTAAACTTTAAAACATATCCTTCGTAGAAATGACACTTCAAATATTAATAATTTAGCATAAATCACTAGTACTACCATTTAACTAAGAAAATGATCTTCATTGAATTTTTGTCAGGTATAAATGAATAAACAGATATCCAATCATTAAAGTATCCCCAGATGCCACATTTTAAATCTGGACTCAAATAAAAATAATTTCTACATTTTAATCGCAGAAATGTAATTTAATAATTGCTTATGAGATCTTTGTCTAATGTCAGACAGCACCTACTGCATCATTCAAATAGAAGAAAAAAACAGCTTGTTTTTTAGTTATTTTGTTTATTCCAGACATTAATTAGCTTAAAATTACCTTTTGTATGAAAAAATTAAAACCTTTTGAAATATTTATTTTATACTTTCTTTACGTTAATGTATCAGCCCAGTCCGTAGATGTCAAAAGCAAGTGTCTAAGGTGCAAAAGGTGGGGTAGAAGCTTTTATTTTTTTAACTTATTTATATGGGTGCAAACATTTAAAAAACAAAAATGCTTACACATGTGACCTCGGGAGAACTTTTGGCAACCAAAAAAAAATCGAACTTTTAGTTGGTTTTTTCCTAAATAGTGCATTCAATCGAAAATGTTACAGTACAATAAATCAAAGAACATTAAATTCGAATGAGTACCACAACATAATTATTTAGTTAAATAGTGTGGTCGAAAACCAAGGTCCAAAAACGTCGATTTTTTTGCAACTTTATCCTTTTATGCTTATTTTTGAATTTTGTGTGTTTTTAGAACTGATGATGAATGTGTAATATTCGAAACTAGTTTTCAATAAAACAAAATTATAGAAGTGGCAAATAATTTATCAATCCCTTATTAGATTGATTCTTCTATGCCATAATGCGGATATCAACTGATTATGACCTAATGTTTATATCGCACCATGTTAGCTCCTTGCTTTGTTTTTGGACATTCTAAAATCGAGTAAACTGCAGAAACCACGCTACTGGCGCAGCTCAGTAGCTTCCCTCTCACCAACACCACTACTTTCCCTCTTCGTCCCTTCTCTAAGACAGCTGTTTCCAAACCACTCCTCGAGGGTTTTTGTTTTTGGTGTCGTCTTCGTATGGATCCGGCATAGAAGTTAAGCATATAATTTGTATTTTTTTTTTTAATATTCTTAAGCATTGTAATCATTTTTTAAATATTGCTAATTATTTTTTGTTGTATCATTTTGCAATGTTTTTTTGCCACAATTTTTTTTTTTTCTGTGGATCCTTTTATCTCTCGCCGGGATCTATAAATGTCAAGGAAGCGCACTTTGCCGCTGTTCTTATTCAGGCGCAAAACGTCCTGTTGCGCTACTGCACCCATATATATGGTATTTTTCAAAGCAACAAATACCTTCTAGTAATAGAATCCCTCATCTAGGATCAACTGTAAGAACTGCGAACAAGATTGGATGTTAACCGGTTTAGCTGATATCCCACAGTTGGCTCAGATGATTCAAATGTGGGTGAAAAATTTGATATGATATGATTTGTTTATATGGCACATCTTACAGGTGTATTAATATTTGAAGATACATTTGGAATATGTCTAGGACCATAATGTATGGAGTAAGATGAACATTGAGAAGTAAATGCCTTGCGACCGATTGTATTTCGGGAGCACCTATTACAAGATGGTAGTTTCAGCATCAGAGCTCAGTCGAGGATGAGGCATAAAAAATTATACGAATTTTCGAATATGATTGGTCTTTCATTACAAATGGCGTGGAAGAAGATACTGGTAGTGAACCGGCTTTAATCGAAGTTATTGTATTTTATTAATTTTTTAATAGTTTTCACATTTTCACCAAGCAGTGTCAAATCATTAGATAAGCTCAATATTTTTGCTTCCCATTATTCAGCCTTTTTTCGGTACGAATAACCCTTACCTTATATTCTACTCCTAAATTAAATACAACAGGATTTATATATATATATATATATATATATATATATATATATATATATATATATATATATATATATATATATATATATATATATATATATCCGTGTGTGTGTGTGTGTAAATGATAGGTATACACATACCTACATAACTATCTTTTCTTAACTATACCTATATGTAGTTTACTCGAATAATCATATTTTCAAATCTAAAAAGTTTTATGGTCTATTTATATATATTTTTTATCAATGTAGACATTCTGTGAGGTGGAGAGGACGGTTTGGGACGAGTCCTGTTATAGCGAAGAGGTATCAGGGCAGTTTAAATTAAGGCCGATAAGAATGCCGGCGGCGAATAGTTGAGGGGTTGCACTGATCCACTCACCCTCACCACACCGATATATTTAGTCTTCGACATTCCTCAACACACTCATCCTGATACCTCTATTTAAACCTTATCTTATTTAAAGGCAGCCTAGCACTGACCCCTTTACTTCAGTCAGCGATGAGTAGCACAAATCTAAATAATATTTTATCATTATTAATAAATAATGTATCGTTTGTATCGTTCCATTATGAGAAATCAGATTTTAGAAGTGAGTAGAGATGGAGTTACCCAGGAACGATTTTCGGTGTTCTGAGCTTTGAAACAGCCGGTTGTTTGACTTTGACCTTTGTATTGATATTTTTTTTTTTTTTTCTTTTAAAAGTCCACATGTCGGGAATCCAGGCATCCTCAGGACAGAAAGGAAAATATTACATATATGCAGAAAAAATGCAGCACTCACGTCAGTAGTCTAAATAAACAATTCTTATTAGAGAAAGTATCTTATTCCTAGACATCTACACACCTACTGAAAGAAAAGAGATATAATATAGTAAAAAAAAGAACAAAAGAACAGAAATATAACATACGAAACAACCAAAAATGTGCTAAAAAAGCAATAAAAATAAATAAAATATCAATTACATAAAAAAATAAAAATAAATATGAAGCGAATTGCACAGCAGAGCAAGGTTATTGATTAATCTTTTTCTACAATAATTGCTTTGTTGATGTGATATATACATAAAACTAATTTATGTGAATGGAGAAATATTTAGTAAACACGTTTGTTTTTGTTTACAAAGTATTTTTAGAGACTAAAAGAGACTTTGCTTACACCTCCGTAAAAGTATAAATTGTTTTAAAATATCTTTCGGTATCTTCTATGCTATTTTTTTTCATTGTTAGCCTAGTTCCGTTGCGTGTGCGTGTTTTAGTTGAGTATAACGAATGTTATCCACAACATAAACAAAACCGTCGCTGGGTGGACCGGTAAGATGAGCCGAGGAAGGAAGACAGGAGACACAATATATATGCGGAAGGCAGGGCCACTAAATATCGGGATTATGATAATCCAAAAGGTCCTGGGAACCGGGCCTCTGCGAGAATTTGACTCGTAAAAAATATATTTTGACCAGTCAACACCCTATGGCGGTCTGTTTGTGACAGAGTGTAATGGAGTGCCGCCCGAGGAGACTGTGTCATTTGTCATGGGCTCTGGCTCTGGACCCAATGTCCTTTTCGGGTCCTCTTGTTCAACATGTAGTTTACAATCCTGGAGATCTTAACTGATGCAGAACTGGGACTGTAACCTGATACACATCGCGGCCTAGTTAGTGGCAAAAACTAGACTTGATGGTGGACTACTGTGACGTTATCTGAAAAGTTTAGTGTATTCATAACTATTGATATAAGGGTTTTTAATAATAATATAGATATTATGTTATCGTTAAATGGGCGATCATCATCACTGATTGCCCACGTACTGGCTGACTAAAATACTCTTCGGGAAAAGCAATGTTAGACCGTCTCGGAAATCTGAGGACAGATAAAAGATGGACAATGGGGACAGAATTTTTATATTTGATTATTCTAAGGTGATTGGGTAAAGTCATTTTTAAGAACAATTAAAACGATTTTTTTTTCGAAATAGGCTACCTCACGACCACGCCTATCATTTCGTCTTCCTCTTTTTCTTTCGCTCCCTCCAAACCTCCTTCATCCTCTCGGAGTGTTGGGTCTTCCTCTCCTCCTACGACTTTTTCCCACCACTTTTCCGTTCTTTACTCACTACAGGGACTCTCATTTTGTTTACCTGTTTCTGGAATCTAACCCTGTCCAAACAATCCTCGTTTGTTATCCCCAGTTTTACCATTTCAACCTTAATATGCTCTGGGTAACCCTTTATATTTTTGAGACCAAGAACTTTATCAAATATTTGTTTATTAAATTTGTTCTTGTCCATCCTGAACATATGTTCAAAAATATTGATCTTCTTTTTCGCACCGCTGTTTTTATATCTTCCCCCTTTTGTACAATTCCCGATTAATCCTTAGTCTGTAACCTCGCACTGCTTTCTTTGGCCCATATATGTTTCTCAAGATTTTCCTTTCTGCTTTCAATTACCCCTCCATATTTTTGAACCCTGTCGTTTCAGCCCCGTACAGTATCACCAGTTTTACTACAGATTCGTAATGCCTAAGTTTTGCCCCCAAGATAAATTATTTTTGCTATATAGGTTTTTGTCGTGAATCTTAATCTAACTAATTTCGCTTCCCTAATACACAGTCAAATAATTTGTTTTATCTTTTTATTATATAAATATTTTTTATAGACGATACAAAACAGGTAAAGTTCGCCAAAGAAGAATAATGCTAATATTTAATATGTTACTAATAACAATATGGTGTTTCATGTTTTTGACACGGTTGCAAGGCTGGGAGAGCATGGGTATGTGTAAAAGGGAATTGACATGGAAGTTAAGATATTGAAAATATATATCATTAAGAATTAATAATAGTACATACGTAGATGAGATAATATAGAACTGAGCATACATTTCCAAAAAGAGTAAAGATGAACAGGAAAACAAATATTAAAGAACATATGTAAAAAACTTTCATAATATGAATAATGTATTGCATATAATAATAATATGATATAGATAATAATGTGCTATAATTTGTAAAAATGAATTAAAACCCTTTCTTGTTACAGTACTGCATAGAATAATGTTCTTTCTGAATTAATATTTATTTCAGAAATCACTTTTCCTAATAGTGAATTAAGTGCGAAATATTTCTTGTTTTGATTTACTACATTTATGAAATTTTAAATAAACTCTATTTGATTAAAAACAAAGGATTCAGAGTATTATCGTTGCCGATCATTAAGAAATAACAAAATAAAGGTGTCAAAATTCTTCAAGGGACCTTGAAAAGTTTAAATGGTATGATACAAATAAAACTCTCTCTACCTTAGATCCTTAGTTTCAAATATGAATGCAGAAGAAAATGAAGCAATTATTCATCACAGGAATAACGTGGCGGATTTTTTTCTTCCCTCTCAGAGTAAGGAATTTATTAAATTTATTCAAGTATAAAACATTATTCTTGAGAAAATGTAATGCTATAATACCATGTCAAATTTTATTAATATATTCGCACCTTCCTGGAAGGGTTTCTTGTCCACCGTTTGTTTTACGATGGATTACGTGATACGGCTGCCAAATCCTGAATAAGTTCATCACGCAAAGGAGTAACTTATAACTAGCGGAGAAAGTTGTGTGGGTCGCGCCGACAGGTCTAGCAATTTATCGAATCAGTTCCGACCCGACTTTTGCGAGGCAGACCAGTTTAGAGGTACATCATTATACAGAGCTATAAACTTGTTATGTTGTATATAGTATTATTTTTATTGTAATGTATGATTTACAGGAATAGTACTACACTACAAAGGTAGGATTTTACATAGCGTAGTGACCACCAAAACCAGTTCGATTGTGGTTTATCAGTTTTATTTCTTCTTCAAAACAGCCATTGCAAAATAATATTATAAATTATATCCTTAATTTAATAATATACCCTCATGTTTTGTATTTAATGATTCTTCGAAATACTGTACATACCTTATAATTATAATAATGTATTCAGATATTTCCAGCGGAATCCTGCCAATTGCGATATGTCATGGAACAACTATACGGTTAATACATGATAATATTATGCTAAGAAGGATATCACTTGAAGCTGAAAAATAATAACAGATATAACCGAAAACCTTCGATACAGAACAAATAAAATCATCATATTTATTTTTCTCAAATACTGCCTGCAGTTTGAGGTGAAGTAAAATAATTTAAAAATTTATTGAGTTAGAAACGCTGGCATGGATACAATATTTGTGCGTCAGAGGTATACTGCCGTAACATTTTCAAAAGTATACATGAGAGCAAAAAAAGTTTCAGACATCATTGTACTATTTGTTGTTTGATTGAGATCAATCTTTGTATTTAAGTGTTATATATTTTATTACTCTTTAAGCTTTTTTACGATACATATATTCGAAAAATATTGCCTTAATAATACGATATGAAAGCAGTAAATTTGACTTATGGCAGTTTATCTCCGACATACAGATATATAATTGACATACTAATTAACTAATTTTATTAAGTAACTGCCAACGGCCATACCACGTTGAACACACCGGTTCTCGTCCGATCACCGAAGTTAAGCAACGTCGGGCGTGGTTAGTACTTGGATGGGTGACCGCCTGGGAAAACCGCGTGCTGTTGGCATCTCTTTTAGGGAGCGGGGTAGCTCAGTGGGTAAGGCACTGCGCTACTAATCTCAAGGTCCCGGGTTCGAGACTGGCTGAGGCAGATAATTATTTATTCAGTTGCGGATCGACCCTGTGGGATTGGGGGACCCTCCTGGGGCTCACCCAGCCTCTATAAAGTGGGTACCCTTAATTGGGGGAAAAACCTGGCGGTTGAGCGTGATCTCGGCCAAATCACCTCCTTACACAATTGCTGGCTTAGAAACAGTACGGTCCTTACCCAAGTACTGAGCCCAAGACCCTTCACGGGTTGTAGTGGTACGTACAGGTTTATTAAGTAACTAGTGCTTACAAATGTACATTTTTCTTCCTTAATTACCTCGAAGCATTAAAATAAAAATTATTTTTAATCTTAAACATAATTTCCTCATTCTCCAATACTACTATGTCATATTCCGTTGAAACCTCAGGGTTTTATAGCTGTTAATTAACTAAGTCAGGAAGGATGAACAGACAATTTTTCTTGGAGAGCAGAAATAATAATAATAAAAAGACTACGTAAACCTACAGGTTCAATGCTGAAACCACCTACAATTATAACTTACACACTTTCCTCCATTGAACCCTAACCAAAATTCACAAGTTCAATTCAAAATATCAATTTTCGACCTAAGTCTTGGTCAATTCCTCGGACGTTTACCTTTCGATTCAGTGCTGATTAAGGGAAAGTGGCCAAATATCGCCCCCCTCCCACTCCCTCCTAAGTCATATTAGATATTTTAAGTATTAAACTTAAGTTTAGATTTCCCAAAATATTAATGCAAGCAGCTCTTTGCTGAGCTACCAGATGTTGGTATTGTTATTGGGTGAAACTAAATAGTCTTTCCTCTGAGTAAACAATAACAAAACTTACCTAAGTGTTAGGATTTTAAAATAGTGGTCCTAAATCCCCTCCCGCCCAATTAAAGTCACAATTTACTATTGATTTGAAATCATAGACATTTAAATAAAGGCAAATAACTCCCCTAAATGAAATTTATTTACATTAAAATATTTTAAAAAATTTCAGTTATTGGTTATTGTATTCAAATATGTTGGAATTCATTGTAGATTTGAATACAATTTGTAATTGAAAATTAAAGGGGAGAAATGACGTGAATAAAATATGGTAAATTACAGATTCGTTTTAATCGCGGAGCCCTAACTCCATCCCCGGAACGAGTTGAAAAACCTTGAGGGGGACGGATTTAGGACTCGACTTATGATAACAATGGCAGCTTTACCTACCTCAATGAGTAAGCGTACGGGTCTCGGATAGTTCAAAAATGAAAACAATACTCTAGTAATGATAAAATGCTCTAGAATGGCGTTCTGAAGTTGAACCAAAGCTATAACCAGCTTCTTATCATTCTATAGTTGAAAAATATTGAGCCAAAACACAAACCGTCAGAACTATTTGATTGTCAACAGTCAACTGGGTGCTACTGAAGTATTTCACGAGTTTTTCAGAGTACATCAATGCTAGATAATTGAGGGAACGAGTTTAGGCGACAGAACGCGCCTTATCTTACTTATTGGAATCCGTTCATTATCATGAACAACTTTACATGAGCAATTTCAACCGTCAGGATGCTATCACCTCAATTGTATTTACCGGATATGTGCTCCGTAATACCTGTTTTATATATTTATAAACTTATTATCTAAAAATAATATAATTTATTTTAACTATCCTATTTGGACTTTGTCTTCTTAATGATGGTACTATTGTAATTAATTTTCTTTCTGTGTTTTAAACTACGATGTAACAATTAAACATATCTATTTAAATTATCTGTAATCAATCATTAATCAATATTTTATGCTCATTAGTGGCTTTACTTTTATTTATATACTATAGTAGAATATAACATAAAAATATACGTTTTTTTTTTTTTTTATTGTTAAATCAGAAGGTGGGCTTTTCAGACTCGAAACTAGGATGTAATCGTATAAAATAAAACATAATTATTTGATTTTAACAATGGAACCGTAATTTGTTCTACTACCTATAAAATCATTAAAAGGCATCCTACAAAATTGGAAAAACATATAGTACATTCACTTATGATCCTATGTATTAAAAACTGAAATGCATCCCTCGCTGATTCCATGCGTATTGTATATAAATATCCACGGTGCATACAAAGAATATATATTCAAGTACTGTATTCACATTATGATTGGAGTGAAGCTTTTTAATTATCAATCATTCTTTTTAAAAGAAGGAGTTTAGAGAAAATCGATGAAGCAGTTTATCTGATGGGAAAACGAGATGGGTTCTTAGATAATCAGTGGACAAATGACTGTTCCTCGGAACAACTAACCTAGGGTCTTGAACATCTACTTATCTCCCGAGGTTTGAATCAGATTTTTCTCGAATAATGATGATATCAATCTTTGGGAAGCTGTAATTTATGGCTGTCGTTAACTATCCATTTATGTCGACAAGTTTGTTTTACGAGGAATAAGCCTTTAAATTGGTCAAAAAATGTTTCCGTGATTCCTCAATTTATCATTGCTGTCATCTCACATTTTTGTTTATTTCAATTTTGTTTTTATTCGCTGGATTCAGATAACTAGCAATGGATTATACTAAGCTTGAGATGCTATGCTGATTAGCATTCTATGATATTTTAACTGCTCTATATTGTTTAGCTGCAAATTTGACTGACTGACTTGACTGCAAATTTAACCTCTCGACTAGCTAATCTAGCTAAACTTGGAATTAAAGTATAAGTATTGTGTCAAAGTTTTGTGCCCCCTTTTGATTTAATTTCCAAATAAAGTCTTGGGAATCTCTTTTATGCGCTAGACTATGGTTGCTCTAGATTCGATTATGCACCGCTTTCATATATAATAAAAGTGTGAATTAATTCATTATTTTTATATAGTTAAATGAAATTCTGGTTAGAAGTGAGAATTTGTTGTTCTAATTCAGGATTTCTCTACTCATATTATTTTTATATTTTTATTTTCTACAGTTTTTCTTTATTTCTATTTTTTTCTTTCTCTTTTCATTTTTTTTTTTGTCAGTAAAATTATATTTACTATATTTTTTTACTAGAAGGATATTCTTTTTTTTTTGTTTTTGTTTTCGTCACTTATGAACATATAAATTTAGATTATTGTAAATATTAATTGGCCTTTATTAATGTAGTCTTTGGTCAGACATTTTTTTCTGTTATCTTTTTTATTTGTTCATACTTGTTATTCTAGAGGGACCTGGTCCCAGACTAAAGTTTATTTTTCTATTCTATTCTATTCTATAATATTGACTCGTGTCATAGTACTTGACTAATCACCATAAAAGCAACCTAAACCGATGGATGGGACCATTCTGAGATGCTTCCAACACAACAATATGTCTTCAAAAGAATGTCTAATTGATATCTTGATCGAGAGACAAGATGCTAAAAAGATATGCCGAAAGATCTCTGTATGATATCTAAAATTCATCTTATGCGCAGTTTTTAGCCCTCTACAAGATATCTGAAAATAATATATCAAAAAGATATCTCATCTCAGATACCCAATTACATTTGCATCCAAAACATATCAGAAAGATGTCATTGATATACAGAAAAAAAATATAGAAACTTGCCTTTTTTTACAATAGAATTAATTTATTTAAAAAATGTTAATAAGCTACAAAGTACAGTCAAATAATATCAATGCTATCAATTTTTTGTGTTTTTTTTCTAAGCGCCTTTCGTGAGAAGATTGTTAGCTTTTTACAGCCAGGTATTTCGACGTTTCTGTAGACGTGGTGATTTCCTCGTCCATTTCAACACGAATACACGTTTTTCTGACTTTAGACGATTTCTTAAATAATTTTCTGTTGGGAATCTTAATTTATTCTAGAAATAAAAATTAATTTAATTAAATCAATTTTGATGTTACATTTTTACTTGGGATCAACTGTTCTGTTGCATACATTTTTTATGTTACATTCGGCTGAATGTATCGTAGATTACGAATTACATTCACGAGTCAGTTGATCCCAAGTAAAAATGTAATATCAAAATTGATTTAATTAAATTAATTTTTATTTCTAGAATAAAATAAGATTCCAAAAAGAAAATTATTTAATATATCGTCTAAAAGTCAGAAAAACGTGTATTCTGACTTTTAGACGATTTCTTAAATAATTTTCTATTTGGAATCTTATTTTATCCTAGAAATAATAATTAATTAAATTAAATACATTTTTTTTTTTACATTTTTACTTGGGATCAACTGACTCGTGAATGTACTTCGTAAACTATGCCACATTCAGCCGAATGTAACATAAAAAATGTATACAACAGAACACATAAAATTATCTTAGTATTTTTTTTCACAGGTTGAAATATTTCTTATAGGTTAGGAACACAGAGGCTCATATGATTATTTTATGCATTATTTTAAATGTTTTTTGAAAAAGGCTTAAGCGCCATTTAGCAAACTTTACACATGAAACGTTATTTTCCCAAATAACAATATATAATTTTTAAATCGAGCACTGGTCAAGGCCAGAGTGACGACTGAGAGTCGTCAGTATTCGGTGCTTAAGTCATCAATAGTCGATTTTTAAACCATTTTTTTTTCTCGATGTATTGCGAATATGTCCCATAATAAATTGAAACCTAAATTTCGACTTTTTGGCGCTTAAGTCTTTTTCAATTCACGAAGTCGATATTATTTAAATGTCTTATTAAAGAAATTCATAAAACATCTGGTTTAAGAAATCATGATCAATAGTTTTTAGTCATCTATATAAAAAAAAAAAAAACCCTGAAATTAGTTATCTGGTAGATATCTTAGATAAGATCTCTAATTGATATATAAAAATATATCTTATAGATGTTTTTCAGAGATTGCTGCTGTGTTGGTTATTTTATTCAGTCTTCACTGAAACTTTAGTATTGGTTTGGATATTTAAACTAAACAATGAAAAATCACTTCATACTCCGACATGGTATAGGACGTATATATGCAGTATGCATGAACGGGACTCGCAGGCCAAATCTGTAAAATAGCATTAATATTTGAAGCAGGAATGGCATGATGAACTCATCTTAATTAGATGCAGTGTACTTAGAATAAACTTCTGAGACTCCTATTCTATCTACTTGAAAGACAATTCTCATAAAATTTAAGACAAAGGCTAGCGGAGCATGGTAAAGCCGAAAAAAAAATCTCACGCAAACAGACTAGAAACGGTTTCAATTGCAAACGTTGCGACTTATTAGGAGAAAGTGAGGGAACTGTTTGTACCTAAGATAAATAAATAATAACCTCGAATTTTTCATATATAAAATAATAATACTAAACCTATCTTACTGAACTTTTCCTTATTTAGTTTAGTTTCTTGAGTTAAAAAATCATTTCAATCATAGTATCTGTCATTTTTACAATATCGAAAATCTGTATCCTTTTGGACTTTGTATCCGACCATCGGTTAACCGTGCGCATATTGTGGGGTAACTGCGAGGGATGTAATTGAGGAGATTCTACTCATTTAAACTGATGTTTTATTTCTAAAAAGTTACATATAGTTATTATAATGATACATATACAGATTTCACAATATTTCACAGTTACCGTAATATAGATTAATACATTTTTATTATTTTAATCCAACAAATTTAGGCTATTTTACAAATACCACAAATGTAATTCTCTGAAGAATCCTGTTCAGTCCATTTTTTATTTTTTAGCGGTTGGTTTCTTACCTTTCGAAATCTTAGATTTATTTTTTTCTTCCAAAGTTAATAGTCGTATGGCTTAACTAACTTCATTGATGTGAAGGTAAGAAGTTCTGAATGCTGTTTCTCATGACGAATGTTTTTTTTTGTTTTTTTAAGTGGATAGTCCTTATTTTGTCTACTGGCTCGGGGTGTAGTCTGGGAAAGAGTAGTCCTTTGAGGTAGATGGCTTAGGGTTGTCATAGATGACATTCCACGAAGTTGGATTATTCAAACCATCTTCATTTGAAGTTTCCGTTAGATTTTTAACATTCTGTGAAATTAAAGATCTAGTCACTAAGATTTCTTGATCATTTGGTGTGCTTGCTGAGAGGAACTCATTTTATGTTACCTTTTTTTTAAACAAAAGTAAAGATTCCAGCCGCAATAAACACGGAAACAGCTTTTTTCATTGTTGCTGTCTTCATAAAAGTGTTATTCAACTGCTCAGTTTTTTCGTATTCAGTTATTTTTATGGCAGCCACTGCTGTGAGCTGGTTTATTTATCTACTGACATGTTTCAACACTGACTGGAAACGTCTATGGCCGTTAGAAGTTTCGATACCCACTCTCCTTTATTCGGTCAGTTACAGAAAAATTCACACCTTACGCACATACCCATTTTATTACCTCTCCTTAAATTATCATACAGAATATTTCATGGCAAAAAGTTTATGACGATTTTCTATCGTACTTATAGAAAACAGGGCTACAACAAACATCTCTCATATACCGAAGGCTAAAAAAGATTTTGTATATCAGCTAAATTAGCTAAAAATAACTAATAAGTTAAAATAAAGTAAGAGGGAGGCATCAATGAGTGATAGTCTTAATCAGGTCTCACAACCTTATTTTATTTTTTTTTTGCTTTTATCTACTTCATCACATTCGTACGTCGTCTTTAATTTGAAGGAATATAGGTGTGAATTTAAATATTAATGTAATGAAAAAAAAAAATTGAAATACGACTTTTCTTGTTTATAATACAAATTAATTCCTTTGGAGAAATTTTATCTACCAGCGTAATAATTTAGTACAAATTTCTCCTTGTGAGAAATAACTTTTATCAAATGAAAGTTATTATTTTAAAATTAGTTTCAGCAGTTTTCACTTGTAATTGAAACAGTTTATCCCATGTATTTTCTGTCTTAAACGTTCTCCCATTCATACCGAGACTTCTCCTCTCCGACTTGAAACTCCGGGTGGGTGTGATCCGCCGATATTAGCTAGAGATGGCCCAGTTCTATATTAAATTGATTCAATCTAATCTGTCAGTCTACGGCGTACCTTTCCCCGCCTCCAGGTAACGGCCACCCAGGTGGCCACACGGGTCTCGATTAACTGGGAATTCGGAATGAGTTCATAACAGGTCGTGGCATTTAGCTGCATTTCCAGTCGGATCTACGTCAAACAAGAGAAAGACTAGTATCCTGCTTCTGTTCTCAAACAGTTTATTATTAATCTGATGGCCTGTAGTGTCGAATGTTATATTCCTTATTTGTTTCTAATTACATAATCAAATTATCATACGTTAACAAATGAATATAGGGAAATGTAAATATACGGAAAATGAGAACAAGATGGTGTGAACAGGAAAATAGAATACTGCTTAAATTTCCTTAAGGACGTTGATATAATACAAACTGACAAATAATTAATTTAAATGTACCGGTAGTGGACACAGTTTAAAAAATTTTCATTGTTTCCTTTGACCCAATGGTTTCTCGAAGTACTTTTAAGATTTAAAGCGTATCCAGTGATGGAATCCATCCCTCTTTGAATTAATTACTAATAAAATTTTAATTCGTGGTAGTTAGTATATATTTATTTACTTTTCCTAAACATCAAATTTGCATCAATAATGGAGGATTGGAAATCAGCTCATTGCGTTGGTGGTGGACGAATATTTTAACAACTTCTTGTATTAAAGTCTAATTTTGTGTTATTTGAAATACGTTAATGATTTTTTTTCTTATTTTATAGGGTCTCATAAATGAAGAATAATGAGAAAACAAGGAAGATTGTGTCACATAAAATTTTTAAATTTCAGTACATAAAACCATAAATTTTAGATGCTATTAGATGGTATCAGTTATATTTACACGAAGTTTGAAACTGAATCAAAACTTCTTAGCTGCGTTATTTCCACAAATTAATTATTCCACTACTGGTTGTCCGGTTGATTCGATTCCCTCATAACAGATGCAAAGGTTTCAAATGAACATTTTCGTGAATAATGTATTATTTGACATTTTCATGATTATTTCTAATAGATATAAACAAATATTAAAAAATCCGATATGTCTTATGCGGAGCGAGCGGCCCGAAATGAAAGCTTAATTAGTATAAAGTAGAAATTACTTATGGATCACACAATATATCTTCTTTATGATTCCAGCATCTTTCTTTCCAAAATTATGCTCTCTAATTACGAAATTTCAATTTAAGATTATCATCTAGATCAGAGGTAAATAATAGTTTTTAATGCACTAGCATCAACTTTGCTCATCAGTTCATTATATTTGTATTTTTCATTTTCTCTCTTTTTCTTTTCTTTTTTTTAATTATTTTTTTCACATTAATTATATTTTTCAAGACTTTGTATTAATTGTATCAATGAATTTGTATTGTTTGTTTATTATTTTATATAAAATATTGTAAACATTAATTGACCTTTATTTTGTAGTCTTATGGCCAGATATTGTTTCTGTTATATTTGTTCGATCGTGTAATTCTTAAGAGACCTGGTCCCAGAATTAAGTTTTTCTTCTCTTCTATTCTTTATATCGGAATATTTTTTTTTCAGTTTGGAGGGTCGAAATAATTTAATTATTTGTCAAGTATTGTCAGTTTATGTACCACAGTATAAAGTTGTCAAGTTTTGAGTTGATTATCATCTAGATCAGAGTTAAATAATAGTTTTTAATGCACTAGCATCAACTTTGCTCATCAGTTCATTATTTTTGTATTTTTCATTTTCTCTCTTTTTCTTTTCTTTTTTTTTAATTATTTTTTTCACAATAATTATATTTTTCAAGACAAGAATTTCTATTGTTTGCTTATTATTTTATAGAAAATATTGTAAACATTAATTGATCTTTATTTTCTAACCTAGTCCTAGAATAAAGTTTTTCTTCTCTTCCATTCTTTATATCGGAATATTTTACAGTTTGGAGGGTCGAAATAATTTAATTATTTGTCAAGTATTGTCAGTATATTTATCACAGTATAAAGTAGTCCAGTTTGAGTAGGGCGTGGTTCTTTATTCGTAGTTTTTTTTATCATTGCTCCTTTCCACAATAGCCAGAATGAACGGAGATATTGAAGATTTTCTTAAAGAAAGTAGAAAAACAGACGTCCAAGATAGAAGGATGGGATATTAAACACACATACATCCATATTTTTTATGTGTAGGTTTATAGGCATGCGTATTTTTAAATTTAGAAGAGATATTGTC
Organism: Rhaphigaster nebulosa; assembly: GCA_948150685.1. NCBI lineage: Eukaryota > Metazoa > Arthropoda > Insecta > Hemiptera > Pentatomidae > Rhaphigaster > Rhaphigaster nebulosa. The sequence continues at coordinate 36,746,568 of OX411308.1, forward strand.
TTAATAGAAACTATCTCATATGTAATTACTACCTTATTATAAATATCTCGTATTTACAATTTATTTGCAGTGCTCTATAATCAAAATAGCAGTTTCTGATTGTTGTTTGTTTTAACCTCGCCGGCTGAATGAGCGATGGAAGTCGATTCAATTTAGTCGTCCAGCAAGTCTGGAGGGATTAAATTCGACTCCATCAGATCCAGAAGATGATGGAATCGGAGATAAAAAACAGAAGCATCGAGATGATGAGGAAGAGGTTAAGGAGAGATGCGGAGATTAAAGAAAATAAGTTTACAGCTGCTCCAATCAAGTCAGAAATGAGATTACAGCTTTATCTTCTATTTACTTTTACCCCAGGAGCGATTAGTGCCAAGAGATTATCTTTCATTCCGAGCCAGTTATCGCCATCCTCCGCTATTTAGGCTGCATTGACTTTTTTAATAAACTGTAATTATTATTAATGACCGGGATGGAATTCTTTTCCAGTTATAATTTAAATCCGTGGAGTGGTCAGATTCAAAAGTACTGCTTCAGGTAATTGCATTGAGATATAGCGGATATAGCGAGAGAAGAGGATTGACGCTGTAGAAATAATTTAATAATATGGCTAAGCTAACCAGAATCTAGAGCTAAAGCCTTCTTCAAAATCCCGACGAACCTCAAATTGATAGCATTAGACTTGCTGTTCGCCATTAAAGGTCTCTTTTCATCCTATCAAAACTTTAACCTAGCCCATTAATTATAATCACTATCCTAGAATCTAATCGATTTAACCGAGTTTCCACTCAATGAAGTGTCAATATCTGTTCGTGTTTACCACAAGTCGCTTTGATGTTTACGATTCTTCAAAATTAAGTCATCCCAAGTCCTTCGCAGGAAATGATTTCATTAACTTCAATGATTGATATTGAAGCATAATAAATATTTTGTGCCTTAACTGTGCAGTATTAATTTGAACTTTATATTAATTTACCGATTTTTGCAAGTTAGCTTTTCAGCCAAAAAATCTAAAGCAGATTGATAGTTTTTAAGTGATTAAAACGGCATTTATTACATCAAATGTAATTTTTTGGGCATTAATAAAGAAAGAATGAATATATGAACAATGCATTCATGTGTTAATCAGCAAAAAATGTGTAATCAGAGCAGAATTTTAATTTTGAAGTTTAAGCACAGAAAAATGCTTACGAAAGATCAGTAATAACCCATTTAATTAATGATGGAAAACAAAGATTAAAAAATATAGTTCTTTATTAAATGCTCACCAAGTCTAATCATGCAGTTGATTGTCGTTTTACGAAGCATGGGAATATTTTCTAAAAATATGATTGTTTAAACGATGCGACTCAAAATACCTTCCAGGAATTAGTTTCCTTTCATACTCTTTAGCTTTTGTGTAGATTGAATTAAACTCGTTATTTACTTAAATAATTGATTTGGAGCTATGGAGTATATTTTGATTTATTATTAAAATCAGATTACATCCATTGCTACCGATAAATATTAAAATAATAAAATCGCAAAATTTATCGTTTCTAAAGGAGTATGTAAAGTTGGCACTTACTTTGAAGGTATTGATTATTACTTTAAACATTTGGGTCAAAGAAAGAGGAATCCACTAGAGAATAAAGGATACAATATAACGTAGAATCGTGAAGGATGCAACCTCTTATGATTGTAATAAATTACAATATTAGTAATATTATAAGTGATATTAATAAGTAGAAAGTTATGAATAGTCAAGTAATAACATGGTCACGGTTGAAATGAGCGTATAATGTTGTTGCATTTAATTTTGAACGATACCCACAAAATTTGATTTGCGGCAAACCGACAGGTATTCGTTACGAGGGATAGACCGAGGTTTGGCTAGGAACATTATGTTAACATTGACCTTGAGGATTTGGGTTTTGAGGAGGAGGTGAGGGGGAAGGGGCGATGGACGAAGTAGTGCAGACCGCGATGTTTGTGCTATTTAGACTTCAGATTTTCTAAGCTTTTATCATTATTTGTTTTTTAATAGGGTCCATTGGGCCCTAAAGTGTTTTTTAAAAATATTTGGTAAAATATATCTTCTACCGGTTTCCATATTTTATATTTCTTCTAAGTAATACATTCCAAAAGCAGCAGCTTATTCAACGATATATTTGTTAATTAATGTCGTGTTAATGACTGACAAATTATTTTATTAGTTTATGTTCAAATTATTTCAAGACTTGTGCAGTTGCCTAAACTGCAGCCCATGCCTCCATCCCCAGTGGAATTCTTCAAAAGTCTGAATCGGAGGAACAGTTAGGTATTGTGACTATGGATGGGCGCGCCTGGCTATACCCAGTACAATCGGTCATTGTGTTTCGTCTGGGCGGCGCAAACTAGCATTTAAATATTCAAGAGTACGTTGTTCCATGAATAGAGTCGGTTTGCGAACAAAAGGTGTCGCTAGAAGGTGGGCTCGTAGCCACTTCACGGACTGATGGGGTTGAAAGAGTACATACAGGAACCGAGCATGTTGCAAATAATGGTTAGATGACGTCAGTTCTTAACATTGTTAACAAAGTTGAAGATAAATATTTAGCGGTGCAAGTGTAGGTCGAGTTTGAATCGTACTTATTTAAAATGATTTGATTCGCTTGTTGTTGCAATCCATTACCTAGCTTTAACCTATAAATACTCATCTCCGATCTTTTAAAAATCATTTATTAACAAATCTCAATCTTGCAAATTGTAAACTGATGTATTTTTTCAGTATGGTCACGTTCAGATTTGGTTCATCTTTTCTAAAACAAAAGTTTTTTATAGCTGATCACATTAATGAAGAGTTCATTCCTAATGAATCTCTTTATTTGTTGACTTTATTTCAGTAATTCCTATCTTGACACGTTTTCATAGAGATGAATCGTTCTAGGTTACTTTTTTTTTAAATCATTTTTATTACTATTAATGATTTTTTTTATTTTGATATATTCGAAATTATAATAATGGTTTACTGAGACCGAAGGTTCGATGCCGTTTAAACCAAGAATTTTCGAAAATCTTATTTATTTTTAACTAATGGCAACCAGGAGGACCATTAACACATAAACTAGTATTTTAGTGATCTTGTATGCCTACGGATTTTATTATTATTATTTTTTTTTTTTTTGCTATTCTGTCAGTTTAATCTGGTTAAGATGATAAGGAGATTGATAAATCAGAGGCGATGACAACAGAACATTTTTTTTTAATTACTATTATGGAAGTAGTGGAATCACCAACCAGGTGTTGAGAGATCTCGATAAGCAATGTTTCACTCTGATTATCTTTCTCCTTTACCTTAGGTTGTCGATCAAGTAAAAATTACTAATTAAAAACCAAACGGAAAAGTTAGCAATTCTAGGTATTAAAATGCTGCAAATTATTACACAATGGTTCATTATTTCCAAATAGTTATATTTATCAGTGTCCACTAATACGACTTTCCACTTAGACTGTTGAAATCTTATGCAAAAATTGTTTAATATATCTTCGCGCATTTTTTTTCGATTATGATTTTATTTTATTTGTTATTTTTAGCTTTGTAAACAATTAAATTATCTTTCAAATGAGAATCTGAAATGTTTCGGGAGATATATAGTTTTCGAGTTATCAAAAATCTATTTAAAGGTGAACCGGTTTTATAGGAACGTATGCAAAATACTTTATAAAGCATGTGTACAAAGTTCAATACACTGTATCTTGGCTAGTAACGGCCCTATTTCGATGATTTCATTGTCTTTTGATTGATTATATCAACAACATTTTTGGATTCTAAGTATCTTGAAACGTAAAATTCAGCTCAGTAGCATCGTATGACTGCGGTGATCTGCTGATGGACGGATTTTATTTATTTTATTCGATTTTTGGATCATACGTAAAATCTCAGATTTTGAGGGGGTTCAATCAGAATTTAGTTAGGAACATAATCCGGAAATATTCATATATGGCATTATGAATGTTGTTATTATTAATCTGTTCTTTCAAAATAAAAAGATTTTTAAGTAACACCATCTCTGTACTCGTAAGAGCTCAATCTTCTTTAGGGGATGAATAAATTTCCTCAAAGGTAAAAAAAAGACTGCCCGTCAGCTGAGGATGGTGCATCTAAATCAAACACTTTACATTCAAAGGACGAGCAGAAGGTGCAGTTACCTTAGCCTAGAATAGGAAGGATCTAGGCGCCAATGCAACTGTCTAACTTGGCAATGAAGCTTCTTGGTATTCATGACTATGGAAACACACCGGCAGGCTGTCAAGCTGGAAAACTAGGAAGCGACGACACCTTTCTAACTGTCCTTGTCACACGTTACGTATTTTTGGTAAAGGGCGTCAAGTGAGGAAACTGAAGTTATGATTAGTTGGGAGGGGAAAAAAAACAGGTGATAATTTTCTGATAAAATTAATAAATTTCAAAATGTCATCAAAAGTCACCGCATTGTTTCATAGAGATTGCCTCTGAGCCTTATTTGTAGGGTCTTTGAATAGGAAACGTGAAAACACGAATGCCGTTATTGGTTTTTTTTTTTTTTTTTTCCTTTCTCGAATAACGATATAGAACTTGGAAAGGGTTACAACCAGTAGCTAAACAGTTTTTCACGCACACTGGAAAACTTTTTTAGTCTTGAATTTTTTTCGCTAAGTACAGTCTTAATAATAATATCAGTCATTAATAAGAACAGTTTTTTTTATTAACAGATTTCCGGAAGAAGAAAAATATTTTCTGAAAAATAATTAAAAATAGTATTATTAATAAAATACCATCACTAAACTACACAATTATATTTTGTAGTAAATAAATAACTTAAATGATAGAAGAAAAATGTGGTCCTTATAATTTAAAAATAAGGTTTTACGCTAATGTCCGAAAGGAATCCTATTTCCAAAATTATGATTTTAAGAAAATTATGCCTGATTATCGGTTTGTACATCTTCAAACGAAAACTGATATTTTCTTCTTTAAGTTTTACATACTTGTAGTACTTCTGGTTTGATATAATCCGGAAACAAAACAAAAACAACAATCCTCTTAAAATCCTATATATAAACTTGAAAGAATAATTGAATAACCTGAATTTTTATTTTGAATTTGTTTTCTTTTTGTACAAAATTTTTATTTTCGTTCTTAAAATTACAATAACTTAAATCAAGAAAGATTCAACTAAGTGCGGGGATAAAATTAAGCTTTAATTATAACAAGAAAATTATTCACATATATTAAATTTACGATTTGGATTTTTTTTTTTTTCATACACCTCAAATAAAAAATTCAAGAACCTAGAGGAAAAAAGCATAGAACGTATTTTTACCATAAATATCAATGAAAAAACTTTGTATTCATATTAATGCCGACAAGACCAAATACACGAGGTCATCGAGAAACGAAAGGCAAAAGAACCTTCTCATTGAAGTTTGAATTCAGAATATTAATAATGTGGACAATTTCTAATATCTAGGTTCACTTATTCACAACGAAAAATAGCATTAAAGAATAAATAATAGCAAGTCTGACAGCTGCAGTAGGTGGACTATAAATGGATCAATAAGAAAATGTTTAACAACGAGAAGGATTAAACAGAAAAAAATAATATAAATAATGATAACTATTAGAGACCTTAATTTTCTTTATTAACTTAAGAACAATAAGGTAAGACAAGAAGACTGAATTTAAAAAATGAGGACTATTACAAATTGAAATCAGCATGATTAAATAAATGTGAATAAAAGACAAAGTATCCAGCTCAATTATAAAAGAGTGGAGCGACCCTGAGTAACCACAATTTATGATGAGCAAGATAAAAGCGCCTTATAGATTAAACAAAAAACTATCATAATTCCCATGAAACTATAACATTTCATTGCTCACTTAGTGAGGGAATGCGAGAAGAATATATAGGGAATATATATATATATAAGGGAATATATATATATATATATAAGGGAATATATATATATATATATATATATATATATATATATATATATATATATATATATATATATATATATATATATATATAAACAATTATTCATAAAAGAGAAAGTTTCGAAGCAAGTTTTGACATTATAAGGGTGATGAACCATATTCTTGCAGTTGGACTAATAATATGACGTTATCTGTAGTACAAATTCTGTAAAGGAATTTATTGAAGACCATTTTATTAAGCTTACTGCGGGACTGTGGTAATCATGTAATAAATACTGTAGTAATCTTTTCTTCCAAATCACAAAAGTTAAAAATTAGGCAGAAACTAAATAGATACAAATACCCACTTAAATCCATATGAACTTACACCTCACAGATTTACGGTTCAGCAAAAAAAAACAACTCACTTTTCGAAAACTGCAATCTTTTCAATCCAAAATTTTAAGACTGATAAGGGAAGCTCCTTGGTACGTAAATAATAAAACTCTGCATATCGACTAACAACAACCATCAACTAACACAAACATACTGTTTATTTCCGTTTTAAAAAGAACCTTCACGGACATCACAACTGATTGATAGACTATATGGCTACGGCTGACATGATCATTAGGAGAAGGCTAAAAAGGAGCTGGATGAGAGATCTCCTTTCCTGAATTCAAGACCGGGAAGAGATGCTGGGTACTATCCCTCCATATGGAATAAGAGGTAAGATATGCCACGTATATCTTTCATATCCAAACATTTACTTATTGTCACCAATCTGCTTGGCAGGTGCGAATAAATAGTTTAAACAAGGTATGTGAATACTAATAATATTCTCAAATTCAGAGATTTGCCCTTAAGATGGAGCAATTCTTTGAGAAAGTTGAAAAGAATAATGTGAGAAATATTTTTATAAAACAGAAGATTCAGGATGAAATTTTGCTTATAATTCTTCCATAAGAAATAATCTAAAAAATTATTTTATATAACGAAAACGTTTATATATTGATTGGCTAATTCTTAAACCTATTAATAACCTTCAACTATCAACTTTTATTTTATTATGTGTGTAATATACACAGATATATGTATATCTTCTGATTATTTACTTTCTGTTTATCATTTAGATTTTTTTTCCTACTGTTAAAAACGAAATTACCTTAAGCCTTTGAAATTAATTTAATTCTATAACTTATACTGTTATATATTTTTGTACGAAAATTAAACGTAAATTTTGTAACAGCTATATTACAAAACTGAAAATTTAAAAAAAATTTGGAATCAAATTATTACCACGTAAATCTTTATCAAGGGAAGTTCTAATGAAAAATAATTTCACATCCTACGTCCTCGAAGTCTGCTCCATGAGATGCTTTGCTAATTATTGTCCTTGAATCAAGACAAGTCTTGATAAGCGATGGCTAAGTATGCAATTAGATTTAGCGCCTGGCGACTCGATCCCGCACGGCACGCTGCCATTGCGGGACCTTACTATCGCAGACACGGGGTTAACCCAGCCTGTAATTAAATATGGAATAAATAGGTAACGGTTGTTTGATTTATGCCGCTCCGCCGACGGTTAGGATTAGAGGGCTCCCGCCATTAGCTCTTGAGGGGAGAGCCATGCGATCCAAGCCCTCCGCCACTAACTAATAACAGCAGCCCTCATTCAATACCACACCTCGCTCTTTCCTTAATGGCATCTCCCATTAAGGGTGCATTTCAATCTATATGACCCACTCTGGGATTTATGACTCCCAGCACAAAGACTGTAAGACGTCTGTCAATCATCCCTGTCGATTTTTTTTTTTTTTTTTTAGAGCAATTATAGCCCTACATCTGTAGAGATGTCTTTGACTGGAAAGATGTGATGTATGAGTGCTGTACCAGTAGCACATCCGGCACGATTTGCTACAGATCAAGACTGGCATAGAAAATAACAACTGGAAGAAATTTAATTCGGATTGACGTTGATCCTACAAATGAGGCGCTGAGGATCAGAATGAAGTAATATCGCAAGCTATAATTTTGAGAAAATCCCTTTAAAAAAATTTACAAACTATTTTAGACCGGGAAAGTGAATTCTTACATTTCTGCTATTTTAGGTACAACAAGGAACAGATTTTAAATATGTATTAGTTTTATTACAACGCACTTAATCCACTCTTGTACTGCCTACTTGATATCAAAGACACATTGGACTATCTGTTAAGCTGGCTTTATTTTCTTAATGGTTTCGAAATTAATAAAATGTCAACAGATAGAATAATATTGAACGTTTTGACATATCATTTCGTTCTACTTCTGAACAAGAAATGAAAACATTGTTGTTAAAATAATATAACAGTGTACATATATATTAACCGCCTCAAGAAAATTGAATGAATTAGTTTGATTAAGCTGGCTCTGTTGTATAAACCATCGTTGCTTCGAGGAAAAATTATAGAATAAAAGTAGTTTGAAAGTGGAGTTGTATCCGCGATGCGGTGCGAAGCAAACTTTGTATGAAATCAAGGGCTTTTTGAGTTGGAAGCGAATTTTTAAATTTTCGAACAATTAAGAAATCCGTACCTAAGGCCCCTAACTAAAAAAATAGTTTCACCAAGAAAAAAATAAACTTTAACTACAGGATAAGTTAGTTTTTTAGTTTTTATCGCCGTAATTATATAGCCACAACTAATACACTAAAATAAAAATATTTCATGTTACATTATATTATTTAATAATTATTATATATAATATATTATTTAATAATGTAATGTAATATCAAATATTTGTTTTCCTTAAAATATTAATTAAATTTAATTATAAACAGTATGTTGACAAGTTCAACAAATGGTCTGATAATATAGAGAGGAATAACATCCCTGGATTGGTTCACTTAAAGCCATTATATCAGTATATTCACCTAATATATTATTATATTACATTATATAAATAATGTAATATATTTTCCATTGCGTATTAGGCTCCATAAAAAAAATATGCACCTCCTTTGTAGATATTTCTTAAACGATACAAATGGCTTATAGAGGAATCATATACCGACTAACTGGCAAAACATTAATTTATATTTCTATATTTATAAATATTTCATATTATTTTGCAATAATGTGATAACAAAGCTTAAGTAGTGCGAGGTTTCGATAACGAAACTACCAGAAATCGTTTCCTATATTATACTCTCGCCAGTGGATCTTGGCAAAATCTAATTTAATATAATATATAAAATATATAGCATAATATAAAATATACAAAGTATGACCCTAAAGAGTCCATCCATCGATGTTCCGGTTTATTCCTTTTTCAGTAATATGTTCTTTATCCATCCTACCAACTTTACAATTTATTTATAGCGCAGTTATGAATTCCATATTCGAATGAATTAGTTTTAGAACACATATGTAGGAATACTTCCGAATACTAGTCTTTCTTGGGCGAAATATTTTTTTTTTTTTTTTTTCTGAAAGCTTAAATCATTCTTCTCTTTACATGATTCGTTAATAAGGAGATTAAATTTAATTTAATCCATGATTTTTGATTAAATAGAAATTACATGGTTTTGTCAATTCTTACTTTGGGGTTTCTGCAGTTTTGCTAAAGAGAAAAAATATCACACTTCTTTAATTATGAATTATTGCCTATTGAATTCCCTTTCCTTAAGATATTGGTATACTCTAGTTAAGGAGTCCCCGGACTTTTTAGATAACTGGACCTACTACTACCTGATCCTATGATATTGAAGTTTTGTGTTCATAAAAAAAATACAAACTGATTTACAAAAGTTTATTAAACAATGTATATTACAGGAAGTGTGCATAAGAAAATGGTAAGTTGAGAATAAAGGTCAATAAAACAAAATCGAAAGTGAAATTGGCATCACATAATAATAAAAACAATAAGATTAAACCAACAATTCTGCAGATAAAAAAAAATTCCATGAAAAATAAGAAATTTGGACAGTATTTTTCAGTTTGAAACATATTTATTTACAACTAGAGCATCAATATTAGGCTTGATGGAGCTCAATTTGATTCTTCTTCAACACTGATTGCTTTCGCCTTTACTACGGTAACCATCCTGAGTCATTTTTATTAACTATAGATAGTGTCTATTCATCTTATATCTAATTAATATAATGTCTAATTCATACATTCGATAATAATTTTTAAAATGTTCCATTGAACGTGCTAAGATGATTTCATTCATGGCTTTTGTTTTCTTGTTTCCTATCAACTGAATTGGCATATAATAGACATTTCCAAAGAGATTTGATGGATATTTCAGCACCATGGGTTAAAGCTTTTTCAGTACGAAATACTTTTCTAATTTATATTTTCTTTCTTAATAAAAAAAAATCTTATGAGCTTTTATTGACATGTTATAAAACCGTACACCAAGAATTTCTTCTATAGCATATACCATAAGAAACAAAGATCATCGCTCACGTACTTTAAACAACCTTTTGTTAATAATTTACAAATGAATTTTTTTTCTCAATTTGCTTGGTTTTCTAATCGTTTTATTTTGGTTTACATATAGTAGAAGAGGTTTATTTTGGTTACATACAGATTATGTGATATATTTCTGGATCAGAATGTTTAGGACCGTATGTCTATGAGATATATGCATTTCCAATGATATTAAACGGATATTTAACAACCCTGGGTTAAAGCTTTTCCTGTACCAAATTCTTTTCTATTAAGGTATCCAGTGATAAATGAAATAAAACTGGTCAAAATTAAACAGAAACGGCCTGAATTTTTTTTCGGATTCAGGTACGATTTAAAATAAAATATCAATTTGCTAATTGAAAAAAAAAAAGTTAATTACTCTTTCTGCTAATCTTAAGTTCTACATTTCAGTTTCTTGGTACACCATTAATAAAATGAATACTTATTGAAATTCGTTCTGAGCTGTCTGGAAAAAAATCCATTCATCAAAAAGAAACTGACGAAGGTGTTATTACCGATCATCAGATGACTTAATACTGTTGGGGAACTGCAATTTCGGAGCGTAATAAAAAAGCAGTGTAATTATGTGTGCTTTTAATTGCGGCGATAGAACCGCTTTGGTAATTTGCGTCCAATTTCATTGGATACAGAAGTTTAGTACAACGGTAGTCTGAAAAATTGGCAATTCATTGCTTGGTTTTGTGAGCGGTTGATATTTAAAAAAAAAAAGTAGTGGCCTTTTTTTTTTTTTCAATTAACATGAAAAACTCATTACAGCTAAATAGAAGTTTATTTTATTATAGAATAATTTTAAATCCATTATTTCTCGATAAAAAAAGTACTGTAACTAAATATACAAGTCAAGATATAAATTGAGCGCTTACCAAATAATATTATACCTACTGTTGTTGATGAAATAACTGCAACTAATTTGTCAATTATATAATAGAACTAATAATAATAATGATAATGCAGTGAGCATATTTTGGTGTGTACAGTTTCTTCTTAAAGCGCATTTGGATCCACTGTACTGTTTTAGGAGGCAATGATGCATCGTTATGCTGATATATATATATATATATATATATATATATATATATATATATATATATATATATATATATATATATATACCTACTTACTTAGCTAGTAATGGACCCATGAAGGGTTCAGTACTAGATAAGGACCATACTATTTCAAAGCCAACAGTTGTGCAAAGAGGTGATTTGGCCGAGATTGGAGGTATTACCTACTATGGGAGGTATTGCCTACTATTCAAAATCGGAACTTATCAAGTCTCAACTGTTGTGTAAAGCTACAAAATTAAAATTATGGACCTATGGAGCGGAAACTTAGGGCTTATCCCAAGATGATTGCCGTTAAATAAGAGTGTTTTAACTGTATCAAAGCAAGTAGGCGAAGATGGGCAGGACGTGTAATCAGAATGGAATGTGAAATGGTACAGTGGAAAATGTTGGAGGCGCACATCAGTGGAAAAAGAAAAAGGGGAAGACCGAGAAGCAGATGGATGTTGAGTGAGATGCGAGGAAGCTGGGAGTCCGCAATTGAAAGTCTAAACTTCGACCCGCTATATATCAACTAATACTGGTCTCATTTAGATGATTTTTTATTTTCGTTTCTTAGAGAATTTTATTTCATTTGATATTTTGATTCTACGTATCTTGAAATGTAAATCCTCAAATTTTTACGGAGGGTTAAGTTTTTTTTTCTTGGTCTATTACAAAGTTTCATTCTTGAAAATAATAAACCAAAAGAGGCGTGAACTTTTTCGATTAATACCTAAATTTATCCAAAAATGGCATTATGAATGAGCTGTAAATTAATTTATTTGACATAAAAATCCGAAATTTTTAAGGTTCTAAATCTGTTTCCCCTCTAGATATATTTGCTGATCAACAATAGGAATTCTAATGTTTCTTGTAGTTCTAAGTGCGACGAATATTAAAGCAAAATGTTCTTTTTTGCAAATTCACGCCACTTTTAAATTTATTACCACAAAAAACATTTAAACTAACATTTATAAAATAAATTATGTAACATTCATAAAAATTAAAACAAAGTAGCACTTAATAAATTAAATTTACAAGCCAGTCATTCAACAACATCATCATCAAAACTACCTGTAGAACTTGATAATTTGCATGTCTTCTCTTAACAAAAGGTATAAAACTTGGAGTATTGTAGATTTGCCTTCTTGCGTTGGCATCTCGCGTCACAATCCATTGTTCTTATTTTGAAGTCACAAGATATTAATATTAATTATTCTTCGTAAGTTGCAGTAAGCGTGGAAGGCAATGGTTTTAATCTACATTTATTCATAGACCATACCTATTCAGTAGATTCCAGAATGTTTCCCAGCAATTGTTGTACTTGATGATAGACCCGAAGGGAATGCTGTGAAGCTGCTGCACGTGTTGTTGGAAAATTTGCTAAATTAAATTTCTAAGAAAGGTTTCTCGTTACTACCTTATCATAACCAATCTATCGCAGGTCATTTAGTGTATTTACTTCATTTCCTCCAAAAAGGTGTTTCAAGAATACTTTTGCAATTTCAATGACCTTTTAGCGAATCCATTTGAGGTCTGTTGAACAGTGAAATCAAGGTCCTGCTAAAGGATTTTTGACTAATCCTTCTGGAGGTTTACTTAACCTACTACTATCTATATTATGGAACGTATTCAGACCATCCTGAGGTTAATAACTGCATTATTGTTTGATAGCGTTATCTATTTGTGTAAAAGTAACTATTATATAATAATTTGCAGCGTTTTTCTTTTCGTTACCATTTCCTATGCGACTGTGTGTTTGTTTTTGGTTTTAGAATGATAGTCCTCAACAAATATAAATACAAACAAATATAGGACGTTGTGAGCTTTGGAGTATTTTCTGTTAAGCAAATACCAAGAAAGGAATAAGTGATGAAGTGGGGAGGAAGTTATATTTAGAAATGTATTAATTTCTTTATTACAGAACCTACTTTAATCAAAGCTGTCATATAAAAACGAAACATAAACAATCTTTGTTTCATATCAAGTATTAAATGGTCAAAGAAAAATTAAACTTTGAGATCTCAACCAATTTAGTCAAAATCAAGCATCTCTACCACTTTTCCAATGAATTCACAAAAACATTGTATTTTAACATTCCTCGCATTAAGGACTACAAGAAACATTCAAATCTCTAGTGTTGATTTAGCAATATTTTCAAAGTTATAGTTGAAAACAGATTTAGAACCTTGAAAATTTCAAATTTTGATTTCAAATTAATTAATTTATAGCTCATTCATGATGTCATTATCGAGCAAATTTCGGTATTAATCGAAAAAATATTCTTCCGAGTACATACGTTTTTCCAGAATTGAAAAATTATGGTTTCGTCTGGGATATGAGGAAAAATACCATGTAAGAAAAAAGTTCTTGGCTTGGTTCTTTGATGCCGCATTTTTTATAGAAGCCGACATGGGAAATGATGGGACATATCAGAAATCATTCTACATATATCAGCTAATCCTCAGTATTTCAGAAAATTAATCATTTGTTTCATATCGACACTGTATTCGGTCTAAATATGCGGGCTAATATTACTATATTAAAATTTTACTGTACAATAATAACAAATATTTTTGTAGATTTTTAAAACCAACTTCGTGTAACTCGTTATTTGTTAATTATATTCTCGAAATTTGTTCAATATGCGTTACTTTGTAAAAATATGGGTTGATGAAAACCCAAATACGCTAAGACAAAAATTAAATAAATAATCATAGTTACTCTAAGCTCATGCTAAAGCCTCAATTACAAGCGAGGTGGCAGATTAATGGCAAGATCTGAAAACTTTTTAAAGAAGTTTAAACCTTCATTAACAACTGGTATGAATAATTTTTCGAGCGATTTACGTAATTGAATCAAATGTTTTACAATTATTTGAGGCGTCGGAATAATTCTATATATTTTTAAAAACCGATTCAATTGTTTTAGGGCTTACAAGCAGTGTCTGATTTTGCCCACCGCATACCATTAGGTTCCGACAAAAATTATAGATAAACTAGCTCTGAATAAAAAATATCTGATGTGGGCAACACATGACTTCCTTGTACGCCTATTAAATTATAAATCCGTGGCTCAAAAAGTGATACTGAATTTGGTTACTAGTTTCCGAAGATTGCAGTAAAAACGACACTCGGCGTCCCCTCATCCATCTATCGACACACCACAAACATACATACTTGTCACTGGAGGTCTCATTCCGTTATTATATGTAGTTTTCCTTCAGTAGGCAACTAGTTTCCAAGATACTTCTTCATGTTCCATGACAACAATAAAACTGTCAATATCACTGGATAGATATGGACAGTTTCGGCATTTTAAGCGGGAAAACCCACTTACCTAATATCTTATTCTCATGATGAAGACTTGTTGATCTCACAAATGGGGAGGAAAACTAGTATTTTAGACTCAATTTTAAAACTTAAAACAAGTAATAAAATGCTGAAAATTATTACACAATGGTTAATTATTTCCACTTAGTAATATTTCAAAAATTTCTATTCTGTCCAAGTAAAAAAAATTAAACAGTAGGCACCAACGGAAAGAAATTTGAAGATTTTCACAAGATGATCGACGTGAGAGTGCTGAACTGGGAGTGTTAATTTAAAAACTCTGTCAATGCAAGTAGGCTGTGATGTAAAATGATACAGAGGAAATATTTTATGTGCACTTCAGGAGGAAACAAAAAAAAGGAAAGACTAAGAAAGCTAAAGGAAGTAAAGAAATAATCCAAGGAAGAATAAAACAGAGAGATACGAGGAGGTCAGAAGCCCAATAGATAAGTCAGGAAGCAAGATGACTAGCCGCCAGGAGAATCAGTCTCAGAAGTTCCTTACGCAATATCTCAGCTAATAATGGTCCGATTTAAATGATTTTTATTTCGTTTTGTAGGGAATTTCATTGGCTTTCGTTTAAATACATAATAATGCAAATTATTAAATGCAAATAATGCACAAAGCACGTTTTTGCTGACGGATTTTTTTTGTCAAAGTGGATATTTCCGTCGAAATTTGAAAACCGAAAATTTTCGTGATTACAATACTTCCTTTACTTCGTACAAGGAAGTAAAAAAAAAATTTTGCGGACGGATTTTTTTTTATTCGATATTTGGATTCTACTTATCTTGAAACGTAAAACCTCAAATTTTGAGGGGGGTGGGGGAAGGGTTACAAAATTTTTCTATTGAAAGTCTAATGTCTGACCTTCAAGTAAAGTACCACTTCCGGTTTTCCAATTTAGACTAAAATCTAGTATGTTATTTAAATCAATATATGAGTTATAAATACTAAATTTGAGAAGTTTTGCATAGTATTTTAATATAATTTTTGATGGAAATCAATTATGACCTTCAAGTAAAGTACCACTTCCGGTGATCAAGCAGTGACCAAAAACGGAGATTCACAACTGCATTTTACAACAATCCTAAATACAAAATTTCAACTTTCTACGGCAAACCGTTTTTGAGTTATGCGAAATACGAACGTACGTACAGACGCCACGACGAAACTAGTCAAAATGGATTCAGGGATGGTCAAAATGGATATTTCCGTCGAAATCTGAAAACCGAAAATTTTCGCGATTACAATACTTCCTTTACTTACTACGTACAAGGAAGTAAGAAGGTTTTCCGTCTTTCATCTGTAATCTGATATTAAGATATTATTGACGGGACTACAATGATGAAAATTGCTGGACATGGCGGAGAAACGATGTCAGTTTATCACTATTGCGATCAAACTTCCAAATTTCATCTTTTTTTTTTTTTATCCCAATGCCGAGCGGAATCGTACGCTCCTCCCCCTGTGCGTCGGCTTGGACTGTAGCTCTTGGCTGCCCGACTGCCTCCTGGAGTAGCTGCCTGTCTTCCGGTACATCTCCGGTAGCCCGAAGGCTTCTCCCGTCCCCGAGTAATGCAATGATTCTAGCGACTCCCGTGTCACCCAACACCATTAAAAAAAACCGTCCACGCGTAAATATAACGCAACTCTAAATATATAATATCATATATTAAAAAGAAAGATTACGCAAATATCACAATGTTATGACTACGCACGAAATTTTTGGCAATGTATCCTTATAGGTATTATTATTTGATTTTCTAAGAACTGTAATTAATATCTTATCTTATGAGCAGTTGTATGCTGCTCATTTTATCTTAAAATAAATCATATATTATACAACTTTTGTTTCTTTTTTTTCATATTTGCATTAACTTGAATCCACACTTGCGAAATACGTAATCGGCAGCGTTTTTTCTGGTGGATACAAAAATAAGATTTTTATAATGTGTTATCTTAAATGCTAGCAATGTCTTGAATGCACATGCTAATATATCTGTTATAGATTTTAAATTAGAAAAATATTTGATTATGAAATCTATTCATAGCAAGTGCAGTATTTAGCCTTGCATATCAACTAGAACAGACTTCCGCAACAGGTTCTTTACCACGATAGAATTATCTAAACGTTATGTGTTAAGCCACAGATTACTCTCCACTCTCGTAGGCGATGTGGTTCAGTCCAAAAATGAATTGAAAAAAACAATCACACAGTTTAGTATTCGAATGACCTAACCAAGCCAAAGGCAGAAAGAGACGACTTTGACGTAAAAAAAAAAAAAATAAACGGAGAAATATTTCTGTTTACTGGTTAAGGCATGGGCTCGTTTCTTGGAGATAGCCTTAGACGTAGATGGAGGAGCAGCTTCGGATGTTGTAGGCGTCTCATCTGGCAGGCTCATTCCGATTTTTTCCTTAGCATTCCAGTTCCACAAGTGAACATCTGCTTCCCAGCTATCTCTAATAACCATTTTCTTGAACAATTATTAACCGATAATTAAATTCAATAAGTATTCTTCCCTTTATGCAAACGTTCAAAGTTTGGTGTATTCCAATTTAAAATTTTTTTAAACTAGTTTGCTGATTAGATTATAAATGATTATCCATTAATGGAAAGTAAGAAGTATCTCATTCCGTGCGATCCGCTACAAAATGTTCCGGCTTCCTGTAAATGTAATATATTAAAGCATCTTCAGAAAAGAATATGGCGGGAAATGAGGCAGTCATACGAGTATCGTAGTACACATGGTAAACTAACTAAGGTGAAAATGACTACTTTTCAGGAGAGCAAAAAATAAAATATATATATATGGGCCGATTTCGATTATTTTAAATTTCGTTGATGGAATTATATTTCTTTTATCTCATAGTTTCATGTGCAATTATTGTTTTACCTTTAGAAAAGCATATTATTTACCTTAACATCGAAGCTTTAGACTTCAAGATATTTTTCGTAAAAATGCATCTGCAATTTCAGCACTTTTCTGCTGCCGTAACAGTTTCATAACTTAACTACAGGCTGTATCGACCACACTGATACCAAAAAATCTAATTTTTCAAATTCCTTAGTTTAATAGGAGACTGACGATATGTGAAAACTAATGAGTAGGTTAGTTTTTCTAGATCTTCCGGAACAATGTTTACTTTCTTTCGAAAGTTATGGCCTAACTTAATTAGGGATTGATAAATTATTTGCCACTTCTATAATTTTGTTTCATTGAAAACTAGTTTCGAATGTTATACTTTCATCTTCAGTTCTAAAAGCACACAAAAATTCAATAAGAAGCAGACTATATTTTGAATTGCTTATTTTTGAATTTTTGCGTGTTTTTAGATGCGTTTTGTTAGATCTGAAGATGAATGTATAACATTCGAAACTAATTTTCAATAAAACAAAATTATAGAAGTGGCAAATAATTTATCAACCCCTAATTAGATTGACCCTTCTTTACCATCATGCGGAAGTCATTTATCAATCGCCTTATTGGAATTATATACGTTCCAATTCTTAATAAACTTTATGCTAAGAAAGTAAATGGTATACTTACTCTCTACTGTTAGTACGAATATATAATCTGTTGTTTGAGATCCGATAAGCAAATCTCATAAATTTTAATCTATTATTTCAGCTGAACTTGCTTCATAAAATTCTTGTTATTCCCTTTATTGGTAGTGGGGGTATTGCATGCTCACGGTTAGAGGTTGGTTGATCTGAGGTCATTTGTGCACACGTTAAACGTACTGAATTATTTTGTTAGGTTTATTGGGTATCATATACAAAGATTCTTTACTATTTATTATAGGGAAATCCGCAATCTTGTCTACTATTGCCCATTGAGTAATTCTATCAAACCTGCACACTTGATAAAAAGATACGTTCTCCCGTCCCGAAACGAAGCCTTGGATTAAGAGACGTATGTCGTATGTTGGATCTGATGGATTTTAAGTTTCAGTCCAAATGAATATCCTATATTCAGGAAAAATACAACTCAGTATTTTTACATAATTACTTAATAATGATAGAATAATTTAATAGTAATTATTTAAGTGAATTGTTCATAATAACACTAATAGAGCTTGAACAAGAACACTGTTGATAAGTAGAACCACGCCCACTTCTTATCAGACGTGACGATTCCGGAGTATTACCCATTGTTTTTTGGGACAATGCATATAAAGTTATATTTTGTTCTTTTTAATGAAATATACTTTCAGAAAAAAAAATTAATCAATTTTAATTAAAAACATGGATTACACTGCACAACTCCAACTGCAAAAGATATAAATTTAAGTATTCAATTGCAAAACAAATTTAAACTGTTAAATACATAGTAAATTTCATGTTTTATTATGTAAAGAAATTTATGATTATATAGTGTTTGGTAGAGTTCATTCAGAAATATGTTTTGAAACTTTGTATAAATTAAAACTTACCTTCACATAGCCACATTTTTTTTAAATTTCTATAAATACTCCTGCAAACCTCAGGAATAATTTTGGAAATGGTACTTTCATGTAGCCTAGTTGAATACATTAGGGACCTGTAAGATTCTCCTGTCGCTAAGAATCTAAGAGTAAGACTGAGATATATGAAAAACTCGAAATATATGAAACACAGTACTACAGAATGCTAATATGATGAACAGTAAATATATTAATTGTATGTAGTTAATATGTTACCTTTCTTTAGAAGAGATGGCTTCACGCATGTGTGTATTGATTCTTGATATATCATTTGCAACAAACGCAGGAAGTTCATTAAAATTCTCTCCATCCATCCTTAAATAATTTCTAAATGACAACCAATCTTCCTCCCTTAGTTCGCTTTGAACCATGCTTAATACCCCTTGCCCTTCTTGACGCCGTGAGATCCAGCTTATGGTCCAAACCGAACGAGATCTCTTTTTTTTTTGCCTATTTATCTCCTCTAAATAAATTAAACCACCTGCAAGTGCCGCTGCTCCTCCAGCCATCAGCAAAGCCCTTCTCTGCTCCATTTTAATAACTTAGAATACAAATTTAAATTCGTCAACTTAAGGTAAGTAACCTAAACTTATGACAAGCAACGTATCAAAACAACCGTTATTTTCCTGGCAAACCTAGCGGATTAATTTGAAACTACAACATTTTGTTCTGAAATATATGCATATATTTCAGAAAAACCTTTGAAAAAGTATCAATTTTTTATAATCTGAAGAATTTAAAATAAATTTCGAATATTTTTGTGCGTTACTATATATTAACTTCCCTATGTGGCTGAAAATTGCAATTTATTGATCAAAAACTTGCGTAATGATCTTCCCCTAATTGCTCAAAATGGAACTAATAACTACAATTTATTGATAAAAACTTTGATTAAAAAACTTACTCGTTTAAAGCGGCCTTTATACGAAAGTTCGAATAATTGAGTTGAAATTCCCTGTTACTGGCTCAACTGATAACACTTTCTTTTCTCTTTCAACTAGAAACAACATGCAAATCTATAAATTAGGATACATATTCAGCGTATGAAACTACGTGATATTTATCATAAATTGAAATGATTTTTTTTATTTGCATATAATTATTCAACATACTTTTAGCCTGTATAGATGATTTTAGGCAACTCTTATTGGGCCCTTCGGAGGCCCAAGCCCCAGGGATTTTTCTACTCCCCCTCTCCCTCTGGTCCTTCCGGACGACGGGCCTCGATAGTTGATATGTTCCTTTCAAATATTTATCGATATTACCTCTAAAATTAACTTTAGTTTAATGGACCGAAAAAAATTAACTGTATTAATACTCCTTGACTTTTCTAAAGCTTTTGATTCCCTGGATCATTCTATCCTTTTTACCAAATTAAAATCACTATCCTTTTCCAACAGCTCTATCCAATGGTTCAAATCTTTCCTTTCCGATCGGACTCAAGCAGTTACCATTCCTAATCAACCCCTATCTTCCTTTCTTACCTTGTCCTCAGGAGTAGCCCAAGGTTCGAGTATTTCCCCACTGCTTTTCAATACCTATATAAATGATCTTCCTAATTCAATCCACCACTGTTCCCACCACTTATATGCCGACAACTTCCAAATCTATTTATCCTTTCCTCCTTCTGAGCTATTAGTAGCGTTTGCCAGTATCCAGGAAGACCTAGATAGAATCAGTGCCTGGGCAAACCTGAACAGATTAAGTTTAAACGCTATGAAAACTCAGGCCATTGTCATAGGTTCCAATTCCCTCCTCAGATCCAATGACACCTTTCCTACTTTAATCCTAAATGATCACCCCGTCACGTTCAGCTCCTCAATCAAAAACTTGGGTATTACTATCGACCAAACCCTTTCCTGGAAACCCCACATTGCCCAAATTTCCCGACGGTCAATAAGTACCCTTAAATTATTCCATCGTTCTCGTCTTCTTCTCCCACAACCTACCCGCAAACTCCTTGTGTCCTCTATTATCTTTCCCCACTTTGACTACGGATGTGTGGTATACGGGGGCCTCTCGAATGTGCTCGAGGACAGATTGAAACGGATCATGAACTGCTTTTTAAGATTTGTCTTCGGCACCTCGAGACGGGCCCATGTGTCCCACCTATACGGCGAGTTGGAGTGGCTCTTTCCCTGCAACCGTAGACAATATTTCCTCGGATCTTTTCTATACCAAATCATCACCACCCACCATCCTTCCTACATCTACAGCCTCCTACAATTCAAATCCTCGGTCCACGCACTGGAAACAAGATCTCGCCTTTCTGACCTCCATACTCCCTCCCACAGAACCAAAACATTCGAACGCTCCTTCCTCGCCCGCTCCTCTACCCTTTGGAATTCCTTTCCTTCTAATATCCGACATGCTTCTTCTCTATCCTCATTCAAATCCCTCCTTTTTCAACACCTTCTTTCTCTCCAAAATGATGCTCTCTAATTGCGAAATTTTAGTTTAGGTATAACATCTGGATCAGAAGTGGATAATAGATTTGGATAATGTACAAACTTTGCTGATCCATTCATTATTTTTGTGTTTTTCATTTTCTCTGTTGTTTTTTTTTTGTTTTGTTTTTTACTTTTTTCTTGTTTTTTCTCTTTTTTTTTGTTTTGCTCAAATTAATTATATTTTTTCGATAAAAAAACCTATTTATTTGCTTATTTATTTTACAGAAGATATTGTAAAAATTAATTGTTCTATATTCTATAGTCTTATGGCCAGATAATGTTACTGTTTTATTGGTTCCTTCATGTTATTCTTAAGGGACCTAGTCCCAGAATAAAGTTCTTTTATCTATCTATCTAAAATTGGCTGCACAAAATAATCATTTTTAGAAGTTCTATGTTAGGGACGAATTTAATGTAATTAAACGAAAATAGTTTATATAAATATTGTAATACATGCAAACTATACATATATATATATATATATATATATATATATATATATATATATATATATATATATATATATAATAATTGCTTCTAGCATACTAATTCAGATGGATATTCGCGAACTAAATATGAAATAGCAAATCCGGTCTCTAATAACAATTTGGGGAGTGTGTATTTATTAGTGCTTTTGAATTTCAATGAAAGTTTCTAACACCTTTTGATGACATGAATATTAAGTGATATGCGTATATTGCGTAAAAAAAAAACGTTCTAAATCTTCTGAATTAATTTTATGGATAATTCATTCACGCCTACAATTAATTGCCGTTTCAACGGTATAAAAAAATAAAAAATCCAGACCTCAATGGGTTGTAGGTCCAAATCGCTCTTTAAAATCATAACCCGTAATTAAAAGTTTCGTACTAATTACAGGTCGCACCGTTTGAGAAAGGTGCTTTTTATTGACGTCAAATTTTTTTCCCCTTTCTCCGACAATACTGGAAAGTAATTATAGATGGCTGTGTATTTTTAAAAGGGAATGTGTGGGCCAGATGTTACGGGGCTGGCCATGGGCTTGTGTAATTCTGCCATGGCTAGCTTTCATCCAAACGTATATTACATCGATTCATTTATTGATTTCGTTTGTAACAGGGACCTCATCTACCAACTTGAAGCACGATACCAAAGTATTTCTAGACTGAGACAACAGCAATGCTCTCTGAACCAAAAAAAAGGTCCGTTTACCAAAATGTATTTTAACTATCATAGCATCCAAACATTAATTACTACCAAACCTTTGTCGTCGTAATCTTTCCGTTATCTGAATTAATGTAAAATACATAGTATTGTGAGTTAAATAAATTCTCTTAAAATCTTTGTTATTCTCTTAATGTTACGGGGAACATTTAAGCAGTAATTTATGATGAAAAGTTTAAAATCCTCTCACCGCCCATTGATACTAATCAACCAACAAATAAACAACTATACAAACTTAAATTGTAAGCGAATATAGAATTAATAAACAGGAATAGAAGTTGGACATTTTCCTCCTACTTAACAAACTTTTCTGGCCAGTCCGATACCTAGCCTATTTTCTTATCCCTGCTATAATCCAATAGAGACCATTTCTTAGTATTTGAATTCCTCTAAAGCACAACCTTCTCATATCCTCAACTTTCGATTCTCCAATAACTTATCGGATGAGTGCATACTAGTTGCTAGTGGTCTCTTACTCCTGTCGTTGCTGGAGCGCATTAGACTACCAGGCTATCCAAGACGGAGTATACGTCGAACAGAAGTAACAATTGCATACTTCTCGGCCTTCTGCTCGTCGTTAAGGCGTGGATGCAGTAAGATCTCTGTGGTTTCCTTGCTCTATTATTATTAAGTCACAATATATGTCATACATGAAATTACGAGAGTCAGTAAAATGAAAACTTTACAAGGATAGTCTATGAACCATATCAACTCACAGAAGTCTCAGGTAAGAGGTCACTCTACCTCGCTTATGAATAGGTCGCACAAATCTTTCATATTATAAACTTATCATATAAGTTTTTAATTACGTCTACTTAATGTGAATATAAATACATTGCACCTGTTAGATCATTTCAGAAGAATTAAAATCAACGTGCGTGCCGATTTCTACAACCAGAAATAAACAAAAAAACATTGTGCCGTTTCTACGATCGATCTACTTATGCTGGTATGATAATCACGACCATGAAAAATATATATATGTATTTATGCTTTCAAATCGAATAAATGTTTTTAAATATTTACTGCCTCGTGTTCGAAACAAATGATGTAAACATTACGTTATATATTAATTTACTGATTAAAACTGCACTGTAGTCGGTGCCCTCTCCAGCATATTATCTGCCTTGAAGGCTCAAGTGCAAATTGCATAAAGATATGGTTTATAGCCAACGGAACTTCAGAAGCTGAAGATAATTATCGGTGGCAGTGAATATTTACTGGAAAGGTTTTAGATTAAAATTATTTATGCCTGAACTGGATATGGGTAGTGGAGAGGGGACAAGTGTTCACATGGTCAACACTTTTTTTGAGATTGGAGGGCGCCTGAGGGAATGCGCCATTGGATTTAAATGGCATCAAAGAAGATAGCTCCATACTTAAGTTTCGCCAACACTTTATGTCTTTTCTGACTTTGAAACCAAGAAAGAAAATATATTTATTTTTCCCATAGTAAGGTTATTTACTTTCATTCCGCGGAAAGTATTGCGATAGGGTCAAAATTTCGAATAGCAGTTTTCAACAGACCTATGTGCTTCTGAGTTCTCTGAGTCCAGAAAAACCATCTGAATGTGTGTGTTGGTTACGATTATCTCTTGAACGGAGGAACTGATTTTTTTTTTTTTGGGGGGGAGGGGAGGGGTGGAGGGAGATTTCAATCTGTGATGTCTGCTTACCAAATCAAACACTCTATGCGCATTAGTGACTGCAAAGTAGCCGAAAGACGTGTTTTTCCGTATATTCCGTCAAAGCAGCTCTAACAATTTTTATTAAACTTGCCTAAAGTTTTATTTTTTACGAAAAAAGTTATGGCGAAAAAAAACAACTTTATTTGCGCATAACTTAAAAAGTATACATTTCATAGTAAATTACGAGTATGTACATAATCATTTGAAATTCAATTAAGTTTCCTTCAAAATAAAAATAAAATCATAGAAATCGGACTGGTATTAGCGATGATATAGCAACTTTCTTATCTTTATGAAGTATTCTATAAATGTTGTTGTGAAACCCGTTTATTTAGTTTTCGTTTTTCGAATAATTTGGAAACTATTCATCTCTCGGGACATTCCAGATGCTCATTTAATGACAGTTAAAAGGTCTACAAAGCTGAACTTAAAAAAAAAAATCCTTAAGTGACATTAGCCAAAGATACAGCAAAGAATATACTATTTGTATTGGACTTTGATATTTATAACCACAATGAGATTGTTCACTTCTTATTTAATCCAAACAATTTTACCATAAATTCTCAGCTCTTCTATTGGTAGTTGTGAATAATTTTTGTAGCTTTATATCAAATGCTCAGAATTCAGTTGTATCAGTTTACTGAGTTATCAGATTTATGACCACTATCCCCAGTGACATTGCCAGGATTCCGTTTCGGAGGAGGAGGGAGGTCCGTCCAAGATTTTACTTTTAAGGAACCCACCACATCGGGGTATGTCCGGGGACCCCCTCCTGGAAAATATGAAAAAATCTGGAAGAAAATTGTTGAAATTGTAACAAAACTGACAGATTTTGAGCCTCCCTAAAACCCGTCCAGAAAAAAAAATATATATATACAATTTTGTTAAAATTTCAACAATTTTCTTCCAAATTTATTATATACATACAATATCAAGTATTCTTATTTAAAAAAATAATCAAAATGTAAAAATTAAAAAAAAAAGGATTATTGTATAATAATTTTATCTGTGCATAAAATTATCATTTCAAAAACATGCCTCCCTACAATCCTTCTAGAAAAAAAATTATTACATACAATATTCAGTAAACATTTTTTTTTAATTATACGTAAAAATTAACATTTCGAAACACATTTTTTTTTTTAATTTAACATACATATATAAATAGAAAATGTAATTCAACCATAATCTCGGTTTGTAGTTAAAAGTGACCAGCTGCAATTTTTACAAACATAAGGTTTATTGCTTTCAATCTGAGCCAGATTTACGCTTCATTATTGACAAAATTATGAAGTTATTAGTTGATTATTGATAATTTCAAAATTTCAAATTTGGCTCAGGACAGGTAGAAAGAAACAAACCTAATCTTTGCAAAAATTGCAGTTGATCACTTTTAGTACCAAGGAGACAGTATGTTCACAAGATAAGTCTTATTTTTCAACACTTGGCCATTTCATGGAAGATTTGATCTGCTGTAATGGTACTGGGTAGTGGATTGACAGTAGGGCTAGCCCATTGTGCCAATCATTCACCATAAAGTTTCTCAAGTAGTTTTGGATTTTTTTTTTAATGATGAAACTGTTTTTTCTACTTCTGCTGTTGAAACTGGCAATGCAGCCAATTCCTTCAACAAATAATTAATATTTGCATAAAAGTTAACATCACACTCATCTAGAATTGACATAATCGTATGGGGCCTTCCTTGTTTGATGATATTTTTCCATTAATGACACCATAAGATGTACTCTGTT
Source organism: Rhaphigaster nebulosa (assembly GCA_948150685.1). Taxonomy (NCBI): domain Eukaryota; kingdom Metazoa; phylum Arthropoda; class Insecta; order Hemiptera; family Pentatomidae; genus Rhaphigaster; species Rhaphigaster nebulosa. Next base: position 36,772,906 of record OX411308.1, read on the forward strand.
CAATTACTGTTTCTGATACTTTCTCTCCATAAAACAGCTGAAGTGATTGAAATTTCTTAAGCTGAGATTGGTAAACATTTTTGGTTAGTAAAATATTAAATGGTTCCAAAATATTTTTATTCATTCTAAATCGACCATTTAGCCCTTGGATTAAAGTGTCCAAACATGGTAAAAACATTGATCAACGAAAATATTCTGCTGGATTTGTGTGAGGTAGTTGTCCTTAATTGTTTCCTTTCTAGTTCTTTCATTAATTTCTCTGATTTTTTTTAAGAAGGTTAGAACATTTTTCGATGTCACTGCCAGGTTCTTAACTTTGCTGTAGCAATTTTTTATGCAAGGTTATAATATCATCGGCATACTTTACAGCAGTAACATAGACTCATTATCTGACTTTTCAAGTTAGTTAGTAAGAGGGTCATATTGAAAATAAACTCCCAAACAAATAATCTCACGACGAAACTGCTTTTTTCTGCAGAAGCAAGAAGCATCGAAGCAGTAGTAGAGGTTGTTCGTTCACTTACAGATAAATTTTGTAGACTTTTCACGATGGCAGAGAAAAGCTCTATGAAGTTATTAATTGTAGCTTGCCGTTCGATGTATCGAGTCTGGTATAAACCTACCAGACTCAGGTATGAGAGAGATATTTTAATTTTTAACAAATCGTTGGTAAGGGCGTTGTTCCTAAAAAGATTCTTGATTTCGCTTACCACATCCAGGCAGTTTCTTATTGAAACTATCTTAAGTGGGTCGGTCAGTACCAAATTTAAGCGATAGGCTGCACACAGCTTTTGGGTAAAGTCCTTGAATTCTTTTTGAACTCCCTGATGTGCTCACTAAAAGTTGAGTAGACATCGTAGCCTTGTCCCACTGTGTTGTCTATATTCAATCCCGAATCGTTGCATGTTTCCAAAATGACCTTACAAATATTTTCTGCTGATCTAATGAGCACGAAATATATGAAAAATTAATTTGTGATGATTGTATTCTTAGGAGCCTCATTCATAAGACCTGGCCATTTTTGCAGTGTCTTCAACAACCCCTTAGTTCACTTTAACGTAGAACCGTAATATCTTACTTTGTACGATAAAATGGACTTTTTTTTTTTTAAATACAATAAAATTATAGTGTTTAAGAAAAAAAGTAATTGCACGAAATTTCATTATTTTTAACTTAGAATTGAAATCTATTAACCAATTTTTTATACGACATCGTGGTAAGGAATAAATTGCAGAAACAAAATAGTATTCGTTTTTGTGAAACATTTTAGGTCCTTTGGCTCGAGAACGGGTAGACCTACGAAAAAAAGTAACACAAGACGTCGACATTGTGGAGTCGTTTTGTTGTTTAATATTAACTATACAATACCCAATTCGTTTATTCTGCAAAAAATAATAGGTAACCGGTAATATTTTCTATGCAACGTATATTATTTATGAAATAACATTAAAATAGGTTCATACAATTTTCGTTTACAGATAATCATAAGTAAACGTATTTTGTAATTTCGGGGGATGGGGAGAGGGGGATCCGGACCCCCTGCACCTCTCCTCAGCTACGCCATTTACTATCCCATGTTTTAAACGATGTTATACATAAAATAGCTCGAGAGAAGAAAAATACAACCTTTCAGTAAACAACTAACACCCATCCACCCTTTCATTTTTTGATTAACTTTCACCTGTATAACAATGCATTCTGATGTTTGGAGTGGCCATCATATTCTAAATCTAAACCCTAATGAACATCTATGAGATCAGTTTTCAAGACAAATAAAACGCCCAAGATTACCAGAATCGTTTCGAATATTAAGACTTGTTCAGAAGGAAGAATATTAATCACATTGCATCAATAATATCACATCGAGTCCAAGCCATAATAAATGTAAGTGGAGAAAAGATCCCTTGATGTAATTAGTAATTGAAAAATTAAAGTATCTTTTAAATTTGTCTTTTTTTTATTTTTAGGTTTAATTATTTAACTATTTGTTTTATACGACCTATGTTTTTCGCTTTCCCGTTTATGGCTAAGTGCATCTTAAATTTAGAAATACTAAACAAAACTTTAGCTTTAGATGTATAAAAAAATAATTAACCTATTTTGAACTGTTCGTTTTAACATTTTTTTATTCAGACATTTAGAAATACAACTGACAGTTCCATGAACAGTAGACTATCATCGAAACATCGAGTAGACATCGAAACAATTTAGACATTTTTATTTTATTTTGCATTTGTCTTTTCCAATCACAAAGCAGTCTCTGCCGCCTTGTAGTCTCATTATCCTCTTGTAGTATCGACATTAGTAAGTAATACAATTGTAATTTTCAGTTTAAAAAAAATCGGAAGGATTCTACAATATTCAAGCTAGAGATATGAAAGGCAATTCACGAATAATCACAGAACCCAGATTATATTTTATTTTTACTTTATATTTTCCCTTCACCATCCGTGAAGGAATATTCATGTCTTTGGTCGTAACTGCAAAACAAATACATTTTTGATGATACGGGGCCAATAAAATAATTGCCATATTGGATCGGAATTTAAAAAAAAAAAAAATAAAAAAAAAACCCTACACATACGTCCTTTTACCTGATTTCAAGGAACTTTTATGCCAAATTTGAAGGAAACCGAACAACGCATTCGAAACAAACGAAGCACCCAACGGTTAAGTTGAAAAAAAAAACTGCAATAATTTTGTTTCAAGAGTTTATTTTTCATATTTACTTTTATCCACAATTTCTTTTGAAAAAGATAAAGTAATCGAAGATTATTTTTTCTTTCCTAGGCTGCTGCTCCAAGCAGGTAACAATGAATACCAAGAGGTTCATCATCGCCTACTAGTTGCAGTACTTGTTAATTTTTTACGCTTTGCAGGCAAGTGATTTATCAGCCTTTCAAACTTTCAACTGTCGAAACTGTTATATATCTGTTACTTCTTCTTCTTCTTCTGGCACTACAGACCGAAGTGGTCCTTGGCCTGCTTCAGCATTTGCTGCCACAGGTCTCTATTCTCCACCATACGGATGTCCGCCCGCCGCATGCATGTATGGGCATTCATATCCCTATACCATCTTAACTTTTTAATTTTTATGGTGTCAGATAAGCGCAGGTTCTTAAATAGATTATATATTTCCTTATTTTTCCTAATGCGCCATCTACCATCTCCTTTAAAGGCACCTCCATACATTCTTCGCAACACTTTCCTTTCTAACCTATTAAATCTTTCCGCTGTTGCTTTATTGATAATCCATGTTTCGCTTCCATATGTGACCACTGGTCTAATCAGGGTTTTATACATGCTGTTCTTAGTGATGCCTGAGAGCAGGTTGCTCCTTACCACTTTTCTTAGTGCATAGTACACTCTTTTACCTGCTATTATCCTTCTTTTCACTTCTTCTGCTTCATTTGCTTCAAGAGTCATTACGAATCTGAGATACAGAAAAGCACACACTACTTCAATATTTTCACCAACGATTTCGTAAAAAGCAGCATGCTGTCTTTTTATTCTTTCTACAATCATTAATTTGGTCTTCACGATATTTATTTCGAGACTTGCTCTTCTTGCTTTCCCACTCAAAGCCGTAAGCGCCTCCTCAATTACTATGCAATTATTACTTATCATCTGCATTTTCCATTATTTGTAGTGATTTATTCATGATCGTACCGCTTCCGCCTGTATTTATACTCTTCACAACCTCGTCCAGAACTAAATTGAACAGCATGGGGACCATGGCGTCTCCCTGTCTTAGTGCATTCATTATTTCCATGGTTTGGATAGTTCTTCGTTTGCTCTTATCTGACAGTTAGAGTGCCTCGTTGTCATCTTGGTTAAAGATATCAGTTTAGGAAGGATTTTCGCATCTGTCATTGCTTCATATACCATGGATCTGAAGGTTCTACCATATGCAGCTCTTAAACCATTAAACGGCCGCCATGTCACCGTGTTGTATATTCACATATTTTCATTTATCTGCCGAAGAGCAAAGGTCTGATCTATTTTTCTGAAAACGACATACTGCTCTTTCATTTAATAGTGTGCAAGTCGGTTGTACAATCTTTACAAACACGGCGAAGATTTCATACCTCCCATTGAGCAAATTGATTCTTCTTTTATTGCTACATTCCGTCATATCGTCTTTCTTGTGGATCACATGGTAATACATCAGTTCCATTTTTCCGGCATGCGTTCTTCTTCCCAAATGCATTCTATAAGTCTATGCATTCCTTATAGCACCTTATCATCCATAATTTTGAATTGCTCAGCATTTATATTGTCTCTACCCGGATCTTTATTTCTTTTCAATTTGCAGATTACTTCATGTAATTCCTTTATAGTTGGGGGAGATTGTTTCTTCCTATTGAAATTATCCAGATTCTCTCAGCTTGGATTCTCTGAAGGTGATAGTGGCTGATCCAGTAGTATCGTCACTACCACTATTCAACAGTTCTTGGAAATGTTCTTTCCATCTTAGAATAATCTCTTGGTTTTGCGTTAGGAGTATAACTTCCTTGCTTTTGATCCAATTTTTACGAGTGTATGTCCTTTCTGTAATGCCTCTGTTTTCCTATAAAATTTTCTGCTTTCGTTTTTGTTGGCCGACTCTTCCTTAACTTTAAGCTGCTCCTGAGGTGCCTGCTTTTCCTTCTTCTTGACGATATTCTTCGTCTCTCGCTTTGCTTCGCACTACTCCATATTCTGTTGCCTAGTTTGTCGCTGCAAGCTCTTATGTCGCAGGCTGTTTCTCTTTTCTATAGGTTTCTTGCATTCGCTTTCAAACCGTTTCTTTTTTTGAACTCCTGACCCACGGTTTCTGCAGCTACGGTCGATATAATCTGTTCTAGTTTGTACCACCTGTCGTCAATAGTTGGATCTAAATCTCTATCCGCATGAGATTCGTTTAGTTTTCTTTCCATAGTTTCTTTAAAGAGTAATGATGTTTCTTCCATTTTGAGCTTATCAGTATTCCACTTTCTGATAGTTACAAGGGGATATCTTGACTGCTTATTCTCTGCTTGAATTTCATCACCACTGAATAGTGATCTGACTCTATGCAAGAGCCTCTGAAGCTTCTTGCATCCATTGCACAACTAAAATGCCTTGCGTCCACACAAAAACGGTCGATTAGATTTGCGGTTTTTCTATTCGCTGTGCGCCATGTCTGTTTGTGGGAATACTGTGCTCATTATAACCAACATTTTGAAAGCTGCAAATTGAATCAGTCGTTCATCTTTATCTTTTGCATTATTAGGCAGACTATGGTTTCCTGTTGTGTGTCTGTACAATTCTTCCTCCCCGATTTTGGCATTAAAATCACCTGCTACCATATTTATATCATACTTGGGACAGGAGAGTTATACTATTTCTAGTTTTGTGTATAAATCGTCCTTGATTTCTTCATCTTTACCTTTTGAGGGTGCATGTGCATTAATTATGCTTATGTTAAATGCGCTCCCACGTAGTCATATCTTGCATATACGGTTGTCAACTGGCTGAAACTCGATTATTCCGTTACGGTATTTAGACCTGAGTAGAATAACACATCCAAACTCATGTTGATCTTTACTTCCGCTGTAATACAGAGTAAAGTCATTCCTTTGAAGCATGCCCACTTCTAACCATCAAACTTCCTGAAGAGCCGCTATATCAAAAACATGTTTAGTGCACTCTAGCCTGATTTTATCAAAAGTCCAAGGAGCGTCCTCACGTTCCAAGTTACCAGTCTATATATTGATGTGTCAATTTTACTTAAGTCGGGTCGTTTTTTTTTTACGTTGATAGGATTGTTAGCTCCATGCCACAACCCTCCTCTTCAATACTTTTGCCAGTGGCATGGTTGAATTTTATGTTTGCGTATGTTTGTAAAATTCAATTATATTAAAATATTTTGATAACTTTAAAAGTGTGATCTTCTTTGGCCCTACTATTTTTGGGAAATGTTTTTGTAATATCACTGCCCTAGTGGCAGATCTAGATTTTGTGCTACCCTGGGTGGTACGACATTGCGGAGCCCTCTCTTAGGCGGTTTTAGACGGTACTGGTACTGGCGCCAGCTTAATTTTGCACCCGCGTCATTCACTTTCCCTCAATAACATCCAACAACAGTATTTTGATATATATATATATATATATATATATATATATATATATATATATATATATATATATATAGAGAGAGAGAGAGAGAGAGAGAGTGAGAGAGAGGGAAATAGAGAAGTGATTTATTGAAAATCAGTGCTGCCCAATATATATATATATATATATATATATATATATATATACATTTTACATTTCTTTCTTTTTTTTTCCTTCCCTTTCCCTTTTATCACTTAATAACTCATCTACATAATGCATAGCATTTTCATCTTTATTCGATTGCACTATATTTTTTTTTCTATCTTTTATATATTTTAATCCACCCAACTTCTCACCTTTCCATAGTTCTCTCTTCCAGTTAACAATCAACCCTTTCTTAATCTATTATACAAATTCTATTTTAGAGTTGACAAAACAATATCATCAGACCAAAACATGATATGTGGAACTTTATTGGGGAAAAAAATAATGGTAATTAATAATCATTTTCTTAATTATTCCTGTGAAATATGATCAACAACTATTAATAAGTCTCGTAGTTGTTTGATTAAATTATGTAGAAATAATAAATAACTCACATTGAATAATTCAATACATAATGCACCCTAGTTACCTTTCTTTTAATGAACAGGAATATCTTGGTAATAAAAAAAAACAATCGAGCCATTGGTTAAAATGTCATCTCTTCCTGGCACATTCTTTTTTTTTTGTAAAAGTTATTTATTCCACGGGACTTATTTTAAACAAAAAGTGTAGCTACTATGTAATTTGATCCTCGCCAAGGATGCCCTCAGGAGTGATTAGTCAGCCGAAAGAATGTTCCCTCCTTCTTGGGCCAAATAATCCCCTAGCCTTCTGCCATATTTATGTATAATTGGCTTACCATTATATCTCGACCCTCGGTCATTCCTTATCCGATATATGGTCCTCGGTATGAGGGAGGGATACCTATAGTTATGGGGGTAGGACTCTTCGCTGTCGGGAATAAACTTGAGCTTATCCGTGGGAAAGATCAATTGGGGGTTTGGGGTATGAGTTTTACGAGTCTGGAAGAACTGATATGGTTGCTTACATTTTAAAATTCTATTGACATTCTTTTTTCAATGGTAAATTTCTGTGTAATTTATTTTAAATACCTCAAAAATCACTGTTTTATTTGAGCAATCAGAATTTCAAGTGAACATATCCCATGATTGGCAGTTCTCTAAATTAACCGAACAATCATATACCTGTGCTCTGCGACATTACGCATACTTTTTGCGAAACTTATTTTTTAGACGTTTAATATATTTACTGAAACAATGCCCCATTTTTTGGTCGTTGTTTGTCTATCGGAATATTCAGTTTTGGATCATTGTTCAGTGACATGTTTTGAGCTCTAAGTTAGTGCAATATCTATGTGGCCTTGCATTGGAAAAAAAAGAAGCAGCAGTCCAATCTTGAACTTGGATGAATAAACAAAATAGTTCCGAAAATGTTATTCTTAATAATGATATATAAGATAGTTGGCTATGGTTATAACGGATGTAGTCAAAGAGTTTTCACCTATAAGTCGGTAAAAGAATAAAGCACAAGTTATGAAAAAATCAATGAAAATACCACTTAATGCTTTATTTAGAAATGTATATTCTAGAAGAAGCCAAAAGGAGCAACAGTAACCTAATCTAGTTTATAATCTTTGCTATTACTATATTTTGCTTTCTTTAGTTATTTTTCTATATTTTGTTTTTTTTTTCCTTCAGAGGAACGCCCACAACGGTGGGGTAGTAAAGGAGTATTAGGCCACCATTTAATTTTTTTGTAAGTTCAGTATCTCTTAATGATTGTTGATGATAATATTTGAATTTCTTTATATTTATAAAAGTGCTTAATTTATTTCTGTATTTTTTATAATTACCTATTAGCATTAAAAATTTAATGTTACCGTCCTCATCTTTATGCCACATTACGAATGATATAGGCCAATTATAAATTATATATAATCGACCCTGGATCTATTTTATATTTATAGTATGATCCTTGCAGATAATATCATGATTAAGCTTTGTAACTGTCAGTTGATTAGACATAATCAGGGAAGAAAAACTAGCAGGCGCCATTTCATTATTATCAATTCTTCAGATAAGCTATCTGCTACAGATTGAGTAATGAACCCTCCATTTGTGGTTTGTGCTTGTTTATATTCTGTAAACGAAGATTGCTATCGTTTGCTACTTATGTACAGTGTGCAATGAATACAACAGCGACTCTTGTAGGACACATGCTTATCAGCAATGTTTATCATGTTCGAAGTTGTAGAACGGGATACTAAACGTAACAACTCCCTATTAACAATGTCTAAAGGTAACATAATATTTGTAAGGACAGGCCCAGGTGTTAGCCTGTCCATAAACGGAACCGAAGGCAAATAAACAATTTGAAGAAGAGGTACGGTAGGAAGAGGGAGCGAAGAGAGCCGTCGCCATGTGTCAAGAAACAAGACGTGGGCGGACAGGAGAGGACGGAGATGGAGACAGATAAGCCCTACAGCTGTAAATCTAGCTCTTCTAATGGGATCTAGCTAACTAGCATACCGACATACAGGCAGCTTGCTTTCTCCTCTACGGAATTCAGGTAGAGCCGGTCTTATAGAAACCAACTTACCATATTAATATTCATCTAAGTTATGTCTGTAGCCTGCTAGGTTGGGCGTTATGGCTCTATTTGTAATGAAGATATTATAATTAATCGAGTAGTAACTGATGAAGACGGTATTCCAATATCTCACTCCTTCAATCTTTGGAATATGTTACATGGTAGCGTATGGTGTTTATTTAAAATCATTATCATCCTGATCATCACAAAATAAAAGTCTACTTTTATCGGTAATGTAGCTTTAAATTTTTAGCTTGTAATCTTCATATGTAAATATTAATTACTAGCTGCGTCACGTTGTTCCGCTCGTGTTAAATTTGTATTGACCCCTAAATTAAAAGTAAATTTTTGAATAATAATTTGTTTAGTCCCATTTGCTGTAGATATTTTCAAGTAACAGGGTCAAAACGACAATAAATTTATGTAAATCGCAATAAAGTTTCACGTTTTCACACTTTTTTCACCCTTCTCCCATTTTATGTACAGAATAACGTTTTCACAAAATAATTTCACACTTATTAAAAAGTTTAATTTGAGGAGAAGTTGGTTGAGAGGTGCAGACAAGAAAGAAAAACACACTAATAAGTGAAACTTATTTTTTTATTGTGTGCCAACGTTTCGGCCTATGTTGTCGGCATTCATTAGGGCCAAGTAAAAAAAAAATAGGATTATAGCCATTAAAGTACGAAAATTGAATAGTATAAAACATGAAAATATGTAAGTAAATAGAAAGACAGATAAGTATACCAAATTCTCCTATAATTATATCAACTGACAAATATTTATTATTTTTTTTTTTTTTAACTCTCCCTAAGTATTAAAAATAGCAAAATTCACCATAACGGTCAACTACATTCACACTGAAATTAAGAAGTTTCACGGGTACGAAGTTGTCATGACAACGAGACGTACGCAAGTGGACACTTTTTCTCTTATATAAGCAATTCATTTACGGTTACTGCTCCGTTCCTATTCCTCAATAAACTGCCTATCTGATGCAAAAAGAATTTTTTTAAACCGGACTGCCAGTTCCTGAAATTAGCATGTTAAACACACAAACTCTTCAGGGTTATATATTAGTATACCTAGATTATATTTTGCTGCTTACCTGGGAATGATTATTTATTGACTCTATTCCAAGTGTGTAACAGCTACATTATTAAATAATTTTTATATATATTTTTTTTTTAATTTCACACCTATGTGTTGACATGCCTTAAGCTACGCTCTGCACGAATACGGTTTTCATTGGAAATTCATTAATTAATAAACTCAAAAACTCAGGCATTCTCAGGAGAAAAAAAAAATAAGCGCAAGTATCTGACGAAGGTATCTGACGGACTAAGGTCGTATTTTCACTAAAATACAAAATTGAAAATATCAAAATGGTGGGGCTGGGGAAAAAATGTATATGTATATTATAATATAATATATGAGTATATAACAGACAAAACCCTCGTAATCGCGTTCTATAAAATGCACTTCCATCCCTCACCGACGAACTTCGACACTCTACAATAGTCTATTTTTCTAGAGAAAATACAACTAAAAACGTGTGAAAAAAGGTCCATAAGCCGTACTTTATGTCTAATACTGGTCCGATGTCTATGAATTTTCTTTTGTTTTATAGGCAATTTAGTTACTTTTTAAATACATGTTTTCAGTCCTCTAATTCAATTTGGAGAAGTTCTAGAGGTGCGCAAGTCCTTACAATCCGCAGGAAGTGAAATAACAAACTTGAGACCCCCAAAACGCACTCTAGCGCCAACTCAATTTAGATTCCAATTTTCAACCCCTAACCCAATATGGAGGGAGTGTGAATGGAAATTTCAGATAAACATATCGAAATTTTATTGAAAATTACCTCCACTTTTATATTCCACTTTTTTTATACTCGGTTGAATATCATGGACTGAATTTTCTTCCTACGACCTTGGGAAATTCAAAAAAGTTAATTATGCAAAGCTAGTCGATTTTCGAAGAGATTGTGACGTCAACAAATGTTAGATACCTATAAGAGTATCTAATATTTTTTTTTTAGTTATCTCGTACCTCGTTTTTTTCTCAAATTTTTTTCTAAAGTTGGTTATTGTTACAATAGTCTACTAGGATAGTAGCCTTTATTTTCGGAAATAATTATTAATAATAATTTTCGGACTTATAAGATATTTTAAGTTGCCTTACAATTGGTTAATTATTTATTTTTATTTGAGAGACTTAAGTGCAATGGCCGCCAAATTAAATGCTTGAGTAAGTTTTTAGTCCTGAAGACGTCTGAAGTTGGATGTTTTTTAAACTTCAACAATTTAGGCATGTTTAAAAAAAATAAAAAAGTTGGAATGTCTAAAAAAACCATGGAGAGGAGCACATTGAAATTTCTTAACAGGATCTCCTGGATAACGTTTATAATCAGGTAATCCTTTGAGTGCCTATCTCTTAAAAAGTATTTAATGGTGTACACCTGAAGGTATTCATGGTTACCCAAGGAATACACTGGAAACACCTTATCGTCTTATAGATTGCTGGTAATGAGCCATTTTGAAACTATTTTTACCTTACCAGGAGCTCATTCCCATCATTTGAATTTCAAATGAGCCCTGTATTGGGGGTGGAGTCCGACCACATCCTGGCCATCGTCAGCTGTCAGGAGTGATCCCATTTTAATCCCCACTGCTTCAAGATTTATAAAAACCTTCCTTTTCAGGCCACGTAAATTATCGACTAGAACCAGATAGACCAGATGAGGCATATGTACGCTGTTTAACTAATCTAATGGCCAAATTATCATTATTAATCAGCATATACTTGTTGGTTTAAGCGGTTGAATTAATCAATTTAAGCTTCTTGAAGCGTGGCTTAAAGCGAAGGAAGCCAAGTAAAATGTATACCGAGTTTTTCTGAGTGTGATTAGTGATGCTGCGAAAAAATATATTGGGAGAAGAGGAGGCAAAACTTTCCAACATTTTTAACCGGATTTCCGAACTATTTAATTTAATGTTATGAAATATTGTAATTTTTTTGAATTTGAACTCATCACTTACATATTGTGAATGTTGACACTCGACAGCATTAACTTTTTTTTTCTATTCAAACACAAATGTTTCGATAAAATCCCAATTTCTAACTCAAAAGGTTTTTTTATTGGTTTTAAATTTCAGTAACTCTTTTGAGTAAAATGTTTTACAACAATTTTCGCAGTTTGAAGTAGGTTCTCAAATTTACCCAACTTTTTTGGTTTTCAAATTATTATATTCAAAAATATTATTTTTATATTATTATAAAAATATTATTTGAAATATTATTATTATTATATTCAAATTATTTGAAGGGGGAGGGGAGAGTGACACCCCTTCCAACCTCTCCACGACGACGTCCGAGAGATTCCTCCTCTGAAAATTTTGTTTTTAGTTTACTTCATTATAGATTGTACCTATTTATCCCCAATAAATTCTCTAACTGGTGATGATGAATATTTCTATCAAGGCGTGTCTGGAGAAATATCTGAACCCAATCTCTTCGCGTTCTTCAACTCCAAATATTGAGACGATTTACGTCAATGAACTATTCTATTTACTGGCATATTACAAATTTTATGTAGGTTGAATACCAATGTATTTTTTTAACTGTTTGGCTTTCATCGATTTTTATTTTTCATTAGTGACTTTACTTCGCTCGCCCCTTTTTTCCATTAACTTAAAAAACAGAATTTACAAAATTATTATTCTTATTATTATCCTATGCGGTAGCGAAAAGTGGGCCATAACTTTGAAGGAAGAACAACGCCAATTCGAGAAAAAGATATTACGTAGTATATACGGTTCGAGAAAGGATGAGTCCACTGGAGAATTTAGGAAGGTGCAAAACACGAAATTGCGGAGCAGGCACCCTGTTAATTAAAGTAATACCATCGCGACGATTAAAAAGGCTCAGTAACGAAGGAATTCCAAAAAAAAAAATTAATTAACACTGAGCTGACTGTTAACCGTCCCAGGGCTAGACCGAAATATAGCTGGGAGGGTTAAAGGTTATGTTACGGTTACCTGTTTAATTATTTTTTTAATATAATAATTAAATTATAAAATAAAATAAACGCTATCATCTAAAATAAATACCATTATTTTTACACATTTGTGGCAGATTGTTGATTAAGGAGATGGAGAAATAGTTATTTTTTAAGGGCAGTGAGAGATAAGGTTTTCCGAATGGAGATGGGTAACGAATTCCAGAAGGAAGTTGCACGAATGATAGTATTTGCTAATGGAAGCAGCTCTGTGAGAAGGGATATATTAGTTTAAGGGCTGGGATCTGGTATTTAGAGAATGTGCAGAGAAACAATGAGTGAACAAATTGAGGATGTACGGAGGCTTATCAGTTTTAAAGTATCGAAAAAGATAGACATCAAGGAAGTAAAATTGGTAAAGCTAACTCAACCCGGCACACAAACTGGAAACGTGGGAGCACCTGGATACCCCGCAGATGAATTCATTAGGCTCCCTCAGTCTCATCTCATGCATACCAGACAGTCCCCCATATACAAGGCAGCCGTAATCTAAGTGGGAAAATATGAGAGAGGAAACGAGGAGCTGACATGTTTTTAATGGTATAGAATCACGAAATCTTAGGAAATGTTTCAGGATGGCAATGGATTTTGGTGTGATTTGAGAAATATGATTATTCCAGGGAAAGTTTTGGTCAATAATTACTCCAAGATTTTTAATAGAGATGTGGTAGGCTTTTGAGGTAAAGTAAGGAAATCAAGAAGATGCTTGGAACCTAGGAGGGTGGCCATGGTTTTTTCTACATTCAGCTTTAGTTATTTACTACCCGTGCGTCGATATTATCAATGTCTTCATGTAACTTCCGGATTGCCTCAACCATCTCGGTGGGATAGTTAACTTTCGAGGTCATCAGCATATAAGTGGTATTGTGCGTGGTGAATGGAATCAGGAAGTTAGTCAATATACGAATAGATATAGAAAAGGGTTGATAAAAGTGAGGATCCCTGAGGAACATCATGGGTTAGTAGAAGGGAAGAGGAAGGAGTTTGGGAACGAAGAGACAGGAAGGAGAGGAACCACTTTAAAGCGCTATTTAACATGGAGAGGTTTCGGAGTTTGGAAAGAAAGATCTCATGATTAACTGAATCGAAAGCTTTTGAAAAATCAAAGAGAACTAGGATAGTGATTTTCTGTTTGTCTGTGGAGGATTGAAAGTCTTGAGTAATTTTCGACAAAGCTGATTCTGTGGAATATTGGGAAGGAAAACTAGACTGGGGATGATTTAGGAGAGCTCTTTGTTCAACGAAGTTATAAAGCTATGAGCGGACTATTCTTTCGAGTGGTTTTGATAGTTTGGAGAGAATGGAGATAGGCCCGAAGACGGGAACTAAGGAGTGAGCAGAGACTTTATTCAACGGACGAACTATGACTTTTTCCAAGTAGTTGGAAAAATGAAGTTTTGAAGAAAAAAGTTATAAATATGCAAATGAACAGTAAATAAAGTAAAGGAAGACATAGTTTAATTATTTTAATACGAATTTTATTTATTTTACGAACTTGAGGACAGAGGCGAGTAAATCTTCATTGGAAATAGAAATTTTCTGGTCAAATATTTGTGGAATAGAGTATGGAAGAATGCGATATAGAAGAGAATTGGTAAACTAGGAATTTAGTTCATCAGGATCAATAGAATAATAAGTAAAGACTTTGGAGATAACTACTGACAAATGTTTTAAGAATTTTTCATCTAGTCTTAGGATCAGGGGTCTGTGATAAGGAACTATGAAAAAACTGTCCCTTGGCACGCCGTAAGGAAGATTGGGCGAGGTTTCATAGGGACCTGAAACAGGAATAATCAATAAAGGTTCGATTGCTTCTAAAACCTCATATGGGGAATCTCTTCTCTTCATCAACTCTCTGATCCTGAATTGATCTAGGGAGCAGAGGGACGTCTTTAAGCATTCCATCATTTCATCAATGGGATTGGGATAGAGAGTCAAGATAAGGATTTAGATTTTCAGAATTTAGTGAGTCGAAGTCTTCCCAGGAAATTTGCTTAGGAATGAGTTTTCGAGCTGGGATGTTACAGGAAATATTGATTAGGTCATGGTATTGTAATAGGTTTTTATGTATAAGGTCCAGAGATCTTAATAGACCTGGTTGTGCCGCCAGTAATCGTTTTGGATCTTTCTTCTTTTCGAGAAGTTCTCCACTAATCTTGCCGGGCTGTGCTTCATACTATAAGTCTTTTAACCCACTATGCTCAGATTTAATTTGATCAGATTGGGAATCATGTTCGGCTACAGCTGCATATTCAGCCACGTTAGGACCTAAGAGCGCGACACTAAAGATACTTGAAGATATTTTGTCATTTCTATAATTTGGTTGACTCTCATGTTGAGGAGAGTTTGCGGAACGAGGTTTTCCTTTGGCCCATGACTTATCCGAACTAACTTCCTCGACCATCATTTCAAGAACTCTGGTTCGTTCGGTAACAAAATCAATCAAATCGCGATAGGTGGGGATATCCTTGGACTTTATCCGCTCTTCAAACGCTCTTCTCGTTCCGGGATCTAAACAATTGAGGGCTAATTGAAGTTTTATGAAGTAGCCCATATCTTCGATACCTAATGTCGATAACGCGCAGAAGTTATTCTCATGCACAGATAAAAATCTCTGAAGATTTATAGATGATGAGTTAGTTAAGGAGGAAAAGTCTGTTACCCTCTTGATATAAAATCTGGCGAGTCGCCTTTTATTTTGGTACCGAGATACCAAAGCGTCGTAAGCCAGGAGATGATTCGCTTCTTCTCAGGCGAATCCGGAAATAAGGGATAGAGCTTCCTCGCGTAAGCAACTTCGTAAATAATGGAATTTTCTTATGGTAGATAATGATGGTTCCCTGTGAACCATGGAGTCAAATGGGGAATAGAATCCATTCCATTCCTCTAATTTTCCCGTAAATACAGGTAACTCTATTTTCGGGAGCTCCGAAGGAACTAAATGATTAGTGGTGGGGGCAATCATCGGTTTTTCTTCCGTGGTACTGCTTGCGCCATCAGCTTTGTAATAATTTGCTTTAGCGGAGTCAACTAATTCAATTAGTTTCAATCTTATCCTTTTTATAAATGCGAATGTTAGATTGAAGAGTCTCGAACTTGGCCTCGTACTTGACCAGTCTATCATAGACGGGTTTAAAACAGGGTACTGTTTCATTATTCAGAATTTTAAATTTGTTATAAATAATCTGAACCACCGCAAAAATATCCTCCCTTTCCGCTAATAAAATCGAAGGATCACCCATGACTATTTAAAATGGAAAATCAATTTTAAAACACCTGATATGAGAAATTTTATATAGAGAATAAAAATTAAAATGAGTTAAACTCGGGTAATCGTCCTTTACAAATTTCCTTTACAAAAAATTTATTTAACATAACCAAAACACCAACGCTGGGTCCAAATTAAGTTCTAATAATTAATTTCTGGATACTCCCTGTAGTAGATAACGAATAACTAATAATTATTCAAGTGAGAGACGTATGTCACCTGTTAATTGCGAGACGAGAATGATTAGTTTTGCTTTGGCCCATCGCAAGCGCTGTAATGGATAACATACTTCAACTATAAAGATGGTCTCGTGGAACGAACTTAAAATAGTGGACCAAAACGTTACAGTATGGAAGGGGTTTTGAGAGGAAGATAATAAGTTTTGGGAAGAATCTATTATAAAAAAAGTCAAGCCATGTACTTGAGAACCGGATATGATGGGTGGGCTGAAAGAGTAAGATAAAACAGAGTGGATGAATTCTACAAGGTATTATTTACCAGGAGAGGTAGAGGACTTATAAGTGTTGAAGTCACCGGTTATTATTATGTTATTAAATAAAGGGACGTAAGTAAAGAGTGAGGATTCAAACGTAGGTTCAAATCGAACCTATAGAGGGAGTTACACTATGTCATATAGAAGAGATTATGAATCTAAGGAAATTTCCACAAATCGGTATTCTAAATGAGTAGCATCCAAATAGTTAGCCTCAAACTATTATGAACAAAATGGCCCACCTGATATTAATTAATATTGATGTTGATTGTACCGTGAATCGACTTGATCACTGATTAATATTAATTCAGTTTAATAACTGAAATTTAGATTCGATAACGGTTTCCAACATATTACTATAGGTTTACCATTGAAGGTATGAAATATTAAGAATGACAATAAAAAACTTAGCGAACACGAAGGTCCGACACCGATACCGTTCAATCGCTGGCTGTTACTGAACCTCGCCAAAAGATAAATCTAAAAGAAAGATAAATCTAAAAGGCTTAATGCAAGTATAGAAATAACCAAAAAATACTCTGAGTAACGAGTACCGAGTATTTTACTCGAATTCTCTCACTATCCGGCATTAGGTTCATCTTGGGGTGGAAGAGAGCGAAGACTGACGTACCCCTTCCATCAATATTTTAACACGGTTAGTGAGAGTATCCGAGTAAAGTGTTCGCTACTACTCGTTACTTAAGATTACGTTTTGTCCGTCTCTAGTCCAGTATCGATTGTCTTTCTTGAAATTCGCTCATAAACAAGACCCATTACTTTACATGCCCTGTTTAACCGTTGAGATGTAATTAATTTTATTATTTTTACTGGATGAATGCCACGCAAGACTGCGTTTTGTAGCCACCTAAATTATCTATTGGATGGAATAAGATATAGAACTGCATTTTATCCATCCTATTTCGTTTCCGTTGGCAGATGACATGTATCCTATATTTTAAAACCTTCATAGTAACTTTTTGTGGTATTGCAAGAACCGATGGCAGTGGCTGAACAGTTGTAACTTGTTAACTTGCATTAATGGCAAGAAACGAGAGCTCATTTCCTCATGTTAGGCCTATTGAACGAAAATAATTCTTCTGCAGATTATGAGCTAGTTGAGTCGCCTTCCCATGTCCGGTGGGAACACGTTTCTCGACCTGTACTTCACGCTTGTTACTTTTAAACTCTTATCAGTGTGAAGTTTTCATCTCCAATTTCGTGTTTTTTTTTTTAATAGTTCCTTGGAAATACAGGCTCACCTGCACGATTCCGCCGTTAATATCTAATCGTTCTAATGATTCATTTGGTAGCGTAAAATCACCGTGAACTACGAATCTATCAATTATCCTTTTCGCTTTTACAGATCTGAGCTTAATAACGCTTCTAATATCAGTACATTAGAGAAGCAGTTTCCTTTCGGCTAGTGTTTTTGGATAATACCTTTATATGCTGCCCAATTTTGAGCCCCCAAACGTTTGGATGAAAATTTAACTGCCTACTAATATTCATAGAACCATCTGAAAAAAACCTAAAAATGATGGTCTACATTGCTTTTAGGCACTTAAACTGATCTTAATATCTGGAGGCCAATGAGAATATATCGTTGTTTCAGAGCAGAGCTATCCCCTCTTCAAATTTTGTTTTTTTCTGTTTTTTATCACATAGTTCAGACAACTGCGGAATTGATGCAGAAGTAGCCTATGCCTATCTCTATCTGGACAAACTTGTAAATTTGTCCACACATGGCAAAGTTATCTCATGATACAGTTCTATTATTCAAATGTTCTGCCTAATATATATTTTTTAATTAAATGTTCTGTGAAAGTATAAAATTTTAAAAATGTTTTAAAGATTTTTTTTTAAAATGTTCTGCCAAGTTTACGGCTAAGCTATAGAGTCAAAAATTTAGTTTAAGTATTCACATCGTGAAACGATCAACCAAAGTAATGTTTGACAACACCAAACTCTCCTGTAAAATTTAATTTTCGGAGCTAAGCTGCTTCTGCTCTGAAGCCACGATATGAGAGGGAATAAACAAAGCTCAAGATCAAAATCAATGTTTGTAACATTAAGTCTTGTTTTTGTTGGTGAATTTGAAAGTTCTGTTCTAGTTAAAAAAATTCATTCCATTTTTGAAGCCTGGCTTAATATTATTTTTATTGACTTATTCATCAATATTCACCAACATGCCATTTGGGTGCTCTAGGGCGTCGTATACAGTTCCTATAATTGTTTTGTGATTCATTATAGAATAAAGAATAAAGTTATCATTGAGATAACATTAAAATTCATTGTACTTATGTCATTTTAAAAAGCCCCGTTATCACAAAGCAGTGTGTGTAAGATATATATGTAAAGATAGCGTATCGTTCTGTGCACTCAGCAGTAGAGCAGGTAGTCGCATTCTTGTTTAATTACAAAAGATCTTTTTACATGGAAGAGTTGGAGGGCTTCGATTATAAAATTCCAGAGGTTGCCTCAAGCAATCAGGGGCAATTGCCGGAGGAGTGACGGACTAATGGCGGGGGTGTGTGGAGGTGGGTACCTGACCCACTACAATCAGTTGAAGAGATAATTACGCTTCTTCTTTGTGTTTTCACATGTTTTCGTTTTTATTTATTTTTTACTTATTTTCCAGGTACACCACCCCCTCCCGGCGGTAATAGCGGGAGCTCATTTGAAATTTAAAGTGTGGGAAGATAGCTCCCGTGTGTAGGATTGGGATGGACGTAAAATAATTTATGTTAATCATAAAATTCTGGCCTCTTTCATAAATCCCAGGTCAGGCTTCTGAATGGGATGTTTATCCTGACTGCGTTTAACCAGTAAGAGTATTAGACGGACGGAAAATTCTTGATAAAGTAACTGTTGGTAGTAAAATGGACCGTTAGTAATGAATATTTAAATTGTGATCCTCCGGTTGTTGGTAGGCGCGCATTCATCAGCTAAATAGGTAAGATAACAATGCAAGTTTATTGGAGAAATTTTCTGTGACGTGAATTAGACAAATAGTATTATGAATAAAACCTCTTCTTCAATTACCAACTGTTCCATCTACACAATTCCTTGCACTATAATTGTGCATTGTACCATTTTTTAATCAATCAGTTTTTAATCATCATAGGATCATAGACCAGGTGATTCCACATCTCATTTGCAACAAAAAAGTTCACTTGCGGTATGGTTCAATTCTGAACAGAGATAGAGTAAATTTAAATTTTGTGTTACTTTAAGGTATGTTTTTGTTGAAAAGGAAGCAATAACTAAAAAAAATATTTGAGTAGTGTAGTTCCCAATTGTAGCATCATAAACTAGCATCTTCAGACATAAATAGAATTTGTCTTTGTTAAAACCATTTAAAGGAGGCTTTCGAACGCCTAGATTAGACTAAGTTTTGTTTGTTTTTTAAAGCATAGATTATTCGCAATTTTTTTTTATCAGCCTCCTATTGGACTACAGATTCTCCACTTTTAGAAAAACTTCCATGTTTAATAAGTTTCAAGTCCATGGTAATTATGTTAAAGTCTATAACAGAGTATGGTGGATTTCGCCTCCAGTTTGTGAAATTATATCTCTTCAAACTTCTAGTGTTTTCAACAAAAATATTACACCAAATTGTTGCAATGCTTTTTTTTTTTCCTCTTTTCTTTTCTTTTTTTCTTTTCTTTTCTGCTAGCTGGGATATGTTGCAATAAATTAATTACTAAAATATAATTTAATTTATAAAAGAAAAAGTGTAAAATAGAATATTTAATGTGGGACTAATAAATGAAATTCTTCTTTTAAAAATGTTGTAAAATTACTTGATATTCCTGGTAATGATAATATAAAATTTATTTTACGGAAATGTGCCCTCTATCCTAGGCATGGCACCTCATGGTTTTTTTCAAAAACGACATCGATTGCTGCACGGAGCTTTGCCTTATTAAGCCTCATTACGTTGCGTTTTTTAATTATTCTTTCAAGTATTTGGTCCAGTTATAAGTTATAGATATTTGTCGTTAACTTCCCCCAGACTGAGATGTCCTGGGGTTGTTCGAACATCTGGTGGCCGACTCACTGGTCTATTCAGTCCTATCCTTCTATACCATAAATGCCAGATTAGCCATGCATGATTTTTTTTTTTTTTTTATATAGCAGCGTTCATTCGAAGAATAATTTAAAAATGTAACGAAATGAGAATTAAGGAGGCAGAGGTCCTTGCTGCAACCAGCGCCGTTTTGGAAAGGACGAGAGATATCGGTCTTTCAAGGATGGAGGGCTCATTGAAAATTCATTAAAATACATTTTATATTATCATTACCAGAAATATTAAGCAATATTATTCAATTTTATTAAAAGAGAATTTCATTAGTCATACCCACATTACATATTTTTAAAAATAAAATTGTATTTTAGTGATTAATTTATTATAATATATCCCAGGTGACAGAACTAAATGAAATAAAAGCTTTGTAATAATTTATTGTTGTTAGTTTTGCTGAAAATACTGGTCATTTGAAGAGTTGGAATTTCACATCACAAAATTGTTTTACAAAATGGAGGAAAATTCCAACATATTCCGTAACAGACCTCAACTTAATTAACATGGATTTAAATCTTATTAAACAAGCAAGTTTTTCTTAAAGTGGGGAATCTGAACTACCAGGTTGAGGAGACATTTTCGAAAAAATTCACGAATAATCCATGGTTTAAAAAAATAACAGAACTTAACGTAATTTAGGCGCTTGAAAGTCCTTTTAAATGGTTTTAACAAAGGCATGTTTGATTTATTTTTTAAGAACGTTTTTTCTAGTTTACGATTCCAGTGCTGCCAACGGAAACCATAGCGGTGGCGCATGCGAACTTAGCAGCACACGCGAACGCCCTGGAATGGCTAAAGATAAAGACGGCGACCTCGCCGACTCTAAGAAAAGCGATCACGAAGATCACCTAGAAAAATTCAACGAAGAAATCGGAGAATTGAATCATTTCATTTCATCAGAGGCGACCGTGTGATGATACGCATTGAGGCAAAGGCGGCTGAAGATTCAATAGACCCGATAGACGCAAACGCGTTGAGAGCAGCGTTAGTATGTCGAATCAAACGAAGCATATTGAATCTGATTCAGGCGGACGAAGATACGCCATGGATCATAGTAAAAGACAGATTGAAGAAGGCGTTTGGGGAGAGGGGAGAGCCAGTGGGCCCCAGAAGAGAACATATTTCAGATGTTCAGAGAAATGAAGAAACCTTACCAGACAAATGGGCAGTATGCGGCGGCGCTATTAGCTCGATATAACAAGATAACGGAGAAGATGAGAGAAACCTTGAACGCGGTCGAGGTAGAGGGCAGGATGGCGTTTCTGTCCACTATACTGAAGGTGCAGCTAGCGAGAGACTGGACTCTTTAGGGAAAGAAGGAGAGGCTGTCGTGAGACAAAACGTTCCTCGAATGCGCTCAAGAGATGGTAGACGCTAGTGCCAGGGATGAAGAGGCCAGATATGGAGAGGAAGCGAAAATGGGATGGAATAGGATAACCTACAGGAGGACCGAAACAGCTAGGAACAAACCTAGGCCATATACGAGTATAGGGAGAAAAACAGAGATGGAATTCGGAGGACGGGAGAGGATGATAGCACGAGAAAGGAGACAATGAACGGAGAGAAAGAGCTGGAAGAGGGAAGACAGGAAGTGTCAAGGATGCGGAAAGGCGGGACATCTGGTACCGCTCCCACACAAGATTTTTCGAATGCGGCACTGAAGGGCACATTGCCAAGCAGTGTCCCTAGATGAGCAGACGCAGAGAAGCGAATCGGACGGAATCCATGGAGGTGAATGCGCAAGGAATGTGGAAAAAGAGCAGATCACCGTCAGAATCGATGGGGTCATCGGAAACCACGGAGACAGAGGAAGAGAAGATCGAACCAGGAAACAGAGGAGCTACAGGAGGAAGGAGCGGGGGAAGAAGAGCAACGGAGGAGAGGATAGCGAGAGACAACGAAAGAGGAAAGTGTGAGCAGAGGGTCAACCACGCGGTAGTGAATAATATAGAGAATGGTGTTGTGGGTTGCCTATTATCAGAGTCGCGAGTGGAGTGCGATGCTTGCTGGATACAGGCAGTTCGAACACAATAATGTGTCGGAGTGCGATAGAGGTGTTGTGTAAAGGAGAGAGGAGGATACCCCAGGTACAGGTATGTGGATGTAGATTAATCACCTTGAATTGTCCAAGTAAGATAAAGGGAGAAGTAGGGATAGAGTTGAATAGATGGGGAACCGAGGGAGGAAGATTGAGGGTGCATGTTGTAGAGAAAATGCCTCGGAAATATAGGGGGATAGTCGGGTGCGACCTGCGTCTTGAAAAATGACAAAATTAGAGTCGGGACAATCAACCAGGAAGAATGGAGACAGGCGCTAAGAAGCGTGTTTTTTTTTCAAAAGGGATAGATATTGAGTGTAACAGGGGAAACGGTGCACGAAATTCCGTTGACAGGATAAGGGTGCAAGCTCTAAGAAGAGTTGGAGAGTTTGAAGAAACAAGGGATTATTGCTAACATTACGTCTCCATACAACAGCCCCTTATGGGCAATAAAGAAAAAGAGTGCGGAAAACGGGAAGCAGGAGAAGTACAGGGTCGTGGTAGACTTCAGAAAGCTGAACCCAACATCAAGGTTCGAAGATATTCTGGATAGGCTAAGAGGGCGGCCGTGCTTAGTACGCTGGACTTGAAGTCAGGGTACCACCAGATAAAAATACACCCGAGGGATCAGAATAAGACGGCGTTTACATTCGAGACGGGGCATTTTGAATTTACTAGGATGCTGTTTGGATTGAAGAACGCGCCCATAACCTTCCAGAGACTCGTGGACGAGTTTTTGCGAGGACTGGACGAAACGGTTTGCCAAGTATACATGGATGATGTATTGATTTTCAGCAAGAACGAAACCCAACACATAGAAGATTAACTATGCGTTCTCGACCGGCTGAGGCAATTTGGGTTGAAATTGTCAGTAGAAAAATCTATTCTGAGGCAAAACGAGATCAACTTCTTGGGGCATTCGATATCGAAAGAAGGAGTACGCTCCGATGCGCGAAAAGTCGAAGCGATACGGAAGATGGCAATTCCAAGGGACGTAAAAGGAATAAGGTTGCTAGGAACGCTAAATTAATACCGGCGGTTCGTCCCAGAGATGGCGGAATATTCAGTACCCCTCAGTAATCCTCTGAAAAAAGGACGCAAAGTGGCGATAACTCCCGTGATTGAGGACAATATTGGTAAGTGTATGTCGCGAATGCAAGACGAGCCAGTACATGCGTTTCCCTATTTTTCGAAATCATTCACCATTACCACAGATGCGAGCGAATCCGGAAGACTAACGGAGAGGGAGGAGATCATCAACGATAAGAAACGTCAGATTATCTGAAAAACCCGGACATCGGGACTGATGAAAGTAGACTACACGAAATACGGCAAGTATAGTATCAACACGATCTGGTCACATCCGGGAGTAAGAGAAGAGCAGATCTGCAGGGCCCTGAAAGACGCGTCCCAGATCAGGTACCACCAATTATTTCTATGTAGGAAATGTGTCGGTCTGGGATAAGATAAAGCGCTTATGGCTGACCGAGAAACTCGGAATCGATCGAACGTTCATCAGATGCAAATTCATGGTGGAGACATTACGAGGCCCAGAACAGCAGCAAGAGGTTACGTTTGCATATCACCAGGGGAAGACGAATCACAGAGGAGTAAACGAGACCTTACAAGCGTTGAAAAAGAAATATTTCTGAGAGAAAATGCGAAAGACGATAGAGGAGGTGTAAAGGGCATGTGCAGTGTATCAAACTACGAAATATGATAGCCACTCTCCAACCGAGAAGCAAGAAGAGACGACGACACCCAGTGCACCGTTAAGTGATCTGCTGGTGGATACATTCCCTTGGAAAGGGTTCAAATGGGTCACGGTGCTGGACATATTTGGCGATGCCAAAGGCGGTAGTAGTATATAAACATTCTTTATAGATGGCTACAGGATTTTCACAGTTCGAAGTTTTCTTCGGACTTCGAGAACGGAGCACGAAGGGAGCACGGTAGTAGACGAGAGGATGTTCATTGAGGTAGGTTATTTTCGTTTTTCGACAGATGTCGATTTCATGATCTGTTTCATTATTCCTTTTTGTAGAGTAGTTCATAAGTTTATATATAAGAATTTTGTGTTTATTTTTTATTATTATTGCATTATTTGTTCATTTTTTTTTTAGTTGTGTGTTTTTCATGCTAGAGTTAGGTATATATATATATATATATATATATATATATATATATATATATATATATTTTGTTTTGTTTGTCTGTTTGTTCAGATTGTAATACATGAGTGAAGTTTACTAAAAGTGTTCGTAAACTGGCAGAGGAGAGTTATGATACAGAGTATAGAGTAGAACTTAATCCTAGCCATAAGATGTAAACACACCCTAAGACTATATCTAGAGGATTACTAAACGCAATAAAGTCAGGCTTTGCTCAATACTTGTGTGTGTCATATCGTTCTCTTATTTCCTTTTTTTTTTATTTCAAGTAACCGGAACGAACATAAGTTATATATATATATATATATATATATATATATATATATATATATATATATATATATATATATATATATTGCGTTGCAAGTAATAGAAGAGCTTCGGACTTAGAGAAAACACCTGAAAAAGATTATTTCCCTTCCTTCAGCGTAGCTTCTCGGCCTATGTTCCACAAGGCTCTTCCTTCTCCAAGAGTTTTTGTTCTGGGTTATCAGGCTGAAGACCAGAGAAGTCGAAACCCAATTTCGCCTGAAGATCCATATAGACGATATCGATATGTTCGTCTCTGTCTACCAACAAATTTCTGCAAGAACCAAGGTCTGTCTATCTGCAGCCACAGTTTCCTATGCATGTTTTGGTGCATCTGCAAATCAGCTTCAGCGATACAGGGAAATCAGTGGTGATTTGTTCAAGATCGTTTCTGGTTCTCTTTCAACCACATCCTTCCCCACGTTTCACCACCGTTATCCATTCCTAAACCTGTGCTGAGTGGTTACAGCTGTTGAGGGTGGGTAGTTCTACTACTTTGGACGAAACTCTTGTACGGTAGTGATCTTAGTTGGTTGAAAGAGGGTGCAGTCCTCTCACTTTAATCATATGTAAGGGCATACGAAGGGATTTCTTCAGGAGGAGGACCGGTCCCTAGAGAAATCCCTTAAAATTAAAATTAGCTAGAGAAATATAGATTATATATCTGAAATATAGGTATTTTATGTAATATAGCCTGTATTCATGACAATTATAGGAAGCAAATTTGAGTGTGTTGCGGATTTTTAGAGTAGAATTTCACTAATTATAATATAACCGATTTTATTAAATTTAAAAAAAAAATTTAAGTCGAACGAAAATATGTGTTTTGTAGATTTCTGGAGCAGAATTCAGCTCGTTTTAATTTCAGGATGTCATGATATGTTTTTCATTATCGAGATTTCAGCACGTGTTCGTCAATGATGTAGAAATTCATGTGAGAGCTATTTGGTTCTCTGAGGATATTGTTTCTGCCGGGTTAAAAAATTTTCTTGACTCATAATATTTCTGTTCGTTAAAATTGTTGATTTCTTAATAATGTCGTTGGTCTGTTTTAGTTGTAGCTAAGGCTTTCACTAGATCCTAAAACTCAGCTAATATCGATAAATTGAAAATCATTCGATTGAACAATTTTAAAAATTAAGTTCAAGTTTTGATGTAACAACATCGATTTATATTGATCGAAGAGGACGAAATTGTCTTACAGCCACTTATATCATGTCAGAACATGATATGCTTTTAAAAAGTTTTGTTGTTAACAGCGTGTATTGGAGAGTATGATGAACGTTATCGCGATCCTCTGGGCAGCATTTTTTTTTTGCTGAAATCAAACGACTAAGTGGAAAAGGAGATAAATTTGTTGGGCCTCTGCTTGTTCAGATACACCAAATATTAATGTGCATACTGTGTATTTTGATGTGTATTCCGTGAAGTATATCATATATGGTCATAAGTATCGTAACTATAGATAGTTTTTGTAGAAATCGGGCGTGAAGAGCCTTAAATCGCGTTTTTACCACTTTTCGGGAATCAGGTCTCATTTTCAGCGGGTTATAGGTTGATATTAGAATACTATTTTATGGGCATAAAGTGTAAAACATTTGGCCGGCCTACTTTAATTTGGTAGAGAATGGTCTTGTTTGAATAAAACAATAATTTACAAAATATAGACGGAAAACCAAGGTTTTGGGCAAAATATCTGTCAGAATGCCACAGGTCCAAGTTCAGAGATCCAAAAAACTAGAATATACTAAATTTTTCGTAAACAATAAACTTTTTGCCTAGTCTGTCCTAGTTTGTATAGACCACCACTTAGATAATTTATTTTAGTTTTAGTGTACTTTTTCTATTTCTTCTTCAAACATCCGCTTCCTCCTGGAAAACCCAAAAAGGTCACTTTTCGCTCCTCCCTCCCCCAATAATTTTTACGACACAACTTGCGGGCAATCCTTGGTATAACTATTGGCTACCAAAAATATTCTGTGTAGCATTCATAAATCATTCAATGGAAACGTTGAGCGTTTTAAATATCATTTAAGATGTTTAAAGTAGCAAAAATAATATAATTTATATTTATTCAGTCTTCTAGTATTTATATTCAACCGAAAGAAATAAAATTTGTAGTGGCGGAGCAGTGATTAATTCCAAGCGGCAGCAGACTTACTGGTTCCGAACTGGATGTTCTTGTGTTTTAAACCTAACATTGGCGGGCATTTCCTTTTTTTTTCTTTCCTTTATTTCTGAACGCCCTGGTACAAGGTAGAACCGGGTACACATACACATAGCTTCTAGTAGTTTACACCCAATATAAAAAGGTAGTGGAAAGATGCATAAAGAGAGAAGACATAATGTTGTGGAAATAGGAGTCGTGAGAAGGTTGTAGACAGGTCGACTGCCATCCTACAGTTGTCCCGTGGTATCGCCTATCCAGGTAGAATTCTCCAACAAAGAATGCCAAACAGAATGACTTCATTTGACGTTATTACTGACACATGTGAAACTAACGGTACATTGCGCTAGGTATTAGGCCCGTGATGTCTTGTCGGTACCCGGTGGCGGGAACCCGACGAAAAAAAAAGTAACCACCCCTCAATTATTGTTGCGGTAATCTTTACAGGTAGCTACGCCTAATATTGAAGACTGTAATTTAGAAAAAATATGGGCTTGGTGCTTAGTTTGGACGTCACGAATTTCAAAGGATGTATTTAGAAGTTAACCGTGCATCAACCAGTTTACTTTAAACTATTTCGATGACTTGTTCATCGCGTGCATAACTTGATTTTGAAATGTATTACTTTTTCATTAATAATTAACATGGTTTACAAATTGCATTTTGACAGCTTATATTTCCGCTTCAAGAGATTATGCTTGTACCGTTTTACTTTCTTCACATATCTGAGATCCGTCGCTACATATTCCTAAAGTTCGTAGATAGTTACGAAAACGGTACGATGACAAATAATTACATGACACTAATTTTTGTTTTAAATATGGTTTTTAGACTTGGAGGATCCTAAAAGTAAGATTAAGTAAGATTGCGAGAAAAAAAATGTCCAATTACCTTACTTCTCCCGCCTGAAGTATTTTAGAAATTAAAAAGTAGGTAAGAAGTAAATGTTCCATAAGAAAAAAAGAATTAGCATACAAATAAAAATAGAAAGAAAAAAGACTGTTGGAACAGACGCTGCAAATGTCAGATCCACTTGGCATAGGACCCCCACCGGGAATTCGGACTCTTATTCCTGTTTTGGAAAGAGTTCGGGTTTTAATTGCTACCTTATCTAACTTCTCTTCGGTTTCATCTCGTAAATAGCTAGATTTATAAGAAGCTTGTTTGTTCCTCTGGTATATCCTACAGCGTATAGACGATTTTTCAAGCCTGTAGGTCATGTCTGGTGTGCCGCATATAAATTAGGCAGTATTCGGTAATTTGTATCAGGCTTGTTATTTACAAGGCGCGGAATCTTGTTTCTTATATGTTTTTCTTTGGCATAGATGGGAATCCTTCATAACATTAGCACCTAATTAACATTTAGCCGTGATATCTTCGATAGCGAAAATGATTACCTTATCTTGGTGAAATCATTACGGTTCCAAATTTCTTTCAAAATATTGATGAGATGCCTAGCAGACGAAGATTGTTTCCTACTTATATCATTTTATGTTCTGACGAAAACATTGCATTAGTTAATGTAGCATATTATATGTAATTATGCAAATTTATTTGATTATTCGTTTTAAAGTTCGACTGATGTTAAGCAGTGAGATTGAGGCTAATTTAAAAATAATAGGATTTATAATTATACGCAAATTATTAGAGGTTCCAATATTCTTGGATGTTTATTATGTCCTGCACCAAATATTTAATCAACGCTGCCATTAAAAATAATATATCATTTAGGCAGATTTTCTGTTAAGAGGTAAAAATCTGTTGTGGTGATCACAACAATAAAGTTGGTATGTTGATATGGTCTCCCTATACATCACGCTTTATCCTGTTTTGGTCCATTTAAAACAAAAATGTGGTTGAACTCGGCAGTATGGTACTTACATTCTTTCGGCAGTCACCGATATTTCTTCAGTGACAGTAACTAAGTCGGCCAGTCAAAAATTAGTTACTCAACCAACAGGAACAAGTCACTCCCATGTTATTAAAAATGTTGTCCACACCATTAAGATGTATTTTTAATTACCATACCAGGCATTTGAATTAAAATTATAACCATATTTTTTTCAAAAATAGGATAGTAGATCACGAAAAGTTGCAATTATCGACTTAGTCCCTTGACTATAGATTCATTCTTCTTTTGAAGTTAACCCGTCTCAATCACTGATCTGTTCAGACCTCATTTACTCCTGCATCCCTACCCGATTGATAATCTGAAGTCTTTTCCAAATGGTGTTTTCCAGTTGAGCAGTACTATTCCGCAACTATGGAACGTGCCGGCTGTTTACGACCACCAGGGCGACGGCCCCTACAGATTTAGACTTCCCGTTCCTTCGGATAAGGCCTAAGCAGTTTCCCTTACTCGGCGAAGGCTTAACTGCCGCTTGGAATGGAGGATGAGCATCTTCCGCGAACAATTAACCTATACTACCTGGAAGCCGGCACAGTGTGTGCGCAAAGGCTTGCGAAGGCATTACCTTGAGCACGGGGGCGGAGTACTAACAGCTTCCTCTTGAGTTCTGTTTCTTCTGCTCGTCCTCTAGTAATTATTACCTTCCGATTCAGTCCTCCTGCGAAGAGCACATCTGGCATGAAAATTTATATTACTTCTCTTTGTGGAGAAAATTGACATCGTTCATGTTAAAAAGCAGTATTATACCGATGAATTCATAAATTTCTCCATCACTATTAATTTAAATTGCAGTTATATAACCAAAACTACTACCGAATTGGGATTCCAAACTTAAATCATTCTGCCCAATTCCAACAAATGCTTTATTGATATATTTCGGTTTTGTAATTGCTCTCCTAAAAATAGACACGTAATCTTTTTTTAATACAATCGGAATACAAAATTTAATTAAAAAACAAATAGGTATTCAAATTCAGATTTCTTGTTTCTGAAATATTTAAAATCTATAATCAGTAGAATCAAATGCCTATGAAACTGTAAAACTTGTCGACAACTTGAAAAAAGGTGGAATTACTGCCAATAATGATAGTGCACTTCTTATCACATACATAGCCAAACTGTCTTGATTATGAAAATACTTAACACAGTTCTCAGATCAAGTGAAATCTAATGAAGCGCCTAGAATCAACAACAAATCAAATCGACTTGCTTTAAAAAAATAAATAAATTAAATTTTAAAAACCTGAACAGAGAGAAAAAACAATTTTAATTTAATTCAAATTAAATTGAAATGTTTGACTAATGTATGACTAAATATAGATATTTTACTGTATCAAAATATGTTTTTTTAAACATACATATCAGATCTAGAGGTTAAATAGGAATATATAGAAAAATATTTAACTACATGAGTATTCATTTTTATCGTTTATGTAAAATAATTTATAACTTAAAAAAGAACTTATTTTATTACACAATAAACATTTTAACATCGTCAGTCATTTTATACCACAAAAGTTAAATAAAACTTAAAACAGTTTAATTTGCAAAAATGTTGATGAAAAGATCTACATTCATCGGTTTCAGCCTCAAAAATTATCTCAATATTAGGATTATTAGATCACAACCAGAACAAGTAGAAGAAAATTTGGATCACTCAATCTTTAGGATTGGTGCAGATTTTCCATTTTGATTGAGAGGCGATCACGAGTCAAAATCATGAGAGTCAATCATGAGTTGTGAAGTGGAGCTGTTGAGTTGAGCTTAATCTGCTAGCCCATCCTAGCCCTATTTTTTCTTGGTACTGCTTATTGCTTTAAGGAAGTAATGAAGGACAGGCAGATGTAGACTTAGCCTAGCCAGCTATTTGACTTTTCCTATTTTCTTAATTGTTTTCAGTTTACATGTTTTATTCGTTCGTGTATTTTAATTTATCATTGATTTTTCATTTACTTTTTTTAATTATCGTACACCAAATTATTCGGGTGGCGAAATTTGACTGACTCTCGCCCCATATTTTTTATTATTGAGGAGGAGGGCGATCGCACTCCTCCCCCTATGTCTGTGCCTATGATTTATAGAAAATTATTCAAATTTAAATATTTAAAAATTATAGACCAATGAAAGTTATGGAGAAAAAAAAATTTGTCTTGGTCCTCAAAGATTATGTTTAAAAGTAAAATTTAGCCCATTTAATTATGGAGTTTAAGTATTATCATGCATGATAAATTCCGTTGTGTGCTGTTTATCTAGATGCCATTATCTATTTAGCATTTATAAAACAAACACCTGGTATAATTTATCAAGATACATTATAAAATTGAAGAGAGGGAAAATTGAAT
The DNA here is from genome assembly GCA_948150685.1 of Rhaphigaster nebulosa. Taxonomy (NCBI): domain Eukaryota; kingdom Metazoa; phylum Arthropoda; class Insecta; order Hemiptera; family Pentatomidae; genus Rhaphigaster; species Rhaphigaster nebulosa. The sequence continues at coordinate 36,804,480 of OX411308.1, forward strand.
ATGTTCTGAACTTACTGTTACTATTTAATATAATAATTTAACTTCAATGTGAGTTACAATTTTCAATTTTATTTACACCAAATTGAGGCAACTCTTGGATATACACCTGCCAGTAATTTTAAGCCATAAGACCACAAGTAGCTTGGTAAGTATGATGTTTTAGCAGGTCTTACATAGGGTGAGTGAATTTGTCTTCATTTCTCCGAGTTCTTTGTTTCTTTCTGGTACTACACACCGAACTCGTTGAGGTACATCTTTCAGGTTGAGGACTTATGTTTACTGACCTCTTAAGATATTACGAAGGAAACCGGAACGGATGAAGGTCAATGGCTAATCAAAATATTTGTGGAAGGAGTCATCCTGAAGGAGCTGCTACACCGCTCACTAATTTATGTACAAAAGTTCTGTGATATACACCAGACTGTAACAACACTGTTGGGGTACATTATAAGTGTCAAGGATTATAGACCTGGAGGTGACAAGTAGGTATTTGGGGACCTTAGCCTTGTAAGTCTATGTAAAAAATGAAATTTATAGACTTACAACAAGAAAGACATTGGATTGGTATTCAAAAACTTATAAAGCCTTAACAACAGCCATAAGTTTCACAAAACATGAGCAAGATCAAATCAACAGGTGTAGCTATAATCAGCCTTATTAATAATGGTAATATTAAATATCTAAGAAACTAATCATTTTCTTTATAATTGTAGACTATAGGACTGATTTGTAGACCAACTGAAATTTTAGTTTGTACATTAAAACTATACTCATTCTTATTTACATACCAATAGGCCAAGACAAAAGGTTATTTTTTTTCTCATAAAATATTAAAAACCATTAGTCACAAAAAATAAAACAATATTTTCCACTTCCATTATAATTATGCCAGCCATTCATATCTAAAATTGTAATTTAAAATTGATCATACGCCTTAAATGGATTATAAAATGATTTAGACCTACAAATTAATCAGATTAATAGATCAGAGAAATTGCGTACCTTTCTAACTGAGTAGAAATATATTGGCTACTTGAAATAATCATTTACAAATAAATATTGCACAAATCATATTGATATTGCAAATCTTTTAAAAATTAAATTGGGTGAAGTGAATAAAAACTAGTGAAAGGTAACAAGTATTGTAATACTTAAATTTAAGTACTTTCTAAAAACTTGTTGAATAAACAATTACTAGTTTTATATAGTAACAACTTGTCCCTCGTTAAGTAGAAACTGGGAAATTCATGTAAATACTAGTGGTAGTTAGTACTTGTTTGATGTTTTTTTAGCACTTTATATTTTGGGGCATTCATGTTGACACACCTCTATTCCCTTCATGGCTCTCACTTCTCTTCACATCACAGTTCTCATACAATACCCATCGTGTCAAATTTATTTTTAAAAATTTTGATAAGTGAGGAAGATTATGCCAAGCAAGACAAGAAACTTGATAGAGGGCTATTGGTTAGCCAATTATCTAAACATAATGATATTTTAGAGAAATCTAAAATCCCTGCCATGATAAATGAAAAGAAGAATTTTTGTTTATTCTAGCCTTTCCTGTTAATGTATTCATCTCCGAAAGTTGTTGGCTTCAGTATTTCAATTTGTGTACAGTCCAAAACTCCAACAACTATAGGTAAATGGAATTTACTCTGCAACTTTATTTTCACATCATTACTTCAATCTGAATCAACAGAAAAGTAATCCAATCTTGTGATTTTGCCACTATTTTTTCCATCTAAGAGTCAATTATCTTTCACACAGTTATTATCCGATAATAGCCATCATCCTCTACAATTCCTGTCTGATACTATCCTGTCTGATACAATTCCTGTGTTCACCAGAAAATTGAAGATAGATCTCCATCTTCTTTCTTGAAGTGATAGTTCCCCTTGGCGTTTCTCTATTTTTTTATCAAAATTCACTTGCTAAAATATCTATATAATTTCTTTTGAATCACAATAGTTTTTTTACACTGTTAACATCAAATCCTCTTCTTTGATAATAAATTTTTGGTCCAAGAATTTGCATGAACTCCATCATAGTTGTAACTAACCAAAAGCAAGCTACTCTCTTCCAGACACAAGTAGAAACTACAGCTTAAAAGTAGATTTGTTCTTTTTTCGACAAATTTACAAGTTAGTACTTGGCGGGTGGGAAAACTAATGTAACAACTGTGCCTAGTAAGTACTTATTAAGTTTATTTATACAAAATATAGTAAATACTTAAAAATAGACTAGTATCAGCTTATCTTATCTTACAAATATCTTAAAAAATTGTTACAAATTTTTTTTTTGTTTCAGATAGTTCACAAAAGCCTTAATGCCCTCAAAAGTTTCCTGGATCATAGGAGCAAGTGAAGATTCCAGTGGAGCAAAGCCTCCTTGTGGGTGGTTCAGCCCTGGAAGTTCCATAGTATATACATACTTTATTCTTGCCACTCCTTTTGCCCAATCGTCACTGCCTCCTGCTCCAGGTCCTTATATAAAATAATAAATTAAGTCATATGCTATCTTTCCTTTCAAAGTTGTTTAATTGAATTAGCTATAAAATTATCTAACAAACAATGTGGCAGCTTACTATTCCACTATGGGACATACTGTCAGACAGAATTGAAGTTGCCACGATAATGATTGTTGAATAATTGATTTATTTTAATTTTAGTTTTATACATCTCGTCACTAATTCTTTATTTTAGTAACTACCCACTACTTTTTCATAATTAATTGATGTATTAATGGATTTTTTTATTTTTTTTTTATTAGTTTCTCTTCAAGGCTTTACCATATCAGATATGCTTACATATTTATACATATAATTTACTTGTATGTTATAAACAGTTGTAAAACTCAAGTAAAAAAAGTTTGATTTTTTTTTCAGTTTATTCAAAAGACAATCATACTTCAAAAATAAGTAGTAGTGTTTCCTTGTACGTACATTAGATACATTTCAAAATCAGGTATATATTTGGGAAACCTATACATATTTTCAGAAATACTATTATTTAATCAAGAATGAATTAATTATTTTTTGAATAAGTATTGACAACAAAATTGTTATGATTTATTTTTTGGTTTATTCTGAATATAATTATACATCAAAACTAAACAGTTATATTTTCTTTTGCAATAAATACATTTCAAAATCAGGCATATCTTTGGAGGGACATTTTAAAAATTTTTAGATTTTAAAAATAAGTATCATTTAACCAAGAATGAATCCATTTTTCTACATTAGTATTGATATATTAAAATTTGGTGTTGGTATAAAATTTAATTCAATGCTACCTACCTATTAAGCCTAATAAATTTGATTTATTTTTATGAAACCTGTATTAGTAGACAGGGTTAGGATGATTAATTCAATCACAAATTAGACATTAACTCTATACTTTACTTCATTGTGATTATATTTTTGTTTATGCAATAAAATGTATTGTAAGGGTCTCCCCTTTTTAAGAGGGTCCCAAGATTCAAATTGCCTAGTAGTCTCTATATGGCTTAATCGGGCCTTGTTAACATCACAAGTAACTTTTATTAATAATTAACTACATAACAGTTTAATTTTTTTGTACTACTGATAAATTTTCAAAATCTGGTTTATCTACGGAAGAAGCTTTTAAAAATTTGTAAAATCGGCATCACTTATTTAATTATATAGTATAGTATAGTTTTAGTCATTTGTCACTAATGCTACCAATGGTCAGTTTCTTTATTAGTCATTTTCATGCCATGATAATTTGTATCAGCATATTTACTGGTTATATTGAAAATATGGTCGTTTCAATAACTATTATTTATTTTTTTTAATAATAGGTACTTTTAACTTATTGTTAACTATTTCTTCATGCCAATCAACACATTATTTTTAAATTAATTTATTTTGTTTTCTAACGGAATTAGGTGAATGATGACACAAACCCATTTGCTAATTGTCAATTTTATAATTGACATATGGGGATCAAGAAATTAACAGAGACAAAAAAATAGTAATGATTACTTACCAACAGTAGCTGTTGTAGGACCAACTGTGTAAATGCTGCCATTCACTTTTGACATTGCTGCCGCTGCAAATTTGGCACATTTGTCCTTTAAAAAGAATTATTGATCATTAGATACATTTTTAAGTATGGGAAAATAGTTCATATTACTTCCTAATTTTAATCTAACCTAAAATAAAATTTAAATATGACTGCCATTTTACTATCTATATACTCACTAATTCTTCCCAATCGGGAGGACGCTCATCTGTAAATCCCCATGGATAAATTATAGCCTAAAACAATTAGGAATAGTATTATTCACCAAAAGAATAGAAATTTGAATTGACAGATTAATATGTGAGAACATCCTTTAATTATTTAGTATAATATTATATGAAGTTGTTGGACAGTGCATTGGCTGTACCTATCTCAAAAGAATTTCACAAGGCCTGTGAATCAGGCATTTCTCTCAGTGTCTGTTCTCTAGGCCTTTCACTTGCAGATGCAAGACTAATATATTATATTTGTAGCCTTGGTAAAGAAGAGATTTAAGACAAAACCTCAATGAGGCAGTTTTAAAATTTGTTTTTCTTCCAAAAATTGAGTAATTGAGGAAGAAGGCTATAATTTCATGTTGCAATATATCCCCACTACTTTAGTTTCTGATAGAAATGTTTTCTCAAAACAAAAACTGCAAATGTTGGTTTTCATTAAAAAAAATAAATAAATAAAAATTATCTAAGGTTTAATGTGTACCAACAACTTATTTTTTATTTATTCTCTATAACAAATCAATTTTTCTTTGATAGTAAGTCACTATTCAAATCCTAATCAGAAATAAATCCTTAATCATTCAACAATACTGGGTCAATACAAATGAGGCGTTTTCCATCAAAAGTTAATATTCTACACCCAAAATTATTCAGTTTGTTTCAAATCTTAAATTTTTCTTATCGAATATGTGTTACAAATCAACATTTTCAATAAAAATTTGCCTTATCTTCATGAGATACTCTTCTAATAATTTTCCAAAAGTGGATCTATTAACTTTTGATAGGAAATTCCTCAAATCCTCTTTCCGCTCTGAATATTAGATATATATGTATAATTTTTTTATTGCGGAAGGATTCGGTGACTGAGCTGGAGCAATTGATTTCCCCAAATACCTTACTTCACTAAGGATGTCAGTATTGAAGAAAAGTATCAATGTATGTATCGTATTGATGGCTTAAAAACCATAAAAAATGATATTGAGATAGCCCATGCTTACCAAAAAGTACATATTTCTTCAGTTTTTCCAAGATATGAAATTTAGATAGAGAATCCATTGAGCAATGAACAAATCAGCAAAAGATACTGAAGAATTTCTCTTTACATTCTATATGGCCTATTAGTAATTGTGTGGAGAAGATGAAGAGAACCTCTGTCTCTGTAAGACAGAGAGACCATTGCAGTTCAAGGGTGGGTAATGGTGTAAGCTGTTATATCATTGCGAACAAGGATGGACTTCTAATAATCGATCATTATCCCTTTATGCAGAAAGTTACATAACAGACATTCTACAAGTTGGATCCCTCGATCAGCCAGCTTGAAGTGAATGTAATGCAACTTATGTGATAAACTAAGAAGAATCAGATGAGACTTTATCTCTTTGTAAGAGTTGCACACTTGAATTGAAGATCCTAGTTAACAATCAGTAGCATTAACTGCAGTATCCTCGAAAAAATCCGGTCTTTTATAATATATTTTAGGACACCATATCTAAGTTAATTTTTCAATAAAAACCAAAACGATACTAGTCCATACTTATAACTGGATGTCTGAAAAAACCCACTAACTAATTTTTCAGAAGAGCTGTTTAGTTTTAAAACTTCATCTTAGTTTATATTTGTAATTAGTAAGGGAATTCATTGAGAGTTATTACTCTGTACTGAAAAAATACTCAAAATTAAATTAAATGTCTCTCAAATAATAATCATATACATCATGTATCTTTAAGGTATACTGGAAGTAATGTTTGGTACTAATTAACATTTGTATTTTTAAATATTTTTGCAAAGTATTTTTCAATCTTTTCATTTATCTCTTGCTAAAATTAAGTGTTGTAAATTTTTTTTTTTTACTCTCTCTACAAACCCTTGTTATAAGCCCATCAAAAATATTAAGAATATCATCATTATAAGCAACAAATCTGCTATAAAAAGGACTTACTACTACCTTTCCAATATAGTAAGTGTCTACTTTATCTCATTTTAATTGATTCATGCTCTAGTAATTAATAATAATCTAGTTAAACCAAGTTGTAGTCTCGGAGCATTTATATCTAAAAAACATTTATTTGGTATCCACAACTATCCTTGGTAGTTTTCTAAAATTATTTATCTAAAAAACAAATTTTTCAAATAACAAGTTTATTTGGATTTATTTATAACACAAACTAAATTAGATTTAACATTTTCATTTAGGAAGAAAATATCTGATAAGCTAAAGCCTACCATGAATAAATTATTACTTCATTTTTTTATCTTAGAAAAGTATCTTAGAAATATAATAAGGAATGTTCTAGTGGCTGAAGTATCCTTTACTGTTCAACAACTTAAGATTTAAAAATTATGCTAAATAATTCAAAAGACTTATTTTTAAAAATGTAGTTCTGTTAATATCTGTTTCTGAGGACCTAAATTATTTTTCTTTAATTCTCAGCTCAAATTATTTCTAAAGGTCAGATTAAATCTGGAAAAAACTTTAGTTAGAAAATATGGTGCCATTTGAAATAGAACTAATTTTTTTAAAATTAATTTATTTTATTTTATTTATGGTGTAAAACCATCAGGTCACCAGTACCTTATATTATTATTTTTCCAAAAGTTGTCTCAAAAAATGTTTGCTTCTTCACAATTGCTAAACTAAAGTCGATGAAAATTTCATTAGTTATATATTCAGTCAACTTATCTGTCTTCAGACCTAATATCTTAATCTATTCTCAGGTCCCGATTTCGGGTAGCTAGTTTTTAGGCTTAAAATCTTATTGCTTTGGGCAGATAATCTTTAGTCCCACTCTCCCCCTTCTTTTAAAATTTTCCCCTAAGGTTATAAAGTTTAACAAATTTAAGCTTATTTCAGTTTTCAATCAGTTAAATTCACATATGTAACTAAATATTATGTTTTTTTAAAGACACAGAATGTTTGTCTATTTTTTTTTATTTAATAGATGGGTGCTAAAGTTTGATACAGCTGTTTTAACTTCCGTTAATAAAATATGAGTTATAGTACACTGTACATATTTAAACAAATTTAAAATCCATTTCTGCAGTATTTGGTTTTAGGCCCTGATATTTTTAACTGCAATGCAATAGTTATTTAGTATTAAACTACGAGTATTGCCTCACCTTATATAATACATAATACACCTTATATATATATATATATATATATATATATATATATATATATATATATATATATATATATATATATAATGTTTTCTATTTCAAAAATAATTTTCGAAATAAAATTCATTAATTTTTGAATTTACGCAAATGTACTGTTTATTTTTTTCCTAAGAGGTTTCTATTACTTTGATTGATTCAAGAAATCCCGATTCTCCACAAAGGCACTGGCTCAGTGCCGTTCTATTGACATTGGGTCGATCAATGTCGTCATATATTTCGTATTGGTGTTTCTACTAGTGCATTTCCTCACTGTTTGTATTCGTGGTGGCTTCTTCCGTTTCCTATAACCTCACAATCAGGGTCCCTAATCGCATGTCCTTCTAGTCAATTCCTTTGTCGATAGATTTCTCCTTTCATTGTCATTACTGCCTGATTTATGCGGTAGGCCTATGTCACTATGTCTAAGGTTTGATCGGTATACGTAATGTTGTTCTTATGGAACAAAGAGATCCAAAATACATATTATTTTTTCATTCATTCTGCATTATATTTTTTGATTCTAGTGTAGGTAAATAGGTCGTTCAGGTCGGAACTAAGTAGAAATTTTGCCAGAGAGACAATATTAATTTTGCCTCACCCTGTTTCACCTCCCTCTCCATTAAAGTAAACAGTTTTAAAACAGTATTCCAGGTAATATGTTTCGAAATAAATATCATCATTTCATAACATTAACTCATTTTATTGACTGGATTAAGGCCAAAACAATTAAAAAAAAGAAACAAATATTTTTTTATTTAATCTAAAAATAGAATTTCGCTCGAAATTCTCCGTCCTCTAAATTCTGCTGTCCGGGGCAGATGCCCCTCTTGCCCCACTCCCTAATTCCGCCCCCGCGTTGGTTTGTTTACTTGTATTTAAGTCTAACAAGAGGGAAGGGAGGAAGGGCATATGTAATTTTTGCGTGAGCTTCACAAAAAATAATTCTAAAGTAAGTAATTAATTACTTTTCAGATTTGAGATAGGTCAAATTAATACGAACAGACAAACTTAATTTTTAAATAATATATTTTATTCGGTTATTTCAATTAATTTCGGAAAGAATTTCTAACAGGACCTATGGACTGGCAGGTCCTTGGTCTATTTCATAGATCCTAGGTCCCTGGGTCCTATTTCATACTAAAGTACGAAAGTGCAAGTGGAAATGTTCGTTTTTAGAGGTTACAGGTTACTGATCGTCATTAGATAATAATAATTTTATTAAATTTATTTTTAATTTTCTATTTTTTAATATAACTATTTTAAATGTTGTCGTGTTTCAACATTTCACAGTGTAAGTCATAATCGTAGTAAGTCATATGTCCACTCGTACTTGTACTTTATTATGAAACAGGGAACACCTATAAAGTAAAATTGTTATATATTGTTAAAACATTGTTATTATGTTGAAACACGGTGACATTTAAAATAGTTATACTAAAAAAACAGTAAATTTAAAAAAATGAATAAAATCATCATTATCTAATAGTGATAAGTAACTTGTAGCCTCTAAACACGAACTTTTCCATGTGTACTTTTCCCGCTCGTACTTGTATTTATTTAGTTTATTATGAAATAGAGCCCAGGTCGCATGTTTCTCACTCTACCATAGACAGAAATTATTAAATATAATTTGTAGTAACATGTTTTAATCAGAGTTTTTCGTTATGCATGATACAGTTTTCATATAGCCGTAAACATGACCACAAAATAATATTGAGATGAAAATCCATACCTGAGCAGCGCTGTGCAGCGTTAAATACATTCCGATTTGAGGAATATGGCCCAGAATAAAATTTGCTAGGGCCCTTGACTCGGGTTCAGAGAAAGGTTGTGGTCCTGCGTAGTTGGGGTCGCATGGGTGGCCACTTGCACCAGGACCTGAAAATGCCATCCGTTAATAACACATTCGTACAATGTTTTAACACGTTCGTACTTATCTATTGATTTAATTTATTTAAATCATACCTCCCCATTGGAAATCGAAATTCCTATTGAGATCAACACCGGGGCATTCTCTTATCGGTGTCACACCTCTATTCTTCCTCCATAATCTATCCTGAAATATTAAACAATTTAATAACTGTGTATTGTAATAAAATTAATAGGCATAGTTGACCTGATCGTACACATTCAATTTCAATTTTTAAGCAATGACTGATTTTATAATAATAAAATTGGGCTGTATAGGACGGACTTCAATCGAAGGCTTGAGCCAAAAAAAAAAAAAAAGAAGAAATAAAAAAGTTATTCCTAATGCAAAAACAGAAACGCAAACAATATTATATGGTGTCGACCTTATTTGGCAAAACAATTGTCTCCAGAAAGAAAGATTGACAATTTCAACATGAAATTAATATACAAATACAAATTCCGAAATATGAACAATATTATGCACTTCAATTGTTTACAAGACATGAATATTTCATACCTGAACTAAGATATTCTTTTGTAACTAAAGGTGGATATAAACCAAAAATTCATCTCCAATCGTTTGCAAACGTTCGCGATTAAGGATTTACCACATTGTCTTCACAGATCAAACATTTGGCAGTAGGTTAGCGAACATTGGTTATCGAGCCGATCAGAAAATAAATGAAACCGAATAAGAATTCATTATTAATTGTTTACAAAATGTGTTAAAGAGAAGTTTAAATATCTTGGTTCTACAAGGATTAAAATTATTTCAATTAAAGAGGAAATAAAGCCAAAATTAAGGGTGTGAAATGATTCTTGCTATTGCTCAGTTCGCCCATAAATAGTGTCCTATATGTTTGCGAAACGTGGACGCTTACATTGTAGGATAAGCAACGTCTTGAAATCGCAGAAAACAAAATATTGCGTAGAATGTTTAAACTCATGGAAGATTACTCAACTGAGGAATCCAGAAGGATAAACAACGCGGAATCGTGAGAGATGTACCTGGTAAATATGAGAAATGGCATCACGGCGTTGGAATGGACTCGTAAACTTGTTGGAATAGATAATAACAAATTCCTAAGAAGTTAATCAACGCTTAACCGACGAAAAAATGTGAGTGGTCAGATTGCAGTAGGTTTGATCCTGTGTGTTTTATTTTTGACGTGGTTGAGTGGAGAGATTTATCCAGGCAACGATTGTTCATGATTTCGGTATCGAATCTTGAGGTGCCCAAGACAGGGAATAAAAAATTCGGATTCATAATCGTGATGTTTTGCTCCTTTGTTTTCGTACTGTCTTTTCAGATAGCAAAAGTAAAGGCTAGCAAAAGAAGAGCACTCTTTTTCAAAATTGAAAATAATTACAAGTTATTTGAGATCAAAGGGGGTATTGACTTGCAGGTTGTTTGGCATTTCTTTCAATTGAAAATAAATGGGCTAAAGAAATTGAATTTTCTAAGCTCATTGACATTTTTTAACTAAAAAAATTCTAGGTAAAAAGCCATTTAAGCAGTGTAATATGGGTGTAATATCAGTGGTACCCAACCTTTTTAGAGCGCGTGCCACAACCACGATTATCCATTTTGAGGGGTACCACGACTGTCGCCCATCCTCCACTCCTATATTATTCCGCCTTCATAATAATTATTGTCATATCTATATATAGATATATTTATATAGATGTAGTACAGGCAATTGTTTTTTAAAATATTTTTTTTCCCTTTTGTGAATTTTGAGAATACCCATACACAATAAAACAGTTAATGACTATTATTCATATAATACAAATGTATGTTAGTATTAACAATCTACTATCTACTTGCTAATTGTTAATTTACACTAACCCGAAGTTATTTCAGCCTTTCAGAAAATTGATATTAGTGCAAAATATTTAATTTTTTTTTCCATAAAGGAAATCATAGTAGTAAAACTATTATAAAAATTTATAAGTTCGGTAAATTAGTATATTGCGTAAAAATATTACAATAAATAAATATAGAATACGTAAATACAAAATTAAGTAGAAAATTATTCACACAATAATGCACAATGCTTAATGAGGCTTCTGAATTTGTTATTGTTTGGCCAGATTTTCAAAGTCCGGTTCCGGTTGAAGACATGATCAATAAATTTTCCAAGTGAGAATCCGTGAGCGAAGAACGATATTTATTTTTTGTTTGATGTTGGAGAAAGACTGCTCACACAGGTATGTTGAACCAAACCTACAAGAATACCGTAGTGCAATATCTCTGAGTTCAGGAAAATTTCCTGATGACAGGAACTTCCAGACTTTCACGTAATCTACCGGAGATTGGGGACATTTCTTCACTATTTCCTTATACTCATTATCAAATATGCTTATCATTTGGGGAAGTGCAGCATTTTCCTTAAGAAAATCAAGGACGCTGTGGTCCAACTTCCAAAATCGATTTTTCTCTGGATAACCAGAGCACAGAGCAGTGCAGGACAAGTTCCCCATGTCCCTTGATTTCTGCTTCAAACATAATGCGAAACTGTCTCCTGTTAAGAGCGCGGGCTCGAATGAAGTTGTTGCACTCAATGATGTGATTGAGTACCGATCAAACATCCAAATCTTTGGCGCACAGTGCCTCAAGGTGAATAATGCAATGGTATTTGAATAGAGTTCTCCCGAGGTATTGTCCAAGTAATGCGACGCACCCCTTATTTTTACTGACCATACAAGGGGCTCCATCGGTACAAACACTATCCAATTTTTGGCAAGAAACACCTTGGAATTGACAGACATTTTCACCTCTTATAAAATATAATCACCTTTAGAGTTGAGCAGCAGACGAAGGCCAAAGCAGTTCTTCGATTACCTCGATTTCGTCACTTATTGCGCGAAAGAAAATATTAAGCAGGATCAGTGGAGTCACAACTTTCATCTAACGCTAGTGAGAAATATTTACATTTGTGTAGTCTTGAAGAAACTCGGAATTTCTCGTCTTCTGCTCTATCATCAATCGGGTGCGTCACAGTCATTCGAGAAAGAGCGATTTAACGGACGAGTATAGAAATATTCGCGTCATTAGCTCGCTTGGCGAATATTTCTCCATCCCCAAATGGATTCAATTTTTTAGCCATTAAGAGTGAGTTTTCAAATGAGGCCGTCACCTTGGAAAGGAGCGGCATTATTTCAAAGATCTGAGACACCATGCCGCCCCTTGTCCTTTGACCCACCGCCAATCGCTAGCTTCAGAGTCAGATAAACAATTCAATTTCTATTATCTGTACCTTAATTTTGTTACCTATATCAAATATACTGAATCTACATAACCTTTTCATTCCAAAAAGAGAAGTTGATTTTTTTTTTTTTTTTTTTTTTATTAAAGCAAAATTAAGAATAAAATATTTCAAAACCGACGCCGGCCGCGTACCAATCCCGAATCCAGAAAACTATGTTTCATTATTTACCCAGAGGGCCCAATTTGCGTCCTTTTCCCGTGGCTCCTAAATGCCTAGTTATGCCCCAGGGAGGGGAGACCATAAAATAACAATATTTAAGTGAGTCATGTGATAACATCTTCACTGATTATTATTTTTATCATGCATGTAATTATTTGGATATTATTGCACGAAATAAAGACAAATTAAACTGTAAAGCATGTCAGGGTAGGAAACAAAACATAGACATCATTGAGTTGGTGAATACGACTGCTACATCACTAACAAAAGTTCCGTGTTGTGAAATAATTAGGTCTTCAAGGCAATACCTAAGGAGTCACGGCTTATTTGAATCGATAATCATTGTTCATCAAGGGCGGGTAATCAGTTCTGTATACTAAAATCTAATTGGTGCTTTCAAAGACAAAATCATTAAAGCAACAAAATTACATGATGTTTAAATTTCGCTAGTTAAATTTCGTTAACTGTGGTCTGTTTTATGCATGCTGTAATTTCGGTTGTTCTCTGATTAATTTCATCAACAAAGTTCTGTACTTTAATCTCAAAGCCTCATTATGTTACATTTAGAGGATACTTTATGCATAGAGCAATCAGTCTCAGAGGCGGATATACACTATTGCCGGCTTATGGGCTAGTAGTAATCTTAACTGAAAGTTCTTTTAGGAAAAATTACCCTAAACACAAGAATAACCGTAAGGATGGACTGTTTAAGTTTATATTTGTGAGAGCAGCGTAGCATCTGTACCTTCTATTTATTGCGGCTTTTACATCATTTTATTGAAAATTTGCCGCCCTGGGCTGCAGTTTCTAAGCCACCTCCTAAATCCTCAGTCCAAAAGCCAAAACAAACAACTATAAAAATCAGTCAAGATAGATTTCGATTTACGCAAGTTGTCTACACCATATACATCTGAGTACCTCTCTTCTTCTGTAGAGAATATTTTTTATTTTATTTATTTATTACTGAAAACAGTTTAGAGAGAAGATCTTCTTGTAAATAGTGGATGAGGACGATAACAGCACATTTAAAATAAAAAATTTTTTTCTGATTCAGAAAACCTCAAAATTACATATTAAGTTCGATCTGGATGCGTTTAGTCAACTTTGGTCGCACTTCGTCTAAGCTCATTTAACTAGTTGAGGAAGTAATACATTAATAATATATAAAATACATATAGAGATTTAGGTCTTTATTAAGATCCACTGATTTAAGGATCCCTCACACCAAAGTGGAATAATCGCGAAGCGAACTTCGCAGCGAAAAAAATCTCTCCCCTCTATTTACGTGGTGATTAATGAAGTTATGCAGACTGATGCGAATATTCGCCGTTTTGTGCAGCGTTTTTTTTTTTTCGCCACAACCTCAGTTCGGTGCAGACCCCGTTTTAGTACGCATCGCCTTCAATTCGCTCCCTTGTTTTTTGTTTCTCAGTCATAACGTCGACCGGGGAATTGATTGAAGAAGTACAAAAATATCCCGTTTAATACGCTTTATCTTACGATGATTATAAGAACACCAGGAAGAAAGAAAAAGTTTGGAGTTCGTTTTTCAGTTTACTATTTTTTAAATATATAATAATAAAAAAAAAAGTTTTAACCAAATAACTAAAGTGCTTTGCACTAAACTACTTAGATATCCTTTATTTATTGGTTCTTCAAATGTTTATTTCAGACGCACATCAAAAACAAAACGAGAAAAATAGCGATTGATTAATTATTTGCCACTGCTATAAATTTAATGAACTTATATAGAAGTGGCAAATAATTTATCAATCCCTAATTAGATTGATCCTTCTATACCATCATGCGGATGTCAACTGAAAAAAATAGCATCATTCAATCTCGTTATTAATTTTCAGAAATTTAAAATCATTAATATTCTATCCTCAAACAGTTCCTAAGATTTCGTGATTCTATTCCCTCTAAAAAATCTCTCCCTCATCTCCTTCCATTTTGATTGCGGCTGCCTTGCCTGGACTATCTGAGAGGTATGAGACGAGACTGAAGAGACTAATGAATTGTTCCATTAAATTTATCTTTAAGTTAGTATGCTGAATTAAAGTGGCCTTATCCTATTTTCTGACGACAATACCTACTTTGTGTCTATCTTTTCCGAGCTTTAGAAGCCTCCCTATATTCTTAATCAGTTATCCCTTGCTCCCGTGCCCACTCTTTATACCCCTTTCTCCTCGGTCCACTCTTTATACCTCTTCCACCTCGGTCCACTCCTTTAACACGAGATCCCAGCCCACAAACTTATATCTTCCTTCTCATAGATCTGCCTCCTTTAAAAAATCCTTTTTCATCCCTGCTATCTTGTTCTGGAATTCTTTACCCATCTGCATTCGTAAAACCTTATCCATAACATCACTCAAACATCAATTACTTCACCATCTCCCTAACTATCAATCTTCCTTATTAATATAAGAATTAAAGTTATTGCTAGGTTTATTTTATTTGTTTTTATTTTATTGTTTGTTAGGCTAAATCGGTATAAAAGATATGCAACTATGTTATATTTTGCAATCATTCATGTTCTTGTCTCTTATTTTATAATCCTGTAAATTAATTATTTTATAAGAATCGTTACATACCAGACAAATGCTATTGGTACTGTACATTTTTTGTTATTCTAAGGGGACTAGTCCCAGAATAAAATGTATTTTTCATCCATTCATTCATTAATAGAACCTTATATCCTCACAAAAAAAAATTACTTATTTTACATTTTGAAGAGTATCCACTGGATAATTCTAAATACGCACTACACAAACTATATTAATACCATTACAAGTATTAGTGAACTTCAGACAAAAAATGATATTTTTTTTTCTAATTTACAAAAAATAAAAGGGTAAATACGTCAAATAAGAATTTCCTTTTAGTCTAAAATAGCTATTTTATAGAAAATTCAACAGTATCCAAAAAGCCCATTGACGCGCATTTGATTTTTTTTTTTAATAAAAGTTTCAACGTATTTATTACTAACTGGTTATCCCTTCTTCATAAAGAAATTAGATTAGGAAACGAAATCTAAAAATACTGTCTTGTAGGATTTTGGCACGGTTATTCAATGGAGTGTTCTATCAACAAAATAAAAATTGAAGTAAATCCAACTCCAAATATTATCTTTCTTCCTGGTATTCTTATAATCATTATAAGATAAAGCGTAACAAACAGGATATTTTTTTACTTCTTCAATCAACTCCTCGTCGATCGACATTATGGCCGAGAAACAAAAAACAAAGGAAGCGAATTGAAGGCGATGCATACTAAAACGCGGTTTGCATCGAACTGAGGTTGTGGCGAAAAAAAAAACGCTGTACAAAACGGCGAATTCCCGCCGGTGGGGATACAGTTTGATAGTATCTTTTTTATGTTTTTCGCTTATATCTCGGAAACTATATATCCTAGCGAATAGAACACTATGCAAAATTAAAGCTGATAAATTGTACCATAAGATTGGTCTCGTAATTGTTTAGCAATCTTGCATAGTTTCCGAGTTGGTCGTGGTCGAAATTCGACGAAAAATATTTTGCCTTATTTGGCTGGCTAACTCTTCCGCCCTTGGTCTAACAAAGAGTCAAAAGAAGGTAAGTTTTAGAACAGCAGCCCCCATCAAATCTCTTGTTTTATAGTCATATACAGATCACCCCAAAGAACAACTGTATTAAAATCCAGAAATAATGATTTTTTTTCTTATCCACGACTTTTGTCTTTCGTTTTCTGGATTATGTTTTTATAATAAATATGACTTCTTCATGTGCCACTTTTACTTTTTTCTCCACTGCTACGTGGTGTAATCTATTTTTGAAGTTACCGTTAATAAGTACAATTTTATTACAAAAAGAAGGTTGGGTCTTCATTATGACTCCATGTTTTCATAGACATTACTTATGTAGAAAAGCTTTGTTTTTCGTTTTTTAAATATTTTTTAGAATTAGAGATACAAGAACCCAACTTTGAAATAACAATATTGTGTTTCATTATTATAATATTTTTTTTTAATATAAGACGATAACTGCATAATATTATTTCAAAGCAGAACATCTTGGAAATGAAATATGTTAATCCATTATTCAACATTATCTTTCATTGTTTACCAATTGGCATAAAGAGGATTAACTGAGTTTGTTTACTCAACTTGTAGTGTTCCTCAGATATTATTTGAACTGCAATTTTATTAAAATCCCTAATTTTAAAATATATATAATATACCTATTATTTGTTTCTATTCCAAGTAACAAGTAATTTATTATTTTGACATGGCCTTATTATCCACCTAGTGAAATAGTTGATATGATCCTACTTGTAGGTAAATGCAGAAGCAATTATCGACGTGTCTCAAGGTTCTACAGGACGCGTTATACTGAGTAGGATCACCATCAGACCATAATACCTAATTACTATAAATAAGTAATTGGATACCTAATTAATAGAGCTAGATGGGGAAAATTTGTTTGCAAACGACGACGACACATTGAATGACAACAACGTGATTTAAATGTACTAATTGCTGATCCTCGAACAAGTATACGGAGAATTAGCAGAGTCACTGGTATTTCTCGATCGAAAATACAAAGAATTCTGAAACGGTCGCGTTTTCATCCTTATTACTTGCCACTTCACCAGACTGATGAAGATAAACAAACGATAATAGGATACTGCAGATTGTGATTCAGACAGCTGGCATTTAGGAATCATTTCATTCGGAATGTTCTTTCACAGATGAAGCTAAATTTAATAGTGATGGTTTCTTAAATCGTCACTTCTTGTCGGCAAATAATTCACATGGGTACCGTGAAGTTGACAGGCAGTATCGCTGGGTCAATAAACGTTTGATTTTGATTATTAAATTATCTTCAGGAAACAGTTAACGGACAAATTTACAGTGTTTTTATTCCGGAAGAACGTGGTTCCTACACGATGGCTTCTCCACTTATTTTGTACGCAATTCAAGAAGAGAAGTCAATGAAATGTTTGCGATCCGTTGGATTGGCAAAGGAGGGCCTGTGTCTTGACCCCCAAATCAATGTTCCGTTGATTTAATGCTTCTTCTTTTAATTTTACTGCCGCTATTAAGTGCAGTTTTCAACGGATCTATGCGTTTCCCTCCGAGTAGGAAAAAAAGCATTTTTGGCCATTGGTCTGTTTGTGCCACGATTATCTCTTGAACGGATGGACCGATTTTGTTGTATATTTCTTAATTACGTAGAGTTTTGTCTCCTACAGGTTGTGCATCAAATCGGCCACCCTGTGTGCAGTAGCGGCTGTAAATATCCGAAAAATGTGTTTTTCTACAGACTAGCGCAAAAACGGCTTTGATTAAACGTGCTCAAAGTCTTCTACTTAAAGCTTTCTAACTTATATTATATAATTTCTACTCAAGTTTCGGAATTGTAGCATCACTAAATTGTAAAGACTTTGACCTCGATATCAGTCATAGGAGACAATCCTTATGTAATAATTTTTTTTTAAAATTTAATATTGGAAAAATAGACGAACTAATAACTTATGGAAAAAAAACAGACTTTAGGGAATTACTGTAAACTATTATATATGAGAAAAAAAAAGCAAAATTAAGAAAGAAAGTAAGAAAACCCAGAGGATGAAAGAATATTTCAAAACATGGGTTTGTTTGAGAAGAAAATGCTAATATTAGAAAAATAAAGATATATTAAGGGAAGTTGTGTTTGTTCACAAAAAAAAAAAACAAAAAAAAAACACATTATAAAATAGCTTTCTAACTCTTCATATATAAGGTTCATTCGAATGTCTACAAAGCTAAACATAAAACGTAAAAATCATAATCAGCTTAAAATTATCGAAAAAACAGCTAACAGGTTTTATTTAGTGGCAAGGTAAGTCGTGTGAGAGGACACACCAGATATTTAACTTTCGAGGATACTAAAAAAGAAAAAGTCTATGCCATGCCATCTAATGGTCCTGAAGACCTTAAGAATAAAATAATCAATACCTGCGAATCATTCACTCCCCAAGTGGTTTCAAGCGCTGCCACCTGTTTAGGACTAAGGATGAGATTGTGTATATGAAGAAAGCGAGGAATTTTCGAGGCATAATATTATGCAATTTATTTTGGGAACATCAACAAAAAACAACTAAAACAATAAAAAAAAACTGGAAGTGTTAATAAAGTAAAAAAAGTGTTATTTTGTTCTTCTATGCTGAAGTATTTTATTTTTATTAAAATGAAGATATCTTTATCGTTTGCTGTGAAAAAAAAAAATCTTTTTTTGTGAAATTAATGGATAATTTCCAATGGCCGTTCCAATTATTGCTTGAATTTGTGAAGTTCCAATGATTAGAAATGTATGGAATTCGATATTGTAATTTCAAAATTGAGTCCTTGTATCTCTAATTCTAAAAGAGATATTGAAAAACAGAAAATAAAGTTTTTCTGCTTTTATATTGTATTTTCAAAAAACGCTATGAAAACATGGGGTCATAGTGAAGCACCAACCTTCTTTTTATGAAACAATTGCACTTGTTTTAAATTAAAAAATTGATTACACCACATAACAGTAGAGCAAAACGTATTCAAATTTTGTCCTATTCATATTTTCCGTATCTTTTGTGGTTTTCGACGAAATTGCCGTTGGGTTGTTTTAATTGGACACCCTGTACTGTTTGTACATATTATAAGACATATATTGGCTTAAATATAGAATTAGAACAGTGGAATAACGAAAAATACGAAAGTAATATTTTTCTGCATAATTTCGGTTAATGTTAGTTTATACTAGTTATTACAATGTGTTACAAGAGCCTAAAATCAAATACTAAAGAAATAGATTTAAAACTCATTTAGCAATATACAGTTTACTAGGTATTACTCATGTTTTACTGTTACAAAAGCCATATCAAACTGCAACAACTATTCATTAAAAAAGAAAAAAGATAAACAGCTTTGTCTTTGAAAATCTTACTATTTAATTTCGTAAATGGGTTTAAAACTGACAATATATAAGCTTGAATTTGTAAATATTTGTAATCTTTTGGGGGAAACTTTAAAAGGATCGGAGGCGACAACTAGAGATTACCTGCTTCCGAGCGCTAGCTACCGGAAATCAGGACCTATACTTATGCTGGATGTCCGTTCACCCGTGACATTGAAAAACACACTGTTGTATCCTCTGACCCAGAGCAGACTATGGATAGCAGGCCAAGTGAGAATTGTTCTGAATACTATAGATGAAGTAAAATTACTCGATTCTGAACCAACAAAATCTTAAACAAAAAAGTCTGGAAGCTCATGTGATCTTGTCCCCTTGATGAAGTCTATTTCAGTGACGTACTCAGGGGAGAATAGGGGATATTGGGAGATACACCTCTCCCCTCCTCGAAATCACGGAAACAAGTGAAGTTTATATTTTAAGTAATATTTTTGATCATTTTTAACAATAATTTTTTATCCAATTTTCATGGTTATCCTTAAAACTTACTCCCAATTTTGCGATTACAGACATTTAGGAAAATTACATGCCTTTTTCTTATGAAATCCTTCCTCCCTCGAAAAAAAATTCTGCGTACGCCCTTGCTCTATTTCATCCGATAGATCGGCTGCAATAGTCTTAAGATGGTTGTTATTATTAAGCAGCTGATCCCCAATTGATCAGATTTTTTGATAAATAAAATAAACAAATTTTACGTGTACGATTTTGTCTCAAGTTTGCGGATAACAGTTTAAAATGTCGCTAAAAGCTGAACTCTCTTAACACAAAACATAACATTAATTCACTTCAACTGTCCTGTCCTCTTTTTGCCCTTTGAAAATTAATTACTTTGAACATTTGTAAATTATAGTCTAGTCACCGCGTACTTTTTACATGGACACAATTCTGAATTTCATAATCTTTTAATACGTTGTATATTTTGTGGTATAGAACCCATGTTATCCAATTCGACAACCCTGTGAAAAATTCAGGACACCCGAAAAACATCGATATTTTCGGACTTTTTTCAGTTCCTACTTACAACTCCTAAGCGACGCATTCTAGCTGAAAATACTTCATTAAGCAAGTTAAAAAGTATTAAATGATCTACGATTTGCACTGGTTAATCGCTTTTCTAAACCAAAAATATCTTACAGATATTTTCTTATATCACCTGATCAGAAAAGTTGTTAATTTTAGACCTTGGCGAAATGAAACTGTAACCTTTAGTAATCTTACAATACTCATGTTCTTCAGATATCTTTAAAGGAAAAAATTGTAGAGCGTATCGTTTTATTTCAGATTATGCCCATTATTTGGCGGTTTGACGACGCGTACGCGTCCAAACTAATGTAGGTTCCGATAACATGATATATGAATTCGACGGTTTTTATTTTTAATAAAAAATTTATCGAGCCGGTAAGGACATTATTTTTCCTGATAACTTCTAATTAATTAATTAATAATAATTAAAGATATCTAAATTCGGTTTGCACCATTTGTTCTTTTATGTGCTTAAAGGAACCATTTGCGGACCTCACAGTCAGGACGCGCTTCAGGAGCGCACGCGGCATTGAAGTTTCAAATGATGGGACTGTTGTGGAAGAAAACTTTACACTCTGCAATTTTTACCTTTCGTGTTTTTCTCTCAGACCAACCGCTTTGCCGTAAAATGAGAGAAAATGTCATGTAATTTCGTACGGCGGAGTAAAATTAAGACAGAAACATTACTCTCTCTCTCTCCCTCCCCGAAAATTATAACTGATGAATCTGATTATTGTAAGGTAACTAAAGGTTATAGCTTCATTTCGCTTAGGTCTAAAATAGTCTAAAGACTATATTCCGGTGCGTATTTGCTTTAGATAGCGTTCAACTAGCGAAAATTTCATACTTTTTAACCTTTGTAATAAAGTGACGGCTAGAGCGCATCGTTTAAGAGTTATAAGCAAGAAACCTAAAAGAGTCCGTAGTGGGGATATTCTGAAGTAAATTGTTAATATTTTATTGAAAAATTAAAGCTCTACAGTTTTTTCCTCTAGTGTTTTTCTCTCAGACCAATCGTTTTCAAAGTCATGTAACTCTGGATGGTGGATTAAAATTAAATATATCTGAAGAATATGAGCATTGTAAGATAACTAAAAGAAATAGCTTCATTTCGCTTAGATCTAAAATTAATAACTTTTCTGATTAGGTGATATAAGAAAATATCTCTAAGATATGTCCTAATGTTACTCCGGTTTACAAAACGTGAAATGGTATTGAGTTACATTGAAAGGCTGTATCTCGATACGTATTTGGTTTATAAAAGCGATTAAACAGCGCAAATCGTAAAGAATTTCATGTTTGTAATGAAGTATTTTCAGCTGAAGCGCGTCGTTTAGAAGATGTAAGGAAGAAACTGAAAAAAGTTCGAAAATTTCGATGTTTTTCAGTAACTTGTAAAAACTAACGTCCTGAATTTTCCACAGGGATCTATAAGTGGATAACTTGGACTCCACACCAAAGAATGCCCATATACAATACATCAAAAGATCATTAAATTCCGAATAGGTAACCTCAATTTTAGGTACACGGTGCCTGGACTATTAACAAAAAACTAATATATGAAAATAAATAATATATGGTACTTAAAACAACTTAATTACCCCATTGGGATCCATAGTGAATATATATCCATCAGGATTGAGCATTGGAAAGATGTACCAGTTTACATTTGCTCTGAGATCAGAGTTAGATGAATTTTCTAAGAGTTGACTGATGGTGTATAGAACTGCTACCGTACTCACCCATTCTCGAGCATGTATGCCTCCATCAAGTAAAATTGTGACATCTGCCTCTGTGGTATTGTTGGTACTCACTTTTATACCTCTTATGTCTCTGTTCTCATTGCTCTTTCCAATTATCAATTCTTTTGTGGTATCATTGTTTTTGGCTAGTATGGTGTCTAGATATTTATTTATCTAAAAATGAATGGCTTAATAATTATTTCTAAGATTTTTTTATTTAGTACACATTCTTATACTTATAAAGATTATTACCTCGTCAAAAGTCATGTATCTGTCAAGTCTATTCGGCTCACTTTTAATAAAGAAACAATATATAATTTTTTAATTGTAAAACATTTAGTAATGGAATTAATAAAATAATTATCATAGACTTACCTGCTAGATTCAAGTTTAGCACACGTAAAAAAACACAGCAAGCACATGCATATAGGTTTGTGAGATATGTGCAACATTTTAAAATACCTTTAATTAGATAAAAAAAATATTACTGCTAAATTAAAGTTATACTTTTGATTCAAGTCAAGTAAATTTTCCCACCGGCTCCAAGGAGAAACTGGTTCTGGACTCCACTATGCCACTCTTATATATAACTGCAGAGCCCCTTCTCAGTGCTACATTTACATATTTCAATATAGTTTACACATTATAATAAATTAATTATTTTATTATTTAAGATTTTTTTATTAAACAATTCATAAAAGCATGCCTTTAATTAGCTACCTAAATCCATCTACATATTGTGAAGAAACTTTGAAGTTATTTTTCAGTAATCCGTCAGAACAGATTGAAACAATTTCCGTAAAAAAATTAATATAATTTAATAAATTGTTTTGAAAGTGATATGACTGAAATGTGCAATAATAATGAATATAAGGTTTAAAATTGTTATTGTTTAAATGAAACTTATTGATGTTTTTTAAATACTCTTTGAAAATTAGTTTTATTTTTGTATATGTCCTAAATCGCATAATTCATGACTATACATTTAGAAGAAATTTAAAATAAAAAATGTACTTTGTAAGGATTATTAATATAACGAAATTTGCTAAATTCTTTTCGCCATCCAGAATTTGTTGTGATTCTTAATATATGGCTGCTGAGTCCCATACTTGCTGAAGTTGCATCATACAGTTTATTTCAAAATAATTTGGCTTATATTCTATGTCATAATATTTTCTTGTTTACATGGAAGTCTGTTATATTAATTTGCTATTGTAGTTATATTAATTTAATCTGTTATATCATTTGCTCTTAATTAACACATCTACCTTCGTACAGTACTGTATATAAATATTTTTACATCTTCTTTATTTAAAAGCATGGTAATATTGTAATTTTTTAAAGTATCATAATTTTTCTTAACTGAAGGACGTGGAGGGACGGTTAGAGAACTTTTCGAAAAATAAAGCGTATTTTATGAAAAAATATTCGTTCTAAAAAAAAGAGCTCACTTAAGAATCGGGACGCTACGCAACGCAGAATTTCGTGATATATGATTGTTTAATAATATTAATGTCTCAGTATCTTATTAAAGCGTTAAGTTGTTCGGTTCAATAAACTACAAATTACTAGTAAGGTAATCTGTATTACTAGTTCTAAATCAAATAATCAAAAAGTACTGTGCTACTCAGCAGGTTCGACCAGTGAGTGCCCTTTGTTATAGAATTAGAAAATAGGACACTTTTGATCTCTTTATTATGATCATCTCTACTTTTTCCGTTGTTGTTTGTTTTTTCGCTCCTTAAAAGTAGATGTTAAGATAATACGAAGACAGTTGCACAAATATCGGTTAAATTACTTGGTGTATCCATAGGCGTAAATATTGGCAAACATCTTGGCAGTGGATTTCCTGTAATAAATTATATTAAATCAATTGTGTTTTAAAATTATCTTATTCTTTTTGCTTGCATGAATCTTTGGCTACGAAATGGATTATGCAATTTTTCTAGTTCAATTTGTTTTTCTTATTTAATTTTAATAATCAGGAAATTTATAGTATTAATTTTTTTTTACTGAAACAATTGTTTTCATTATGGTCTTCAAGACTCCTATATTTCAGTTATTAATTTCTGTTGATAAATACAACACAAAAATTAGGAAGAGATAATTAATTAAAATCTGTTTTTAACATTGTCGGCTCTTAAGAACATTGGCCTAAGAATTGGAGACCTTGGCTTTGGTGTAGAAACGGGGCCGGATTTGCCAGTAGGTCCCGGCCTTCAAAGAAAATGTTTATGAGTTAGAAAAAACTCTTCATTAAATTTTCTTTTATACAGTTTATTGATTTATGTATTCATTAGATTATTTTCTTGATTAAAAATTGCCCAGATGATATGAACAGGGGACGGCAAAACTCTTGGGCTAACTATGAGCGTCCAAACTTAAAACCCGGCCCTGCGCAAATAGGTACTTCCCTCCCAGGCACTTGCCGACCCCTCCCCCAAGAAAATTTTAGAAAAAGAAATATTATGAAGTAAAAAAAAAACCTGAAAACTTACATTACTTTGCCAGTCGGGTGGCTTAAAATATTAATAATTAGAATTGAACTTTAATTAAATTTAAATGCTGTTTTAAAACTTATGCACGTGGATGGTAACCGATTGTCCCTCCCCCCTCCCCCTCTCTCCCTAGAAATTTGGTTAGCTAAGGCAATATCCAGAAATTTAGCTTTGTCACAAGCGAAAAACAAGTTATCCTTCAATTGGAATGAAGACGACTCACTTGATCCAGTATAAATATCATATATATACGCCAGTATCAAGAGTAACCTTGACAAGGTTGGACAGTCCAGTGACCTAGGAGCTGGGAGGGACTCAGCTAAAACTTCAAGAATTTTTGGCGGTATAACGGTATATTTTGATTTAAACTAGTTTTACTCGTTTATATTTAAAATAAAGAAGAGGTTAATATTATTCCAACTTAGCTAATTATTATTACTAATTAATTTTATAGTACAAAATTATATCAGAGTACAATGTCAATTCAGAATTCATTAAAACGTTTTTATTTTCTGATAGTGTTGACAGTGGAATATAATAAATAACTTTTTCCATTAAGTAATAGTAAGAACCATCAATATTCTTAAATATTATTATTATTAAATTATAAAAACATTATTTTAAATTCTAACTAAAGCACTTTTTATGACACACTAAAATTCTTTCCTGCTTTCACCATTTTCTCTTAAGTTCACGAAGAAACAAGTGAAGTAAATGATAATAATAATGTAAGAGCCTTATGCTAAATTTAAACTAATTATCGACCTGATAAATTAAACATACAATGCTAGTAATGGAAGTTATCAAATAATTTACTTATCATTATTTATATATAGCTCGACCATTATATATATTTGTTTTCTTTATTGTTCAGGGTGCATGTTGCATTATTCAAAGACATTTTTGATTATCTCATATTAAATTCATCCATAGAAGCTTGACTTTAAGGAAAGATTTCAACTGGAAGTTCAAACTGAATTTAGCTAACTTATTTTCTTGTTTCGGCGATGAGATTAAATTTTATGACAAAATTAAGAAAAAAGATATGAAAATCATTCTTTTAAAAACTTATTTATGAGTGATAGGGTTCAGTTGGTATTCACAAAAACCAACTTAATTGTAAATCTGGAATATTAAAAGGTTATTTCTTCAATACTAGGAGTCATTTAAGTAAATTAATTAGGATCTAACTTAAAGAAAGAACAGGATGCTCAGCATGCTACAATTTACATAACCTTGAAGTTGATGCTATTTAATCTTTTTTATTGTCATAGTGATCTCTGCCATTGATTTTTAAGCTGGAGGAAAAAAGCCTTTCAGCATAGTTTCATCAGTTTTAATGTATAAATATAAATGTAATACATATACATTTAATGTAATACATCCTGAATATTTATTAGGAGTTTGAACTGTTTTTTTATGTACATTATATGGGCATCACAATGCAAGAGGTATATTTCTAAAAATTGAATTGATTATAATTTAAATTTTTATGGATGTCCTTCCACTAAGATATCAGGTTTTCCTCATTTTATTTTGACTACAGTCCCATCATCTAAATCAAATCGATGGTAAATTATTGTTACATTAAAAAAAAATAACCAGTAATTTTTTAAAATGTGAGTTGATTTTACTGTGTTTTTTTAACAGTCTGAGGTCTAACTTCAAAACAACCATTTAAACCGATATTTTATTCCATCCAATGCTCCCAAATGTATTTTATTATAACTAATTTTTTTTTATACTTTGCCATGCATTAAGTATCTGCCATGCCAGATGAAAAGATAAGAACATATTATCAAAAATTTGCCTTGTTTACATGATCCTTCAGTATGCACTCTGCAGAATTTTTTTTTTTCATTAGATTTCTTAAACATCTATTTGTTTGACCTCCACTGACAGAAGAACCCTTACTTTATGTAAGGCTCCATGTAGGCCAAGAACCGATTTGGGTTCATTTCTTTGAGAAAGTGAAGTCGAAATCTGATCAAGACTTATTTATCGATTCTGTAATAATGATTTCCTCAAAGATCGTTCATGCCAAAAGACACCAGTTTATAGATGACAAATATTCCTAATTAAATCCAAAATAATGTTTTTATGGATAGTTTTTTAAAACTAAAAATGTGTATCATTATTATTAATTTCTATGAGATTTAAATAGGCTGTGAAATTACAGGATATTGATTGCCTTACATTTTTCTTTTATTATTTTAACAAACAAATTGAATTTTCATCAATATTAGGGAAATAGAATTTACAGACTTATCTAAAAACTTGGTACTTCTTTATTTTAAAAAATAACATGATAAAAAATATTTAGCCTATCACAGACATAATTGGCTGTAATGATTTGAAACAGGTTAGTTGACATTTTTATATATATATATAAACAGGATATAAATACATAAATAATACATATAAAAATTATGATTCATGATTTTTTTTTCTTCTGCCAAGGAAGTTTAACATGTTTTAATGTTTCCTTTATCTGGCGGTAAATCATTAAAATTAATATAGGAATAGTGAGCCTGGCATCTTTAAAGAAATAAAGCCAACAGGCTACAAAAAATAAAAAGAAGTCTAAAAGATATTCCAAGTACTGTTTTGATTTGATTTCAAGTGGCTTTTTGGCAACATTTACGTTATCTGTTACTTCTTGAATTTCTACTGTTTCCTTCTCTTTTGACTCTGGTTTTTGTTGAGTCTGGTTTAATGCTTTAAAATTATCTTCTGTTGGTTGAAACTTGTTTTCTTCATTTTTCTCAGCAGCTGCTTTTAACTCATCATAACTCAGATACAATTTTGAAGTGGATTTTTTACTATGCCCGAATTCTTTAACAATGTCACTGTACAGGTTTACTATAACTTTGGTTCCTTCTGATTCCTCTGTGGATTGTACTTTCTTTCTTCTGTTTCTGGCAACTTCTCCAGCTTCCAGGCCAATATCATTTTCTTGTTGTAAAAATATTCCTTCCTCTTTCTCTTCAGGTTCTTCTATTCTAACCTTCTTAAGACTTTGAAGAGATGCATCAGATCGATCAGACCTTTCCACGGACTTTTCTCTTGTTTTAAGAATGGGCTTAGGGATAATGGGCAAGACAGGAGGTTCATGTCTCTCATACACTTCTGGAGAAGCAATAACCACTATATTTGGAGATGGAGAGCGAGAGCGATCAATTGAACGTTCAGGAGAAAGGGACCTTCTATAGGTGATAGAAAAATCAGAAGAATCTTTTTCATCCATAAACCTTTTCCTTGGTAATTCTGGCGAGTCGATTTTTAATGGCTCTGGTTCTTCATTAATAGTTATCATAGGAGGTTTGTATGGGACAGCTATTGAATGTGGTACACTTTCTTGACTCATTTTTATATTACTGGGAATCATATTTCTGGGATGATATGTATCTTCGTCAATTTCATCATCAGAATAGTTTGAAGATATTCTGTCACTTTCGTCATCTGAATGTATTTTCATGTTTGTCAAAGCAGTGTACTCTTTAAAACATTTTTCTAAATTTTGAAATCGCTCAGAGAATTGATCAGCTCTACTTTCACGTTCATCTAATTCATCACTTGAGTCAGATAGACGTTTAACTTTTGATGAGGAATTTAGCTCCATTTTAAGTTCTTTAGCCTTTGCTAAAATATTGTCAATTGATTGAAGGTTATCTTTACTTGAAATAAAGTTTTCCTTAGTTTTTGAAGATCTCCTTTCAAAGCTTCTTTTTCGCTCAATGCCATATCGTTGTTTCAGATGTAATTCAGCTTCTTCTTCACTTGCTTCTTTGTTAAACCTAATAAGGGCCAATTCATGCATTATTTCAGAAGAACTTGCAGACAATCTTAGTTCTTGAAAATCAAAAGGCTCACAACTACTAAGTTCAGGGGCAGAAAGAGAAAGAGGTGGTGCCACACCAGCCTCATATTCGAAGTCTTCTGGAGATAGTACATTTTTATCTTCTCCTATAGTAAAAAGAAAAAAAATATTAAAGAAACTTTTCTATTCCCTTTAACAAAACAGAGGTTATTAAAAGTATATCAACTATATAATTAGTAAACTCTATTGACAACTGTAGTAAACAAAATCTTTCGTGCCACACTTAAATATTGATCTATCTGAAAATCTTTGGAAAAATTAATACTCTAAAAATAAAATTAAAAAAATTAAAGATAATATTTAATAACTAATTCTTAAAGATGTTCTTAGAATTAAAAGATTTATAATAATCCATGGTTATCTCAAAACTTCTGTCTATCATCATTAGCTTGCTTTGCGAATGTGCTAAAAAATGAAAGGTCCCCAGAAGAGGTGTGAGGCAGCCCAAAGATAGTTTAGGCATACAAAGCTTCTAGATAACCACCAAGCATTCAAATTACTCTTGTGTGAGTGAAATCCAACTACATACAGTCGAAACTCTATATATCGATCTTTTTTTAGGAACCTTGATTTTTTATTAGAAAAAAATATTCTGTATATCGAATATAAAATGTGATTGTCATCAAAATGATCCCTTAGTTTACATCTATAAGAATGGGTAATAATTAAATAAGAAAAAAAATGTTCCATTGGTTTGCAAAGCAGTGGAAATTCAGGGAAGATATTGTTTCAGAAGAAGCTCAGGAGTACCCAAATTCTCTGAATCTCTTTTCTAATATAGAGTAAAATTTTCATTTTAAATTCAGTTTAACTTTGCCTTTCTTGTTGTGAACATTGCTCCTAAACAAGACTTCAGTGAGGAATTAGACACAAAAAGACATTAGAAGCTATTTTGCGCGAAAACAAAAATAAATTAAATTTTATGTATATTTGCATATTTTTAATGCATGTCCTTATTATATTATAAATGAGCATTTATATTTAAATATAATTAATATATAAATAAAATAATAAAATATAATTAAATCTGAAATCACAGATGTAATTTGTACATTTTTCAGTGTTATTCATCGTTCAGTTTTGTCTTTGACCCTAAAAAATTGCCTTTGTTACATCACTAACCACAAAACATTGCCTTTGATACTTCTTTAACCTTAAGAATTAGCTATAATTGTTTTTAGCCTGAAAAATTGCAATCTTTCTATGTTTCGAAATTTCCATATATCGAACTTTTTTCAAGGAACCTTCATGTTCGATATATAGAAGTTCAACTGTATTTTCCTTTTATTTCTGACTCATATCAGTCCTCTTTAGAAGTCTTATTTTGTATCTGCCTCCTATGTACTTTACCAATCATTTATTTTACTTTTACTATCAGCCTTCATTTACATAATAATAAAAGGCTTAGCGAACCCGGAGGTTCGATGCCGATACCACTAATCGCTGTCTACAAATCTCGGTCCACCGACTACCTTCCAAACCCAAATTCCTTAGATCACTCTTAATACTATCCTCCCACCTACGTTTCGGTCTACCCCTCGGACGTTTACCAGTCAGCTCAGCGTTTATTAACTTTTTAGGAATTCGTTCGTTACTGAGCCCAACAACTTTGCAAGCCCATTTCAACCGTCGCGATGATATCACTTCGATTATATTAACAGGGTGCATGCTCCGCAATTCCGCGTTGTGTAATCTCCTAAACTCTCCAGTTGACTCATCCTTTTTCGGACCAAATATTTTACGCAGTACCTTATTCTCGAATACCTTAAGGCGTTGTTCGTCCTTCAAGGTTAGCGGCCACGTTTCACACCCATACAGAACTGTAGGCAAGATAATAGTTTTACCTATTTTTAAGTTTTAAGTTTCTGGACAAAATGCGCGACCTAAGTAATGTTGACACCGAAAAATAACAAGCATTTCCCGCCTTTATTTCCTCTTGAATTTCGTTTTTTCTAGTAATCACAGACCCCAAATACTTAAATTTCTCAACGTGTTCAAACCTATTTTCTCCTATATCTATATCCTCAAAATCTCCTCTGTTTCTATTGCTAACCATATATTTCGTCTAATCCGTATTTATTTTGAGGCCAACCTCTTTCCCAGCTGTCATCAACGTTGCTGTATTCAGTTTTATAGTTTCCGCGTCCTCACTTAATAATACCAAATCATCCGCAAACCCCAGCACGGATATTCTACCACCCAGATCTAAACCCCTTTCGGTAAGCATTACCTTTCTAATGACATACTCTAATGCTAAATTAAATAGGACAGGTGAAAGGGAATCGCCTTGTTTTAACCCCGAGCGAACTTCAAATTTCTCCGAAAAATAATTACCTATTCTAACTTTATTGAATGTTTCGGTCATGCACATCCCTACTAGATTTACTAACTTCTTCGGTATTCCCTGCTCAATCAAAATGTTATACAGTCTCCGGCGATCAATGGAATCATAAGCCTTTTTGAAATCCACAAAAAGCTGATGAACAACACCGTTGAATTCTAATTTTTTTTCTAATATTTGCCGTAAGGAAAATATTTGATCGATAGTTGATCGGTTCCGTCTAAAACCACATTGGTAGTCTCCGATAATTTCCTCGGCATATTCCGTGATTCGACTAGTTAGGATCAACGAGAATATTTTATAACATATCGGGAGGAGTGATATTCCGCGATAGTTATTACACTCCGTCCTCGGACCTTTTTTGTGAATCGGAATAAGTATAGATTCTTTCCATTCTTCGGGCATTTTTTCATTTTCCCAGATCTTTTTAACCAAAAAATGTATTTTAGAAACTCCAGCTTCACCGCACGCTTTTATTATTTCACTGGAAATGTTGTCGATTCCCGCTGCTTTATGAGATTTTAATTTTCCGATGGCTATTTCGACTTCCTCCTTACTCGGTTCTTCAATTAACGGTTCAGCACTCTGATATTCAGAAGTGTTTTTTAAATTTATTCACAATGTCCCCCGGATCGGCCAAGATATTGTTATTTTCATCTCTAATTCCATTCATTGTTGGTTCAAACTGTTTACGCGATCTGCTCATACCCTTGTACATGTCTCTTACGTTGTTTTCAATTCTATTAGTTTCTATCTCTATTATTTTGTTTTTAAGATATTCTCGTTTTTTATTTTTGAGGAATTTGGACGTTTCATTCATCAAGGCCCGGAAATTAGCAACATTATTATCGCTTGGATTATTCAAAGCTTTTAGTTTTGCGGCTCTTCTTTTTTCGCACAAGTTTAGACAATCATTATCGAACCACGGTTTATTCTTTTTATTGTCCCTTTTTCCAAGACACAGATTACTTACCTCTTTAATATTATCCCTAATTCCGATCCATAGCTTGTCTACATCTTCGCGATCCTCATCTAAAGATTCCAAGGCTTCAAACCTATTCTTGATTTCTACCGCGAATTGATTTCTAATTGAAGGGTTTTTCAATTTATCTAGATCAAAATTTTCGGAACAAATACGGCTTTCTTTCCTTTTTTTTATATTAAGTTTTTGTCGAAGTTTCGTGATTACTAATTCATGATCTGACCCACATTCTGCCCCACGATAAGACCTCACGTTAATTATACTATTTTGCCATCTTTGTTGTATCAAAACATGATCAATTTGATTGCGTGTTTGTGAATCCGGCGATGTCCACGTATACTTATGAATATCCCTATGTTTAAACGTAGTACTTTTGATTGTTAGGTTTTTCGAGATAGCAAAGTTTATTAGACGGATCCCATTATCATTGCTATGTTCGTGCAAACTTTCTTTACTGATCGTCAGATAGTATACTTCTTCCCTTCCCACCTTTGCGTTTGCGTCCCCTAATATTATTTTCATGCAGTTTCGAGGTAGTTTATCATATACCCACTCTAGTTTATCATAAAATTCGCATTTAACTTCATCATCACTGTCTTCGGTAGGGGAATGTATGTTTATCAGCGCGATTTTAAACCACCGCCCCTGAAATATGGCCACAGATATCCTATCACTAAAAAATTTTACGTCCCTCAATGCGGAGAGCAATCTATTCCTTATTAGAAATCCAGTACCTAAACAATAATTACCGCTCCCACCGTACCAAATAGTTCCCTTCTGTTAACGAACCCTCCCCTGGCCACCGAACCTCTTGCAGTGCCACGATATCTACATTGTATCTCTTAACCTCGTTTGCCACCGATTTTAACCCACCCGCTGTATTCAAACTTCTTACCTTCCACGTCCCTATACCTAAATCTCTAATTTTCAACTTGCGCCATGAATCCCCTGAAGCAGTCCCCACCCGGAGACCCGAACGGGGGACTAGTTTACTTCCGGATAATGAGCGTTTTACCTCAGAGAGATCCATGACTTTTTGTGGTATTTTGTGAACTAAAAATATGTGAGTAGGGCGTTCAAACCTACGTCACACCCTCCAGCAAGCCTGGAGGGGCGCTCTCATTGTTGGTCAGCGAGTCCATCGGACTTAGCCGGGAGGAACTTCCAAGGAATTTCCACCGACCATCCCCACATCCGCCACCCGTGGGACGCTCCCCTACGCGGTAATGAGATCCGCGCGAGGATCAGCCTTCATTTAAGAGTGATTATTTCAATTTTCCCCTTTTCCCTAAAGGAGAGCATATTTCTTCAATGCAATCAAATATCATTTCTACTGGTCAGATGGTATTCCCATTAACACAATAAAATTATCTCTCCTGGATATCCATCCAGCTAGTCTTTCTCATCATGTAAAATTTTATCTACCCGAATTTAGCATTACAAACTCCTTGGAAAAAGCAATAGTCTAACTAGGGGTCTATGAGCTACAGCCTGCGAACTAATGCTGGCCCACTATGGTTTATTATTTAATATAGAAGGGTGAAAACTCAACTTACATTAATTGTTAGAATATAAATGGGTGATTCCACTCACAAAACCTCGAGTCTCTAAAATACAATAAAATGAGCTGGACTAGTGAATCATTCACTAAAAATGTGAATTAGCACTGCATTTGCAAGAGAACATCTGATGGGCGGACCAAAAGATAGATGGGAAGTATGTAGTCAATGAAAAATGGTGGTATTGGTATCAAATCCCAGGTTTGCAAAACTTTCATTACTATAATTAATGATGTTAGTTACTATTGCCTGTTTTAATAAACAATTTAGTAACTTTTATAAATGGCTTTTAAAGGGTAATTATAATTTACCTTGATCACCATTTGACTGTTTTCTTTTATTTGGTAATAAAACAAGCATCATTTCTGAACTGCTATGCATTTCATCATCATTAGACCGAGGGCTAAGTTCTTTTTCCCATCTCCAGGCAGAACCAGTTGGTTTACTTTTTTCTTTTTCTTCAATTGGAGAAGCAGCCTTTAAAAAAATAAATAAATAAAATGAAATATTTGTCTGTATGAGGAATAATAATTTATCGCTGTACATGGCTAGGCTACTCCAGAGTATTAGAGATCTCGAAGTTGCTACTTAAGGATGCTCTAAGATTTTACAGATAACCATGGCAAAAATCAGACAAGAGATCTCCTATAAGAGCATTCAGGGACCCCAATTTTTTTGATTCCTAAATGGTTTAATTAACAGAAAATGTATCAAAATAAAACCCGGGACAATGGTTGGAGTTGGACCCCTTTTGTTGTATGTATGGGATTCTACAAATCCTCCACAGAGTCACTTCGATGGCAAAATCAGAAAAATGCTCAATTGAGGAAGAGTTCAATTATGTTATGCCAAGTGTTGAGTAAGCTGTAAAAGAATTTAAGCTTTAGACTTTATTAGGCTATGAACGGAGTCTTCTAAATGATGTCCCAGATAAAAAAAAAATTATAGAGAAATAAAATAATAAAGAAATTTACTCTTGTTTAATGTAGTATATGTTGAAGTTGCTAAAAAGAAATGCATGGTTTCCATGCTATGTGAGAAAAAATGAAAAAAGTTTAATTTTTTGGAGTTTTAACATTTCTGGGAAAAATCTGAGGTAACAAATTTGAAATTCGTAATCAGCTCCCCTAAAAACATTTCTTCAATTGGTGACTCTGCAATCACTAGTGCAGATAATTTCCTTGGGTATTATTAATAATGGTGGCTTGGGAGTTACTGAAATTACGATGTCCTCATTTCTTTCGTTTGTGCGGTAAATAGTCTACATTTTTCCATCATACATAATTGCTAATACAGCTCCCTTGCTAATACTTGATGCAGAATTATCCGAAGATATGTGTAGCTATTTATCTATGGGGTATTCCTTTTGAATAGTTGTTTAACATCAGGCTTTATAGCTTTTTTTTTAAGGTTCAGGGCAATCCTTTGTTCATCAACATGCTGATGTGTCACCCGTATCTTTCAGCAGCTTCACAGTTAGGTGCGTTGGAGATACTTAGACTTCATTCTTCGGATGTTAAATCAATCTGGTGAAGTATTTGCTCTATTTCCAGGAGGAAAGTGTGTTCGAACTTAAATATTTCATTTCCTTACGATAAGTGCACCAATAATACTCTCGTTGCATAAGCTTTTCATTTAGATAAAGCACAATGATTTCTATCTTCTATCCTGAATCTTGTTTGGAGTTCCGTAGATGCAATAGGAATCAACTTTATTCCACCAATAATTATCAGTAAGACCTGATTTAATTTTTGTTGTGCAGATTTGGAGGGAGCATCAAAATTTCTGCACCGTACTTGACATTAGGCCAAACGCATGATTTGTAGGGTGTTGTTAGTATGTCCTGTGATGCTCCATATTTAGTCCGTTAAGTTTTCATAAGCTTTAGTTTTGATTTCCATTTGTGAACTGTGTTGAGGATTTGTTTAGTCCAAATAAGCTTTGTGTCCAATGTAATTCCTAGGAAGTATACATTGTCAGTTCTTCACCTTTAAAGTATAATTTCACTTTGTTTTCTTTAGCGCTGAGGCTAAAAAAAGAAAGACAATTATTTGTGGGTTTACCATCATTCCATTTTCTTTCCGTATGTTCAGTGCTTCATTAGGAGTTTTTTCAAGACCATATGTACAAGAACTAATTCCCCATATCACCAGGTCATCCGCATAAAGAAAGACCTGGACCGCAGGAAAATTAGACAATCTTTATAACTATTTCATTTATCGTTATGTAGAATAACTACAGACTCAAGTCAGAAGCCTGTGGTAATCCTAGATTGTTTTGCCAATAACTGGACACTGAACCGCCATAGCAGACCTTAATAAATCTTTGTCTCAGAAAAGACTGAATCCTAGAAAGGATGGATACCCATCCATACATTTTAATTTAGTTTCTTAAACTCACATAACTTCAGCCCGGATATATAATTTTGTATCCCTAAAACAAAATGGTCATGCTGGAACAGTACTGGAGTGAAGAGGAGACAGATACTTGAAAGAAAAACAGTCTTATTTCTTTAGGCTTCTAAGGATATTTTGAGTAATAGAAGCTAAGATGGGTGGGATAAGAGTATTATTAAGGGGAAATGAGAAAAACGATATGACAGCAAAAATAAGAAGGAGAATAATGCTTGAGAACAAAATCTTCTTCATATTCAGACACCTCTTCAGAAACCATCATCTCACAGAGACTACAAAGCTAAGATTATACAAAACTCTGATACGTCCGGCTTGTTGTATGGCTCTTAGACTTCGACCATCTCAAAATCAGACGAGCAAAGACTCTTTGTGTTTGAGAGGAAAATTCTATAACGAATCCCTGGACCAGTGAAAGTAGACGAGAACAGGTTACCGAGGAGTAACTTGGAGCTCTACGTGCTGACTTGGGAGCCTGACATTATGAATCATCAGCATAGGGAGACTTAAATAGTTTGAACATCTTACCAGGATGATCCAACAAAAGATGATGTCGGATCAACTTTATTGACCTAAAGGCATCGGAAGACTGAAACTGCAGTGGAAGAGACGGAGTCGCGAGTGATTCTAAAAATCTGCTTGGTGTACAGCATTGGATTACGACTGCACAGGATAGCGAGTGATGGTGAAAGCTGCTGGAGGAGGTTCTGACTCATCAACTGGGTTGTTGCACCACTGATAAGGAAATGTTTTGAAGAGGATAACATAGATTTATCCAACATTTTTTGGAATACAATTTTTTTGTCAAAATTTTAAAATTAAAATTTGCCATTTACCTTATCAGATGATGGTGAGACTCGGTGCTTCCTCTTGGGTGGAATTGGTGGAAGAGGAGGTGGAGATTCCCTTGGAGGTGAGCCTTGGCTATCTTCACTCCAACCTCTTTTGGGAGCCAACTTAACTTTTCGAAGTACTTGATTCGCTAAGAGAACAGGAGATGGTATTGGGCTGTCTTCATTCCAGTCCCCCATAACATTATGTTTAGGAGAGTTTTTGGATGTAATCCGATCAGCTCTTGATTCTAACCATTGATCAGGAACATCATCAAGATTCATCTCTGCTCCCTGCGGTGGGGGTTCCAATAACCTTTTAAAATACAAAATATAGATTAATTGAATATTAGAAATTTACATAACCAAGGATAACAATTAGGAATAGATTATAAAAATTAAACTTGATTTACTTGAAAAAAAAATCAAGATCAGCAAATACCTGGATTTGAAATTATGGAAAAATATAAAACATACTATAAATGATATAAGTTTTGTTCATTTGGGGTTAAAATCCTAATGCACTTTTTTTTATTTAGGATTTAACGCCCTTACCAGCACCAATTAAGCCAGACAGGACCAGTTATTTTACAGGTTACCAACCTATTCTAGTCAGAGTGGGAAGGTCGACTCATTCCGAGGATCCGCCATGAAATAAATTTCAAACCGCACAGGCTGGATTCAAACTGACACACTAATATAACTAAACAGGATAACATAGTACTCGTCCTGGAAGAAGGGTCGTCCTACAAGTTACCAACCTGTTTTAGCCAGGGTGAGAAAGTAGAATTTTGTTCTGTTGTCTCACTTTGAATTAAAAGTCAACCCTCCTAGGCCCGATTCAAAATGGTGCTGCTACAGACTCGAGAATGCTGAGGCACTACTTCAACACGCTCGGCTAACAAGACTTCAAAGTTTGGTTTGTTAATGATAAATGGAGAGATGAAGACAAAGACAAATAGAAAAATACATTACCAAATATTTATAAAATATAAAATTACTTAAAAGTAAACTACCGAAGTTCTATCTATGATCTATAATTGACATTTCTCTACCTCTTCTGAATATTTTTCCATCAAATTCGAAGATACCACAGCAAGGGTAAATAAGGAAAAATAAATCAAAAGATACTGTGAATAAAAGTAAATAAATGGTTTATTGATGAAAATATGGTTTTATAATGAAGGTATAATAACTTGAAATAACAATTATGCCTCCTTTCTTGCACAATGTATTCACAATCCTTTGTTTTCTTCTTTATTTAGTTTAATGCTTGACTGGATAGTAATGCCTTTGGAAAAAGAGAAAAAATATTAAGTAATCAGAAATAGATATAAATACGTTCTAAATCTAAAAATTTTGAGGATACAGATTAATAAGACTAAAAGTACGATGGAGATAGAGAAAAAAAGTAGTACATTGTTTTCAATTCTATTGATCAATTTGATTTAGTGTTTGTGGATCAACGGAATTCCATGTATATTTATGGTTATGGAAAAAAAAATGCATATTAATATATAATTGACTTCAGCAGCAACTATAAGGGCTTGCAAGCATCCCCTTTTATTGATAACACTTAATATTCTAATTTAATATACAAAAGAAAACACATATTAGGTAAATAACAAAAAAAACTATGAGGCAAAGAATTTAACAGCATTAAGGATGAACAAATATAACAATAATAATCAATATTTCAGTCAAATGTGATACTGAAAATATTGTGCATAGAGATTGGTTATTCTTTATAAATCAAGGATTTTCACCTATTGTTCAATAGTTTAACATATCATACTTTTCCTATCATCTAAATCTTTTTCTTCAAAATTACTCCATTGAACCTGAATAAAATTACCCGGTTGAAGTCTGAAAGCAAGACTACAAAACTTATTAATTATACTTTCTACCGTTCTGTATGGATGAGATGCAAAATGTGATCTATTACTTGAGGGAAGAACAATAAATTACGGTTTTTGAAAATAAGATATTGTATAAAACATTTCTAGATTTTTAAATAGGTTCATAGAAAGATGAGGAAACTAGAGTATTTCAAATGCTGTGTAATGCAGACTGCAAAGCATATAGCTGGTAGTTGTAGTAAAAACATCAAAAAGTTGATGCTTAGTAAATAATCAATCATGTCAGCATAGTTAACAATCTCCATAATGTTTTGATGAAAACTACATGAGGAGATGCGAGTAAAGCAGTCGCGACATTCAACAGTATCTGTCAGTACTTCTCCAATTCCTTTTTATAAAAACGAGGCAGTACTTTTTACCAGCAGGAATTTAAGAGACTGTAAACCTGATCAGTAGCAAAGAGATAGGAATCTCCAAGAATTCATTAGATAATATGGTCTGATGATAATCTGTACATGGATGGTAACAAAACCAGCAGAAGTGACAGGTATGGTTCAGATCATTTCAAATACACAAGACCAAATAAAAGCCACAGAAGGCTTTTTTGCCTAGTATGGCCAGCTCAATCCATTTGTACCCAGCAACAATCTGCACAAATCCCTTACTAGTGCATTCATACACCAAACAGGCTATGATTGTACATCAAATGAGTGTCCTGTGTGTTGAGCATTGTGCAATTTTTTTTTATTCGGTATGTCACTCGGTCTTTTGTGGACAAATTAATATAGCCCGATCACAGAAAAAAGAATCTTTTTCGACAAAGCTTAGATAGAGAGGTTATACTTACGGAGGAGAGATTATACTTACGGAAGGCCTTCTACCATAACTTCAGATGGCAATTCTACCTTGAATTTTATTTTTAACATATTGATTCGTTTTACATTCTTTCAATTCAATGTGCACTAATTCGTAAGTTGATTTTTATTTCAATAACGAAAGGTTATTATTAGGGGCATGCACACTAAAAGGGTCTATCTTAAGTGGTTGGCCAATAGCTATTAAAAAAAATATGAGCATATCTGCATTGATTAAGTAATTGCAATCTATGTTGTTTAAAAATAAATTTTTAAATGTAAATTACGTGAGCATTTGCGAATTCCCAGTACACCATGTACTCAATAGTAAGTAGTTAGGACGACCTCCTGTCATTATTTTGTCTATATCAAGATCCTATTGCACTGAATATATCATCTCTACTATCGAATGTGCAAAAATTCAATTTTTATTTTCATCTCATTGAAATACACTATGTGAGGGAGGCACACATTGTGACAATGTCTTGAATTCTCTAACCTCAAGGGTTGACTCCTTGTCTTTTAGGGGTTAGGTATTCAAAGCTATTCCACAATGAGTGCCTCGTCTAGATCATTTTCAAAGTGACAATAAAATAATCGCATTTTTTCCCATTTGATACTTGGACGTGATAGTGACGACTTATCTGCTAATTGGATTTTGTTTAAACTCTCCGGTAATTCAGGGGGTTTACTTACCCTCTTTTGGGATCCGGAATAAAAATTGTATCTGATTCTTCACTTGGATCACTGATTCCATATGGATTTTCTGCTTTTACTCTGAATTTGTATTCTGAACCTTCTATGAGATCTCCTATTGTAGTTGTTAACTGTCTGCATGTAGCCGCTTTGAGCCACATATTCCAACCAATCTGCAAAAAAATATTAAATTAAAGGATGAACATTAAGATTCAAATCTCAAGAGGAACATATTTTTCAAAACCCTCAATGGAAGTAGAAACCCTGGGAGAGGGAAAGAGGGTGTAGCCTAGTCGCTAGAAGATGGGAGTTGTGATATAAAGATCATGAGTTATAATTGATCTCTACTTCTCATTACAGCTGGTCCTCAGTGAAGTAAGACCGAAAACCCTCTTAACTTGGGGAGACCCACAAGTCTTGTAAAAAGCTAAAGTGGAAATCACACTTTACATCCCTCACAAATTAACAGTCTGTGACATGATATTCAATATGATTCTGTTTCCTGAAAACTGTTTAGCAAGCTATCTCCTTACCCTTCAGCCTACTTTTAGTCTTCAGACCATCAGGGCTCCTCTTATATACTCTCTTCTTGTCATCCTTCCCATATCCATTCTTGGCAGGTGTCCTCACTACCTCAATCTATTCAACTTGGCAAAAGAGGAGATACTTAAGTCACCATACATTCATGCAACGGCTCATTTCTGAGTCTAGGCCTTCCAGATCAGTCTTCGTCATGTGTTTCTCCCTTCAGTTCTGGACTCCAAGAAGTGCACGTGTCATGTGCAACCCCGTTCTGCCAGCGCAATGTTGGTCGTCCTCTGCATCTAGTCCTCAGAAAGGGTTTATAGGGGAATTGGACCATCTTCCATCCTGGCTAGGTGTCCAGCCCATCTCAGTCTTCGCAGACGAACATACTTCACAATATCTGGCTTCTGATACAAGTTGTAGACCTCTGCATTTGTTCTCATGCGCCACTCCTGACCATTTAGGATTCCACCATATATGCATCAGAGTATCCTTCTTTTGTGGATTAGAAGTGCCTGTTCATCAGCCTTAGACACAGTCCATGTCTCCGAGCCATAGGAAAGCATACAGGTCGAATTAAGGTTTTATATAATTGGACCTTTGTTGATTGAAATAAAAATTTGCTCCTGAGGTTGTGCCGCAGTTGGAAGAACGCTCGGTTTGATTTTGAGATGCGGCATATAATTTCTTCAGACAGGTTATTATGCAGATTAACTTGACATGTCAGGTAAGTAAATTCGTTTACTCTCTCGAACTTATGCTCTCCTATTTGCACTTCTTCACCAGGTTCCACCTTCTGTCCCAAGGCCATGTACTTCGTTTTGGAGGCATTAACAGCCAGTCCCATTAGTTTTGCAGCTCTCTCTAAGGCAAGGGAAGCACCTCATACAGCCTGGAATGACTTTCCAACAACGTCCAGATCGTCAGCATAACGGAGCAGCTGTACAGGACGATTAAATATGGTGCCAGAAGTTTGTATGGAGGAGTCCCTTACTGCATTCTCAAGGGCTATATTGAAGAGGAGGCAGGCCAGAGCATCACCCTGCTGCAGATCTCTGCTAGATGTGAGGAGTTCAGCGATTCTAGCTTGGACTCTTACGTAACATTCGATCTGATCCATTGTTACTTGGCGCATCCTCACCAATTTACTCAGGACTCCGAAGTCTCTCATCGCCACATGGAGCTAAGTTTGGTCAACCCTATCATAGGCACTTCTAAAATCAACAAATAGGTGATGTGTTGATTTCTCATCTTCGTGACCTTTCTCTAATATTTGCAATGTAATTTGTGCATTCTAGCTGGTCCCCATTATCATGGATAGGACATATCATAGTCTTATACCAGTCCACCGAAATAGCCTCCATTAACCATATTTCTATTAAAAAGTCCTGCAAAGCCTTAACAAGTTCCGGTCTACCATGCTTGATGAGTTCAGCTGCTAATCCATCCCAAGGTGCTTCGTTGTTTTTCAATTAGTATATCGCTAATACGATCTCATCTTCATCTGGGGGTTGAAGTTCAGAAGGGTTGGCCTCTCTAATGTGTGTTCCACACACTGCTGTCTTTCATTCAGAAGCTCCTTGAAGTACCGATGCCATCGGTCCAGAATACTTCACTCATCATTCAGGAGTGGCCCATCCTCAGCCCTACAGGCAGTTAGCTAGGGCTTAAAGGGTTATTTGCCCTGGTTAATTTTTCTGTAGAAGTTCCAGATATCATTATTTGTCCTAATTGCTTCAATATCCTACAACTACTTGCTCCGCCATTGCCTCTTCTTCCTCTGGTGGATGTGTTTCTCCAACCTTCTTCTACAGTGTTACCATGCAGTTCATACAACTCTGTCTTCTTATAATTATACCTCATTGTTATTCCTTTTCTTCCTCTAAGTGAAGTAGGCCTATCCTTATCACTATTTTCCAATCTCTAACCATGAACGTAAGAAGATATGAAAAAGTGCTTAAGTTACATGGTTAATCCAAACTCGCGTGTGAAAAAATTGGTGAATCGTATATGCAAAAGGTTGGCCAACCCAGTTCTAAGATATATCTGAGGATTTTTCTTTCATATTCATTCACTAACTGCGAATCACTTTTATTCAGTGTGCAAAATTCACTGGCACACATCACTACAAGCTTAATCAGAATCTTTTATAAATTATGATTATTTAACAGGCCACACTCTATTGAGGATATTTAAATTGAGGCTTAGAGTATCATCGATATACTATGATCAGACATGAACCATAGAATTTCATGACAAATAATATAAAAGATGGAATGCTACTAACAATATGCAATACAAAGTATATGACATATAATAAATACGAAGGATAAATTAATATGAGCACAGATTAAAAGAAAGTCTTCTTCTTTATCTTCCCCTTAGGTTACTATCAGCGTCGAGGAGTCTCCATCCAGCACAGCCATTCCTGTTTGTCCCTGCTCAGCCGCTTCATTTGGTTGAGGAATTTGCCTCTTCCACTTCCAATCCTCTCTATGTATTTCTGGTATGAAACTATGGGTGGTCTCCTTCCAATGTGCCGAGCCTCAAGTACCTTTATAGGATCCATGTCCGCGTTCCTGCAGCAGACATGCCCAAATCATTTGAGCTGTCGGCTCTCCAAAGTGGTTTTTAGTTCGGGTACACCCAACTGCTCTCTGATTCGTTCATTTCTATTGCGGTCCCTCCTAGTTTTTCCAATGGATCTAAGTAGCAACCTCATTTCTGCTGCTGTTATGCATGTCTGTATGAGTATGTCTGTCCAACATGGTCCAACATTCTCCACCATTGGTGAGAGTTGGCAGGTATACACAACCTTGTGCATCTTGGTCTTCTTATCCACTTCCCGGTGGCCGATGATGCTGTTAGTAATCTGGTAGTACAACTGATTTGCCTTGGCTATTCTGTTTGAAATCTCAGGGTCTTTCCTGCCAGAGCTACTAATCACTGTCCATAAGTAAGTATATTCCTTTGCCATTTCCAGCACCTCCCCATTGCAGACCAGTTGGACCTCTTCCTATTCTTCTCTTCCCATAACCAGCACTTTACTCTTGGAGGCATTAATTGACATACCTTTCCTGAGCAACTCCTCTTCCCATTCCACCAGAGCTTGTAGTTTTATCTTTGAGTTGGCTACCAGGACTATGTCATTCTTTGAAGACTTTGACAGATCTTATGAATTTCCTTCATAAAGTTTACTAACAGGAGGGGGCTTAAACTATCTCCCTGTCTAACTCCTCTCACAATTGGGAAAGGTTCCGATTTCATGCTGTTTATCCTCACTAGTCCAGTGGGTCCTCGGTAGACTGACTTTACGGCCTCTATCAACTCACCGGGAACTCTCTTGGTCATTATAGCATTCCATATTTCTCTTCTTGGGACTGAGTCAAACGCCACCCTCAGATCTAGAAATGCCAGGTATAGATTTTTGTCCCTGTCACAGACAGCAGAAGTGATGCTCCTAAGAACAAAGATGTGATCCTGCGTCTGTCTGCCTGAACGGAAACCAGCCTGTTCACCCTCTAACTGCCCTTCTATAATTTACAGGAGTTTCTCTCCAAAATAGAAGTGTAGCAATGTAAAAGAAAGTCATAATCACTACTATATATTATTACGGTAGTATAGATCCCTTTTCCGGCTCTCAGGAGCGATGGATTTTGAAATGTGAGGTATCAAAAGAAATAGAATTTCACGG
Organism: Rhaphigaster nebulosa; assembly: GCA_948150685.1. NCBI lineage: Eukaryota > Metazoa > Arthropoda > Insecta > Hemiptera > Pentatomidae > Rhaphigaster > Rhaphigaster nebulosa. The sequence goes on from OX411308.1 coordinate 36,849,110, forward strand.
AGATGTGACGAATTCCAATTTTGTTTCTTAAAATCTTACAAGGGCTTAAATAAAAGTGATGAAAAAACTGGAAGGTTTCAAAACTTTGACGACTGAGAGTCAGTGGATTGAGACGGGATAAGTTGGGTTTTAAAGATTTTGACGCGGGCATCAAGATCATATATGCTCCTACTGAGCGTATTGGTCCAGCGTTTTAAAGCTTAAAAACCTACCGTTTTTGAGATAACGCACAATGTAGGTGGTCCGCACGGGCCTCATGCCATCTTGCGTATGTGCCGTTGTCATGGCAACTTTATATCAATTTGAGTCTGTTTACAAAAACTTTTAATGAGTGGGAAATTATATATATTGTTTTCCATGTCCAATCCTAAAGGTCACCTAACGGCTAAATTGAAGAGATGTTTTCCAGGGGAGTAAGCTAATTACTTATTAAGTATGAACTGTAACTTCAACGTAGTCATTACAAACTATGTAGCCCTAATGTGTGTGTTATATAAACTTTTTTGGTAATATTATATTGTTTACAAGAATAAATATGTTTTCCTAATATCGCTTATACTTGGAATTAGGAATTAGAAGATATGTGATGCGAGAGTTCTCGCTCGGGTATACTAGTTATTAATAGTATTCTTTAAAAGTTATGAATAGATAACAAAGTAGATAATGGCTAAAAAATGTGGATCCACATCTGTAATAGTTATAGTCAGATATATTTGAAAGAGTTATCTGTTATAGTCAACAAAACTAGGTTATTTTCTGTAGTAACTAGGAGAGAATAAATAAAAAATAAACATTTTATCAATCAAATGACTTCAAATTTTGACCAACCCTGAAGTATTCAACAATGTAGTTTCCAATTTTGCAGCCTCCATCATCATAAGGTATAGTCCATGCAAGCGTAACACACCTTCCAAGAGTCATAACAACATTCACTTTACCAGGTGGTAAAGGTCGATCTAGAATAAAAAAAAAAAAATGTTATTAATCAATGATTAATTTATCCTGAGGAAGTTAATTAATTTAAACGAACAAAAAAAATTAAAATTATTAGACACAGAGCAAAAACCATTAAATCAAAATCAACTACTTTGAACACATTGAAATGGTTAAGCATTTTGAGATAAGCCAGATTGAGATATTTCTTTGAACTACAACATTTCTTAAATTGTATGGCAGGTCCTTATTGGAAGATAGACCAAAATCCTTTCAATCTAGGGAAGGCCCAAAAGATATAGACTTGTAAGAAGGCTTGATTCCTTAAATAACTGACAGCACTTGGCAGTAGTAGTACTAACATTGATTCAATTTATGCCAGAAGCATTTTTACTTTCCCATACATATATAGGAAATATATGGTAAGGGAAAGTATTGCGATCGTAAAAATTTTCGAATTTGAGTTTTTAACGGAAATACATGTCTTAAGGTCCTAATTGCTCAAACTTTTGAGCTGAGAGTGAACACATTTTATTTCACAAAATTAATCACGTACTCACCATGAGCAAGTAAAACTAAAGGAACCTACTGGCCCATGGGAGGGAAGATGAGGAACTACTGTAGAACCAGGCAGCAGACCAATCTCAGGAAATCAGTACAGCAAACCAAGACAACATCAAGGTACCAAAATGCCCATTCAAGCCAGACCCAATTATATTCCATTATAAATTCATTAACTTACTAAAATATTGTATTCTAATTAGGCCTAACAAGAATTAATGTTATTTTTTCCAATAAATCTTATCAAAACTATACAGTCCAATCAAATCATTCATAACCAAATACTTCTCATTTAATGAACCAGTTTAATTATTTTAATTTACTTTCAAAAGTGACTAGTGCACATTGAATCACACACCAAATCTCTGGTCACAAAACAGTCTTCATAACCTCTGTTCAGGTAGATCGGGTAACAGAGAGGAGGAAAGAGATAGAACAAATGGATTGGGATGATTCTGTGATGAAGAGTGAAATGTGGTATATTTGTCATGAATGGAAGAGTTTACTATTGAAATGTTCAAGTCAAGTATAGTGTGATTCGAAATAAACTAAGAAGTATTTACAATTTTTCGAAGAATTTCGGATTGTGTTTGTATTTTGTATGTTAACGTTTTTTGCTGAACTCCTAAGTTCTGCTCCGTATTTCCAACTAGGTCTTGTATAATAGTGTAGATTATTCATTTGTTTCACAAGTTTAGTGAGGATCTGTAGTCCAGTAGATGTCATAGTTATTTGTATCGTCTTGTCTTTGGCTCAAGTATAGTCCAAGATAAGTATAGTAAGAAGCTAAAGTGGTTAGATTTGGTAGCATTGATTTTAATTTCCTATTTGTGGAACCACTTCTCAAGATCAAATAAATGATTTTGAAGGATGTTAGATGTTATAGTAGGATTTCTGTGGGAAGAAAGAGTGGCTGTGTCATCAGGAAAGCTATAGATGGTGGTGCTAAGGTGCTCAGGGTTATCAGATATGTAAAGTGAATAGAGGAGGGCGCTTAAAATCTTGTGGTAAGTCCACTTGTTGAGGAAAGAAGGAGAAAATGGAAGAATCAAAAGAAATACAGAACCTGTCTAGGAAGAAAGATTGAAGAATTAAAAAGTAAAAGAAAAGATTGAAGAATTAAAAAGTAAAAGTTAAGTGCAGTTTTATTTTTCTTAGTAGACTCTTGTATCAGACACATGCTTTTTCAATGTCAAGGAAAACTGTAAAGTAATATTCTTTTTTCTCAAAAGTGGCAGAGATTGCATCCGCTATATGATGACATTGTTGTATCGTGGAGTAATATAAACAAAAGTCCAATTGATGATTTGATATAACTTCACTACTTTCTAGGATAGTAATGATATATAAAAGTTTTTCAAATATTTTAGCCATTATAGGCAGAAATGCAATCGGACAATAAGATAAAGAATTAGTGGTGGGTTTGATGAAACCATTTTAATTGTGGAAAATTCCCAAAAGAGAGGAAAATAAGTTGTGTGCAACATGGAGTTATAGAAGTAGGTAAGAAATAGAAGAGCTTTTCAGCATTCTTCAATTTCGAAGAATGAAGGGAGTGATGAGATCATAGTCAGGAGCTTTTTTGTTTGGCAGTCTATTTATTACATTATGAATTTCTTTTGGATGAAATGCCAGGAGAGGTAGAAATGATGTTAAGTCGTCTTCAATTTCGACAGTTGGAGTATTATCCTGAATAGCGTTTGTCCCAAATACCTGAGCAAGATATTTTGTGAATTCGTTAGTTTTTTCTTCACCTGTTGTGGTCCAGGTGTTGTATATACGTCAGACAGAATATTGAACATCTTTTTTCTTCAGTATACGTTTAGTTGTTGTCCATACTGATCTGTCTGTATTGTTCATGAAATTTAAATAGACCCTTTATTTTTTAATTTTGATATTTCTGGTGATGTTTTTGGCTTAGTTTGTTAAGTTCTGTTTTGTATGATAGATATCTGGTCCTTTGCCATATAGCTCTGATTCTATGTTTTTCTTTTATGAGATTACGCATGGGCTGAGGTAGGTAAGAATCAGATTTTGTTAATGTCGTCCTTGGTGCAGTCAAATGCCAAACTATGTTGTGGATACATTCTGTGAAGTCATTGACTGACTCCTGATTAAAAATTAAAAATTAAATCACATTATCAAGCAGATCATCTTCTGTTTCTTCTTTCTGGCACTACATCTCATAGTGAGTCAGTGCGTCTAGGAGCAGATCGAGAGAATCAAGCAGATCGAGAACGAAATTTGCTTGAAAGACGAAATTGAAAAAAAAAAGCATATCAAATTTATTTCATGCGATGCAATGCAGTTGCAAATAAAAGAATAAAGAATTTTTAATTTTTTATAATAATAATAAAAAATATCTGGTGTATCTGAGTAGATACATAGTACATACTGAGTAGATGTGAATACATGACTTTCCTTACAGCTTTGGGGGAAAATACAAAATAAAAATTGTTTGCTGTATCTTCACTATTATTAGACTAATTAAGATCTAGCTTTATAGATAATTCATGTTTAGCTTTGTAGAGAATTAAATTATCTTTCAAATGAGCATCAGGATTGTTCTGGAGAATGTATAGTGTACGGTGTTAATACTTTCATCTTTCTTTCATCGTTCTGTCTTGAGTATATTCTTACTTATATTCTCCTCGCCTGCCTCAGACCACTCCTCATCTATATCCCTCATCTCTCTTCTCCCCTATGCCAGGGGGGCAGTTTCTTGCACTACTCGAGCATGGTGTGAGGTTTAGTTGCTCTAAAGAAAAAAAAGGAATGCTCTCTCTCTGGTCCTTCAGATGTCAATGTTCAGACAGGAATTTTGTACAGGAAATTTCTGGAGTTTTAAGTCCCCCCATTCCTTTTTACTCCAACAGAGGTCGCTGTCTAGCTGTCTCAACTACCCAGAGATGGCGCCACATTTGCCTATTATATTTCGTAAGACGAAACATATAGTAATAGAGTTATAAAAAAATAAACAAAAGTGAACCGGTTTCCAAAGGAACATATACAGAATACATTCAAAAACATGTGAATAAAGCTCAATATGCTGTATCTTTACTAATAATTGTCCGATTTAGACGATTTTTTTTTCTGTTTTGTAGAGAATTTAATTAGCTTTTGAATAGATATGACAAAACTAAGTTATATCTCAGATAGAAATCTGAAAACTGCATACAGAAATTTTTACTCAATTACAGTGCTTTCCTTGCTTAGGAACGGTAGAAAAGTAAAAAGAAGAAATATTATATTATTGTACAATGTAAGAAAAAATTAAACATTGTTTGAAATACAGAAATTTTTTAATTTTTTAATCATATGAAAGATTAGAGGGTGTATGAAATCTCTAATCGGCTGCTACTTTGAAAGTAAATGGCTGATGGAAATGTCAAGTTATGAGGAGGAAATCTACTTTTCTTAGATTTACAATGAATAAAGTCGCACCTGTGATAGTCACTAGTAAAGAAGCTGTATCCTCTCCAAGGCTATTAATCGCTCTTACTTGGTACTCTCCTCTATCTTCTCTTGTAGCATTGGAAATCCTCAGCATAGCATATCTGTTTTAAAAAATATATTGACTGAAAATTACATTGACAAAAATATATTGGTTAGTATTAGCAATAGTATATTAGTAATAGCTATATAATCAGTTGACATCCACATGATGGTATAGAAGGATCAATCTAATTAGGGATTGATAAATTATAGAAGTGGCAAATAATTTATCAATCTCTAAATAGCAATATAGATATAATCGGAAATAAAATTGAATAAGTGGAGAAATTTAGGTATTTAGAGTCTAGAACAGCTAAATGGGTCGGTTGATAATCACGAGATTAATTCTTTAAACTATCCTTGTAGGGAATTAAAGAAACTGAAAATGCATATTTGAATGAAATTTTCTGTAAAACTTAAAAATAATATAAATTAATTCAATAATGTTGAACATGTTATTGATATGTAATTCATGATACACTGATAAGTATAAACTTATTTTTAACATGTGCTGATGTTTCGATCCAAGTTGCAGACCTTCATCAATTAGTCTAGAGTTCTAGGAGTGACTCGCTCCTCAACTCAGTACTTGTCTCCGTGATGAAGACCTGCAACTTAAGCTGAAACATAGATAAGATAAAAACATTCATTCCTACGGGTTCAACTACACTTCCAATAATTAATCACAATTACAACCAAATAGTCAAAACATTATTAATTGTTCACTAAATTAACAATTTTTACCGTCCCAACCAAAATACATGTTGGGATTTAAATGCGAGACAGTAGAAAGAAGGAAGTTCTATCCTCACAGCGCAGTTAAGTACCCAACCGGCTGCCCTCATGCCTCGGCATTTCACTCCTTCAGTTTATTCAGTCAAGTGAAGTAAACAATACGAGTAGAGTTTGTCGTTATTTATCTCGCAATTTTACTCTTTGATTTGATTTTTTCAATAAAAAATGGCTTAATGGAGCAATTTATACAAGTTTAATTTATACAAGAATATAAAATACTTACATGTTCATGGAATTTCAATTCGGCAACTTAAAATGACAGATACATACTTGATGCATGACGAGTTACCATTAATTAAATATGTGGTTTAACATAAAACTGATCACTAAGAAGGTAATCAGAAATAAAAAGATGTACTAAAATCTGAAGGGAAGAGTGACACAGATAAGAGAACTGTTTGATCTGATCTTGTAGAAAATGGTTTTAAAAAGATTTATTGGAGGAAAGAAATATAGAAGCAACAACTATTGGTGGTATTGGTGTTGAAATTATTAATAATAAACATTATTATTATTATTTTTCAATTAAGAACTACTTTATTTTTTTAAAACCATATTTTGGAATATAATTAGAAAATTTAGGATGAACATACCTATCTGTTGTTGCACATTCAACTCTAGGTCCAGGAACCAGAGCTTGGCCATTATGATACCATGTAACGTCAGGAGGCGGCCTTCCATTAATAGAAACTTTAAGTTTGACTGCTTCTCCAAGTTCAAACAAAATTCCATCTTCATACTGACGAGGAAGTCGTATAGCAGGTAATGCTGAAATAATTGCATGTTTATAAATTATATGATTGCATGTTAATTTATAAAAATCATTAATTTTTAGTTTTTTATACTTAATCATTAGGAATACTAACTTTATAGACCACTAGTTGCTTATTGATCATTAAAAAAAAAATTATTTTTAATTTCGGTGGTGAATAATTTATATCAAAATAATAAATTGTTTTCAGTCATATTGTATTATCTTGAAATAAATGCAGAATATAACAAATCAGAAAAAATGTACATACAAATTTCTTTAATCAAATCTCTGACAATAAAAATGTGTTGTTAGTTATGCCTAAGCATTCAAAAGTTATAATTTATATTATTATATATTATGCTGTATGCAGCTCTATCGAGGTGTGGCATTGTCTCATATTCAATGAGAAAAATATTATCTCAAGGTAACTGGAAATACTGTATCAAAAAAGTTAAATCAATTAGGGAATGGATGAGACAACACAAAGTATAAGTACAAGAAAAAGAAAGTTAGCAGATAAAAGAAATAAAAGATAAAGGTGTCAGGGAGAGGTCCTTTCCTTCTATTTTTTATCAGAATGAAATAGGTATAATGTCATATTTATTTAATTAACATTTATTAACACATATTAACATTTATTTAATCCTGAGAATTAAATATAAAGTATTTGTATAACTGGTACAAACAAAAGCAAGCTCTGTTTTTCAGAAGTTAGCAGTACATGACATGCTTACTGAGGTGAGTCAAGATTGAAAATAATTGTTCAGTCCCTTTAACCCTCCAGCACTAGCGTTCACCTCACAAGTGCATGCTTATCTTTTTGCTGATATTTCTAGGAGAGAGTTCAGCCTCTATACTCCTCATCTCCTATACTTCCATTAACTCAAATACACTCTCCATTTTTTTATTCAGATGTTTCGTCAGCTAGAAACATCTCACAGATGCTGCTACTAAACTTAAGTTTTATAATTTTCATATTTGAAGTCAATTTTATTGGTCATTTGTTATTTTTGAATGTGTTCTTACATAATTAAGACAGTGATAACCTGTGTTCATCTTAACCTCCTAAAACTTACACCTGTGAGGTGCTGCAAGACTATTTGTTTTTTTGTTTGATTCAGATCCAATAAATTGTGATATAAATTATCACCAACCAATAATGAACTATTTTATAACCCTTTTATAATTTCTATGCAGAATAAGTTCACTCGGAAGACTAAGAGAGCACAGAAGATATGGCCAGCTTACAGGTTCGGCCTGGATTTAATTGTTTGAAATGGTCACACTAGTGCAGGAGGGTTAAATTGTTATTCTTCATCTAACCAGTCACTAACGTGTAGCATAAAACCAATAATTGGATTTATTTACAGAAAGGGATGATCTGCTATTGAAATTTATCCACAAGTTCCTGCTGTCAAAAATTAATAGGCAAATTGGTACCACGAGGTTAACCTATTTACACCATCACTCTAAAATACTGATCTACTTAAAAGATAAGCCCCTACTGAACGTTTATATAACAGCATTCATCAGTAAGACTGGCATTGTTTAACATTATGTAATTTGGGCATACATTTTTTTTTTTCTCCTGTAAGAAACCAGCAGCTTCAATATTGTGAGGCTGGTCTCCACTGTTATGGCTGGCTATTGAGGATAGAATATTAATAATAATAAAAAACAATTCACATTACCTTGGAGAGTAAGAGATGCCTTAGAAACCGCATGCCCTGCTTTATTGGTAGCACAACATTTTATTTCTCCTTCATCGGTTAATGCTGATTGATGTATAACAAATGTACTAACATTTCCATCAGTTGAAACTCTTTGCCTTCTATTGCTAAAAACTTCAAATCCATCTTTATACCATGAAATTTTAGGAAATGGTGTGCCTTCTACCCTTACAGTAAACTCTACCTATAAATCCAAACAAAAATGTAATGTTAAATTATCATTGAAGTCACAATACAAGATTTAGTTAATTTAGAAGGCACTGTATCACTAAATATATAAATCATTACCTAAAAAAGTTGATATTGAAAAACATGAAAGAAATATCAGGGAACAGTATGCTATTTGCTAGTATTTAGGAAACAAAAACTTTATGGCTCATTCTAGACAGAATAAAGATTAAATGATATACTATTGCATAAAAAAATAAAATCAGATATCATATCAAATATCCAGAATGAAAGAGGCATAACTCAAAATTTCTAATGTCAGACATTTTAATAGTTGGACTCCTATCAATACAGTCTCAAGGTTGGTAGAAGGAGATGGAGAAGCGAGTATTATGTGGTCAGAACGCTAGGGCTACGAGAAACTGTTCCAAGAGCAGTCTAGAAGTACAAGAAGATTGGTTACTTGGCGAGAGGGCCAAGTTCAGACCGATCTTGTGGGTCAGTAAGTGTTTGGGGTCGCATCACTTCAGACGTGAAAAACGATCTCCATGTGTTCATTCCTGAGATACAGCTTTACTGCAAACAGATATATATCCAATACCCTTGAGAGTGCCATATGCCTCTTGCATCGAACAGGATCACATCAAAAGCAAAGAATTTTTGCAAAGGTAACCAGCAGCAGGAAAATAAAGGAAGTGGTGCATGTAAGGGGAGGTATTACACAGTATTAAAAAAAGTAATTATCTTTTTATTTCGGGATAAAAGCGAAAAATTTTCCTAAGGGTCATAATTAGTTTTCTCATATTTTTTCTTAATTTTTCAAGAAAGTATTAAACCATTCATAAATTCAAAAAATGTTTTATTTTTGCATTCTTAACGTTTCAAGCCCAAGTTGGCTCATCATCAGATTCCCTATCTACAAATATCAATTGTATTTTTAAGATAAATAAATTATGCTGAAGCATTATATTTCATTAATAAATAATGCATTATAAAAAAAAAAAAAGGGAAAAAAATATACATTCAACAAAAGAGTGAGGATATTACCAAGTTAATTATATAGGAGAAGCTTGGTTGGGGGAGGGGAGGGAGATGTGATCAATGAAGAAACTCAAATAAGAAAAAACTTATTACAGTAAATCCTCATTACAATGAACACAAAGGGACCAAAATTCAGATGTTCGTTATAGCAAAAATTCATGCAAAATGCAGATAAGAACAATTTTTTTTAGAGAATGCTATATATATATATATATATATATATATATATATATATATATATATATATATATATATATATATATACACACTTTATTTACTAAAGCCTTCTATTCTAAACATAGAAAGACTATATTTATACATAGAATCAATCACATAAATAAGAAAGCATTCAAATATGAAATAAATAATTTGTGTGTACGTATTAAGGAAAAAATATAAATTGTACTTGTGTACATACATATGGTATATTATTATAATTTTTTCTATAATCTGTATGGGCAGTGAGTTGGAAGCGTTTCGTAGAAGATGAGGTTGAACTTGAAGATGAGCCGGCACACACATATCAATTAAATTCTTATCTATTACAATTCTTCTTTTACAATGGTCAATAGCACAAACTTTGGGATTCGGTGCTTCTCCCTGAACCGGTTTTTTTTGTCAATATTCCCGATATCACATTTAGTAAGATTTGTAATTTAAGACTAAATCACATTTCATTTTTTCTTTTAACCAAATAAAATTTAAGAAAATAAAAATTCGACCTTGTATAGCACAAAACTGAACTGAGGATTTCTGATCCGTAAACATTGCAGAAAGGAGACAGCTTATGGTTTTTGCGGAAAAAGAGATTTCACGAATTCCATCTTCAATGGGGAGGAAGAATAGAACATTCCAAGTACTTATGTAACCAAAGGGCCATTCTCATTGAACCATTATCCGGGCATTTAACAGTATAAATATAAGGGATTAAATAATTATTCATTTATCTGAAGGAACTTTATAAAATTACAATGTAAACAAATATAAAGGTTTAAGGTGCTGAAACATCGGCACATAATATAAGTTTTCTCTTATTTCTGTTTCTTCATTTATTCGCACCCCCAACCAAGTTTCTGTTACATATATTTCTACAGTCCACAACCATACTTTCATCATTACAAATTAATTATAATTATTCTATAAACATAAGGTAAAAATTGGCTTATTTCATAATAAAAATACGACAATTTAATTTTTTTTTGCTTAGAAATCATAAAAGAATAATGTAATTGTGAAAAATATTAATTAACAGAAATGACGAAGAAATTCCAATGGATTTTTGAATATAGTATTTATTTTAATAATGGAGATTGAAATAATTAGGTGATTATAAAATAATTATAATTAATTTGGTAATATCTTTACTCTTTTGGTGAATGTATATATTTTTCCCACTTGTATAATATAATCATTTGACCAAATATTAATTTATTGTAATTTATTTATCTTGCAAATGCAGTTGATATTTGTAAACTGGGAACCTGATGATGAGCCAACTTGGGTTTGAAATGTGGTTAAGAATGGAGAAATAAAACATTTTTGAATTTATGAAGAGTTTAATACTTCCTTGAAAATTAAGAGAAAATTAATTATCTTTATTACTAATAAAATTAATAAAGAAAATATATTAAATATACTTCATTTGGTAGATACAAAAAAAATTAAATTATTTGCACTAGAAGAAAAAACAAAATACCCAGTGGACGGCTTTTAATTTTGCTCTTTAGTTTTTTAATTTGGAAATTAATATAAAGAGGTAGAAATCATACAGACCTTTTCATTTTCGAGGGCGGTCGTATCGTTTATATTTCTTATGAAAATAGGGGCAATGGCAACTCCTCTTTGGTGTGATATAGCTATGGGTTCCGATAGTGTGCTGGGATCTGATCTGCCTCCTGAATTCTCTGCAGAAACTCGAAATTGATATCTCATACCAGGTTCAAGCCCACTTAAGGAAAGCTGGTGGTGCTTCACAAGGACTGGTGTTGCCTTCACCCAATGTGGTGAAGCAGTCCTTTTATGCTCCACCACATAACCTAAAATAAAATAATGGTATATTCAACTTAAACTAAAACATAATCGACATTGTTGGTGGAGGCTTGGTTCAGGAAAGAATCCTTTTTCTTTTTTTATAAATAAATAATTAATTTTCTAAACAAAAAATTCTCCAATAAATAAGTTTTTATAAGGAAGAAAATATATTAGAATGTATGAACTGTATAAAAATAGGTCCATAATTTAAATCAAAACTATCCTCAGAAAGTTATTTTATTTAAAAAAAAAAGTTATTTCATTAAAAAAACAAACAAAACAGATTGCATGACTAAAACTGCTGTCATTCTTTGCATATCCTGGGAAATTTGTTGAAGACCAGGTAAAAAAAAAAATTCCAAATACCGATGGGATACTTAAGGAGCCCACCTAATTTTTTGCTATTTGTCTTGCGTTAATTGAATCAAACTCATCTGATATTCATAAATTAGTCGAATTGATGCAATATTTATGAGAAGCAGTATTTAATAGTTTTGAAGTATTATTACAAAAATCAAAAAAATTAGTTTAAAAAATCAAAAAACGAAATCACTGAAATCTAGAACCTATAAAATACATAAATCACATTGAAAGAAATCTGAAAAGTACCACATTAGAATAATAGAAATTTAAGAAGATAAACTAAGAAATAAAGAAGCAAAATATTGGTATGGTATTGGGATTAATTAATTTAAAAATTTAGATTTGCAGTAATACTAAGTAGTTTCTTTCTCTTATACATTAAATAAAACAATTGTAAAAAGGCTTGAGAAATTAGACTTATCTCGTTTTTAATAATTTAAGGACTTACACCACTGTTATTTCAACTGGTCACATACTTTGAAAAAAATGACCCAAATTTGATTTTCAGTCTAATATACTTTTAACTCAAACAATTTAATGGTCTCCTTTAAAAATGAATAATCCTAAAAACAAAACAAAAATATTAAGAATAAACTGCTAGGAGATTAAAACATTATTAATAAGATTTTTTAATAATCGTTTGTAAAAGCTCCATTTCAAGAATAGCTAACTTCATCTCAAGTTATGATTTATATCCTTAAACTTATAAAGTCAGAGAATTATACATATGTAGATTCCATACTAATAAACAGTTGTACTATATCAGATGGCAATAATACAGGCTAGCATTAATACAATAACATTTTTCAATTAATCAAAACATGATCCATCTTGCAAATATTTTTGAATTCTCTCCTAATAAATCTGCAGAATTTAATGTTTAATTAGAAATAACTTTCCGGAAGGTATTTTTGATCATGTTATTAATAATTGTTCCAAAGCATGATCAATAATTAATAGTTTTAGTGTTTGTATGATCAGATTTGAAACATTACAAAGATTTTATCATATAGGTGTATAGAATTGGTCCAAAATCCTAAACTAGAAGTTCATGTTCACTAACTAATAATAAAAATAAAAAAATAATGTAAAAAGTATCTTCTAGCATTTTTTTCTGCTCAACTCTAAGCGAGTGAAAGGAGGAAAGTTTAGAGAATATGAGAAAAATAGACTGAAGCCATAAGAAATTTTACCCTCAAAAATTAATATATTACATGAAAAAAATATAAAAAAAATAATCCACAAAGAACATGTTTCCAAATAACTTTTTCTGAATTAGCTTTCTAATTGTTTGAGGTTAACTACCAAGAATTGACATAAGCACAAACTAGAGAATAATTAAGCCAACACTTACCGATAATTTTAGACCCTCCTCCATAGATTGGAGGGTCCCATTTAATGGTAATTACATCAGGATCTGCTCTGGGTGACCCAGGAACTAAATAAGGTTTTCCTGGAGGTGAAGGTCTTTCTAAAAAATTAAATTACTCTTAAAAATGGGTATTACTTCATAATCATATATTAATACCAAAACCACACATTAAGAATAAATAGATACAATAAACGAAACTAACAGGAAAATGTTCGAAGTTAAAGTTTATTAATTTCTCATTAGCAACTTACCCCAATCAAACAAAAACCTATATTTCACCACGCAACTACCTCTTCTTCAAATATTAGTATTAAAAATTGTTTAAATATATTCCTATGCATTTTGAATTACAAACCATATAAAAAGTAACCAAGTAGTAGGAAAGATTACTTGTATTCCTACTCATGTTTTACAAACTTTAAAATAAATTATAAGAATAAACAAAGAATAAATATACTAATTGCAGCCAATAAAATCATAAAATTGTTAAAATAGTTACCTCTAACGACGTGCTTTTTTTTCCCAACTACATGCAATAGATACTTCATGGATCTGGCTTATCCCGCCAATTACAGAGACGCGATTCCCGCGTTTTTTTTTTCCAGATGGAAGCAGTTTTAAAATATGCTCTAAAATAATATTTGTTTTTATCAATATGTAGGTTTTAGAACCTTGCTACTTTTCTAATATTTTAAACACTTTCAAATATTAGGATTTAAAAAGGTGAAAATAAATCTTTCCCAAGAGCTGTATGATCAGAAGAACAGAAAAATGGACTACCTTGATTTGGAGTATCTTTTTTCTGTACATGATTTACAGAACTATTAATTATATATTGAAACAGAAAACAATGTAAAACTTAAACTGTTCTATATAAGTTTTACACAATTTTATAGATCATTTTTATTTTATCATAAAAATTTATTCAACAAGCAGCCGTTCAGTTGGCACTCGCGTAAGCGCTATTTAGCAAATATTACAGGAAATATGATACGATTTTTCCCCAAATAAAAAAAAAATATATTTCTTAATTTTATTCTGTATTGTATACAGTAGTAGTTTATTAAGGTGGCAAAACCGTTATAGTTACAATATATTTTTAAGCACTTGTTAAAGCCTAAGTGACGACTGAGAGTCGTAAGTATTTGGTTCTTGTATTTGGTAGTATTTGGAAGTATTTGGTCGATTTTTAGACCATTTCGAATTTTTTTTCTCGATATTTCGCGAACTGATAGAGTTGGTGTGTAAGACATAAGAAATCGAAACACAAATTTCGAATTTTTGGCGCTTACGTCTTTTTCAAAAAACCGACGTCCATATCATGGAGAAGTTAGATGGGACAACTTGCCCCTTTGTAATACAGAAATTTTTAAAAATTTCTTAACTAATCATAGCTAACTATTGTTTAAGAATAGTTAATTTTTATTTTTAAAAAAATATTAAATTACAAAATAATAAGTTGTGTTATTTTGAATGTTTTTGTAAATAATCGCATGGCCCCCTGGAATCCTGCCCCTCTATATGAAAGAAATTAAATTGAGAAAATCGCTACCCCCTTCTGTTTTGAGCTGGATACTCCTCTTTGGTGCATATACTATATATTTATAGTATGTACATTTTAGTGCACATACTACATAGTTCATATAGTAATAGTACTGCATAGTATAATACTGCCGTGATAAGTTCTAAGTAAGTGATAAGTGATAAGGCTCTTAATCCTAATAATTTTTCTAAATACATTTTTATAGTGTACCCAAATTGGTCTTAAATTTTTTTTTTTTTATGACATTGGAAAGCCCTAAAACCAAAGATTTGGATTCAACCTTTGGATTTAGGGATTTCTAATGTCATAAAAAGGAGTAATATTGTACCATTATTGTAGTGTACCATTCAGGTACACTACGAAAGTGTATTTAGAAAAATCATTTGGAGTTCGGGCCTTTTAGCTTATGACGGCAGAATAGTAGTACATACAGCAATACGATGTATTTACTAGATACATACCATAGTCTGGGGCAGTAGTAAAAGTATGAATTTGTTGGCACGTAGTAAGCAAGTTTTGAGGCCCCCTAAGCTTCTTACTCAAAATTTGAATATGTGGCTGTATGTTATACATAATAATTCAATGCAAGTTATTAATTGTATTACTTCATATAATATTGAATTACTACATATAAATACAATTTGATATTATATTTTATTGTTATCAAGGCCAAGCGAGGCCTTCTTGGGCCGAGGCCCGTGGCATTTGTCACCTTGCCACCTGCTAATTATGCCCCTGTTTTGGGGCATGCAGGGTAGTAAATGTGCCCCCATAGTCAGTTGAAAATTCTGTTATTAGGAAAAAAAGAAACCTAACTTCATTTATGTATTACAAAACAAAATGTTTCTGAGCTATCCATGGCCAGTTAATTTCACGAATTCAATTTATTATTAATTTGATAAAGTGTAAATTGTTGTAATTGTTCGACCATCTTCTTATAGGTGCCATTAATGATCACCTATCCCATTTTTACATTTTATTGGTAATTAACGAAACATGTTTACTGCTATCAAATATAAATACCTACCTACTTTACTTATATTTTTTGCATCTTACTTATTCCTCAGTATTTCTATGATTCTATTAAATATGTAATATTATAATCCATCTTAACATAAGAATTAAAGTTTATTTAAATCATGAATATTTGTATCCATTAATTAAAACTATATAAATTAATGGTATCTCACAGTCAATAAAAACAATTAATTATCAAAGTGCTGTCCTATTTTACTCATATTTTTGAAAATTGTAGATATTTTCATAAATTATTCTTGCTAAAATATTACTTATTTATACAAACTGAAAGTATATACTGAGCGCATAACTCCTATTTTAAAACATATGCCTGAATTTTAGATTTAAAATTTATTTCAACTGATTAAAAAGTGATACTTTGTCTTCATATTTTAAAGTAATATGACGTTACATAAATATATGCATTTTCTGATATTGAAATTCTATCAAAAGTCATAGAATAGTTGCGGTGAATTAAGTCATCTTAAAATTTATTAAAAATACGAGTGGTCTCTTAATAATTTATTGGCTTTGATTAACACTTTTCTTCTTCATAAGAGTCACTCAGAGAAAGAAAATTAACTATTATAACAA
Source organism: Rhaphigaster nebulosa (assembly GCA_948150685.1). Taxonomy (NCBI): domain Eukaryota; kingdom Metazoa; phylum Arthropoda; class Insecta; order Hemiptera; family Pentatomidae; genus Rhaphigaster; species Rhaphigaster nebulosa. The sequence goes on from OX411308.1 coordinate 36,865,507, forward strand.
CAAAAACTTGTGTGCTGCCTAGCAAAAGTCCTTGGATCAAACCAGTTGGCGACTATTTAATTAGCATTACTCAGATATCTGTAAATTCTCCAGAAATTAAATAAATGTTAAAAATTATTTAAAATTAGTTTCTGGTACTTTCACTTTATGTTAGAAATACTTTAAGACGGATTCTTGAATTCGAAACCATTTTGATCCTAGTTCGGGCAGAGGGCCATGTCAGCGTGGACTAATTAGGTTGCGTCATCGCTGACAAACAAATCTTCGGATGTTTCCTAAGGAATTATTGCTGATATAAATAATAAACAAAGCTATTCACAAACCTTTTATTTTTATTTTATAGGAATTTTTTCCCCGTGGGGAATGAGATTTTTGAGGTTCAAAAACGTATCCCGAAGATGAGAAGATGAGAAGATTTTGATTGTAGGCAATCAAAATCCGATTCGTTATTTGATCATAACACGAATATTTCAAAACCAATCTTTATCGAATTTAGTAATTTTTTTTTTTTTTTACATATCGTGCTATGCCATCCTTTGAAATCTCTGCTCCAATCACTTATCAGGATCATATTCAACATAAATTACGAAACTCAACGGCGGAGAGATTAAAAAAAACTTTATTGAAAAACAAAAGTTACAACTTGCATTACGACTAGCTACATACTACTGGTACAGATCTCTTTAGCTTAAGATTTATAGGGGTATATATAGGAGCGGGAGAGGGAGGTGGCTCAGAGTGTCGACTCAGCACAGTTCCTTACCGTAACTATTCCCTCCTTTTTAAAGTGAGGACCTCCGAACTATGATTTCTGTTTTTCGTTAAGGCAGGAATGCCACGCTCTGGACCTTGCGTCATAGACGGATGATTGGGCAGTAGGATTTGGTGTTGGATGAGGTGTTACAATCGTTGTTAAAGGTATTGGGTTGTTAATGTTATTTATACAAAGGGTTTTAAATTTATAATAATAAAATAATAAATGATGAACAAATAAATATATACATAATGTCATAGTTATATATATCATAATATCTGAATAAGTAGTTATAGAATAATCCTCTAGTGTTTCTATTTTCAAGGTTCCTAAATCTAAGGTATGTACATCTTCATAACTATAATTAGTAAAAATAACATTATCAATCTTATGTAAAGATATAATAGGTATATTTACATGTTCTTCATATCTTACTGCTATAGATTTATTTACAAATATTTCGTCTTTGTCAAGACTTATCAAACTAGTGGTAGGCAAATGATATAACGTGGGTTGTGTTATGTTAGTCTCAATTGTCGATAAATTAAATGTTAGATACTGATTAAGAATAGGTAAAAGTTTGATAAAAGGTTTTTGTGAAATTCCTATTATTTTACAATGTTCTAACTTTAGATTGTTACTTAATTCTAAAATACATTGATCATATATTATACTAAGACTTTTATAATTACAATAGAAGTTGGAGTTATATTTTAAACATTTTCCTTTATAAAATTCATTATTATGTCTTACAACTAAAGTATTTTCTACTGGAATTGTTACTATGGTTTCTTTATAAACTGTCGGGTATGATAATACAAAATAAGTAGTCGAAGGGGCAACCATTAATGGTAATTTTATAAAGAAGTAAATCATTCCGGAATCAGACATTGAACAAATTGCTTTACTTAATAGCCAATTCAATTCCACATCCCTAGTCAATAACCTTTTATAGGGGATTTTTATATTCATAATTTCGTCATAAGAAAGAACGCTAGGATGAGTTATACCGAGTTTACATTGTTCTAGAGCATCCTCTGTTTCTTGTAACTGCGTCTCTATAAGAGTTAAATAAGCTAAAAGATCGTGATAAGATAACCTGACGAGTGTTGTATCCAAAACCCTATTATTCGTTTCTATATTATTTTTGAAATGGTTTAAGATTATGATGTCTTTATTTAATTCTTGAGTTAATTTCCGATTAAGGCTAAGTCTAGCTTCCTCGTTGTGCTCTATGTGATATAAGTTATTTTCTACCTTTTGTAGGATGGCATCATACCGTTCTTTATCGTCACTGTCCATCGTGCCCCCCAACCAAGATAAGGCCTTTCCCAGTCCATTCACAATTCCTCGTTTTTCTCTTTTTATATGGCTACGTTTAAGAAGGTGGGTGATCTGATCTATTATACGTTCATATCTCTTTTCTAATATTTGATGTAACATTTTAAATTCTTTTTCAGTTTTTAAGTTATTAATATGTGTTTTTAGAGTGGAGATTTCGTCATTCAGCTGGGACAGGTTTTTATAGTGAAGGAAAGTGTACCATTCCGTCATCACATACGACGAATTCATCTGAATGATCGAAGCCCCAGGGCCATTCGACAACGTCTGGATTTTCAATGTTTCTACTCGAAGGGTCAGTGCCTGAAGAATGAGGATCAGAAGAAACTTGAAATAGTCCTTCATCTTCAAAATCTGCAACAGGAAGAGTAGTAGGATTAGCTTTCAGTGCTTGAATCCTTTTTTCAATTTCCTCATTCAATTTCTGGGCATACGCATTATCAGCAAGACATTCATTTTGGTTCGTGTCTTGATGCGTTGTGGGTTTATCTTTATGTTTTATTTTCTTCGGTCTTTTAATCTGGCTTGCGTGTAATTTTTTCTTTTTCCCTCTAGATGATAAAAATTTCCCGTTAGTTTGTTTACCCTTTTGATACTTTACGTCCTTTTTATTGGAACTGGGTTTCCTGATATAAACGTCTTCTGGTAATTTAGGTAAATCTTCCCTATTTTCGTTTGTTTTATTAATATATTTTTCCTTGTTTTTTTCAATACTAGTTTTTATAGCTTCCCTAGTACTCTTTAGATTTTGATGGTATTCCTGAACTAAATACTCCTGGACTTCCGGGTTGTCGTTGTAATTTTCCCTGCTTATTCCAAACGTTATTTCGTTCGGGCTTAATTTTAAATTTTGGTTCATGGAATTGTTGTAGGCAATAGTCGCCATTTCTAATTTTTCTTCTTCCGACGCTGTGGATTGCGTATTGATAATCTTAATTAAATCGAGTAAAGTTGAACTTGCCCTGTTAAGTAGTCCTAATGAATTTGGGTGGTTCGGTGTCGTTTCGTGTTTTTCTATTTTTAAATATTTCAGGAAATCTCGGAATAAATTGTTATCATACTCGCGGCCATTGTCTGTAGTGATGATGAGAGGTTTGGGGAAATGGACTAAATATTTTCTCAGCGTCGCCATTGATTCAATAGCGTTTGCTGTTATGCTGTATCTTGTAAATAATTTCTTCGAAAACGTATCTGCTATAATATAGACGTAATAATTCCTCATATGGAGTGTATCCATCATGATAGCATCGAATGGTTTCTCAGGTGTTGGAGTTATCATAAATTTTGGTCTGATGGGCCGTCTATCATACTTGATTTGATTGCAGATGTCACATTCATTGATTATATCGGCAATATGATCTTTCATATTTGGCCAATAATATTTAGTTTTTAATTTTATGTAAGTCTCATTAATCCCTCTATGGCACGATTTCCCAATATGTTGGTCCAAAATCAATTCCTTTTGTTCATTTTTATTAGTAATATCTGGTAGAAATAATAAATATTTTTTTATTCTATTCGTCGGAAATTTTTCTCGAATAATTTCGGTTATTTTATTATACAGGCCTTCGTACCAATTAGTTTCGCTTTCAACTCCTTTTATCTTAGGTAGGCAGTAAATACCATACGTTGCGTTGGGTTGCAGAATTTCCAGTAGTTTATTTTCCAATTGTTCAGCGTTTTGATTGAAAGGATACGTAAGTTCGATCGTAGTTCTATTTTTATTAAAGACCTTCTCGACCTTGGTGTCATTGAATCCCTTTATGATGACGATTTGATTTTTCTCTACATTGACTGGCCTCTGGTCGTCATCAACGATAAGGATCCTGTTATCTGAGGACTCAGCTGAGTGTTGGGTGTCAAGAGATAACTCGTCCTCCTCTGTCATATGATGCATGTCGTACTCCGGTGTCTCCGAGACATGCTTGTCAACAGGATGTCGCGACAAGTGGTCAGCGACTTTATTCGCTTTACCCTGAATATGCTTAATATCATATTCGTAGTCTTCTAGGAGCAGTTTCCATCTGATGAGTCGGGCGTTCTGAGTCTTGCACGTCTTTAGATATTCGAGAGGCTTGTGGTCTGTGTAGATAAAAAATTTCCTACCGTACAGATAAGGTCTGAAATGATTACAGGCCCAAATTATAGCTAAGCACTCTTTTTCGGTGGTCGAATAATTTTGTTCTGCCTTATTCAGTGTCCTAGAAGCATAGCAAACGGGGAGTTCTTTACCATTCTTCTTTTGAGCTAATACCGCGCCTATAGCATAGTTACTCGCGTCGGTAGTTAGATAGAAGTCCTCCTCGAAATTTGGTACTTGAATTATGGGACTGCTACAGACCAAATTTTTTAATTGTTCAAATGCCTCTTTATATGACTCTGGTATTATATCACTCTCTCCTTTACGTAGACACCTCGTCATGGGAGCGGCTATTTTGGCATAATTGGGAATCATCTTACGATAAAATCCCGTTAGACCTAAGAAACTTTTTATTTCTTTTTCAGTCTTTGGTAATTTAAATTCTTTGACAGCCTTTATTTTATCTGGGTTTGGCTCAATTCCATTTTCACTTATGATGTGACCGAGAAATAATAACTCTCTCTTGCAGAACTCGGTTTTATCTAGCTGTATCTTTAAATTATGTTTCTTTAATTTTTCCAAAACTGCCTTTATATGTTTTAAATGGTCACTGAATGTTTCCGAAAAAATGATAATGTCATCCATGTACACAAGCACATGTGGCATATCTGCAAATATGATATTCATGGTTCTTTGAAAGGTAGCCGGAGAATTTGACAATCCCATCGGCATTCTAAGGAACTCGAAATGCCCTTGATCGGTACTAAACGCTGTTTTATGAATCGAGTCCTTATGTACCTTTATCTGGTGAAAACCTGAACAAAGATCTATGGCTGTGAATATAGTGGCTTTTCCTAATTTTCCCAGCAAATCTTCTATATTTGGCAGAGGGTATCGATCCGGAATTGTTTCCCTGTTGAGCTTTCGGTAATCTATTACCATCCTTATCTTCTTTTGACCTGAAGCGTCGGCTCGCTTTGGAACTACCCATACTGGTGAATTGTATGGTGAATTACTCGGGGCTATTATTTTGCTTTCTAACATTTTATTTATTTCGTCTTTAATTTGTTCTCTGAATTGCTGCGGGTATCTATAATTTCTAGAATAAATCGGTTCATCAGTTTTGGTTTTTATCTGATGTTCTAAAAGATCTGTTGCAGATAAATTATCCTTTTCCGTTTTAAAGATAGATGGATAATTTTTCAGAAGATTAAGTAATTCTTTCTGTTGTAGCGAGGGGATATGTTCGATTCTAACTAGTTCGGGTATGTTCTTTTCGACATTATCTACCGGCGGGTCTACTACTTCAACTTCTTGAAAATTCATCAATGGCAGTTGTACAGTTCCTTCTTTCTTACTTATTATTTTTACTTTATCTCTATAAATTCCGGAAGGTATTTCTATATCGTCAATTTTATAATCTATTAAGAAAATTTTCCCTTTTGGCAAGTCGACAATATTTTCTCCTTCCTTTATTTCAATTGGTATCGTATCCCTATCCATTGTAAACGTAAAATCACCATATGCTGACCTAATTTTTCTTTCCTCAAAATCAATTTTGAATTTTAAATCGTCCATTAGTTCTGCACCGATCAAAACATCATGATTTGGACTAAAATCTAATATATAAAATTTAACTTTCGTTGGGCATTTTAAAAAGGTGGTACTAACATCAGTGGTTATTGTTTCGGTCCCTCTCTCTTCTCCAGCAGCGGTCCGAACAATAAAATTTTCTTTTTGCTTCTTGACTCCTGGTGGTACAATTTTCGAACTTATGTAATTTTTCTGTGCCCCCGTGTCTAATAACCATTTGCGATTTTTTTTATCGATAACAAACGGAAGGTCACGAAAATTATTTGTCTGTAAATCATGTACTTCTAGGTGTTGTAGTTGTGATCTGGGTCCTCCCCTAAAAAATGATCTTCTGAGCCTTCTTGTTTAGTTGTAAGCTTTTCTAGCCGTTCGCGGAGCTCCCTAATTTCTTTATCCCTTGGGTCTTCCTGATCTAAGTTATATACCGGTTGTCGGGGTTGGTTCTTCTGAAAACCGCTGACGGTGCGCATCGACACTGTGTTCGCAGGTTCCGCCTTTTCGAAAGGTCTATTATTTTTGTATTGTCCTGAACCATGTGAGCCTTGGAAAAACCTTTTCTGGTCCTCCGATTTCCACTGTTCTCTGTGTGGATAATTTCTCCTTTCATAATTATTATTATGATTTCCATTATAATGACCTTGCTGTTCCCTAGGTGAATATCTAGGAGGATAATCTCGGTGATCTCTCGGTGGGTATCTTTGTCCTTCATTTCTTTGATGATAGAAATTAGGTTTCTGATTATTTTTATTTTTTTCAAAACTTGGTTTCCTTGAATCGTGTGTTTCCCCGGGTCTTCTCATATTACCGGAATTAACCAAATCATCGAACAAAAGATGATTCTCATTTTGAATTAGATTTCGAAGGTCATCCAAAGTTTTTAATTTTTCAGTTTTGGTCATCAAATATGTCCTAATATGTAGCGGCATATTTGTGAAAAAATGATATAGAATATTTTTTTCTAAGACGGATACAATCGTTGCCCTTTCAGGAATATTCTCTATCCTGTATTTTGAAATTATTAGAGTTCGGCTCCTGTCTAATTTTTGAAGGAAATCTAACGGATGTTCCTTATGTTGTATTTTCATATTAAAAAGTTCGAATTGTAATTGTTCAATTGATCGCGAATCTCTGAATGTACTCTCTAAGTACCTTAATAAGTCGTTAACGCCAGTAAACTCGCAGGTGGTATTAATGTAATCTGCATCTCCTGTTAGTCTGGCGAGAATTTTGCTTAATAGGCGTTGGTCATTTAATTCTCGGAGATCATTATCGGGTTTGCAAACTATATTATGAACTTGTCTACATACGGTAACGAATTTTAGTAAATTATGTGGATCCCCGTTAAAAGTAGGAATGTGGTCATAATCCGCGGATTTAATTGCAAAAGATGAGGTTGCCATTTCGTCTGTATCAATAAATTCCTTAATATCAATAAATCTATTCTGAGTTAATCTCTGTGCTAGTTTTGACATAAAATTTTAAGTATATATATTTTTTAAATAGCGTTTTTATAAATGTTAATAAAGAACAATATATTTATATATATAAAAAAAGAAAATAATGTTAAAACAATTATATAAAAAAAATAAAATGAAATAAAAAATAAAAATGATGTTTTCAATAAAAGCTCCACTCACAATCTCTCCCAGAGTTTCGATGTCTGTCGGGGTGATCAGACGATTTTCGGCTCAGCAGCAAGTCCTTCTCCAAGATCTAAGAGTCTAAGCGGGGTGCCAGTCTCCTACAGGTGCGATATCCTCGAAAGGTAGATCGAATCTTGATTTCAGGTACTGCAGAGTTCGAGTCTAGAACCGCGATGATATATGCATGCGGTCCCTGTTTGGGCGCCAATTACGAAACTCAACGGCGGAGAGATTAAAAAAAACTTTATTGAAAAACAAAAGTTACAACTTGCATTACGACTAGCTACATACTACTGGTACAGATCTCTTTAGCTTAAGATTTATAGGGGTATATATAGGAGCGGGAGAGGGAGGTGGCTCAGAGTGTCGACTCAGCACAGTTCCTTACCGTAACTATAGAAAACCTTTAAATCGAGATGAAAAATGGCATTCATGTCTTTAGAATTATTTTTATAAATTAGAGTAACACGTTCCTAGTTTTTATAATAATCAAGGTTTTGTCGCAAAAATCATCACATATCATCGGATGATTTTTACCATGACTGAGCTTAACTAAACTTTTGCAGTAATTTTTAATAAAATCGGAATATCGAAGTCATTCCAAAGTTTTAGAAATTTAAATGTATGATTACAAATGATAAACATTTCATTAGATACTTTGGAATGATATTTGTTAAAATATAATTTAAAATATAAAAATGCCTTTTTACTTCCTTGTTCGAAGTAAAGGAAGTATTGCAATCGCGAAAATTTTCGGTTTACAGATTTTAACGGAAATATCCATTTTGACCATCCCTGAATCCATTTTGACTAGTTTCGACGTGGCGTCTGTACGTACGTACGTTCGTATTTCGCATAACTCAAAAACGGTTAGCCGTAGAAAGTTGAAATTTTGTATTTAGGATTGTTGTTAAATCTAGTTGTGAACCTCCCTTTTTGGTCACTGAGTAATCACCGGAAGTGATACTTTACTTGAAGGTCATCATTGATTTTCATCAAAAATTATATTAAAATACTTTGGAAAACTTCTCAAATTTGGTATTTAGAACTTATATATTGATTTAAATACTATACTAGATTTTGGTCTAAATTGGAAAACCGGAAGAGGTACTTTATTTGAAGGTCATATTAGACTTTCATCAAAAATTATATTAAAATATAATGTAAAACATTTAAAATTTAGTAAATAGGACTTTTATATCAATATGAATCTATTTTCTAGATTTTGGTTAAAATTGGTACTTTACTTGAAGGTCATAATAAACTTACATCAAAATTATATTAAAATTAAATGGATAAATCATATGTTTCCGTAATAAAGGTTACCAACGCGATTTTGTTTATACTCTAATTAAATATTTTTATTACTTATTTTAAGTGTTAATATTGGGCATATAATACTGCTTTTCCTCCCCATTTGTGCGATGAAATAGTCTGCAGCAGGAGAATAAGATATAAGTTAAGTGGGTTCTTCCGCTTAAAATTTAGAAACTGTCGATTTCTAATGCTTTATCTAGTGATATTGATAGTTTTAATGTTGTCACGGAACACGAAGAAATCTCTTGGAAACTAGTTACCTACTGAAAAAAAAACGACATTTAATAACGGAATGAGACCTCCAGTGGCGTGTGGGTGTGTGCGTGCTTGCGTGCGTATGTGTGTGTCAATAGATGGATGTCGCGACGCCGAGTGTCGTTTTTACTGCAATCTTCGGAAACTAGTAACCAAATTCAGTATCACTTTTTGAGCCACGGATTAATAATTTAATAGGTGTACAAGGAAGTCATGTGTTGCCCACATCAGATATTTTTAAAAACGAAACACTTAAAAATGAAAACAAAATTAAAATTCAGATTAAAGCGAATTATCCATCTTTGAAAATAAGCAAGTATGTAACACGGAAAACTTCTTTTTTTTTTATTAGTTTACGATTCTAAATTGATATCAGATCAATTTCTCTACTTTAGAAGTCTTGTTAACGATAAATACTGTGGAAAAAAAATACAAAACAAGCTCTGTAAGATAAAGAGCAATAAGTGAAAGCACCATTATCTTATTTTTAAGCCTCTTTAAAAAATATCTTATCGAAAGAATAATAAGTCATTTCCTCCGATATTGTCTAGTTTTCTATTAATTAGGAATAATCTTTTTTGCCGCGGATATCCGCTCTTTTGCTTCATTATTTTCAATAATGAACCTTTGGAATAAAAAAAAAAAAAAAAAAAAAAAAAAAAAAATTTAACTCTGCTTCCCCTCAAAATTTGATGTTTTACGTTTCAAGATACGTAAAATCCAAAGATCGAATAGAAAATAATCCGTCCGTCCGCCGTTCGCGACTTTTCCCTCAACCGAATGCTTTAAGATTTGGCACTAAAATCACAGGTAACTTGTTTTTGTTATGATCATTCAAAAGTTAGTTGTATTCGTGGTAAAAAAAAAAAAAATCAACGAAACCGAACCAGCATTAGCTGAGATATAGCTTTTTGAACTTTGTACACTGTGACGTAGCCATAGAGAGGACCCGGGAGGTCCGGAATATTTGCGAAGATATATATAAGATAAATAGTAAAACAATTTGTGTATTGAACTTTAACCCAAAGTGATAAGGAAAGTCGTGTGAGTGAATACACGAGAGATTTTTGATACATTACTGCTTGGAAATAATAAACCGTTGTATTATTGATGTTTCTTGATCGACTGTGATGTTATTATGATGAAATAAATGATCAGGATCTAGTCAAAATAAGAATATTTTTAATTATACATAATTAAAAATATTCTTGATATTATATTCATAATAATTTGTGAGCCAAATTTGTGTAGGGGATAAAAAATAAGATTTTTTGTAGAATACTGCTTTTCTTTTATTGAAAAGAAATACAGAACTAATGAGTTATTTAATATTAATAGTAATGCTGATAAAGTGTTCTTTTAAACTAAGGATTGTTGATATTTCTGCTGTATCTTCTTATATCTTCTATAAGTTCTTATATCTTCTCTCTAACTTCACATTCGAAGAAGGATATTCGTAAATGTTTACAAATCTTTTCTAAATGTGTACTTGTTGCCAGAAAAGTGATGATTTGGATCTAGACAGACCAGAATTCTTAGTATGTATGGCATGTGACGTGTTGTAAATGTCCAGCAGATAACACATTAATGTGTTCAGTGTGAAAATATGATTAATTCAATATTGGATTTAATATTTTAAATTCATTTGATTTAATTCCTTGAACTGTAACATACATAGGTTACATCTTTAGACAGTGATTTGTATTATGAATACTTACAGGAGTTGTACTTGAGTGAATAGTAGTCACTTGGTGCTTATTTATGGAGCTTATCTAGTTCTTGTTCATTCATATTCAAATGACGCTTATACAGTTATGGTATATGAACTATTTTTTACAAAAAATATTGAAGGAATAGTATAACAAATACGATTGTTTTTTAAAAGTATTTCAATAGTTATATAAAATAAGCAACGGCAATTTTCGGTGGGTATTAGGAGAAATACTGTTAATACAACTTCAGCCACTTCTAAAACTATTGTTAGTAAATTAGTTCTACAAGGTGTTCTTAAATTGTATGTGGAAAAGCTCGAAATATGTTTACAATAAAAACATTTAGATGTTCGCAATAATAACGTTAAATAGGAATATAATCTTAATCTAAATAAGTGAACTCTGGATAACTGTTTGTTGATAATAAAGCTGGCAGCATGAAATCCCAAGTGCCAGTGTATTTTTAGGACGCTCTGCAGACCTTACCCTGTCCCCTAGCCAACAATTTTATAATGCCAATCATTAATTGAATACTTCCCTTTTGACTGCCTTGCCTCTGTGTCTAACAAATTCAGGAGATTTTCGTTTTCCTACACAAATTTGGCTCACAAATTATTATGAATATAATATCAAGAATATTTTTAATTATACATAATTAGATAAGCTCCATAAATAAGCACCAAGTGACTACTATTCACTCCTGCAATTATTCATAGTACCAATCACTGCCTTAAGATGTAACCTTCGAGGAATTAAATCAAATCAATTAAAAATATTAAATCCAATATTGAATTAATCACATTTTCATACTGAACACATTAATGTGTTATCCGTTGGACATTTACAACACATGCCATACATGCTAAGATTCTGGTCTGTCTATATCCAAATCATCACTTTTCTGGCAACAAGTACACATTTGGAATATTTACGAATGCCCTTCTTCGAACGTGAAGTTAGAGAGAAGATATAACAATCCTTAATTTAAAAGAACACTTTATCTGCATTACTATTACTACTAAATTGCTCATTAGTTCTGTATTTCTTTTCAATAAAAGAAAAGTAGTATTATGCAAAAAATCTTATTTTTTATCCCCTACGCCATGGGGTAACGTTGGCCACTTCGGCCATTCGTGTTCGTGCAGCCCAATACATAATTTTATTTAAGAATAAAATATCTGATGTGTCCTATCACATGACTTTCCTTACCGCTTTGGATATAAAGTCCTATACGAAAATTGTTTACTGAATCTTAGTCCGATAAGGAGTTGTATTGTGGGCTATTAATTATCTTTCAAATGAGCATCTGGAATGTTCCGGGATATGTTTCTAAAAACTTCGGCGATCTCCTCCTAATAATAAAAGAGAAGAGCGAGAGTATCGTTACTCCCCAATAATTTGATGTACAAAAAGTTTAAAGAAGTAAAATAAAAATGAGTAACAAATAATCTACATGAACCAATGAAATATGCAATAAACATAAACATAAAAAAAGTTGATTAGCTGGCTAGACTAAGGCCAAGTAAGATTAAATTTAAAGTAGAATTGAATTCTGTAATTCTAGATTAGTCTTACGTTACTTTATTTAAGCAGTAAACAATTCTACGAAGAAATAGGGCCTGAAAGAGTAAGCTCAACTCACACACACATAGACACTTCGCTCCCTTCCCCAATCTAAATGGAAAATCTGCAGTTATGACTATATCCTACATATACAGACTCCTACAATTTAAATCCTCGGTACACGCAAAGAAAACAAGATCCCGCCTTTCTGGCCTCTATACCCTTTCCCATAGAACCAAAGCATCCCGCTCCTTTATCCTCTGGAATTTCTTTCCTTCTAATATCCGCCAGGCTTTTTCTCTAACCTCATTCAAATCCCTCCTTTTCCAACACCTCCTTTCTTTCTGAAATGATGCTCTCTAATTACGAAATTGCAATTTAAGATTAACACCTAGATCAGAAGTAATTTAATTTAACTTTTAATGCACTAGTTTTGCTAATCAGTCCATTATTTTTGTATTTTTTATTTTCTCTCTTTTTCTTTTTTGTTTTTTAATTTTTGGTTAATCTCAATTATTCATTTCAAGACAATTTATATCGTTTGCTTATTATTTTATTGGAAATATTGTAAATATTAATTGATCTTTATTTTATATCTTATGTCCAGATACTGTTTCTGTTTTATTTGTTCTATTGTGTCATTCTTAAGGGACCTAGTCCCAGAATAAAATTCTTCTTCTATTCTATATACTTTACGAGTTATGCTCAAATAAAATTTTCTTTTCTTTATAACTTTTTTCATAATTTTTTGGGTAAATCTACTGTATTTATGATTAGTTAGATATCGTTAGAACCGTTTTGGCTCTTAAGGCTGTAGAAAAACACGTTTTTTGGCTGTTGCGCACATAATGCTCGATTTGGTACACACGCATCAGAGGTCAATATTCTATAAAAAAAAATTTAAAAAAATAATAAAAAAGAAAAGAAAATCAGTCTAACCGTTCAAGAGAGATAATCCTAACATAGACATAAAGATCGGTGGCTGAAAATGCTTCTTAGGCCAAGAGATTCTGAAACGTATAGATCCGTTGGAAACTGTAAATCGAAAATTTGAGCCGATTACAATACCTTCCTTATCTATGTGGTAAGGAGAGTAAAAAAATAAAAAATAAATTGAAATTAATTTACTACTTTATCAGATTATTTCAAACCTCAAAGCATTAAAAAGCAACGGAGAATATTTCGTTTGGCACCCATAAAAAGCAGAGACTTTCCCTTATGAGGAAGTACCCCTTTTTTTACTAATCATTTTGATAGTCTCATTTGTTCTAAAATTAATTTTGAAGTAATCTTTTTTTAAATAATGATGTAAGTTTTCCATGTTTTATCACCGATTTTTAATCATTTTGGAATTGTTATTAGTATTATGTGGTAATTAGTTCTATATGTGAATAGATATTTTAGGAGTGCCAAAGCTAGAGGATCTGACTCAGCAGCTCATCCGCCTGCTTTGCGTGCATCTTCGACGTTAAATGATAAGGCTGCTTTCTGATGAGTCCAGATGTGCTCTCAATGCCTCAGCTAAGATTCTGACTATGAAAAAATCACTAATAGTTCAGAGATTGATCGGCATTGGTTCGGAATGGAACAATTTAATGTCTATAATTTTATTTTTATTTCCCACCACACAACGCAAATTTATTTTATATATATATATATATATATATATATATATATATATATATATATATATATATATATATATTATGTACAAGTATAATATGCGTATAACCTTTTAAGAATTCTATACACATTGAATTAAGCCGGATCCACACATATAAAAACATTTGCCGACGTGTTCTGCAGAAATATTTTTGCCGCAAATAAAATATTCTTGCGTGCTTCGTCACGTCCACATTTACAGAAAGTTTCGCGCACGCCCCAAATTTTTCGTCGTGTGTTGCATACGTCACAAATTTTTGTAGGTGTGGATCCGGTTTTGGAGGCAAACAAAGGTAACATCAGGTCTTATTATTTCAGATTATTTGAATTTTTATGGAATTTGGGGAGGTAGGTATCTAAGCAATGATTTTTATATAAATGACTTAAAAGAAGCTATCAATTCTTTTTATATATCAATTCTTTTTATATATTTTTTATTCATAGATTTTCACAAAACTAACCCCTCATAATAGTGTCTCCAATTTTAGTTTCACGTTATAGAATTATGAGTGGGAGGACCCGCCCTGAGAACGGTTATAATCACTGGGAAAAATGCAAAACCTAATATTTATTTATTCTTATTGTATATAATCAAATACAATGACAATACAGGTCGTAATAACTCCTATTTTTTAAGATAATTAATCTCCTAAAATACTAAATAACCTAATAAATGAAGATATTAAACGTTACCTACCTACGCAAGCTTATTATTATTGATTGATTAAATATAAATATATTCTGGAAAACATATTCATAAAATGAAGAAATTATAGTCTAAGAACAAAATCCCACACATGGGGCTCAAATATCGGTTCCCTTTGTGTACTGGAAGGTATACGGACTAAAATAGACCATAAATATTTATAATCTGACCCGGTAACTAATTCGAGAGGCCAACAATGGCTCTTTACAATGAAAAAATAATGTAGAGTCACATGATTATTCCGTTGGTGTCTCTGACCGGATTCACAGTTTAAGCAGACCGTGATGGCCGAGGGTGTTATGGCGTCACATTAGCAAGTTCGAATCTGGTCTTGGCGGGTTGAAATGTATTTCGTGGCGGACCAATGGAATGTACATGGAATTTCCCACACTGGTTAGAATAGGTTGGTGTAACCTGTAGGAATAGCTCGTCCTGTTTGCCTTAATAGGAATAGAAAGGGTCGTTAAACGTCTATTAAAAAATAAATAAATGATCCAGAGTTTAATTGAATCGGTTATTTCAGAAGTTATTTCGGTGTTATTTTACCGGTTTTGAGTTGAGAGCGGTTTCGGATGGGTACATTGCTCATAAGCGCATCTATTACTGCAAAAAAAAAAACATATATTCCATAATCCATTCTTGGAAAAATTGATTCGAAATATTTTGTTTAGAGCAGAAAGAACACTATTTCTGAAGAAAAATGGAAATTATTTTTTTAATGGGTTAGTCTCATGTCAGGAGAGCAAGGCTAAAAAATCTCCTGAAGAAGTATGGATTTTTTACTTCCTTGTACGAAGTAAAGGAAGTATTGTAATCGCTAAAATTTTCGGTTTTCAGATTTCAACGGAAATATCCATTTTGACCATCTTTGAATCCATTTTGAATAGTTTCGTCGTGTCGTCTGTAGGTACGTTCGTAAGTTCGTATCTCGCATAACTCAAAAACGGTTAGCCGTAGAAAGTTGAAATTTTGTATTTAGGATTGCTTTAAAATTTGGTTGTGAACCTCCCTTTTTGGTCACTGCTTGATCACCAGAAGTGGTACTTTACTTGAAGATCATAATTGATTTCCGTCAAAAATTATATTAAAATACTATGCAAAACTTCTCGAATTTAGTATTTATAGCTTATATATTGATTTAAATAACATACCAGATTTTATTAAATTGGAAAACCGGCAGCGGTACTTTATTTGAAGGTCATATTAGACTTTCACCAAAAATTATATTAAAATATAATGTAAAACATCTCAAATTAGGTAAATAGGTCTTTTATATCGTTATGAACGTATTTACTATATTTTGGTTCAAATTGGTGAGCCGAAAAGGGTACTTTATTTGAAGGTCATAATAAGCTTACATCAAAAATTATATTTAAATTAAATACATAAATCATATGTTTCGGTAATAAAGGTTACAAACGCAATTTGGTTTCCAAAATAAGCTTACATCAAAAATTATATTTAAATTAAATACATAAATCATATGTTTCGGTAATAAAGGTTACAAACGCAATTTGGTTTCCAATCCAATTGATCATTTTTATTACTTGTTTTAAGTGTTAAAATCGAGTGTAAAATACTGGTTTTCCTCCCTCAGGAAATTCAGAATCACTTTTTGAGCCACCAATTTATAGTTTAATAGGCCTACAAGGAAGTCATCTGTTATCCTCATCAGAGATTTTATTACATTATATTGACGCACAGCTTCCTTCAATGACTAAACATCAGCTGTTCAGTAATGGGGCTGCAGAACAAAATAAAAACCATACAATGATGTGATTTCTAGTGAGTTGGCACACCAACTCCTTTGTCACAATATAGGAAGTTTCAAGCAGATTCGTCATTATTTTACTGACCGTGTGCATTTTTTTCTTCCCTTTGGAAGCATTGAACGTCGAACGAGAAGAGCAGATAGAATTTAAACTACTGTACAATATGGAGAACTTTTCTTACTAGGTAGGCGCACCGAACGGTTCATTGTTCATTATGTATAAATGGAGGAGATTTTTGTATTCAAAGACCGATAGTCTGCTATTTATAAAAAAAAAAAGTACTATTTCTGATGAGACAAGTGGACGAGGCATTCCAAAAGATCAAAGAGAGAGTTTTATAATATCGAAATTCTATAAAATTGTTTTATAAATTGATATTTATATTGCTAAAACCTGATATAAATAATTGACGAATTGATTCTTTACACCATATATTTTTTTATAGATGTTTTAAAGGTTTGCTGCTAAATAGTTTTTTGCGTTTTTATCAAAATCGTGAAAAGTGTCACATGTGCTCTAACACTGGGGGACTGTGGGTAGAGATCAGTTGGGGTACGCATGGTGGTACAGAAGGATCAATCTAATTAGGGATTGATAAATGACTTGCCACTTCTATAAATTTGTTTTTATTGAAAACTAGTTTCAAATGTTATACATCCATCTTCAGTTCTAATAACATACAGACAGTCAAAAATTAGCTATTCAAAATACAGTTTGTCAAAATACATATACTTATTTTTTGTTTTGGGGGAGGAAGGGCTTCAGCCGGAAAACCACCGGATAAAATCCATGAATGAACCATAGTTCCGTTTTCTTACAATTAGTTGATCAGGTTATTATTTTAGATTTTCCTAATTTCTAGGATAATTGTTTAAATCTCTGTTTATGCTCATAATTCGGTATTGTTTTTAACGTCAAAGTGTAATTATGACTTTAAATAATAGGATGTTTCTTTTTAAGAAAATGAAATAGGTTTCACTTATTAATTCCAATGATGATTTTTTTAAAAGTTTTAATCTGTTCGGCTATGAATTCATTTTTTATATCCATATAAATGTTTTTGTTTTTTTCCCACTATAAATTTGACCCTGAGAAATTATTTAAGATGGCAATTCATGGAGTGAAGTTATGACAGGATTTAGAAAAATAAATAAATACTATAAACAGTTGTTTTATAACATTGTGTGGATTAGGAAGCGACCAGCAAACAAACACTAACAATTTGGCTAACTAAAAAAATTTAAATTAGGTACTATTATGTGCTTGAAGGATCTTCCTGTACCAATTTTATTATTGGCGTTTTATAGCATAGTCTACATTTGGAGTATTCCCTCGTCGTCTGGTCATATCTTATAATTTCATGTTATTTACCTTTTGAAAAAAGCTACAGAATTCTGAGACAATGAAGATTCAGTGCTGTTAACATTCATCCCTCGTAAATATTTTTAGTTTTTCAAATATTGTAACGATTGATACAATAAGAAGAATACGGATTTTATGGAACTTGAGCACAGGATAAAGTCACACACCTCAAATGGAATTTGTCTGGAAAGATTTTTAAATATAAAGATTTTCGCGGACTTCGTTGAGCTTTAAACATGCAATTTCAGTAACCAAACTAACCAAATATTCTAGGAGGGAGACTGACAGGTTTCTTGGAGCTTATCATCATGGACGTTTATCAGGGAAATGACACATTTTGAATCCCTCCTGAATATATTGTTGTTTGTTCTATAGTTTATATTTTTCAATAAAAAAGAAGACAAAAAAATTGATTGGGAACTGTCTACAACAGCATATCCGCAAACTGCGTCGATATATCTGACCTGTATTATATATAAAGCCTTATTTTAGTTGGAGGGGATATATTAGATTCCTTTAACATAGGGTATCAAGTTACCCTCTGAGCAGCATTTCTATGCAATACAGACAATCGATTGATAAATTTTTAAGCAGTTCTCAACAAATCACTTCAACTTAAAATCTAACTCTATACTTTTCTAAAAATAAAAACTAACTATAATTATTGTTATTTAATTTTTTTTTAATTGAATAGTAAGTATTATTTAAAAAGTGTTCATTTACTAACAATTCATTCGTCGAGTCTACACTTTTTATCCTAATTTGTTGTTTGCAACATTCATGTGTATATATAAATATATTAACTCTAAAATTTTATTTATGTCATACTATTGCATGGCATTATTTAATTTACGGCACAAATTATGTTATATTTTTATTTTGCACATGAAGTGGTATAAAAATAAAAACTAGAAGTATCAAATTTAGATTTCAACAAAAAACCATGTTGTTTCGTTTGTAGTGTAATAATAAATTAAATTTATCTCCAGTGAATTTAAATAACATTATTTCTAAAAAGATATAGGTTGGAAAAAGTAGATTCTGCTATTTTTTTTATTTCTTAGCAGAGGTAATATAATGAAATTTTAAGTAATTACAAAAATAATATAATAAAAAATTATCCTATTGCTACGGATTATTTCGGGCTAAAGGCAAAGTATTTTTAGTTTATTAACTTCTAAACATGATTTAACATTTTGAAGTTAGGGGCGTGTCTGGTATAAACACAAGTTCATTATACTGATTAATTCTCTCTTAATTTCAAGTAATTAAACACTTATTTCTTACATAATGCAATGTGCACCTCCCTCGCCTAATTAATAAGCTTTCAAAAATATGCATGTAATTTTTCATGGGTGAAAATCCATAAAATCCCATTTTCTGATTTAACCATGTTCAACAAAAGATATATCTATTAAATAGACCCAAGAATAAACTGCACTTGTAACACTTAGGTAATTCACTTTCTATGCGATGACTTCACCCAAGGTTATCTCTTGCTTGGATGGAGAGGTTAAAGATTTCGATGCAAGTATTTTGTTCAAGTGAATTCCTGATATATAGGGGCTACTGTTTGATATTATTATCCCCTTACCTGATGCCTGGAAATTGCGAGACTGCTTGTGCTTACTACCTCCGGACCCCATAGGGTCCCCAGGACAGACTACTGGTCCAGTTTGGACGGTGGCCAGCAGGCGAGTCGACAAGAATAGACCTCGCTCAGTTCTTCTATTAATCACTTTTGAAGCTAGGGCAAAGCTTGCAGAACTATTGAGTTCGCTGTACACACATATCAATAGTTTTCCTCGAGACCCTTGGGAAATAATGGATGTAAAGAATATTGGTCTAAGAAAAATTAGTATCTCAAAGGGAATTAGTTAACATTCAAATTCTCTACCTATATATAGTATGCCATTTTGGCGGTAAAATAGAACAACTTCATTTGTGTGAAAATGAAAAGTTGTGATTTCTTTGCATGAACTATATTTTATCCAAGCACTGGCAAATTGCACAATATTTTTATTTTCACAAAAAATGCAGTTGATCACTTTTGCCAACAAACCAACGATATATGTATATATATATATATATATATATATATATATATATATATATATATATATATTAATCGTTCATTCATTGGTTCGAATATTTAATTGAAATTTCAACAAAATGATTCCGTCATTAAATATTTTAAAAAAATCTATATCAGGGACGTAGAGGGAGCGTACGTAGAGAGAGCTCAGATATAATCTTTATTAAAATTATATATTAAAAGTAAAATTAGAGTATTAAAAGAGAGGATATGATCCCCTCCCTCCCAACGAAATGTACAAAAAAATTTAATTTTCATTCTCACCAGCATAAGGCTCGTATTTTGAGTAACATTTTTGGTAATTTTTTTATTCCATTTTCAAGCTTAACCTTAAAATATACGCCCGATTTGGCGATTATAGACATTTAGGTTATTATTTGCCTTCTTCTTATTGAATCCTCCACCCGAAAACAAATTGAAATTCTCCAAAAAAAAAATTGTCGAGCTCTGGCAGCTCTGACGCCAAGCCTCTGTCACAAAAACTGAAGTGTGAACGAAGGCCTTTACAGATATAATACGAGGAAAATATATTACAACTATAATGTTCAAACACTTAATTTGTTACATAAAACAATTTGTATCAACCTCACCTAATTAAAATACTTTCAAAAATAATCGTTTATATGAATGCCATTTTTTAAAAAGAAAATCCATAACATCCCATTTTCTTTTTAAACCCTAAATTTGTAATGATCTAACGACGTTTATATCATAAAACATTAATTGTCTTTTTTTGTATTTACAATTTACCATTAAATATATATATATATATATATATATATATATATATATATATATATATATATATATATATATATAATTTGAGGCTGTTTTCATATATATTCATTTATATATATATATATATATATATATATATATATATATATATATATATATATATATATATATATATATATATATATATATATATATATATGAAGCACTTGAAATAATGAAATCCTTCAAATCCAATCCAGATTTTTTCTTAAATGACCAAATAAATATCTCCAATAATCCAATCTTAAATTTATCCCATCTATAACAGAAAAACCAATTACTCACCGGCATTACTGGAAAAACCCCGACCCTTAAACCGTTTACCTATAAACATCTCACCTTTCTTTCATTGTTAGTTCAGTGCGAGAAGAAACCAGTACAAATTTTTCTGTTTGATATAATCCATTTAAACCTTGGTGAGTACCAACATGTATTTGATTTCTTGTCTTAATTAAATTCATAAATGTTTTATAATACTGATTTATATTACATCTAATTTAATATGTATAATAATACCAAATTATATTTTGAATTGCTTATTTTTGAATTTTTGAGTGTGTTTAGAACTGAAGATGAATGTATAACATTGGAAACTAGTTTTCAATAAAACAAAATTATAGAAGTGGCAAATAACTTATCAATCCTTAATTAGATTGATCCTTCTATACCATCATGCGGATGTCAACTGAAAGGTTTAAGGTTGCCGTAAAAAGTTATTCTGAGTTGGTTCACTGTATCCGCTATTATAAGCAAATTCTTTTAAAAATTTTATAACAATTAATGTTTTTTAGAACTAATTCTTATGTAGTACGAATAAAATATTTTACATTGTAATTTTAATGATAACACAAATTCAGAATAAAAATCGGTATGGACAAACACAGAAAACTATTATAAACAACTTTCAAATGCTGGAATTGTAAATTCTAAGTGTAAACAACGTCTATTGACTCCCAAAAACCAAATAAAGTAAGACCTAGATGGAAAGTATGTTCGCCTGAGGGTGACTTTAATATGTTGTCCTACGGAGATAACTCTTCATTTGAAATATAACGGAGTATATAGTACCGAGTATATAAATTTGCGTGTTGATGAATATTCTTGAAAAATTTGGAAGCCTTCTATTCGCGAACAGCTTTCGGTGAACTTGACAATTGATCATAGAGCATTCATTGGGGGATTTAGGAAGTAGCTATAGGAGCTGCAGCTCAGGGCGCCAAATTTTTAGTGATATAAAGAGGTTCTATTCCAAAAAAGATGCAATAAATAGAAGGTACAAGGAGAAGGCTGCACTCAGCAATACTAACTTACAAGGTTCTTCGTTCCCACGATTACCCTTGGGTTTAATGCCATTTTTCCCTAAAGAATTTTTTCAGTGTAGGGTCGGCAGATTGCTACACTTATATCTTAAAACCATTTTTTTTGAACCTGTGAAATGTAATAACTTTTTATGGTATATCAGAATAACTTTTTATGGCAGCATAAATCTTTCAGTTTCGGTCTGATTGGCATATTCCAACACCTAACAACCATTCTATCAATATCCGATATTGCCAGGGAGCCTCTGAGCGGCCATTGCGCAAAGCCGCCTCTGAGAACATTATAGAATGGTTTAACCACAGGATCATATGCCTACATCTAAACCCACGAGAAAACCTGTAAGACTCCCAGGATGCTGGAAATTATTTTTAGAAACTTAACTAAACTAATAAATTTATAAATTAAAAAAAAATTTCGGTTTATATCGTAAGGCATGAAAACAAAACGTAATGCATTTAAATGCTAGAGTTGATTGTCAAATTAAAATTAATTCATGAACATTTGGCACTGTCCTCCGATGAAACGATAAAACAACATATATCATCTTTTTTTTTTTTTTTTTTTTTTTTATTTAAAGATCTATATGATGGAAATTCAAGTTGAAAATATTTAGGAGAAATCCTCTATGAACTGCGCACTCTCCTACTAAATAGATTAACATACAATATATAATATATATATTTATTATGTAGGGTTATGTGAGAAAAGTTCGTTTTTCGAGTTAGTGCGTAAATATCTCGTTAACTGGCAAGATGCTCTTTAGGGAGTATGAAGCCTAAATACTGATGTATCAGAAATCATCCAAGAAAATTGAAGTATAACGAGTTGTAAAAATAACCTGTTGATAAAGTTGTGTCCTCCAACTTTTATTGTACAGCTGTATCGGTATTTATCTAACAGTAAGTCTTTTATTTATTTATTTTTTTGCCGTAGCCGCAACCTACAGAAGCTCTTCTTCAAAATACTTTGTGATTTACATTTCTGTTTGACAATTTTCTATTTTTTTAAGGGCTAGCCCGCAGTCACCCTGCAAAACATGATATTAGTGACAAGTGTAGATCCCTGTTGTGTGACAAGTTTGCGTAGTGTACCTTTCTATAATGTTTTGTCAGGGCAACCACGGACTCGTCCATTAAAACAAAATTTATTTTTTCGATACATTTATTCTAATTGTAAAATGAATCTCAGACAAGCTTTAACTTTTTTCGATGATAGCACTAGTATAATAATCCTCCATAAATCTAAGTATTTTGAACTTGCCCCAAAACTGTTCCTGCTTGAATAATCAGTCTTCCAGATACCTTGTAAGCACTTACTCCTTAAGGCTGGGGCAAGTGCATACTAAATACTATTCAATTAAATTATCAGTCTCATCAAAATAGACTTGATTGAAACGTAGTCTTGAATTTAATATTTAAACATAGTCGTCTAAGAAACAGTGTTGAAAAAAATGAAACAATCTAGCTTCAAAAATAAAAAGTTTGCAGTCCTGTCAAACTTTGTAAAATTTAGTGCGCACTTGCCCCATATTGGCCTATCATGTAAGCTACAACATAACCATTTTTTTTTATTTTATTAATGTTTAACACCACTAATTCTATTTAATGTTCAAATGAATAATTTCAGATTATACAAAATATTTTTTTCTTTTTTTCTATATTAATGCAATCGTTAAATATATTGAAAAGGTTTTTTTTTTCTTTTGTTACAAAGAAACTTTTATCAGCGCTTGACCTCTTCTTACGGGGCTATTTGGAGCGGAAGGTGAACAGAAATAAACCGATCACTTCAATGGTAGCAGGTCATTCCTCTTAATCTTGAGACCTTCCAGGTAACTTATGTTACAATATTTTCAATTATATTTTATTAATATATTGAAAAATATTAGTGTCATATACACATTCATCATCTACACCAGTTATATCGATCATTACTACATCACTTTATAAAAATCACTACATTGATTTATAAAAAGTATAAGATTCTAAGTACCACCAATAGTTCAATTTACAGGGATATTCAGTGGCATGGATTAATGCAAGGTAGACTCAAAGAAATTCGTTCCTCTTGTTGAAATGTTCTTGAAATGAAACGAGGTATTGAAATAAGTTAGCTCTTTATTGTGAATTGAGGGAAAAAAATAAATGTTAAACTCTTCTTATACTGAGATGCTCATCAAAATTCTCTGTGAAACAAATTTCGTCTCACTTATTGTATTGTTGAAGAAAGGATGCCAAAAATAGTGGAATAATTTTAAAATATTGTTTTTAGAAATGGCGTGATCGCTTTGAAGTCCTTGAACGGGTATGAAGCATATAATATTGAAATATTACTGGTCTTATATCCTTTGTCTATTATATATATATAATTTGTTAATTATGTTGAGTCGAAATCGAATCAATAAAATATGATGAATTTTATTTGGAATTCAAAAATATAATGATATTCTGTTCGATAATTTATTAATAATTTTTAACTTATAATTTACTAACTATATAATTTGTTTGAAATTTAGCCTTCTTATTTACTCCAACTAGGGTTATCCTCCAGGTTACCAACCTATTCTACTCATAATGCGAAGTTCGAGATTTATTGCGTGGCTCCAGAACGAAATAAATTTTAACCCGTTCTTCAATAATAATTGCAACTTATATATCACTCGCACACCCATTGGAAAAAACCTAACAGAAATGAGTAACATTTATATAAAGAGAGGATTATTAAAGGATCATTAAGTCCTTTATAATTTTGCCTGGCCAACAACCTATTCAGCTCCATACCACGTAGGATATTCACTAAACCAAGGAACAATGATTTCCCACTCATATTACATGGATGGTTTGAAGCTATATACCAAGAACAGAAGGGACATGAGAAGTCTACTTGAATTAGTAAGTTCTTTTACCACTGATATTATGATAATTAGGAATGAAGAAGACTGTAAAACTATGCAACATTCACAGAGGAAAATATAAAAATTCAACCAATATTGAACTTTCAAAGAGTGAAGTTATCAAGCAGTTAAAAAAAAATTCTTTTCGTAAATATTTTGGCATCACGAAGCTTCTGAAAACCAAGAAGGATGTTAAAGAAATCTTTGAAGGCGAATTCAGAGGCTCATAAAAATTTAGCGTTTGGAAACTTGATAAAATCCTTTGGATATCTGGGTGGTCTCAGTGGTTATATACTAATTTAGAGTAATACCGATCTTCAAAGGATGATATGCAAAGTGGTCATTTCTCGAATTTGAAATTTTTCTTGTTTTTAAATGACTTTGACGAGTTAAAATTGGCCTCTGATATCAAGAAGACTAGAAGATATGGTTATTCTTGCTGAAAACCACCGGTGGAATTAGTGAGAGGATGATATTGACAAAATATCTGCAAGTCACGGCTTCCTAATGGTTCAACGTTAACATTCAGTAGTAACAATGTTAGTTCAATGCGAGAAGAAACCAGTACAAACTTTTCTGTTTGATATAATCCATTTAAACCTTGAACTGAAGATGAATGTATAACATTCGAAACTAGTTTTCAATAAAACAAATTTATAGAAGTGGCAAATAATTTATCAATCCCTAATTAAATAACTCTTCGATTTTTTTTTATCGGTCATTCCATTTAACAACGATAGAGCAAGATTTGTTTCTGGCTAACGGGCTCATCGGAACAAAACTGTCTCCTCTACGGGGCATCACCTAAGATGAACGATATAACCAGCATGATAGGAAGAAATATTATGGAAGGAAGTTTAGAACATGGTATTTCTAGCCTTCATGCTTGGATAAAAGCTTTTGAATGCCTTTTGCATATTTCGTATAGGGTTGACTTATGCAGATGACAAATTCCATCGAAAAAAGAACAAACTTTTGCCAGAGGAGGTTGCAGCTATGATCAAGCGTTCCGAAACGGACAGCGAAAGTGAAGAAGAAAATAGTGCTAATTACACAGGCCAACAAAAAAAAAATGTTAGAAAACTTTTTTAACTTTTATTGTTGATCTTTATAGATTTTTATGTGCTGAATCTAAATTTGGCATTAGTTTTTTTTGTATCATCCATAGTTTTCCGTAGGTTTCAGGCTCATCAAACATCCTAACTTTTTAAACTACTGTAACATGTTAGCTACAATAGAAACATACTCTGGGTCTTTTTCATTTACCAAGAACTTTGTAACGACTTGCTTGAATGATACCCATGCTTCTTTCTCATTTAAGGTCATTGTGGATTCAAAGTTAACATCAAACATCATTTTTCTAATGTCAGGTCCGACAAAGACGCCTTCTTTTAGTTTAGCTTCTGAAAGGCGTGGAAACTTTTGGCAGAGATACTTGAAACATGATCCATCTTTAGGCAAAGCCTTTACCAATTGTTTCATGAGGCCTAACTTTATATGTAGGTCTTCCTTTTTCAGGAAGACTGAAAGCTGTTCAATTCTTTAAAAATCGCTTAATTTAATAAATTTAACTATAAAATGTGAAGAAATTGTGGGTGATACAGCTTTTTTAATATCATATTTGGATTCAGCACCCTAAAAACTGTAGGAATAAGGTATTTTCACTACAAAAGTTTTTTCATCGTTGGCCTGTGTTATTCATATAATGATGAGAATGAAAACCAGTCATAATTAAAAACAGGCATTTGGTGCATTTTATATTCTGAATTATTGCTACTTTTATATTGAAATTTGTATTTTTTGTCTATAAATCGATTACAACCAATTTTTTATTTTTAGCACTTTCGAAGACTTTTAATAACACTTCAGGAATCATATTATAATAGATATAAACTCGAGAAAGCTTATATGTAACACTCGATAATAAATTCGTTCACTCAGGTTGGGAAAAGTGACCACTTTGCAAAGTCATAAAAACTACTCAATATCGAGGTTTTATATTTCCAGGAAACTTGGAAACAGAGGTCTTATTAGCTTATTGAAGACTTGCCGAGATAAGGAAACACGGCTTAAGGCATATATCATGAGTAGTGTTTCACCGTTATTGTCGACGTTTGCTTAACTTGACCACGACTATACTGCGCTAAACTTGCTTCGAAAACAAGTTGTCTCGTTGAATGATTGAAATGTAAACTTCTTCATGGTAGATTTCACAACTCCTTTAAAACTCCTAGAATCGATTTAGAAGCGATCCGATGGTTAAACGATGGAACCATGTTACAGAAGGCAGACAGAACTTTTGGCAGTATAAGATGAAGTAATGGCAACGTGCTGTTACAGGTATATGATGGTATATCTATGAGACCATCGATGATAGATATCGATTATGCAAAGCTACAAACGAGTTAATGTGACCGCGGGCTCCCAAGGATTAGTAGACACTGAATACCTCCAGAGACATAATAATGCTGCTGAGATCATCCATCAAGTAATATTCTATGCGGTATGTTGTAAGCGGTGGATTTTAAATTTGAAACTATAAAACAGTGACGATATTTGTTTTTTCTAATTTCTAGAATTGGTCCATAAATATATGTGAGATTTTAATATGCAAGCTACATAACAAATTTCATTTATAATACTTTCTGCGATTTTGAAACACGTAATCACAAGAAAAAAACAACTTTTCTTTTATCCAGAGCTTATCCAGATTCCTAACGTGTTATTGCAGTGATGCCATACAACTTTCACATTGTTCCACGAGGATGGTTGGATGTTTGATTTAGATAAATAAATAGAGAAGGACTGAAACGAAGGTCTATAATTTAAATAAAATAGGAACCAATTTCATATATAACATTCTGATATCTTGCAATGATAATTTATTATTTAGATCCCATGATGCAAAGTATTACTAGTCAACCTGTATTCTGTTTAAAATATTCATTATGGACCATGATCGTAACATTTATAGTAAGGAGAGGAGGATATTTTTAATCGGAAGATCATCGTTGTGTCTTCGTAATTTTTTTATGTGCTTTGTGGTTATATTATAAATTTCTGTCAATTATCTTTAAATTTTCTTAATCGTTTCACTATTTCGAATAGCAATCCATAAATGCATGACTTAAAATTGTAGTTTTCATTCTATAGTTTATTTTAATAGTTTCATATATGACTAAACTAGTATATATGCGACCTTTAAATATCGCTGTCGTTAAAGTGCTGAAATTAAAATTGTTATTCTCATATATTTTCAGGAAATCAGTTTTCATACCTAATCCCAGTTCGTGTTATTAAAGGAAATTCATTGTAAACTAGTCATTGCATATATTAAATGAAAACCTATCTTCAAATGAGAAAGGTGAGAGATAACCCCTTCCTCCCATCCTCATCCTAAACCTGTATCAATCGAACCATTAAATAGTTGCTAATTTCTCTCAGGCAAATGAGGTTAATTTTGACTGATATGAATACATCTGTCGTATTGAGAAATAAATATTACATTGTAAATAATTTAACAGCAAAATTATATTAAAAATTAACCCACCGATTACCAGCATAAAAAAAATTGTTTTTCTGAAACAATTTTAATACATTTTTAATTACATTTAATTTACATTTAATTACATTTTTAATAACTGCATTTGAATTATACTAAGCAAATTTTTGAACAAATGTATCAGTACTGCAAATTGCTTTTGAATTATTTAAATACTTTTGCTTACTTCTGAGATATTAGTTCAATGATGTTAGTTAGAGTATTCAGTAACAAGTGATATTGAATATTTTACATCTGATCTAATTGCGACCTTGACAGTGCCATATATTCAGCAATGTTTATTGGATGTTGTGAATGATATATCAAAATTATATCTTCATAAAATAAATAAGAGTAATAATCACTCTCAAATGTTAATTTTAAATTTCATTTTTCTGTTAAAATAGTATTTTTTAAAACTTTTATTTTACGAATCTCATGTATTTTGATAAACCCGAAAAGATCTTTAAGAGGCTGTTCAAATATTTTCACCCTATTTTTGAAAGTTTATGGTTCACGAGTAAGGCGGAATGCAAAATTCATTGCCTCAATATTACCTCACCTCATTTAATTTTCAGTTTTGAATGCATGAATGTGCGTAAACATGATAAATGGCATGGATAAGACGCAAACAAAATTTTTCAGAAGGATCATATCGTATTTATGTCCTTTTTTTAATAATTAAAGATGATAAAATTAAATTAAACAATTTATTTATTAGATGATAGGTTTTATTGATATTTTGTTTACCACAAGCCGATTGATGGTAATGGAGGAGTGATCTTTTGGAAAATTATTTCAATGTCAACAGACAGTACATTACATGTCACAGCGATTTACCTGTATCTACCTGCAAGGTCGTCATTAACCAATATGGGACCAAGAGCACTTTAAGATATGGGACCCATGGTACTTTAAGATATGGGGGCCTCCAAATTGGAAAATTTATTTTCTGAGCAACCTTAGGTCATCAACAGAAATAACCAATATATTAGTTAAAGTCATTATTTCATTTAATATTTGGGTACTTGCGCATTTTATGGTCGGCCATACGTTGAGGTTGTATTCTGACGCAATAAACTGATTCGTATTAAAGCGAATTTAGGTCCCGATCTCAACTGAAATGGATCCGTTGGATTTTGTTTATCTTTTGAGCGAGCGCGGAAGTCGACAGCTGTGATAATTTAGCAGTAATAGCAATAGTGTTGTTTATAACTCACTTATAAGTACCAAAATTTGAAAAGTAATAAACATTTTAAAAAATAAGTAGATCATTTATCGATAGTGGGTTCCTAGAAAAGATAGCTGTCAGGGTCCACCAAACCGAGGCTCTTAGTCCGTCCCACTAATTTAGCATGAGGTTAATATGTGGGTGACCTTTATGGCACTCGTTCTTAGTTTCTTCATATTTAAATTTTAGTTTTAAATTATTATTAGACTAGAATAAAATAATATTTATTAATTATTATGTATAAATAATTTCAGTATAACTTATTATTATGTGTTTCGCTTAGAAAGCTAAATATATTTTATTGGAGTACGTTTGGTTGACCATAAGTGTAAATTAAGGAAGAAGTTGGTTGGGAGGAGAGAGGGGGGTGCGAACAAAGTCAAATATAAATATATAAACATAATAAATATATTTTATATATTTATTTTTTAATTGTATTTATTTATCATCATAAACAATAATTTATTAAGCTAATTTTTTTCAAAGTTAATTAAATATACATACACTTTACACAAGGCACAGGTTTGGAGATTACAAGACTGAAAAGAAATTGCTGAGTCAAAGTTTACTAATATAAAACAAAACAAATAATTGTATTCTAAGAGTAAAATGAATACCCCCTGATATTCCTATCTCGTTTGATCACGAGATTGCTGCTTTCTTGTCGTATTATAATTTTGTTGGTTATTTTATGGGTTATTTTATATCAGTTATTTATTTATTTAACAGAGAAGAATTATTTGAACAGAGTATTTAGAGAGTCAAGTAAGAGCTCTCTTGAAAAACAATTAAAAAATTACTGTTTGATTATAGCTTATTAATGCAGCTAATATTGATGTACTATGGTATAATATAACAATATCTCCAATCTGGATGATTTTCTTTTCAAAAATGTTCTTCATTTCTTCATCAATGGTTGAGTAGTTTTAAACGAGAGGCTTTTATAAATATACCATTTTTTGCTTTGTACTAAGACTGTAAAACGTTTTAGTTTGATAAAATTTCAACAACAAAATTTTGTTTACTGGCTACCATATTTCTATTTCTACCATATACTATTTCTCTACTTATTTGAGAAAGTACCATTATTTGTTAATTATTTTTAGAAAACTGGATTAATTATTTTGAGCCGAAGTTTTAATAATAACAATAACGCTCAATGTACTTCTATATAGACTGTATCAAAATTCGTTCCTCTCAAACCAGTCTCCTTTCAACTCTGCCAGAAACCCTATCTACAAGATCTGACCTAACAGAATCTTCCAACCTACATCGATTCAGGGTTTATTAATTTGTTTAGCCTGAAAATCCCAGATATCCTTAAACATTTTATTAGTACCATATATATGGCAAGACTGTTAGTTGAGGAAGATTAAGAGGTTTAATAAATAAATAAATCAAAATTAAAACAACGCCTGTGGCAATTTTCCCTATACCTATGTATTGAATTGATGTTACCTTACAAAAAAATAGTTATGCAACATACTCCGTTACGTATCGTGGGATTATACAATTGTTTGATAATGCTCAAGAAACAAACAGAGGAAAAGGAAAGTATTCTACTGATTAATTCCGTGGTGCTCTGAGTACATTTCATCCACTGAAGTAAGGACGTGCACTAGAGCGGAAATCCTGGCATCAAGAATGCAAACTAACTCGAGAGCAGTTGAGATAAAGGAAAGAGCAAAAGTCTCTAAGCTAGGATGAATAAGTCTAAAAAACATGAATAGTCTATTTAGTCTCATCTCATGCTTGCCATACATTAGGCAATAGTTTTATTAATATTATCCAAACAATGCTCATTTCATTTAATACAAACTAGAAAACGAATTTTGATTTTCCAAGCTGCTAACCGTCCGTTCATTTGTATTTTTTTCTTTTTCTATATTTTGTAAGGTCTTCTACAGCTTCACACATAATAATAATATTTTTTTTAAAGTAATTATTATGACGAAACATTTGTTTTCTGTGAGCAATTGAAAGAATATCTAAATTATTCTGACTTTGTATCTGGGTGAAGGGCGTTGGGCGCTATTTCGATTTATAAATTATTGCTACGAGTTCAAGTAGTGATGCAAGATGTATCAGAAAATAGCGAATGGAGTTGCTATAAATCTGCTGAAAGGGCTAATACGAATCCTATAGTCCCAAGGATTCGTCTATTCATCGAAATCATTTAAATCACTTGGGAGATAGAATTCGGCTGAAGAAACGAAATCAACCTCAATAGTTATCTTCCGATGGACATACATAAAATAGAAGAAGAAATCATATTATATATATGTGTGTGTGTTTGTGTGTGTGGCACCACTTATGCTCGATCATCAAAAAGCAAGATAAATCTTCGAGAAAAGCATAATATTCTTTTCACTACTATAAAATTGAAGTTGAAGGGAAAACCGATGTAAAAGAAAACATTAAAATTATGAATTCTAAAATTATTTCTATAAACTTTGGAATATTATGCAGTGTGACCTTATATGAAATTTTAGATTAAATTTTAATAAACCTTATTTCTTTTTTTGTCAAAAATAGTTTTCTTATTTTAATTTTTAGAAACATTTATTTTTAATTAATCAACAAACATATTTGGAAATTAGGAACCGAAATTCTGAGCGTTTAAAAATGCACATGTGTTTTTACATTGTTTATTTTTATATTATATTGCTTTTGGCTTTTTTAATTTTCATGTTTTGTGACAGCGACACCTCCTCATAACTGTGGGACTGGTTCTTCTGCTCCTAATGATACGCTAATGATATTAAACATGAACTATTTTCTATTTCATATAAAAAACAGATTGAATTCAGCCATGTTAATTAGGTTATCTAATCTAATATTTGGGTGATCTCACGAGACATTGAATAGATTTTGATCTTATACGACGGACAGGCGATAAACAGCATTACTCATCTTTGCATGTTTATATTTATATACTTATAAATTATTTAGTATTTGTTTTTATTCTTTACAAATTATTTTTCCTTATTCATGTTTAAATATTTAATTTGATACTCACAATCAGTACAATATTTCATTAAAAACGTGTCATATTGAGAGATTCGTTCAATTAATTTGTTATTCATGGATAATAAATGAACAAACTAATAGCCCAGGCAATGAAGGTTTTGTGTCGGGAAATATCTGAGACAACCTGATTTTTTGTCAATTATTAGGGGCTAATTAGAAGAGTGTTTCCCCAAAAGTCCCCATCCCTCCCCTTGTGCCCCCCTGTTAGTCCTCCTTGAACATCCATTTCGAGAGTCTTTTAGTCCTCATAACTCAACTATTATTCATTTGTCATTGATTCGGCTTGCACTGTTTTATTACTTTATATCTATTCTAAAAAAAAATAATCTTTAATATTTTTACGTAAATTAATGCTTTCATCAGAATTTGCTAAAATATGCAAAATTTTGGAGTTGAAATTCATATTTTATGTAGTTTTCATGGAAAGTAGTACTTTTATTTGAGATGATATCCGAAAATATGTCGAATAAATGTTGTGGTACAGTTCTTATCCCTTCTAAATATGTACCTAACTTTATGTTTTGGTGGTCGGGAACTCTTATAGAGAACAAAGTATTAATGCGCGTCCGGCACTAAGCTAGCCATAATTCGTAGTCGGATCGGTCGCCCCTGTCTCTTAGTTATTTATGAAGATAAAGTTTCTTTTATTACCAGAACCGATAAGATATTATAAATTAAAATGGTACTGCATGTGTTATTAGTGTAATAGCGTTTTACTTCATTTAGTGGGAAAAATGATTTTCTTAGTTATTTTAAGTATTTTCGAGTTTTGGTTGGTGGGAGATTTTGCTCCTGACCTCAATATTGAAGACCTTTGTATTATCCAACAGCACCAGCCATGTCGTAGACAACAGTGGAGATTAAGAAAACTCAATTCTACTAATAATAATTACAGCATCACGGACCTATTTTTCTTTTTTTTCATCTTCTCTTTTTTTCTTTTTCTGGAAATTAAAATTCTTATTTACTAATACTCATGTTATTTGTTGATCGAATTTTTGTTTGAAATACTCACACATTTATTAATTAATATATAAATTTTAAAACAATTAGTTATCATCAAGATTGCCTTGATCTTCATCTATGATTGTGGTGTTGTGACAAGAATATCCTCTGCAGTGCTCGCACATATTTGTATAAAGAAAACCTCCCTTTCTGCATCCATAATAACCCCCACAAACATATTTACTGCAGCATGATACTGAATGCAACAACTTTTCCGGTACAAATGGCTTTAAAGAATTTACAGGTTTAAGTACTTTCTTCTCTAGTTTACCACCATTTGCTCCCTCTAACTTCCATTCCCATTCTTTGGCTGGTAAACTATTGTCTAACCATTTATGTACTTGCAAATATATTCTTAATATATGTTGCTGACATGCTTCAGTGATTGGTTGTGATTTTTCTTTATCTTAGATTAGACTTTTTCGCCAGACTTATAAATTTGAATTAACGAGCTTCATTCAAGTTTGTATACCTACTCTGTCCATATAACTCAAGTGCAAATCTTTCCCCATGTATTAGCAGTTGTTCTTTTGATGAATTTTCAATTAAAAATACAAAAGCTTGTTGATGAGATTCAGCCGAAGATTTAACTATTTCAATTGCTTTTATCTTTCCTAAACCATGAAAGCAAGATGTAGTATCGCATCCCGTCATTGCATGTTTAAACAAAAGAATTTTTCTAATTATTGTGCTGCTTTACAAATACGTCAATGTTATAATATTCTTTAGTCGGAGTATTGTCTACTTTGTGTTTACAAAATTAAATTTCCCTGTACTCTGGCGCCAGAGCTACTAACAAAGTGTACAAATCTGTGTCTGATCCTATGACAAATACCTTAGAACTCTACTTGAACTTTTCTAAAGAAATGGTTACTATGTCAACGTCTTCTTTACCAATAGAAGTAGATAATTTCGTTTTATTCCTTTCTGAAGCTACTGCTCGTAGGAAAGTTTGTTTGTTTCTTATATTTCCAAAGAAGTTTTCCTTAGGTGTTGTTACGAGTTTTTCTTTGAGGGCTCTTCATTTTTGGTAGTTTGGCTTTAAAGCTTTGTATCTCTCCTTCAGTTTATTCGATATCGATATAGGAGTTGTTAAAAAGAGGGGAGTTTCTTCTTTCCATACATATAAAAACTATTGCATTATCTCAGATGTTCTCTGTAAAAAAAGATGATTACCATATGAAAACAAAATTGAAGTTTTTGCGGATAACGTTGGTTCTAAAACACGCGGGAACACCACTGTTAAAGCAAATTGCGTGGTTTAAGAACCTCTACCGATGCTCCAAAATTTGTTTGAATTTTTCAAAGGTTTCCTGATCAATGAGCGATTATTTATTATAATACTGATCTGCATTATAAATAACTCAAAAGACCTACCAGAACGGTCCAAAATTTAATTATTTCATTTAAAAAAATTTGGTCTCTCTGATATTTAATATTACTTTTCTTATTTTTTTTTTATTTTATAGTTAATATTTATAGAAATGTTATAAAAGTGTAATATTTACTATTTCTTGATCACAAATTTTTTTTTTATATTATGATAATGTACATCGATAAGAACCTTCTAGGCCATATTTATGTGTAAAATGAAAACATTATTCGTGATCCAGAAATAGTAAATTTTAGTGATCCAATTTTTACAACGAAATAATTGAATTTTAGAGCGACCTCAAGGATATAACTAAAGGTTAAAAACTTGAGGAAGGACCTTTTAATGTGCGTATGCCTAACAATAGCCTTTTGTTATTGAAATAATTAATGCACACAATTCAAAGAATGTTGAACATATTAAAATGTTAAGTTGTTTATCATATATTGCCTTATCATATTTTAAGGATAACCATGTTTCCAATTGCATTATCATCAACAGATCTATATAGAAGATTAAGTATAAATTAAACTTAATGACTAAAGAATAATCCTTCGAATTGTTTTAAAAATTTAAATAATCGCTCGTAAATCAGGAATCCTTTGAAAAATTCAAACAAAGTTTTGGACATCGGTAAAGGTTCTTTTAAACTGCGCGATTTGCTTGAACAGTGATGTTATCCGCAAAAAAATTCAATTTTGTTTTCATATGGTAATCACCCTTTTTTACCCAGACCATCTAAGATAATGCAATAGTTTTTATATGTATGGAAAGAAGAAACTCCCCATCGATATCGAGTAAACTGAAGGGGAGATACAAAGCTTCAAACCCGAGCGCAATTTTGTTGTTTTTAAAAATTTTGAGCAAACTCAGGACTGAAAAAAAAAATGTTTTTTGTTTTCGAAGATTTTTTCAACATTAAGGTTTATTGATGTGCTTAATCCAAATCTGCAATCATTTTTGGTGTGAAATATGCCTGAGGCTAGTTTCTAGTTTACTCCATAATTTAAACAAAAAACAAAACGGAAGGATAAGGGTCAACTGTTTTTTCAATGTAGAATCACCCAAAAAATTTTGATCAAAATTGGCAAGGAGCATACCGGTCACTCCCCTTGTAAATTTAAGTTTTATTTTAAGTTTAAATTCTATAAATTTATATAAAGATGCGTTAATCTATTATATCTTTAAATACGAACTAATTATATCATTTTAATATTTTTAACTTCTACCGAGTTTTGAAGGGGTAGTGTTCTTTTAAATTGTTTTTTTTTTTTTTTTTTATTCACTACTTGAAATGGTGAATATTATGAAACTTGTAGAGGAACTTAAGGTAACGAAAAAATTTAACTACATTTCGATAGAAATATTATTATTGATTAGTTATATTATCTCTCTATTTTTTCAATGTAATTTTGTGCTCTATTTTATTAGGTTTTTTTGTGTTGAATAATCCTTAAAATGGATAATTATAATTTATTATGAATAATATGCAACGAAAATTTGGAAGAAAATCACAAAATATATAAAAACAATAGCTGAAGCTAGTTTAACAAGAAGGGGTGGATTGCATGCAAGAATTGAAGGAAAAACAGCCGTTCCGTAAATTGAAAAACTATACGAAGGTGTTAAGTCAAATTGAAAGCTTCGTTAATCAAAATATTTGAAAATGGCATACAGAGCAATGTTGATGTGTGTGACGCGACAATTGTACTAGACGGAGGATTTTTGAACCATTATGTTAGCTGGCCATACCGTTCCCCTTATGGAGGAACTGTTAATACATATTGTGACTATGTTCAATCCAAATATGGATAGTTTTTTATATGTATGGACAGAAGAAACTCCCCTCTTTCTAACAAGTCCAAGATCGTCGATATCGGATTAACTGGAGATGAGATACAGAGCTTAAACCCAAACGTAATTTTGTGGCTTTAAAAATTTTGAGCACACTCGGGACTACAAAAAAAAAATGTTTTTTGTTTTCGATGATTTTTTCAACAGTAAGGTTTATTTATATACTGAATCCAAATCTGAAATCAGTTTTGGTGTGAAAAAATCTATGAGGCTAGTTTACATAATAATTCTTAATTCTCTCCGTACCCTTAAATGAAAGGAAAGAAAATTAATTTAGACGTGTTCACTATTAACCTAAAACTGTTTTATAATAACTTCAAAAATAATAGTTACATTTTTAAACAATCTATTATGGGTGTATGCAATTACAATGTAATGATAATGCTTGTTACGAATTTTTATAAGTTGCTGCTCATAAAATATTTATATGTTCAGAGTCCATAGACACACGTGTTCTCGTGCTTGTGTATCTGGTTTGGATAGTCTCATCCTAATTTATAGACGGCAATACCTCCATGCTGCCTTTCCATTCCAGTGGTTAACCAAAAAAAGTCCAACGCACTTTATTTCGCTACTCTTAGTCCTTCCATCCACTTCTTGAATACAAGATTTGAACAGATATCCTTTATCGTTCGTGATTTTTTGTGGTTTTCTTATCCATTTCTATATCTCCTATCTAACCTTTAAGCACCAATTATTCTAATTAGGAATTACCACCATGCGGACGTCAATTCACCAATTATTCTTTCAACTCCTCAACTACCAATTCTCGGCATATCTGACTGGAATACTTATTTTTTTTTTAAATATTTTTCATATGACTTCACTATCCGCTATTTCATAGCGTAACACCTCCGTCAGTCCCAAAACGATGGCAGGATGTAGTAACAACAAATGGATAAATTAGGTTCGAGTTCGAAATAAGCTATTAGAGATAGGGAAAATTTACAGTCAGAAGTGAACCCCGTCTCTGGGATTATTATTTCATTACATTCATGAGATTATTACATTTCTTGTTAGCATATCTCACCAAAATGCCTTAAAATGTATTCAGGCTAGAGAAGAAGGGAAAAATATTAGAAATAATTGAAAACTGCAGAAGTAAGTAAAATGGGGATTGAAAAAAAAAATCCATATGAAAGGTTTTTCTTTTTTTCAATAGTATTTTTAGTGAACTGGTTAACAAAAGGTTATACCATGCCTGTTCAATCTTGCTAAATTTATTTTACTTGAATAACAGCAAGACATGTTCTAGTGGCTCTTAAATCCTGGCGTAAGCCCAATCGTTTTAAATAGAAGATACAACGGAACTCCCTCGGACTTAAAATGTATTGGTCGTCTATAATCTTTAAATATTCTCCATTCAATTTTACCATGGGTAATAAATAGCCTTTCCTAAATCAAATTTTTTTCAGAGACCGAAAATAGTCTATTAAATCTGTTGAAGGCATTAACAACCTCAAATATTAATCATCTAATTTTATTTCTCCTCATTTTCTCGATAACTAACTAATAATTAATTCACTACTTTATATGGCAGTGCATTATGAATTTAGCATACTATTTTCTCCGTTTTACATAATTCATAGGGTTTGCGTATGTAAAAGGAATTATAACCACAATCATTGCATTTTTAAAAAAAATAAAGATAGAGTTCATTGTTTATTGAAGATATTTATCTTATTCAATATTTATATTTATCAGAATTCAATTTTTGCTATTGAAAACAAAACAAAAATAAATAAAGAGCATTAACTTGAAAAAAGTTATTTAACACAGTATTTGTCTTAGGTTGTCTCAAAATACTTTCTAAAAATAAAATCCTTGACTAGAAATAATACAGATTAAGTGAATTAAATAACCATTGAAACTAATATTAAAACATAAAACTAACTTTAGTAATAAATTCTGTGGTGTTTGGGTAAAGGGGTACTAATCATTTTACAGCGTCAATTGTTATATTTTGTTCGTTTTAATGAACTTTATCTTTAAAAATAAGAAAATAAATCAATGGAATAGTATTCACATTCAATGTGAACACCAATAGCTTTTTTCTCAAAAGAAAAGCTCATTATAAAGAACAAAATATAACTTAAACCTTTTGACGCTATAAAATGACCTGTACCCCTTTACCCAAACACCACATAATTACAGTTTGAGATAAAATTTTAATTTTACTGACAATTAATATTCCCAATGAATACTATTCTGAGATAACAATAGCCGGATATAAATATACTACACTACTGCAACAGAAAGATTATTTTTGTGGGTATTAAATTTGACCTCGAAATATCATTGGAATTATTCAGATAATGATTAGGCAGTATTTCATACCGTATCTTAATCTTTATTATGCACTGCTTGGTCAATCGTCAAACATTGTAATTGTTTTTATCAAACATCAGTTTGTTTAATGATGCAATTTCCTTATTTGATTATTTGTGTGGGGGAAATGGCTTATTTATTTAATGAAGGTACTTTTCGGCGATGCCAATTAAACGAATTCTTACATTTTGGAATCAAATAAAAAAATGTAATATTTATTCTACGTTAGATATAACCTTAAAAATATGATAATTGGATATATAAAATTGATTTTTGGATTTGCTAGCCATTATTTCAGCAAGGAATAAATGAATAAATACAGTACATATTTAAATGTTATGTTTAAAGAGATGAGGCCTTATGGATAGATACGGGGAGGAATCACAAACAGAAGTTATAAGAATAAGAAAGGATTTTTAAAGGAAAGTAGTTCAAGTGAAGGTAAAAGGCCATGTTTATAGGTGAGTAGTTTGGGATCTAGTATTCAAGGTGTAGATGGAGGAGCTCAAAATGAGATCGTGAATACATGAAGGTTTTTTGATTCTTGGAGATCAGAAACGGACCACGGATGAATTGCTAAAGGAAAGATTAAAGCCTCCATAAAACCGAATGTTAGATTTCTTATTTTAAAACGTGAACCAGAACAACCCATAAGTAAGGTCGCTATTTAATTGTGTGATATAAGGGGTAGAAAAAAATCAATGAAACATGTTCAACCTAAAATGTATTTACCATCTTGTTCTATAACAGTTTGCCATCTTGAAACCAAAAACCGTTTCAGAAAAAATCTTTTGGTTTTGAATTAAAGAAATACAACACCTCGTTTTTTACTTCATCGACTGAATTCATGTTCATGCCGTTTAATGAGTTTTGTAGACTACCAAAAAGGTGATAATCCGAAGGCGCTAAGTCAGGAGAATATTGTGGGTAAGGAATAATTTCCCATCCAAAGTGGCCTCGCATTGTCATGGTAGAATAAAATACCTCGTGTATCGATAAGTGAGGGACGTTTTTCCTCAATTGCCCGCTTCAATCGATCCAGCCGATCACAGTGGAGATCTTTAGTGATAGTTCAGTTGAGATAAAAAAATTCATGATGAAGAAATCCTTTCATATCCAACCAAACAGACATCTTTACTTTTTTCGGATGAAATCTTTCGCTTCTGTTTTCGATGTTTCAACAGGACTGTCGCGACCGTCTAACATTGCGATAGAAAACCCACTTTTCATCTCCAGTTACTATCCTGTTTAGATAAGGTTCTTGATCTAAACGGGAGAGGAGAGAAAAGCTAGTATTCACCCGTTATTGCAAATTAGCGACGCTTAACTCGTGAGGAAACCACTTTGCCAATTTCGGTACCTTTCCTATCAGCTGTAAATGGCGGTGGTCAGTAGAATGTCTCGATCCAAGTATTTCCGCGAATTCTTCAACTGTTACAGCATTTTCTTCAACAGTAGCCTGAAGGAATTCGTCGTCAAGTTCTATTGGTCGCCCTGTCCGAGGCTCGTCTTCAAGTTTGCGGTTTCCCGCTTGAAACTTTTCAAACCAACTCTGCACTTGCCGTTCACTAATGACGTTTTCTCCATATATTTTTGCAAGTTTAGGATAAGTTGAAGCAGCATTTTCTCCTTTCTCGAATTCCCAAAGCATAACATGGCATAAGTAATTTTTGGGAAGATCCATTTTAATTGATATTTCAGCATAGACTAACTATCTTTCTCCAGCAAAAACATGATAAATAGAAAAGTACGTAATTCTATAATAAACAAAATATGTAAACACAATCCAGTTGTAAAGGAGGGATTAGTAATATCAAGATAAACAGGCAGATTTTTAAAAACCGACATAACTTATATGATCACCTGGTATAGATAATTGCACACATTAATGATTTTAATGGTGTAAAAATTGTTGACCGTAGATGTAATTCATAGAGAAAATGGTTTGGGGATGCGGTCTAAGGAGAAAAAACATTAATAACTAATATTTATTTTTAATGTGTGCCGACGTTTTGGTGTAAGTTGCAGGCCTTCGCGAGTGATAAGCAGACGGCCTTTATCTTGAATTAGATTTTAGTTTTGAGTGGTTACATCCGGTTAAAATATTTTCAGAAAGTATTTTGTTTCTATAACTTTTTTCCATAGCCTCTTGTGAACATTTAATATCTGTACGTAGATTAATAAATTCTCTTTTGTTAATTTTCCTTTAACTGTAACAGTGTTACATTCTTAGGAATTTCTGTAATTTTGTTTACTACGTTGAGATCTGTGTTACTATTATGTTATTTCCCTTGAAGTCGATGTAGTCAAGTGACTAGATCACGCGAGTAAAAAGATAAAGATCATATGATTGAATTCAGGCC
This sequence comes from Rhaphigaster nebulosa, assembly GCA_948150685.1. Lineage (NCBI taxonomy): Eukaryota > Metazoa > Arthropoda > Insecta > Hemiptera > Pentatomidae > Rhaphigaster > Rhaphigaster nebulosa. The sequence continues at coordinate 36,907,076 of OX411308.1, forward strand.
CCTACTTTCCAGTAGGTATAAGTTTCCTCAGCTAATATCCCTTATTTAACCGATATTATTTTAATCGTTAATACTAGTGAAAGAGGTAAAAAAAGGTATAATGCAGTTTGATGGAAAAGATATATGTTGCATCATTTATTTCCTATATTTAAAAAAAAATGTAACAACTTAATTTGTTAAATTATTTTCTCTGTTGTACTTCTGACAAAAAAATTTCGAGTAGTTGCCGAATTGCTATAGCTGTGCTGATTTGCTAATTCACAGAGCATACTGATCAGTCTAATAGACAATATTAAAAAAGACAAAGAGAACTGTTGTTCTTAGAGTCTAAACTGTTCTTGTAGAGTACATATCAAATATTGAGAATTTTTCTCCCATGCAAATAAAAAATGTAAGGGATTTGATATCAAATATCCAAGTTAAATTCAGAAAGAACTTTATTCGTTAAAATGTTGATAAATGAAGATTGATTTAATGGAATTTAAAAGTGAAAAAAATATTGCAAATGAAGTAAAGGAAAAACGCATAAATGCCATTATATTTCATAAGATGAACATGACATTGACACTTAGAGTGCCTGACAAAAAGTATTTATAACTCATGGTTCTTGATTAATCTATTTACTGATGTCTACAAAGCTATAAACAATTTATTACTTGATTATGAATTAATAATTTAGGTTTGGTTGGCTCATCCGTTTTTTTTTTCTTTTTTACCGAGCATGACCGCAACGCCGATGAAGGGCAGACGAATTGACTAAAGGAAATATCAATGCACAACACATACCTTCGTTGATTTTGTGGTGTCGAACTTCTTGCTTATTTTTTTTCCAAGCTTCTCCCCTTAGCACTGATACGTCTACGGGCAATTATTGAAATTTGTGCCTTATAGTGAATCCATTGAGCAATGAAAATTTGAAAGAACAACCTAATTATGGTTAGCAAAACGAGTTAATTAATTTATATCAACCACTGCAACGTTATATTGAGTCATCAAAGTAATCTGCTTAAAGGTAAATACTTCGATAAGAATCGTCTGACGGGATCTGGTGTTGTCTTGTTCTGTATCTCTTGGCCAAATTTTCTTACTGACTTCACTAATTTTAGGGATACTTTGTCGTTACATCGGGAAGGATCTTTCAACAACGTAGACCTCAGCATCACAAGTAAAAATTTTAACCTTATACACCACATGCAATAAATAAATGTATTCTTAATTAATTACTTTGACGACTAGTGAGCCCAAACGGACAATGCCAATATTATTAATGAAGATATCCCTCCATCAAAGCTCATTAAACACGTCATCCCCGAAATTGGGGGTTAAAAATGATTCATTCTCTTTGCTTGTGTATATGTCATATATCCCCCTTAGCATTTATGCTTTCGTATTCAAAAACATTTCATATTCAACTGCCTTCAAACTTCTACCTCTGTCAGTTTCGTTTAAATGATTATAATATTCACCTTTTTTAGGTTTGAATATTTAATGTTATTTTCAAAACATTGTTTTTGAATTATGAATTCATTTGAATCTTTATATAATTTTTAGTTACAGTAAAATATGCATTACATAACAAAAAAATCTCCCAAGGCCAGCATTTTAACGTGATGAGTTTTTAATTTATTTTCAAGTAGAAGATCAGCAGCGTTAAAAATTTATGGCTAAGAGGAGTGGGTATCTCTGAATTAAAATATTAAAGAGAGAAGGGAGATTGCGTTGTGCCTTTGAGCAATTTTAACTTTATAAATTTTTATTTTATAAATGTTCTTCAAAAGTTCTTAGTTTTTGATTTAACCAATTATGAATTCCTTCAAGTGAAAATCCAATATCTTCTGTTTCAGAGACAAAATTACTATCATGAACCACCAATTTTTTAAATTAATTTTTTTTTAATTATTTTATTTTTTTTCCTTTAAATGATTACCTGTTTTGAACGATTTGTTTTATATTCCTTTTGCCTATTTTCTGGGTTATTCTTTATCTTTATCTACCTATTATCTTTGGGTTATTCTAATTCGAGATTTTTCTTTTGTAATTTTCTATATGATTTCTTTTCTCGCTACTCAAGATAATATCTTTGATATTATCAAAGGAACATTATCAAGGATGGTGGGCCAAATCGGAGTCTGGTATGATCACCCTTTGATACGATTTTGCTTTCTTCGATTTATAGAATGATTGCCACTGAGAATGGAAGAAACTCTTCGCTTGTCGAAATATATTAAATTTTCTTTTCATTTAAAGGTGACAAATCAGTCACTTTATAAATTTTTCCAATGATATTTTAGCCATATCACACCAGCTTAGACAACTTAGTTAATCGTCTTCCATTTTTCTTTGGACGTCTACTAGTCTGTTTTGCGATCTGAAACAATCAATTACAATTAAATTAGGTTGAAATTACTTTGAGCAAAAATATTTAGAAGTCACAAAACCATAAATGTTTTAAATAGTCTGAGGGACAACAATTAGTTTTGGGCAAAAATGTATGCTGATACATTTGTATTTGGCTGCATGCTGCAGATTCTACTATTTTTAATCTTTGTAATGTACTAGTAATGGCTTATCTACTATTCCACCGATGAAAAACTAACGAAAAATATTTACATTCTGAAAGCGGGTCAATATTTTTCACCAACCGTCAATAATGGATAATCACCAGCATAAAAGGAGTGAAAATTCAGAGATGTAAATCATTCATTTGATTGGTACATTTTACTTTATCCAATGAAAATTCAAAATATATTTCTACCCACCTGATCTATTCAAATAGATCAATGCCAGAGAAGAGTTGCCGTTGAGTATTTTTTGTTCTTCCTCATACCTGGCATACTATTTCTTCTGGTATCCATTCTGACAGATCTGGATATACAATTAAAGTTAAAAAAGATTTAATATTACTCCAGTGGGAATACTACACTCCTCTAAAAAATTAAAGGGTCAAAGTTTCATTTATTGACTATTTTTAATGGGTTGATTGATTTAAATGAAAATGCATTTAATTAAACAATAAACATTTATTTAATTTAAAATTGCAGATTGAGCTTTATAAACACCACATGAACTAAAATTAATTTCTTGGAATGATGTATCATTTGTATCGAGTAACAACTGCGTTTGCCTGTGATACTGTTTCCCAACGACAATGCTTCGTATAAGATTTTGGATGTGATCTTGTAAAATTGTTTGCCACTCTTCGTGTAATATTGCTTTTAAGTTCCGGAAATTCTGATGGTGGTCTAATCGGTCCTTGGCAAGATGTACAAGGTTGTCCCATACTTTCATTGCCCTCTATAAACTCCCAGGCGATCCTTGCTGTATACGCAGGGGCTCTGTCTTGCATGAGGATATAACTCTCACCCCTGGCTTCAGCTGCAGCTGCTAAAGGAGTAACCTGGATTTGCATCCATTATGAAAGAAAATTAACACAAAATTGATTGATTGATCACGATTAGAATGAAAACAATGAATAAATAATTTTCGGGTTTATTTCTGTTGGGTATAAAAATGAGTCCATGTAAATAAATAAATAAACATTTTTAATCGTTAGTCAATACCTTTGTATACTTTATGCATCAACATAAACATTGAAATCAGTTTAACAATCGAATTATAACCTTTAATTTTTTTGAGATGTACATAAACTTAACAGGATTCGATGACGTTTCTAAATAGCTTAGAGGTGGTAAGCAGCAGTATAACGCTCTCCTCTTCTGTCAAGATAAAAAAACATCTGTTAAATTATTACTTATTGCTTAGATGTACACAAAACCTTTATAGTGTTAATAATAATAATAATAAATCTTTGTAGGGAGTCTTATATAAGATTAACATGGTTTTTGAAAAAAGTCGTTGACAAAATAAACACAAATTTTTCTACGAAACGGTTTTTTCTCTTTTTATTTAAAGGTTATTTCATTTTTTCTATTCGTAGAGTGTAGGTGCCCGAAGATTATTTGTATTTCAAAAGATAACGATCAATGAACAGTGACATCATACTAAAACTACGATTCAAGATTATATGAAATATTATAATTTCCAGAATACTTTCTGCAAACCGAAAGAGAGATGAGGAAATTTTTCAATACCGAACTGTACCCATGATTACTGAGAACCGGCAATCTCTTATCTTAATGGGAGGTGTTTGATTCGGAATGATACTACCAGTCATAGCCCAGCTTAGGCTGAGACTGGCCTGAAGTTGTGTAACAGTGTGCAACCTCCATAACCTCCCTGGTATTGTCAAAGTTCTAGGAGCTTTCGCTTCTTTAATTTAAATTGTAAACAGTGTATTTTATGTTAATGATATACATTATAGACTACCTTCCACCATGCTGGAAGGTCTAGTGGCATGGGTGATAAACAATTATCTTGGTAAATATGTTGAAAATCTTAATACAGACCAACTTAGTATTGCTCTTCTACGTGGTAAGTAAACAAGTTAAATTTACTAGTTTTATTTATTTATATTTTCTTAGTGTAGTCTATTCAAACTTAACTTAATTTTTTGATCAACTGTATTAGATCAAGTTATTTACCCAACACTTTTCTCGAAGATTCTTCAAAATTCTCCCTCACTAATAGTAATTAATTCAGTTGCTTTTAAAATTCCTCAGGAATTTATGACATTATATGAATAATATTTTTTAGAAAAATAAAAATTACATTAATAATATAATTTGTGTAAAAATGTGAGGTACGATTGTATTTCTTAATGATATGGTCTCTGTTTAAAACTAAATAATCAGAATTTTTATCCTTAGGAGCTGTAGAACTTGAAAATCTACCCCTTCGGAAGGATGCTCTTCGACATGTTGGACTGCCTATACAAGTTAAAGCCGGCCTGATTGGGAAAGTTAAACTTAAAATACCTCTGACCCAAGTGAGGACTGCACCATGGGAAATTTTCATGGAACAGTTATATCTGGTAGCTGGACCATTGAACCTGACTGAGGTATAAAGAAGAACTTTGATTAAACATTAAAACAAGTTTTGTTTTTAATTAGTTTGATGTAAATATGTTAATTATCACTTTCTATTGAATTATTTTCCTTAAGCATGTGTTGTTAAATATTTTTTAATTCCAAAACATTGTGTTGAAATTGAAATATTTAAGATTTTGCTCAACTGATTTAGCTACTGACAATATACTGTGTTTTATTATTTTATTTGAATGCAATGCTTAGTTTGTTAGAGTAATATTATGTTAGTTGTGTGACTGTGATCATTTAAGTTAGGTAAGTCGGGATAAGTGTACACCCAGGGCAAGTGTATATATGGGGATTTATTTCACATTAATTTTGTTGGGAGAGCTGCCATCTATGGGGATTTTACTATTTACTTCAAATTACCATAATATCCTAACAAAATATATTTTAAATAAATCCCCAAATTTGCAATTACCCCAACTTACCTTATAGGTTTTCTGTACTCTTCAACAATTGATTGATGATCCTTCTAAAAGGCGACTGAATTTAATTAGTGTTCATTTCTTGGCTGCAATAATATTCTAGAAACACCATTATTTCCTTAATCTCTTTCTAATCATCCGATTCTTTACTTAGGAATTAAATTACTGTAAATTGTTATAGATCATTTTTCTCTCATAATTTTAGGTATCAGAAGAAAAAAACTAAACAATAGTAGTTATATTGTCTCAAGACCAACTCGTTCTGAAGGAGATTGAATTGCTTATAATTTTACTAGTCATTATTAGTCTATTATTAACTTTAATTTTTGATCAACTGCATTAGATCAAATTATTTAACCTATCCATTCCTAAAGTGGTGTGGAGGATGAAGGAGGAAAAAAAGAATGCCTGAAGGAAGACTGCCAAGAGACGTGTACATGTGAAAAATAGATGGAACAATAAGGCGAGATAGACCAAGAAAAACCTGGGATAATGAAGTGGAAGAATCTCTGATGGAAAATGGTCTATGAGAGGAATGGGCCTTGGATAGAATAGTCTGGAAGAAAGCCATATAAGATCTAGGTTAAGGAAACGCACTGCTTTAGTGAGAAACCCTGTAAAAAAAAAAAAGTCAATCTTGAAGGTTTGATGCTAATGCCACTAATCACTGTTTGCAAACCTCCATCCAAATCCCTAAGATCACCCCCTCATCCATTTGAATTTGAAAAGAGTAGAATTAATAAACAAGTTAAGTTGGACGCTAGATTATAAAAAGTTTGACTTCAAATTACTGCAAAATCTTTATTTTTGTAGCTAGATTTTTCTTGTTTTTAAAATTCTTCCTAATCGATTATATTTAAAAATTACATTCAAGCCCATTGTTTAAATCAGGTCCATTTCTATTAAATTTAATAGTGCCTAGTTTGTACTTGGCTCTGCCTTAAGGGGTAAAGTGCGTATGATGCGTCTAGAAGACACTAAAGCAGGAGCGATTTTGGGCAAAATAGTTCGATTTCCATAGGATTATTATACTAATGTAATCATTGAAAAAAGTTAAGGCTTGTCTGAAATTCACATTTTATAATCTTTTGATAACATTGAGTTATGAAAGTAGAATGTGGAATCTAATTGAATAAATGTATTGATAAAAATAAATGTCGTTTCAACAGACTAGTCTGTAGTTGTATTGATAAAACATGATAGTAAGAATAATTGTTTATCATGCACACTTGTCCCACACCAGAGATCTGCATTTACCCCTACTACCATGTTTTGCTGGGTAATCGCGGAAAAGCGCTTAAAAAATTAAAAAGTGCTGAGGAGAAATGTAAATCAAAGTATTTTGAAGAACAACTTCTGTACGTTCCGCTTACGGCAAAAAAAAAAAACCAAGGCTACGTGTAGAAAACACTGATATAGCTATACAGCAGAAGTTGAGAGACACAACTTTATCTGAAGGTTGGAATTGATATTGATTTACAATAGTGGAGTTAGCAGTTTTATAAAAATAATTTTTTTGGAGTTACAAGGTTTTACTAGCTCTCTAATCTGTCTGAATCATCAATGAAAAAAAAAATATACTGTTTTGGAGGTAGGAGGTTGTATCACAATTAGGGTATTGATATACAGCCCAGCCAAATCCCTGAAGGTTACTTTGGCCATCTGTGATAGAACTTTATTCCTTTTATTGCAGGTATCCTACGTGAACAGTTTGGAATATTTCCTCTTAATATATGGCAGGATACAATTCTCCCTCACTCTTTATTGTACTACTAAAGCTCCTTGCTAAACTTTTTAAAACCACTAACAAATAATCCTTTTATTTTTTATACCCTTTCCTCAATTAGCAGGGTTGATATTTTAACAGCATATTGCTATGTGTGTTTTATTTACCTGTTTTTATCCCTGAATAATATACCATGGATATAAAATTCATTAGTAACCATCATTTGTGCATTTTAAGTTTATTTGTCCTTGTTAATTTAATAATAATAAAAGGATTAACGAACCCACAGATTCTATTCCAATACCACCACCATCACTGTCTGCATACCTTAGTCCACACTCCCCATTAAAAGCCATATTCACAATGTCAGCCTTAACACCTACATCTTGTTCTACCTCTCGGACGTTTTTGTGATCAAATGCAACCTAATTATTTAAAACATATGTCAAGCATGCCTCATATCCAGATTCTAAGATAAGAAAGTTCTACATTGTTGAGAAAATTATAGTCATGAGATTTATGATTATAGTGTTTGCCACTAGATTTATTGGATATTTTTACTGTTATAGTAGTTATGTTTAGAATAATTTATTATGTACTAATGTTTAGAAATAATTTTTATATAGCATGCCGAGCCAAAAACAGCATTTCTTTATGTTATGGTTTAAAATTTTAATTGATTACAGATAACTTTTGTCATTTTTATATGTTTTAATGTTAATAAAATATTATTTTTAAGCTTGATGAGGAAGCAGAGGAACAGGCTCTTCAGGATTATAAATTAGGGCGCCTTGATGCAATTGAGGCTGTTTGGAGGCAAACAGAAGCCTCTCAAGATTCAAGTTACTATGCATCAAGCTATTCTTCATGGCTTGGACTGAGCATGAATTTTGCTGCTAACATTATAGAAAATCTCCAGGTATTACTTCAAATTTGAGTTTTAACTGTCTGTTTATTAGTACTAAAAAGCGATTTTATCCTAATTTTAATGTTTAGTTGAAAATAAAAGATGTTCACCTACGCTATGAAGATAATATCACTGTTGATGGAAAAGTTTTTGCTGCTGGAGTACAGATTGAATCTTTAACTGCTCAAAGCTGTGATGACTCATGGAATCCCTCGTTTGTCTCCAGTTCTTCTAAGGAATCATTTAAATTAATGGAAATGACTGGTTTTTCAGTGTATTGGGATCAAATAACTCCAGAAGAAATGTGGGGAGATCTTTTGCTATCTCATTTTGTTGGAAATGTAAAGTTTTATCTATTTGGCTTCTTCTTTTTTTTTTTTTTTTCATGTTTTAAAATTTCTTTGATTATAATATTTTTCTCATTTAACAGATGGCAAGAACTGCTTCTCAAATGCATACCTATATATTATCGCCAGTTCATGCTGTTGCTCATTTCAAAAGAAATAGAAGTGAAAAGCCATTGAGGTCTAGAACTCACCCTAGGATAGTTTGTGATTTATTGTTGGACCAAGTTCCTCTCTCGTTAAGCGATGTATGTAAATATATTTATTTGTTTTATAATTTTAAAAAATTATCATAGAGTAATATATATTTAATTGCTAAATTTTGGTTGCTAAAGTTCTTTTGGTTTATTATTTCCAATAATGAACTTTTTCATTTGACAAAGAAATATGTTTTTTATCCACCACTCAATTTTAACCTCAAAATTTGAGGTTATATCTCAAGATATGTAGAATCCAAAAATCTAAGATATGTAAATAAGAATCTAAGATATGCAGAATCCAATAATTAAAAAATCTATTCATCTGACGTGTGCAGCTTTTCTCCGAGACTAGTCAGCCAATTTTTTTCTTGAGAATGAAACAACTACGACAGCCTCCAAGAAAACAGCATCCCAACTTGGCATTGTGCAAAATGTGACAATGAGAGTTATTACAGGCACTGCTAAATCCATATCTATTGTTAATATGGAAACTCAAATGAACATTGAACCAGTCGAGAAGAGGTGCAATAGGGCATATTCACACTTTTGGGAGAGAAATTAAAGAATGAATGCAAGATATTAGAACATGTGTAGGTCGGCAACAAATCAGCTTAAAACGCAGGTAATACTATAACAACTTTTTTGTGTGTGTGTTCCACATCTTTTCCTACCCCTAGTAAGGCGGCAAACAGAGCGGGTTATTTCTATAGGTTACTAACCTATTCCAACCAGAGTGGTTAGGCTGAAATTGATTCAGTGGGTCTGCCAGAAAATAAATTTCTACCCAGACCGGATTGAAAAGTGCCACAGGAGACTCGAGATTAACACTTTTGGCCACCTTTAGCAATTGTACCAAGGTTAGAAATAAAATATGGTATTTGTTCATCTGATCTGACCCATTTAAGAATAAATAGAAAATCTTTAACAATCTGCCCATCCCGATTTTCAAACTTATAGGACATACCAAACCAAATCATTCCTCTCTTAGGATTGAAATGAAACAAGCAGCTCTAGAGATTGTCCATCTTCTCTATCCACATGAAGAGTGCGTACACATTTTTACAACTAGATCTTCCTTTCCCAGCTCCGGAAGAACTGTTTCAGATTAATATTTCATACTCTTCCAAGGATGCATAGCCGTTGGAGAACCGCTTAGTAACTATGAAGTAGTTGCAGTGTGAAACACTGCTCTATTCCTGAAAAGCTGTATTTCTGATTGATTCCCAAGCTTCCACACACAATATATCCAATAATAGCTATACTGAGTGTAATACTTCTATAACAGTACTGTAATATGTTGAAAAATGTTGGACGATTTAGCTAATATGGGATGGGAGCTAAGGTTATAGTGGATTCTAAATCACATGGGGATTGTTGGAAATGAAATGGCAGAAGAGTTGGCCAAGATAGGAGCTTATCTCCTATTACAATTCTACCATCCATATTTTGCTTTAAGCAAGGCCCGTATATTGATTAACACATAAAGGACTGGGGATGGAGCATTGCTATTTGACCTTTTCCACTGGCAAAAAATGGGAAAATATCATCGCAGAGGGCCCAATTGCACATAGCCTCCCTAGTGCTATTGGTGTTGCCTTTCTGCATGGGTACAGGACATGGCTACCTGGTCCATCTGCATAGAATTCTTGACTCTCCGATGTGTCCTATTTGTCAGTTGGGAATATGGATACAGAGCATTTGAGCAGCTGTAACAGCATGTATGGATGAAAAGGAACTAATCAGAATATCTAATATTTATTGGTCTGCGCAGCATCAAATGGAAAATATACCAAGAGTGGGTGTTGGGTAAATAAAAAATTGTAAAATAAAAGTTTTTTAAAATTTACATTGTTAAATATAACATTTAATAATTCATCTCTATTAAGTTTTAATGTATCAGCTCTAATAAGTTATAAAATTTATTTGTAAAGGTAGCTTTATTTAATATAATAATGAAATTATATTTAATGATGATGTTTCTAAGCCTACTCACTCGAAAATTAATATTTTAACAAGCCGAAATTGCTTAATTTTTCAGGTTCAATACTGTGATATGGTGTGTAGTAAAAGAGGATTAGTCAGTCTTGCTCGGCGTCATGGACACATTCGGTCTAGACCTAAAAAAGAGGTTTCCGCTGATCCCCGATCTTGGTGGATGTATGCTGTAAATCGAATACTGAAACCAGTTCCAACATGGTCGATGACATTGATCAGAGCTCGTGAAAATATTACTTATGTCGCTCTTTATTCCAAAATGCTTTTAAATCCAACTGATCATTTGTCACAGGCTGACAAAAATCTCAAGGACAAAGTCGAATGGGAAAGAGACTTTGATGAACTTCGGGATTTAAGAGAGGTTAGTGTTTTTTTTTTGTTAAATCTGATTCCTAAAAATTGTAGTACAGAAGCTAATTTCTTACTTATTTGCTTGATTTCATAGTATTTTTAAAAGGATTTACAACATATATATATTTAATATTTTAATTCTTCAGTATCATTTGGAAATATGTAATTATGAATAATATATTGAGACTGATGTATAATTAAGATAGAACATATTTTCATATATAAGGTTTTTTAGTTGTTTGCATGATTCAAATTTTTAAATGTGCTTCATATTAGTACTAAACAATTTGACTATTTCTGGCTTATTATGTATTATATTATCTAGTGATGTACATAGCTTTGATATTGTTAAAGCAGTCAATCTTTGGTGGATATGATAGGCAGGCCATGTAGCAAGAATGGAGAATATGTTGATTCCCAAGAAGATTCTCACCTAGGAAATCCATTGCACCAGAAGAGTTGGGAGACGCAGAGCCACCAGAATGTGAGGTTAATGGATTCTGTTGTAGAAGATGAAAGCACCCTACTCAATGCTCGAAACTGGAGAAACGTTGCGGAGGATAGAGCCAACAACTAGCGGAGGCTATTGGAGGCAGACCAGACTTGTTGACGAATTATTTGGCCAAATAACAATAATAATAATGGTTTTGATGCGTCTTTTGTTAAATAAATCCTCCTTTAGGTAATATTTGAAAATTTATAAAGCAATGTTACATTTAGCACTAATAACTGGATAAGGAATTCTAAAATGATGATACAATTCAAATATTAAAAGAACAAAATAATGGAGGGAAGAAAAAATAAACAGGATATTCTAATGAAATTATTTTAAAGGATGGGTTCTCCTGAAAAAAAAAAAAAAAACAGCTTAATAATACAAAAGATTTTTTAGGTTGTTCTTAATATGTCTATATTTTATTTATGTCACTCCTTTTTATCTAAATGTGTTGTATTCCGACTTTGTACAGATTTGAGCTTCTAATCTTAAAGCTGCCAAACATTTCTGTTCATATATTTTCAAAAGATATGCTTTTCTATTCATGCTATCAAAACTTAATTCATTTAGTATATCTATTATTTTTGGATTGTAGAAGAAACTTACTTTACAATTTTGCAAACCAAAGGCTATTACTTATCTAATAGTTGACTACCTATTTGAAGTTTTTCCTTTATTTTAATCATTTTTAATACTTAATATTTCATGTAAACAAATATTTGCTAGATTTCTATGAGGAGAGTTAGACCTCCTGGAAAAGTAGTAAAAGTAGAAGGCAGCGTTGGTCTCCTTGCATCATGGTTTCCTGGCTGGTGGCAGTCGTCTCAGACAGCAGAGAGTGCTAGCTTGAATCCAGATCCTGGAACTGCCGCTTTGGAAGAGCAACTATTGGATGCATTAGCAGATTCAGTGGAGAACAACACTCTTCTCAAGAGGGATGTTGTTTTTGGCCAATTCAACTTCACAGTGAAAACAGGAACATTTCATCTTTGCTCAGGGTAATTATATCTGGCAGGTTCTATTTTATCATTTTTTTCTTTCCTTTTTTAATAATTAAAATTACCAATTATAGTTAATTACTTTTGCAGATATACATTTTATTATTAATTTGTACTGCATAGTAAAAACAGTATTTTTTAAAATTATTATTTAGTCAAAAGGGTTTTATACAATTTGAATATATATTGAATGTATGTATAACCAGTTGGTTGCTCTTAATCCAGTATTTCCAGCCCTGGCTTAATGAAAAAGGTGGAATGGAAAACATCAATGATAAAAAATATATTAATAATGGAATATTTTATTATTGTATTTATTATAATTTATTTGATTGCCTAGGAATAAGTCCCACTTATTGACCAAATTAATTAATTTTTAAAAGTGTGTCAAACATTATTACCTTTTGTGGTAAACTAAAATTTAAAAAAAAAATATAAGAAACAAATTCAAAGACACTACTTCTGGAAAAACTATTGTAATAATTACTACAGTTTCACAAATTTAATACTGATTTACGTTATGTAGTTCCATTCCTTCTCTTATGATAAAAGTTTCTGATAAAGAGGAGGAGGTTTGTCATTTAATATATAGAAATGCTTTCTCCAAAGTCTCCTTATCTTCTTTGTGCATCTTATTAATCAACTGTTCTATGTTTATCTTCAACTGTTACAGAACAGCGTTTGTTATTTCTTCATTAATTATGATTGGCACAATGCCTATAAAATCCAGATGAGATATCCTACTGTATCGAAAATGATTAGTTAAAATCATTAGTTGTTAGTTACATATTTATTTCCTGCAATAAAAAGTTATTTAGTTTATTATTTAATTAATACTTTTGTAGATCTGAAGCATTGATGGAACTGCAGTTTGAAAATGTTCAGTTGGGTCTTGAATCTCGTCCCAGGAATGGATCACACTGCGTCAACATCACCTTAGGTGCACTTTATTTGAGGGATCATTTATTCAAAGATTCTGCTTTCCCAGTTCTCATTTCTCCACAAAGTCAGTATTCTAAAATAATGTTCTTGCTTTGTCAAATTTTAAAACTAGAAAAAAATTAAGAAAGTTGAATAAAATATGTACAGGGAGTGATGCAGCACCGACGGGAAGGCTATCCAAAAATCTGCCACCAGGCCTTGCGAAAATAGTCAGCCAAAGTGTGATAAATGAAAAAGAGCAACCATTATTTCAGCTTTCTTACGAGTACAAACCTTTTAATAGCAGTGCTGATCGAAGGTATGTTTTAATTACTATTGAATGACTCTGATAATACAGTGATGTGGGTACTAAAAGTATTTCATTTGGAAGAAATCACTGAGGCTGGGGAATTTTTTTTTATTTTGAGCACTAAGCAGCTATACATAATTTGCTATAGCTCTCATACATTTATTATTACATCTTAAAAAAACAAAAGCATACTGTGATAAAACCAATTTTATAAACATTTTCTTCTTATTTAAATGTGTCCTGCCATAGAACATGCATTTTTCAATTTTCCAAGTACTTATAACTCAAAACATCTTGTCTAGATATACCATAGAAAAAAAAAAATGGCTTATCCTGTTTTTCTCTGTACTCCTACGTACTGTTACGTTTTTCTCTGTACTCGTACTACTATAACTTACGAATGATGGAGGAAAAAGTCTTTACATTGTTTGTTTTTATAAATTTTAAGGGAATAAATTTTCATTGTGTAAACTTATATTTTGTGGAAATAAAAATATAACTTAGTGCTCTTGTGTAGTAATAATGATTGAATTAATTTTCTTTCTTCTTTTTTTTCAAATCGTATTTGATTTTAAACTTGTTAGTATTTTATAAATAGATTAATAATATTAAATTGATTTTTTTCAAAATTTTTAAAAATTGTCTAATTCCATCAACGTATTCTGCCCCCTAAACTGGTTAAAATGTTAATTATCATATATAATTTAAACCAATTCTTTTTATAGGCTTGAGGTACATTTGAAATCACTGGATGTCGTTTATAATCCTGGATCAACTAAATGGATGTTAGAATTTTTCACTGGTCCTCATCAAGTTGTAGATTCTGGTTTGCGACAAGCTGCTAGACAAGGTTATCATGCAATGAAAAGAAAAACAAAGCAGCAGTTACTGAGCAATTGGGAAAGTATGGTTTATGGCCATGCTGTAAGTAATTTTAAATTTTTCTTATTTTGCTTATTTTTATTTATTTATTTTTTAATTTAAGTTATTTTTCTTGCTCTCTAGCAATTTTTATTATTTTCTTGTTGCTTTATGGTTATCTTATTCTTATTCTTATTTTAATGTTATGGTTGTTTCTATTGATAGGTAGTAAGTTAATAAATTATTATTTTTGATTTTTTTGTGTTACAAAGTTATTTATTTATTAATGCCGATAATAAATTTATTATTCACAAAATAATGAATAAAGTTAATAAAATTGTTTTCTTTTCAAACAGAATTAAACTACAAATAGTCTTACACTTTTTTTTGTTTAATTGTGGCACTAGGTGCAAAAAGGACACTCAAACTCATGTGCCCTTTTGCACCTACCTACCACCTCAATTGTAACCGCCATCCTGACCATTATGTCCTACATTTCTACAGTAAAATACTCATTAATAAAATAAATAAATTCACACAAAATTTACTTGTTTGATTTATTTACACACTTACGTGATGACTAGATTGAATTTTAATGTTTGTACATTATTCCATAAAATTCATTTTTCTAACCAGCTTCTTTCTTATGAATTTCAGGCTGTTCGTAAAACATTGGATATTGAATTAGACATTTCAGCACCTCAAATATTTCTTGTAGAACACTTCAATGATAAAAATGCAATTCTGTGTGTGGTCGACTTAGGTAAGCTTCATTTCACGAATAGGATACCAGGAATCATCGTTCCTGTGCAACAAAATGGTAGTACTGAAGTAGAAGAGGAAGAAGAAGAAGAAGAAGGTTAGGCTTATACATTTTGTTATAGGTACTGTTATGAATCTGTGGTAACATTAATTCTCAATTGTTTAACAGCTTTTCAGACGCCATGCTCCACTCCACCTGGAAGTGAAGTAAGCTCTCTTACTTCATCAAGAAATCCTTCCGTAGATATGGCAAATATTAATGAGCTCTTGCTTCACAATAAACTATATGACAAGTTAGTTAAATTTTATTTATTGTGTTAGATACTAAAATAAAGGCACACAGTAGATTTTTTTTAAATTGTTGCAATTTAATTATAATGTTTGCCATTAATATTATTATTAACTACTTTTTTTGTATTGACAGAAATAATTAGAAAGTAAAAGAGTTTTTAATTTTCAAAATAATACTTGCTATTCTGCTATTGCTATTATGTGGATACTTTTAGACCCTGTGGTTTCATTTCCGTGTTATAATGTGAATCTAATATAATAAAATAATCGCCAACCTGTATATATTAGGAGCACCATATTACTTTTTGCTTCTAATCAGGAACATTTGTACAATATTTATATTGATGCTAGAATTTGAATCAATTTCTGAATTATAAAATTTTGTCTATTGATGTTTACAGATATATTATAGAGCTTTGCGATCTACAGATTCTGGTGGGTTGTGTTAGAGATAACTGGAAATATGCTCATCTTCGTGGATCATCTTCTCTTCATATTTTAGATAAATTCAATATATCATTGCATGTAGGTTGGAAATATTTTATTTTTAATTTACTTTAAATTGAGGCACTCTGCCGTAAAACATGATAACTGACAAAATGAAAACTTTTACAATGTTAAAATGTTTTTTAATTACAATAGTTTACCTTTAACCAGCAGGTACTTACAATAACTTAATAAAAACATTATACTTTAAAGAAAACAAATGTCCTCCATATTCTTTCAATAACCTATTGAAACAGCTGAAAGGAATCATTTCTTGCCTACAACTTAAATTCACAAAAAATGCAGATACCCTGTTTTACGACCTAGTGCCTCCTTTTCTACTATTAGTGTTGTTAGAACTTATTTTTATTTTTATGTTTGATTCTATTACAGATGGAACGCAGAGTAATACACACAATTGATCCACAATATCCTAGTTTAACCATTACGGGGAACCTTCCAAAGTTAGTTGCTCATGTAAATGAAGACAAAGTGAAAGCTATACAAACATTAGTTAATGTGATAACAGGAAAGGGATTGATATCTCCTTTGAGGTTTGTTAATTGTAATTGATCACATAGCTTACATTATCAAGTATCTGAAATAATAACAAAAAGTATGTATATTTTCTTTATAAAGAAAACTTAGGCTAGATGATAACCATTCACATGCTTCTGTTCACTTCTGAAAATTTTGGAAAAGAAAAATTAATTTTAGTTTGAAAGGACAGTTCTTTGGCTTCGCTGATTGTTTTCTTTTTGTTTCTATCTTAAGCGTTTTATATATGGATATATTTCTCAAATGGGTTTTTACAAGTTTACCCTTTTGTTTATATTACAGCCAATTTATTTATTATTTTTCTGTAGATCGCAAGAGAGCTCTCCAGGTGAAGAAACATCGGGTGCAGTTTATGACGATGACTCAGTATCTGAAGAGGAAAAGGATACTGGTGCGAGATTATTAATGCTTCAGTTCTCAATAGATCAAATGGCTCTTGAGGTATTTTAATTATTGACAGAAATATTGATTTTTAAAGTTTTGCCAGGTTTATATACTGAAGAAGTTAGTAAATCTGGTAGGAATGTGCATGAGTGAAACATTCAATAAAGTTGGAATCGGCAAATATTTTTTGGAGAAATTTGAAGTTCGCTCGGTTTTAAAACAAGGTGATTGATTCCCTTTCACCTGTTCTATTTAATTTAGCACTAGAGTATGTCATTAGAAAGATGATGGATGCATACCGAAAGGGATTGTAAAATATCCCTGCTTGGGTTTGTGGATGATTTGGCATTGTTAAATGAGGACGCGGAAACTATAAAACTGAATACAACAACGTTGATGAAAGACGATAAAAAGGTTGGCCTCGAAATAAATACGGATAAAACGAAATATATGGTTAGCAACAGAAAAGGCGGCAATTTGGATGATAAAGATATAGAAGGGAATAGGTTTGAACATGTTGGGAAATTTAAGCATTTGGGGACTATGATTACTATACAAAACGAAATTAAAGAGAAAATGAAGGCAGAAAATTCTTGTTGTTTTTCGGTGTCAACATTATTTAGGTCGCACATTTTGTCCAGAAACTTAAAAGTTTGAATTTACAAAACTATTATCCTTCCTACTGTTATGTACGGGTGTGAAACGTGGCTTGAAGGACGAATAACGCCTTAAGGTCTTCGAGAATAAGGTATTTCAGAAAATATTTGAGTCCACAGGAGAATTTAGGAGGTTACACAACGCAGAATTGCAGAGCATTCACCCTGTTAATATAATCGAAGTGATATCATTGCGACGGTTGAAATGGGCTTGTAAAGTTGTTGGGCTCGAATTCCTAAAAAGTTGATAAACGCTGAGCCAACTGGCAAACGTCCAAGGGGTAAACCTAAATGCAGGTGGGAGGATTGCGTTAATGGTGATCTTACGGATTTGAATTTGGACGGTAGTTGGTGGACCGAGATTTGTAGGCAGCGATTGGTGGTATCGGCATCGAACCTTCGGGCTCGCTAAGTTTTTTATTATTATTATTACTATCCATTCTTGTTTGACCTGTTATGATGTTGCTCTCCAAAAATTTTTAAATTGAAATAAAGTATTCGGATTTT
Source organism: Rhaphigaster nebulosa (assembly GCA_948150685.1). Taxonomy (NCBI): domain Eukaryota; kingdom Metazoa; phylum Arthropoda; class Insecta; order Hemiptera; family Pentatomidae; genus Rhaphigaster; species Rhaphigaster nebulosa. The sequence continues at coordinate 36,925,242 of OX411308.1, forward strand.
TTTTTTTTTATATTCTGCATTCCAGATTATTCGTTAATTATGCCTGTTTTTGATAAAAATCTATATTTTAGTTCAAAAAATCAATTGCTAGATTTTGATAGGTTATATTATTTTAATAGGTGATAGCTTATATTTTAAGAGGTGATAGCTGACCTCAAGAGCTACAAAAATTTCTAATGAACAATGGTCTGATTCCACCGAGTGCTAAGCTAATTAAGTCCAATTGTACCATTGTAAAGTAGACAAAATTTCCTTTAATAAGTATAATTTGGCTTAGCTAACTTCTTTGTAAGCGGGCTTTCGGATGGACTAACAGTGAAAAGTTTTTTTATTTTTTTAAAATTACACTTGACATGTGAATGTTTTTCTCAGCCCCTTGCTGGGCAACAGATATCTCACTTCTGTGAAAATTCCTACTTTCATTAAGCTTTAATTTCGTTTAAATGAAGTCGAGGTTTCTTTTTGGATTGGTCTAGAATTAGCTTCTGTTTTTCCAAAAACTGGTGTGGAATTAGGTTTTTCCGACAAAGAAGTGTTTTGAGAATGAAATTTATTTAATTCATTTTGTTTCATGTTTATAAAATAACACAAAAATAAAGAATTAAAAGCTTTGTAATGAAGAAAAAAACTTTCCAAATAAAAAATCTGTCAACCAAAACAATTCTAAAATTAAATATGAAATGTAATTGTCCCTGGAAATGAAAATAAAATTAACATTCACATATTAAAATGAATAATCCTTAAATATTTAAAAGAATACAATTTTACCATAGAACTAAAAAAAAAAAAAAAAAAAAAAAAAAAAAAAAAAAAAAAAAAAAAAAAAAAAAAAAAAAAAAAATACGAAACATATTTAAAATAAAAATATCATGACCTAGAGAATAAAGCAGTAACATTGTTTTAAATAGGGTTAATTAATTAATTTTTTTTAATAATGTTTTATTGTTTTTTTTCACCAAGAAGCTTTTTATTCTTTATTTTTGTGTTATTTTATTGACTAGAAATAAATTGAATTTAATAAATTTCATTCTCAAAAAATTTCTTTGTCAGGAAAACCTAATTCCATACCAGAGCTTTTGGCAAATCAGGAGCCAATTCTAGACCAATGCCGAAAGAAACCTCTACTTCATTTATATGAAACTAAAGCCTAATAAAAGTACAAGTTTTCCTAGAAATAGAGTATCAGTTTCCCTATAAGGGGATGAGAAAACATTCACAAGCAAAGTATGATTTTAAAAAAAACTAAAAAAAACAAAACTTTATCATTCCCTTGCAATAGATTTTGTTAAGCCAAATTATATTTGTTAGATAGAATTTGGTATGCTTTACGATGGTGCAATTGAAACGTAATTACTTTGAGTAGTTTTTGAGTGATTACTTCCTATTCAACAAAAAAAACCTGAATTGCTTGAAAAAAACACAAAACTTAAATTTCCAGCTTTTCTCTGTGGAATCGGACCATCATTCATAAGAACTTTTTTGTAGCTCTTGAGGTTTACTATTGCCTCTTAAAGTATTTTCAATAATAAACTGTATTCAAAATCTAGCTATTGATTTTTTGTTATTTTTGCATTTGAATATAAATTTTCTCAGAAACAGCTTGAGAATATAGTTGAAATTTTGGATGTAAGATTGTCTCAATATATAGATTAGAAATCTGCAAAAATATTTTTGTTGCAAATTTTCATCATTTAGACTTATTTCAGGCCCAGTGTGCTAAGATAAACAATTGAAGAGTATTCTTCTGAACTCTTATTTTTTTTTAAATATTTATTATTTTAATTACCTTGAAATTAACCTTAATTCAACAGGTTCAGTCTCGAGGTAGAAGTATTGCTGAACTTCAAGTTAATGGTGTCAAAGCATCGTTCACAAAACGACCATATGATACCAGCCTTTCTCTCAGTGTTCATGGCTTACTTTTAGTTGATGCTCTTCAGACATTTGGCCCTGATTTTGAATTACTTATAGCAAGCCATAAGCATGTGGGGTAAGTATATGAATAAAATATATTAATATTTACAATTATATTTTCTCTTTTAGGAATTTAGAGATTATTTAAAAAACATTCGGATATACGCAACATAGCCATCATTATTTGGAACTAATTTAGCTGTTTTTCTTCTTTCACTCAAGTTTAGATGCACTTCATTGATTTAGGTTTTGTTCTTCATATTTTCTCTTTTGTTTAGGCAGAAAGTATTGACCTCTTTGATGTTATCGCTGACCTTATCCACAACTTATCTACATCCTCAAACCTATTCTTTACTATAAGATTAAATGTTTATTGTGTTATTCTAAAACGTGATTGATTTAATTTAGTTTTGAGAATTCAATGATCCCCATATATTTTTATCTAGATCTTTATTTGCTTTTATGCTTTGTTAGGAGACAATATGCTATGTGCCATTTTTATAATTTTTTTCATTTTGACTACATTAGTACTAATAGCACCTATTAAAATCGATTCAAACCATTAAGTTCAGTTATTTTTTGCCAGTCGTGGATTAAAGAAATCCCATAGGTGGACTAGTGAGAAAAGTTGCCATGAAGAATGATTTTTTTCTTGGAAATTCATAGGATATTATCGTGTGTGTCTTTAGCACTTAAGATATGACAACTATGATTTGCAGAAATGAAAATTTTATTAGTCAGATACTGTTGTTTACTCTATTAGTGTCTTTGTTTATCCGGTTAATATTTTCATAAAGTATTCCAGTAGTTTATTTTATACTTCAGTTTATCATAAAATTTACTTTTGACTTCAAAATTGTTTTTCTTGGTATGAAAATTTATTTCATAGTTTATTTCAAATCAACAAGATTTGACTCAGTCCATGTCCAGACTATTTTTTGCTGAAGATTAAACATTTCAGTGAAACGTGACTGAATTTCTTTATGTTTCGTTCTTGTTTTAAAAATAGAATTATTTCTTATTGCTATGTTTTATCTAGGTTAAGTTGAGCTTGATTTCTATTTAGCTGCTAATACATTAGTCTATATATATAGGGATGCCATTGGGCAATCATTGAGGATGATTATCCCAAAATTAAGTAAGCTTATGAATACTTTTGAATTTCTTACCTTGTCCTCTAAATTGGATACCTTTCCAAGGGCCTGGTTTGTGGTTACCATTATTTAATAATTAACCAAGATAATGTTCCTACTTTTAAGTTTAATACTAATGTTAATTAAAGTTACTGCTATCTTAATGAAATATATTCAAATTAAATATGGGCATGGTTACTAAAGAACAACCTCCTTGCTAACATTTATCTTTATTCCTCAAAATTAAAACAACAAACTATTACAATAAAAAGTTAACCATTGAATGATTCAGCCTAGACTTAGCCATTAATTGTTTAACATAAATCTCTTATCTGTACTAATTGGTGTTGATGGTTCCTCAGCATCTCTCCCTCGGGTTCCCCTGCATATCTTCAGTCATGGAGCCAGAGCGCATTTCTCATCTTCAGAGTCTCGTTGTTCCGCCCTTGAGTCCGGCGAGGTCAGCGTTCAGCCAAGCCGTCTTGCCTCAGCCTCGATCAGTTAAGAAGTCCTTCTTTTCACCTCCTCTGCTTCTCTTCCCCTTTCTCTCTTGTTCTGCCTAAGAGGGGGTCGAAAACGTTGTTCATTGGCCGACTAGTTTTATAGAGGGAGGAAATTCTGGGATTTCATCGGATGGCTCCACCCCTTGTCCTGACAGCCGGTGTCTGCGAACCATTATCCAACTAGTATAATTTAATCATACCTTTTCCAGGCGGCCTCCACTTTTTCCTCGAGGCCAGCCAAGCCTAAGGGGAACAGTTCTTAAAATTGATTAGGTCCCAGCTTTTGGCTTTGTTACAGTGTTAACTTCTCGGTAGGGTTTTTAAATTAACTTATCCCTTATCTCTTATGTGGTGACATCTGTTATCGCCTGTCAGTTACCCTTCTTTCTACCTGCTCGTCCCTTATTTCTTTTGTTCGCACCTGGTCTGTTTAAATTATATGACGATAATATTGTCCAATATCAATACATATTATTATGTATATATTTTGATGTTGCATATACATGCATATTTATATGTACCTACATATAAACAGATTGTAAGTCAGTTCTTTGAAAAGCTGCAAATTACAACTCATATAAAAACTCACTAACATATTTATTAAATTTGTCATTTAAATTTATTAGTTATATTTACTAATCAAGCATAGTTTTTATTGGTGATTTCATATAATTTGTTTTAATACAATTAACTTTATAACTATATATCTGTATATGTTTGTATACTTTTTTGTTGTTAACAAATGCGTTCAATTTCTTACAGAATGGATAGTGTAAGTGGTAGTTTGCAAGATAGTGAACCTACCTCTCCTGTATCACCTGCTTCCCCTGAACCTGAAGGAAGATCTAAGTATCCTTCTTCGCCTGTTTCTATATCTCAAGCTCTTAGTAGTATAAATATCGACAGAGGTGAGAAATAATATGACATTTAACTGTACAATAATAGATTTAAACAAAATTATTAGATGAATTTAGTCATAAAAAAAAAAATAATAACATCTTATGAGAAATTTTAAAAGAAATGAAATTAAAGAGGAAAGGCAAAGTTAAAGGTGGTCATTGTTTTTTATTGTTATTTTTCATTCTCAAAATTACTTAGTTCAAAGCTACTTTAAAGAAAGCCTGTGAGTTAAAATTTACAAAACTATTATCATTTCTAACAATTTGAAATGGTAAATAAATAAAATATACAAACATGAAAACTGAACGCCTATCACCAATACTTCAAATAAAAGTAATTTGTATTTTTGACTGTTGTCTCATTCTTAGTGTTTGATGATATGCACATCTATTGTTTTTCTAGCTAAGTCACCGGTGGGGAAAATCCCATCACCTCCTCAAATTAAAATTCCACCTATTCCTACTAATGAGCTTTTGGATACTGAAGCTCTAATTTCTGTTGAGTTTTTATTTGTGAATGCTGACTGTCCAACCAATGAAGGAAAAAAGGAACATCTACAAGTAGCTAACATCCAGTTCAATAACCTTGATATAATTGGTAAGTTTAAATGGATTTAAATTTTTAAAACATTTTTCAAACTTTTTAGAAATTAAGATAGTAATAATTTTTGTATTTTTTAGCAAATCAAGAAACTATAGTTGAATTAGTAGGTTTTATTCATAGAGTATTTCCCAAACATAAAAATACTCCACACTTCCCCACACCATTGGTACAAGGTAATGACTACTATTTCATTTAATAATTATTATTATTATACTAAATCAGTCTAACTTTTAGAAAAAATATCTTTTGTTCCTTTTAGAAAAATTGATTTTAAGTCATTTAATTTCTAAATCTTATCTTCAGCCAACAAAATATTGTTAGTTTTACTGGTACGAGTACTGGTACTGGTGGGGAGACCAGTCTGGTTAGGGAGTCTTTTGGTCCTTTTTGCCAATCCCTGATGACTATATAGAGATTCATTTCTCAAGATTACCGTAAAATAAATATAAATTGACCTAGGTGAGAATTGAACCACACCCTTCCGCACCAGGGACTCTCATCCCCATGTGCTTGGCCTTATTGTAAGGACTAGTTTTCTCTATACATATTTTAATAAATAAATTAATAAATAAATATCATTTGTCCCATTATCATTTCTAAAATATCATGTTTGCTGCCAAGGTCTTCCAGAAAAAAACATCCACTACAGATCATATTTTTTTTAGGATTATTCATCTCCGATTAATTTCTGAATAATTTATGATTAACACTGAATACTTTAATTATATATTATCCAAGACCAAATATTTTCTTAATTCTTTACTATTTTAGAACAAACAAGTCTGTTCAAAGCCTAAATGTTTCAATGTGTTTAAAAATGGACTAAAACCTTCCATTTATCCAGAAATTTATCCACTTTATAAAAATAGATTTTGTTTGTTTCCATTGCATTTGTTTTTTTTATGGGAAGTAGGCTTGCAGGCTGAGTGATAGTTTCTTGTTCAAATCATGGTTTGGTATACTAAATTTTCTGTCGGCAGAAAATTAGTGGGCTTTGTCAGGAAGGGGAACTATTGTTCAACGGGTTATTTTGAAAGTAGTACCTGAAATTAGTCAAAGAATAAATCAGGCAATGGCAGTTTGAGCACTTGATGACTGCACCGTCATCCAAGAATACTGTAAAGTCAAAAATAAAACAAGTTATCCAATGCCTGTCGCTTAGGCCCTTCCTGGGCTGTTCCAGGTTTTTTTTACTTTTTTATAATTATATGTTGTTCAGTGAAATTGTGTTCAATTTAAATTTTTTTTTTCCAAAGCAGACGTAGTTGATCATGGTGAAATCAATGGACATGATCATCAGCCAAACTTTACATCTGTAGTTTCGACCAGAACTCAAGTGACGTTTGATTTTCACCGTCTTAATGTTCTACTTCTTAGAGGGGTTGTTACAGAAAATGGAATAGTAGGAAGAAAAATAGCAACTGCGACTATGACAGAAGCTAAGATTAATGCTAATGTTGGTATGTTTTTTTAAAATTTAATTCATAATTAATTTAATCATAAATATTTATACATCATTGTATTTTATACCCAAATCTATTTTATTAATTTCTTGTAAATTTACATTGTGATTTTACTTAAAATTATTATTCACCATAATTATCTTTATAATTGTGTTTTCTGAGGGTATTATTACTTACTGGTTTATTATTGTTGATAGACTTTCTAATATTAGGTTCTTATGTTGATCATCTTTAAGTGAATGATAATTTGACCAGGTGGGTCTGAATATATCTCATTCATTATGCAATATATGAAGGTCGTAAGTCCACTTTTATTTTAGATTAATTATTGATTTGGAAATTATTTTTTATTGCCTAGTAGTTAAAACAACAGGTTAATACAACAGGGTTTGTATCTATTGAGGTTTATTCTATAACATAGGGAAAGTTAGTATCTGTTAATAATGTTTTTTTTGACAGTACAGTCGAACTTCTGTATATATCGAACATTTTTTAGGAACCTTGAATTTTTATATACAGAAAAATATATTCTGTATATCAAATACACTTTCTGTGCATCGAACAAAAAGTAATATTTAAACAAATAAAATTTAATTTTCTTCAGAAAAGGCCCTTAGTTTACATACATAAGAATGGTTAATAATAAAATAAAATATTTTTCATTTGGAGAAAAATGTTTACGAAGAAGCGATTGTGGTGCCCACGGGGGATTCTCAGAATCTTCTTTTCCAACATAAGAGTCAAATTTTCATTTTATATTCAGTTAAACTTTGTCTTTCTTGCTGTGAACATGGCTTCTAAATGAAAATCATTAAGTATGAAAGATAAGTTCTATTTAATAAAGGATATAGAAAACGGAATGAGTAAAGCTTCTTGTAATAGAATAAAGTAAACAGCTACGTTGTTTTAAAGGCGTGAAATCATTTGAGGTTGATTATGATTATAACAAAAAATCGTGGATGACTAGAGAAATTTTTGAGAAATGGGTAACTAACTTTGATAAACTGATGATCAAACAAAAAAGAAAAGTGCTTCTTTTTGTGGACAATTGTTCGGGTCTTCCTAATTCAGTTGAACAAAAATTGACTGTTAAACTCTTTTTTCCAACCAAATACGACAACTAAATTACAGCCCTTTAACCAAGGCATAATTAAAAATTTGAAAATACATTACCGAAAACAAATCAAGAGACCTTAATAGTGGCTGATTACCCTACCAATTTACATCCCAGAGTGTGGATCACTTTACATATCTAGGAGTGGTTGTTAGTCAGGAAAATAGAGTATCCGTGGAAACCGGCCAGCGAATCATCAAGGCAAACAGGTTTTATTTTGGTCTGAGTAAACACCTGAGTAGTTTGACCATCTCCCGCTGCACGAAATTTCTCCTTTATAAGACCCTCATTAGACCTATCCTTACTTACGGATCGGAGACCTGGACCCTCACCAACATGAAAGAGAAGGAGATACTTGTTTTCAAACGAAAGATCCTTCGTTGTATATTTGGACCAGTCAAGGAAGGCGAGAACTGGAGAAGGAGGTAGAACAGAGTGATCTACGATCTGTATGGGGATATTGATGTGATGAGGTATATTAAGCTGGGAAGACTATGTTGGGCTGGACCCGTTGCCAGAATGCCAGAGTAAGGGATACCAAAAAAGATGCTGGACGGAAGGCTCTACCGTCCAAGAGAGAGAGGCAGACCACGGATGAGATGGGAGGATGTTGTAATTTGGGATACACGAGGCCTTCTATATACCCGCAATTGGAGAGCGACCGCACAGGATAGAACCAACTGGCGAAGGCTCACATCGATCTGTAGCACCACGAAGATAGATAAATAGATTACCCTACTGATCAGAACATTTTGGAGGAGGATTGCCTAACTCAAGATAAACCTAAAAATGAAGATAACAACAAAATTGAAGTTGAGTTACCTGAAAAACCTACTTGAAAATAAATATCATGGCCTGAGATTTGTTCCTGGCATTCCTGAGGAAATTTTTACATTTCTGAATAAAATTAAGCATTCTTTGAAACGGTTTAAGAAATCAATTACAAACAAAGAGATATCAGAAATTATTTTGCACGGAAATAATAATATGTAAATTAATTTGTATTTATGTATACCGACATATTTTTATGACATTTTCTTGTTAAATACAATAGATATATCTGAAAAAATCTCTGAAAACATTTGTAATTTATAAATAATTTCAAATAAATTTTTTTTGTTTTTAATGGTTCAGTTTTTTCCTTAACCCTAAACTATTGCCTTTGATACTTCTTTTACTCTTAAGAAATATCTGTATTATTTTTAGTTTGACAAGGATGAAAAATTTTAATCTTTCTATATATCGAATTTTTTTTAAGGAACTTTCATGTTCGATGTATTGAAGCTCGACTGTATTTAGCATTTATGATATCACAATGGATTTCATATTGTATGTTTTGATGGCATAGTTTAATCCCATAGTTCAATATCAGTATGTAAATAGTTTTTTTTTCTGTAGCAAATCAGGTGTTTATTGCGTTATAGTCGATGAAGGGTCTCTTGTAATCATAGTATTGTGTGACAAATCAGCATAAATAAATTAAAATTAAAATTTCTTTTTGTTTTTTCTGTTGGCATTGTAAACATTAATAACTGTAGTAATTAATTTATATAATACCTTGATCTTATATTTTATTTTTGAGTTATTCAGAGGTCTATAAGCAATATTTATGATTTCATTCTGTAGCATTTAACATGATATCTATTTAATATCTAATCATATAAATTATATACAGTGTTAACGAATGTATAATCTGAACATATACAAATTTCTGCTAAATAGATTATTGTTTGTAGGAGAAGCTTGGTTGGGGGTGTGGTCGATGAATAAAAACAAAAATAAGAAAACCTTATTATATTGTATGCCTACATTTCGGCCTAAGTTTTAGGCCATCATCTGGGCTAAGACAAAAAATTGTAAATCTGGTTACCTTACCTTCAGTAATGGTGACAGTAAGGACAATTATTTCGACAAATTTCAGAACTTTTCTTGGGAAATCCCCTTGATCCCGACATTACCAACATTGCCCTTAACGATCTTCTTAATTCTATAACCCCTATTCCCAAATGACATTATCTTTATAAATCCTTATCCTTAATCTTGACAAAATTTGTGATATCCTATCAGCCTTTAATTCATACCACCCCCACCTTCGCTTTACCGTTGAACGTGAAATGCTTCTCAACCCATTTCCACCCCCCTACTTTATATCTCCTCCTTTTCTGATAACATTTAAAAATCCTTACATTCTTTTAACCCCAATCTGCGACACCATCAAATATCTGAACAAATTCTCTAGCCTCTGCACCCCTCTAAAAGATCCTATTCCACTCAAACACCGCTCCCATATCGTATACCGAATCCCTTGCTCCACCTCTAACTACAATTCCTCTTATATTGGCAAAACCAAATATCTCCTCAAAGATCGCATCACCCAACATAAATTTTTCTCTCTTAACTCTACTGCCTCTAAACTCTCCAACCATTCCTTATTGTTAAACCACTCATTAAATTTCGACAAAACTTCTATCCTTGCCACTGTCCCCAATCATGACAAACGACTTATCACTGAATGTATTTATATCTAACTAGAATCTCTTCCCGTAAATCAAAAGACTGACAAACAAAACTTATCCTTAGCCTATTTCCAAATATTCTATATATTAAAAAAAAACCTAATTTTTTATTATCCATCCCCATATTTTTAATTTTCTTTTATCATCTCCATTATTTTATGAATTATTTATTTATTATGATAATTATAATTTTTTAGTCTATTATTATATTTTTATTTATTTCCTTTCTTATTCAATTACACATTGAATTTGATTTTTATTTCTTCATCCATTTTTTTTTTTTTTTTTTTACAACTCATACATATAAAATTTCCTAATTAAATTAAATTACTATTTATAATTTTTTTTTTAACCTTTATCCAATAGATTCACCTGTAAGTTTAACAAGGCTTTTAAATCAATATTTTTACCTTTTAATCCAGTGTTGTAATTAATTATTAATATCCGTCAAACCAATGCAGTGGCAACATTGTTTATTGTTTTTAACGGTCATATCCTGATGTGTTCAGTTGGCGCTTGACTATACGCCACTCACGTATTTTTTTCTTGTTATTAAGCATTCTTTTTCTCCTTACTTACCATTCTTATTGTTTTATTTTTCTTCCTCACATACGATAATTACTTATGATTATGTTAGTCCATCTTTAAGCTTACATAACTTTAGATCTCACACCTTTATTTTACTTTGTTATTTTTACATATATTTTTCCATGTATCTTTTAGCTTATCCTACATATATTTTCCACGGTCAACCATACTCTCACTATTGCTATTGTTTGTATTTGAATAACTTTATATCTTAAGTTTCTACTCCTCTATTGATTAAACTATGTGTCTTTTCTGAACTTTTACATACAGGTTCTAGCCTTGAAGTTGAAGGCTCATTGGGTGGTCTTCAAATCATTGATTTAACTCCTGAAGGCCATATGCACCAAAGGATTTTGAGCCTTGGAGAAGATCCTCTTACAAATAAGTCTAAAGGGGCCCTCACTCTTGCTCAAATGGCAGCAGATATGTACAGCATGTCAGGATATCAAGCTTCGTTACCTGTTTACAATAATCAAGCCTTCAGTTTTTCTGTAAAACGGTCTACAGTCTCACATGATACTGGTAATTAATATATTTGTAAAAATGAATAAGATTAACACACCCAGTGTGGCACCCAACTTGTCTGTTGCATTTTTTTTATTTATTTTTTGTAGTTTTGAATGCATTATGAATGGAAACATTATTGTAAATTAAAATCGTTCCTTCAACCATCACTTATAATTATAATTCTATCAGAAATTTGATTTTTAATATTTGCTTTATTTGCTGGTTAATGTATTAACAATTTTTTATAGACATTGCTGAAATAAAAATAAGGATGGCTTCAGTATGGTATGTTCATTCCTCTCATATATTATATGAGCTTAAGTCATGTGCAGCTGAGTTCAAGCAATACCTCTCCAATTTATTTATGTCCATTAAATCTGCTGCTACTGAGATGGCAATAGGAATTGTTCATGCAAGGTGGCTATGTTTTCTATTTTTTTTTTTAATTAATAAGAACTGTTACAGATTAACAGATAATTAATTTTTACTATATTCTGAAAAGATCATATATATTGGAATTCATCCTGGTTTATTTTTGACATAGGTCAAGCTTATATTTTTTAAAAATCTGAAACAACTTTATTTTTTTATTTTATTTACTGATGGGATACTTCACAAATGTGGTAAGTGATAAAATGTTGACACTAATTTTTTTCTCCCTAAATTTCAGCCATCCTTTCTTTAAAATGAGGTCTGATTAAGTACCTCTCTGAGAATATTTTTGGATTTGTTTGAAAACTTATCTTATATTAAAAGTATGCCATTGTTATATTTTATAACACCAAAATAAGCTGGATAATTAATATTTAATTGTGATATACATTGAAATTTTTGGGGCTGTACGTGAGAAGTAGTAGGCAAAATTATGTTTTCAGTGATTTAAAAAAAAAAATATTCTACAAGCATAAATAGTACCATCTCATAGATTCAAAGGTCTTTGTCTCATTGAATCTGACCGTTATCAATAGACAATGGATTATATTTTTACTATCTATATCTCTGTTCTGAATTTTTTTTCTCTAAACTGTTTACATTCTTGATGACTGAACTAACTGCTACTTTATCAATTAAAATGATAACAGTAAAGTAGTTAGTGGTCCTCAAAAAGAGTGAACCACTATAACAATTAAATAACTATTTTGAACTTTCGAGACCCTGAATATGTAAATTAAGTGAGATATTAATTTTATTTAATCATTAATTTATTTTATATAATTTTATTAAATGTCTTGAATAGTTAAGGAAGTATAATGTTTCATATAAAGAATTTCCCTTGGCATCTGATCCAAGAGTTTAACAATGAGTAGTGTTGTGTCTTTTGTAATTTGTGATAATACAATAGATGTATTAATATGTTTTATAAGAATGTATGAATATTTTGTATTGAAATTACTTTTCTTTGGTATAATTTTTCTTCTTTTTTGTTTATTAGGGCAGAAGCTCTTGCACAAAGCCTTTCTATGGGAGGACGATTGTACGGCAGCTCAAGTGATATTTCGCAAACTCCTAGGAAGAGGAGAAGTTTGTCTTACTCCATAGATCATCTTGAGAGCAGTCGGGGTTCTGTCACTCCTCATAGTCCTGCTGAAAGTTCCTATAGTACCATGATTAAGTAAGATGAGCTTGTATTTATCTGCGTGCTTCGAATGTATGAATAATTTAATAACATAAATATCTATTTATTCATAATATCTTAAGTAATAAGCCTTAAGGCTATTTTATTGAGTAAATGAAAATATATTGTGGCACTGCAAGAGGTTTGCTGGCCAGGGGAGGGTTCGTTAACAGAAGGGAATTATTCTATTTGGTACGGTGGGAGCTGTAATTATTTTTTAGTTACTGGATTTCTAATTAGGAATAGATTGCTCTCCGCATTGAGGGATGTACAATTTTTTAGTGATAGGATATCTGTGGCCATATTTCAGGGGCGGTGGTTTAAAATCGCGCTGATAAACATACATTCTCCTACCGAAGACAGTGATGATGAAGTTAAATGCGAATTTTATGATAAACTAGAGTGGGTTTATGATAAACTACCTCGAAACTGCATGAAAATAATATTAGGAGATGCGAACGCAAGGGTGGGAAGGGAAGAAGTATACTATCCGATGATCGGTAAAGATAGTTTGCACGAACATAGTAATGATAATGGGATCCGTCTAATAAACTTTGCTATCTCGAAAAACTTAACAATCAAAAGTACTACGTTTAAACATAAGGATATTCATAAGTATACGTGGACATCGCCGGATTCACAAACACGCAATCAAATTGATCATGTTTTGATACAACAAAGATGGAAAAATAGTATAATTAACGTGAGGTCTTATCGTGGGGCAGAATGTGGGTCAGATCATGAATTAGTAATCGCGAAATTTCGACAAAAACTTAATATAAAAAAAAGAAAAGAAAGCCGTATTTGTTCCGAAAATTTTGATCTAGATAAATTGAAAAACTCTTCAATTAGAAATCAATTCGTGGTAGAAATCAAGAATAGGTTTGAAGCCTTGGAATCTTTGATGAGGATCGCGAAGATGTAGACAAGCTATGGATCGGAATTAGGGATAATATCAAAGAGGTAAGTAATTTGTGTCTGGGAAAAAGGGACATTAAAAAGAACAAACCGTGGTTCGATAATAATTGTCTAAACTTGTGTGAAAAAAGAAGAGCCGCTAAATTAAAAGCTTTAAATAATCCAAGCGATAACAATGTTGCTCACTTCCGAGCCTTGATGAATGAAATGTCCAAATTCCTCAAAAATAAAAAAATTTCTATCTCTATTATCTTTAAAACAAAATAATAGAGATAGAAACTAATAGAATTGAAAACAACGTAAGAGACATGTACAAGGGTATAAACAGATCGCGTAAACAGTTTGAACCCGCAATGAATGGAATTAGAGATGAAAATAACAATATCTTGGCCGATCCGGGGGACATTGTGAACAAATTTAAAAAAAACTTTGAAAGTATTTTGAATTCGGGAAATAATAGTCAATCTCCTCCTTCTGAATGTCAGAGTGCTGAACCGTTAATTAAAGAACCGAGTAAAGAGGAAGTCGAAAATCAATCGAAAATTAAAATCTCATAAAGCAACGGGCATCGACAACATTCCCAGTGAAATAATAAAAGCGTGCGATGAAGCTGGAGTTTCTAAAATACATTTTTTGGCTAAAAAGATCTGGGAAAATGAAAAAATGCCTGAAGAATGGAAAGAATCTATACTTACTCCGATTCACAAAAAAGGTCCGAGGACGGAGTGCAATAACTATCATGGAATATCACTCCTCCCGGTAAGTTATAAAATATACCCGTTCATCCTAACTAGTCGAATCACGAAATATGCCGAAGTAATTATCGGAGACTACCAATGTGGTTTTAGACAGAACTGATCAACTATAGATCAAATATTTTCCTTACGGCAAATATTAGAAAAAAAATTAGAATTCAACGGTGTAGTTCATCAGCTTTTTGTGGACTTCAAAAAGACTTATGATTCCATTGATCGCCAGAGACTGTATAACATTTTGATTGAGCAGGGAATACTGAAGAAGTTTCGGTCATGCACATCTCTACTAGATTTACTATCTAGTAGGGATGTGCATGACCGAAACATTCAATAAAGTTAGAATCGGTAATTATTTTTCAGAGAAATTTGAAGTTCGCTCGGCGTTAAAACAAGGTGATTCCCTTTCAACTGTCCTATTTAATTTAGCACTAGAGTAAGTCATTAGAAAGGTGATGCGTACCGAAAGGGTTTTAGATCTGGGTGGTAAAATATCGGTGCTTGGGTTTACGGATGATTTGGTATTATTAAGTGAGGACGCGGAAACTATAAAACTGAATACAACAACGTTGATGACAGCTGGGAAAGAGGTTGGTCTCAAAATTAATGCGATAAGACGAAATTTATGGTTAGCAATAGAAACAGGCGATTTTGAGGATATAGATATAGGAGAAAATAGGTTTGAACACGCTGAGAAATTTAAGTATTTGGGGTCTGTGATTACTAGAAAAAACGAAATTCAAGAGGAAATAAAGACGCGGTTAAAGGTGGGAAATGCTTGTTATTTTTCGGTATCAACATTACTTAGGTCGCGCATTTTGTCCAGAAACTTAAAACTTAGAATATACAAAACTATTATCTTGCCTACAGTTTTGTATGGGTGTGAAACGTGGCCGCTAACCTTGAAGGACGAACAACGCCTTGAGGTCTTCAAGAATAAGGTACTGCGTAAAATATTTGGTCCGAAAAAGGATGAGTCAAATGGAGAATTTAGAAGATTACACAACGCGGAATTGCGGAGCATGCACCCTGTTAATATAATCGAAGTGATATCGCGACGGTTGAAATGGGCTTGCAAAGTTGTTGGGCTCAGTAACGAATGAATTCCTAAAAAGTTAATAAACGCTGAGCCGAGGGGTAGACCGAAACGTAGGTGGGAGGATTGTTTTAAGAGTGATCTAATGAATTTAGGTTTGGACGGTAGTCGGTGGATCGAAATTTGTAGGCAGCGATTAGTGGTATCGGTATCGAATCTTCGGGTTCGCTAAGCCTTTTATTATTATTTATTTATTAAATGAAAAAATAAATAGTGATCATTGAAAATTTTAATATTAATCTGCTAAATAATAGATGTAATATTATTTATAATAATAATAATAATTAAAGGCTTAGTGAACCCGGAGGATTGATGCCGATATCACCTATCA
The DNA here is from genome assembly GCA_948150685.1 of Rhaphigaster nebulosa. Lineage (NCBI taxonomy): Eukaryota > Metazoa > Arthropoda > Insecta > Hemiptera > Pentatomidae > Rhaphigaster > Rhaphigaster nebulosa. The sequence goes on from OX411308.1 coordinate 36,941,195, forward strand.
CTGTTTACAAACCTCTTTCTAATCACTACTGTCCAAACCCAAATCCATAAGATCACACTTAACATAATCCTTCCACCTAGGTTTTAGTCTACCTCTCTGATGTTTATCAGTCGGCTCAGCATTTATTACCTTTTTTGGGATTCGTTTGTTACTTAGCCTAACAACTTTACTTTGTCACCTATGTTCATGGTTTGATAAAACCCCTTTTAGCTTGATATGATTTGATTATATAAACAGTGTGCAATTTCGTGGTGTGGGGTCACCTAAATTCTTCTGCAGACTCATCCTTTTTCCTGCCAAATATACAGCTCAAAACCTTATTCTCAAAAATCATAAGGTGTTGTTCTTACTTTAAAATTAGTGGCCTCGTTTCACACCCCAGAACAGTAGGAATAGTTTTGTAAATTCTAACTATTAGATTTCTGGAAAAAAGACAAGAGCTGAGCAATGTCGAGATAAAAAAATAACAAGCGTTTCCCAGCTTTAATTCCTCTTGAATTTCGTTTTTTTCTAGTTATTATAGACCACCAAATACATAAATCTCTCAACATGTTCAAATGTATTCCCTTTTATATCTATATCACTGAGTAACTGTCATTTCTGCTGCTAACCATATAGTTCATCTTATCTGTATTTATTTTGAATTGTACTTCTTTACTGGTTTTCATCAACGTTGTTGTATTCAGTTTTATAGTATCCTCATTTTCACTAAACAGTACCAAATCATCTGCAAACTCAAACACATATTTTACAGATATTTTACAACCCAGATTTAAACCTTTTTCGGTACATATCACCTTTGTTGTACTATATTAAATAGGACAGATGAGTGGAAATCACTTTGTTTTAAACTCCAGGGAACCTCAAACTTCTCGAAAAAATAGTTACCAATCTTAACTTTACTAAATGTTTTGGTCATGCACATTCCTACTGCATTCTTCAGTATTCTCTGCTCGATAAAAATATTATACAGCTTCTGAGGGTTGATGGAGTCATATGCCTTCTTGAAATCGATATATACCATTGTATTATAATTTTTTCTTTGATATTTGATTTAAGGAAAATATTTGATTGATAGTTGACTGGTTCTGTCTAAAACCACATTGGTAGCCTCCGATAATTTCTTCGTCATATTCCGTGATTCGACTAGTTAGGATTAACGAGAATATTTTATAACATACCGGAAGGAGTGAGATTCCGCAATAGTTATTACAATCTGTTCTCAGTCTCTTTTTGAGAATTGGAATAAGTATAGATTCTTTCCATTCTTCAGATATTTTTTCCTTTTATCAGAGCTTTTTATCCAAAAGATGTACTTGAGAAACTCCAACTTCCCCCCACGCTTTTATTATTTAGCTAGGAATGTTGTTTATTCCCACTGCTTTATAAGGTTTATATGATCTGTTTATATCCTTGAACATGTACTCTTACATTGTTTTCGATTCTGTTAGTTTCTATCTCTATCATTTTTTTTTCGAGATACTCTATTTTTATTTTTGAGGACTTGAGACATTTCATATATGTGCCATACATTAAGACATTCAATATGTTCAATGAAATAGAAAAGAGGATCGTGGTGGCGAATTGTTGCTATTTTGGCTTGAAGAGGCAGATCAGGTACTGTCTACTCAAGAGGCAAACAAAGGCCAGGTTTTATAAGACCTTGATTAGGCCTGTGTTGACCTACGCCTCACAAGCATGGACTGTGACAATGGCCAATGAAAATGATCTGTTAATACTCGAACAGAAAATCTTGTGGCAGATTTAAGGCTCTATGAAGGAAGGAGAAGTTTGGAGAAAATGAAAGAACCAGGAGTTCTTTATATGTGGTTGACTTTATAAAGCTTGGAAGGTTAGGTTAGGCCAGGCATGTGATTCTGATGGAAGGAGAAATTCCTAAGAGAATTTTCGAGGATAAGATTGACCGAACCAGAAGTAAGGGAAGACCCAGACTAAGGTGGGTGGACTGTGTGGCAGCTGACTGGAGTATTCTTCTCAAAATGCCAAACTGGAAGGCAGTGATAATGGATAGAGCTGGATGACGGAAGCTCTTAGAGGAGGCCAAGACTCATCCCCAGGCTGTAGTACCAACTAGCCAGATAGATAACACATTTCATTCTTTAAGGCTTGAAAGTTGACAAAATTGTCTTTACTGAGTTTTTTTTTTTTAGATAATTGATCTGTATAATTTTTAATTTTAGCAAGGATGCAATTTAAAAAAAATTATGTTTAATTATAGGTGGGATGTTGTCTTAGCTAGCCCTGTGGTAGTGTTGCCGAGAAATTCTTCTAGCCCTCAGGTTGCTGTGGCTCATCTTGGAAGTATAAGTGTCACCAACTCCAGTTCCTCTCCAGTTTCTAGTCCTTGGGGTATTGGCCCATCCAGCAGTGAGAAATACACTATTTGTGTTACATCTATGAACTTATATACACTTGACATTTCAAAGAGGTTAAATAGAATAATCAAGTAAGTTATCGATGGAGAGTCTGCTGCTAATCTTGTTTGCTTAATATCTTTGCATCATTTTTATAAATGATTTATTTTTGTAGTTTATCTGAATCAAGTTTAATTAGAGCAGAAGAGCTTTATTGCAGTAGAAGTGATGGAATTCCTGTTTTACACAACACCAGTGCACAGGTAACTGTTATTAGAGAAATGAGTCATGTAAGGATGAAACAACAGGATGATATCCTTCTGGATTGTGGTGCAGATTTTTTTCAAGTTGATCATCAGGATTCATTGCAGGTCTCTTTATTAATTTTCACTTCAATCCTTTAATTAAACCTTTTAATTTGAATATTATACAATGCTTTTAATCTGCAGGTCCAGGGAAGCATTATAAATGCTTTGAAACTTTCACTTTCAAGGGGTCAATATGAGCAGTTGCTAGAAACTGTTGATACTGTTCTTACTCCTGTCAAAGGAGAATCAGATGACAAAAGAGTGGAAAAGGTATTAGCTAACATTCAAGAAGAACCAGAAATTAATACTGGGGTTTCAACATTAAGCATGGACTCAGCTTTAAGAGCAAGAATGATGGTAGCACACAATACAGCTTCACGAGCACCACCTCTTCCCTCTCCTCAGGGATTATCTCTAACAGGTTTGTTTTCAACATAATTGTCCAAATGATTTATATATTAATTTTGGGGAGTGAGGTAAGCTAGTGGGATTAGTTTTTTGTCCGTGTGCTGACCAAACCTGGTTCAAATCCTATAATATAAAAAAATATCCCCTTTATAAATAAAAAAGTAATTAAAAATAGTACAATTTGAAAATGAAAACATGAATTAAATTAAAGTAGACTTTCCTTAAAGGCTCTTTTCTCAGTTCTATCAACTAATTTTGTATTTTTACTTTTTTCCTTAAATACCTTAATAAATCCATGTAAATATTTTTTTTTGTGTTAGTGAACAGTTTTTTTTTGTTAGTTATTTCGTTTTAATTTATGCCATAAAAACTTTGTTACCTGATCATCAGTTGTTCAATTGATGTTTCCTGCTCAACCTAATCTGCCAACCTTTACAACTTGGACAGTACCAATGTTCCGATATTAGTCTATCAGCTTCATGTTTGTCATTAGCCTCCATAAGCACTTGACACAAATGGGGCCGAATATTCTTCTTAGGATGGGGTGTTCGTCTATTTTAACTATTACAATTAGTATCAAAAATTGTCATAGATTCTGATAGAATAATAAAATTGTAATTAGAGCAAATAAAATATTTTTTCTAAGCTTTCAATATGAAAATGTTGTTTATAGGTTCATTACATAAGAAAAGTTGTCATTCATGATTAACTTTTGCCAAGAAATAGACAAATTGTATGTTCTGATTATATTTTAATTTATATTATTTATTTTCAGTTGGATTTGAATTTCCTCTTCTTTCTTTAGAGCTAATTGCTGATCTAGGCTCTGGAGAACAAAAGCTTGTTGATCTCTCGTTTAAGGAACTAATAATTCAGTATGAACAATCTCAATGTATGGAAACTTCCATCCAGATTTCCTTACATTCAGTTAATATGGAAGATCTCCAAAAACCTGAAGACTCTAAACATAGGTTTATCATGGTTTCTTCTAGAGCAGCTAGCAGTGAACCAAGTTTTTCAGGTTATGTTTCTAAATCATGTCCGAATCTATCTTCTCCACAGGGTACAGTCCCTGCTTGGCACTTTTCTCTCCCTGACCACTTGGAGACAGGAGAAGTTCTTGGTGCAGTATCAACCAGGCATCGTCATGTTGTTGGTAAGTTTTAAGTTAGTTAATTTTGTTTATATATCTTTAAACAGAAGGCATCAACAACTATCAAATTATTGATGGAGAATTAATTTTAAAAAATTGTGTGTATCTTAATAATTCTCAATATTAATAAGTAATTTTTGAGGCCATGGTATTTCAGTATGCTAGAGAATTTCTACTGCAAATAACCTATCATTTCTGCCATATAAGGAATATTTAAAAGTATTAAACCTACCTGATAAGTAAATAAATAATTTTTAAAAACTTTGAAAATCACTAATAAATTGTCAAAAGTACCAATTCATCACATTTATTCTCTTAGACTACTAACATGTCCTCATGCTGAACTAGACAACATACCAATTCCACAAATGGACAGAGTACAATACCTAGGACTAACCTTCATTTGGAGATTAGCATGGTGTCCACATATAAAAAAAAAAAGTGTATCATTAAATCTGAGATTAAATTATTGCACTGATTGCAATTACTTTAAAAGCAAGACAGAAATTAAATATTTACACATATCTATTACATACCTAGGAACTACCTTCATGGAATCAATTAGACTGTAGTTTCTTACCGCTTTACTATTTCCTTCCGGTACTTTATTCAAAACTTCAGTCATATTTACAAAACAAAACTTTATAAATTAAAAAATTGAAAGAAAAAATTCATCCAAGGCATTATAACTGAGAAATTGGATTGTTATATCAAATAAAGTTAAGTTTCACAGGAAAACCACCAACATGCCGGCTGTCAATGAACACAAATCATACCTGTCGTAGAATAAAGGCACAACTAAAATTTTGAACTGGTTGGAAAATCATATTTAAAGTTTTTTTTCAATGCTTTTGAATACCTTCTCCTTTGTAATACCCACTCGCAGAGTACTACGAATGTTCAGTGTCTATAAATAAGGAGGTATTAAAAGTGTAGAAAAAATTGTTTAAATATGATTTCCCAACCATTTTGAATTTTGAATTGTACCTTTATTCTATTTCAGGTGCGATATGGACATACTGCAAACGATTTCATAAGAAGTTGGCGGACACTGCAACCAAGCCTGTCAAGGCTTTTTTAAATTTATTAACTTTTTTCTTCTCTCTTTCTCATCTAATTATTATGCCAACCCAACTGTTAGTTGTTAATTATTTAATTTACAGGTGCAGATTTAAATAAAAATGAGTTGTTTTAGTTATTCTAAGCTCAAATAATTGTTTATTTTATTAAATTTACTTTCAATCCATACTAAATTATTAGCATGATTTAGTACACATTGTAACTCATTTGTATTTATCATATTTCCTATTTTGTTAATGCTATTACTGTTTTTTTATTCTAATTGTTAAAAAGATATTTATTACTTTATTTACTTTCATACTCATAAAATTCATTTTTACTTTCCTTACCACCACCAGAAGTGACTAGATAAGGAAATTTGCTAGAAAACAAAAAAAAAAATTGTAACCTTATTTGGAATTTGTAACCATTTTTAGTTTTTCGAACAACTCGAAAACTATACTTTTCCAAAATATTCCAGATGCTCATTTGAAAGATAATTAAATTATCTATAACGCTAAACTTAAAAAGAAAAAAAAATCTTATCTTAATTGGTTCAATATTAGCGAAGATACAGCAAACCATTTTTGTATTGGACTTTGCATCCAAAATGGTGTGGAAAGTCGTGTGAGTAGACATATTTTATTTCTGTAATGCTCGTTTAATTTCTAAATGTGGCTTTCATTACCCACTATTCCATTGCTTCCCAAAAGTTCAAATATATATATTTAAAAAAAATTAGTTATGATCTTAATTGTTATAGAATAAATTATATAAAAAGTTACAGAGGGGTGGTCTATTTTAAAATAATGTTTCTTCAATTAACTATATTAATTTATTTTAAAATTACAGTTGCTGAAAACTCAATAGAAAATAGAATGAGAGGTGCTCAGCCAAGGTGTCCTTACACACCACCACCTTCCCCAAGAGGAAAAATGTCTCCTGCTGTCTTTAGGGAGGACAATCTTGTACATGTTAACATTGTAATGAAGCCATCACGCCTCAATAAGTTTGTTGTAAGATCTTTGTTATATTTTACATATTTTTGAAAAGCCATTTTATTATTTTATTTATGCTTCTTAAATTTAGAGAATTCCATTGAGAGGAAAACATCAATTAATCAAGATAAAGATGGTGGGTAGTCATGGACATTCCCAAATACAATAGTTATAACAAACATCATATTGTTCACAAACACACACAAAAACATATATATATATATATATATATATATATATATATATATATATATATATATATATATGTTTTTGTGTGTGTGTATATCTCCTTAGATTCTAGTATAATATACTTTCACTGGCTCTTGGCTAATAAATTTAATTTATGAGACCACATTCACTTAATGTTTTCTGTAGTCCTGGCCAGCTCGAATCAGATATAAATTTTAGTTGATTCCAGCTTTTGATTTCTCTTTAATAATCTTGACCTTCACACTCTGGCTGAAATAGATAGGTAACCTGCTGGTATTCCCTTCCTGCCCAAGTTGTAGTACGAATGGGAATCAAACCCAATAAACTATAAATAAAATTTTATTTGTATTAGTATAAAATTGAGAAAATGGTTTTATACCTTTGTTATTAGATTTTATAATATAATTGTTACATTACTAACATAGGCTATAATGTAACTAGTTATTTGATTATTATTATTTTTTTTCAGAAATCTCGCCAGGTCAATGTTGATTTCAATAGTCTCGATGTCATTGTCAATGTAGAATCATGGGTGGTAGTATTAGACTTCTTTGGAATCAGTGATTTGGATCAGGATACTCTTGAGAAGGATCTCACTGCTGAACTTCCTTGTACTCCTTCATCAATTAAGAAATGTAACTTTATTTTTATAATTTCTGATTTTTGTCTAATCGAATCGCTCATTGTTAAAAGGGGTCATGTAATATTGTTGAGCAAATTACGAATTCAGATCCACCACCCTTAGTGTATACAGGTCAATATATCTTGGTGTCTGTTGAGAGTAATATGTTATATGAATCTTATAGAAAATTTAATTTTCTACGAGATGGGTTATTATGCTTTTTTCACTTTGCTGGACTGAAATAGTTATTAAGGCGTAACCAAATCTAACTTTTTTCGTGTTTTTTTTACATTTTGGCAGATTTGCTGGGCCCCATATCTCAGTAATTATTCTGAATTATATAAAATATCACATAAAAAACTTGCAGGAAATTTAACACTCTTGAAAATTAGTAATAGCACATTTTCACATTAAATAAATTGAAACCAAGTTACTGAGGAATAATTGAAAAAAGCAGCGGTTTTTCAAGATAGTGGAAGTGCAAAAGAAAGAGGATCTCGAAAACTTGGATTTTTCACGAGAGGAGCAATACCTACAACATACCTGAAAGCCAAAATTATTCCACCTTTTGCAATCCAAAATGATATATTTACTAAGGAAATATGCCTATTGGAGATCGGTAGATTGCAAATTTTGAGAGGTGTAATTGAACCAAATTTAGAAGTTTGATAGTCAGTGCAGAATTTATTCCACTTTTATTTTATTTATACATAACTTTTATATCATGAGTTTTTCTCTAAGATAACTCTTTCCAATCTATGGACTCATATAAGGTAATATTTTGTCGCTAATTTTCTCTCTGTATAAATAAATTGTTTCAAATTGTATGTAATACTAGCTGTACCTGCACGGCATTGCACATGAAAAGAATTGCGAGTTAATACCTTCTCAAATTTCAAGTTTTTTTTATTTTTATGTTTAACTTTTAAAAGATAATGTGAGTAACAGAAGACATTACTATTGTTCTAATCATTCCTATTCATCCTTTATCATCATACTGTAAAGTTTGTTAAATACTTTTACAAACAACTTTTTAAAAAAAGAAAAGATTTAAGTTTTGATTTTAATTTTATTTATAACACATTAATTATATTTTGCACATTTCATCATACTTATTGCTATATGAAATGAATGGGAAAGTAAATAAAAGTATTATAGCGAACATAGATTCACCGAAGAAACACATCATTGAATTCAATAAATACTCTTGAGTTGCTTTGCCGTGGCTATGTGGAATGAAAGGAAAGGAAGAAGAAACATGTTTTTTACAAAATATTATTAATGTGATTTTATTACTTCTACAATCATAGGTTATCTGCAAAAGATGTGTTTTTTAATTGTCATAGTTCTTTAATATTTTTCAAGTTGAAACTTTAATTCTGAAAACATTTTCTAAAGGCAATTAAACTCTTTTGCATTTTTATGCTTCAATTATTTAGAACTGTTAAGGAGGGCTACCAGAACATTCAATGAAACACCCGGTTATCATAAAAATTTTTGACTGTAAGTATTCCAAGGACAAAGGGGTGAAATTTTTCTCCGTAATCGACTTTATTGCTTAGAATTCATCTCATTTCATTTAGACATTTTCTAGAAACAGGATCAAAATGATAATTAATTTGTCAAAAAGGCAATAAAACTTCATGTTTTTACACTTTTTTCCCCTTAATTTCTGATTTTATTAACAAATGACGCTTTCAACCAATAATTCCACACTTGTTAATATGTTTTTGTAGTTTTATCCATTTCTTCTATTAAGGAGAGCATTTTGAAAATTGAACATTTATAAACCTTCCGTAAGAAATTCTCTAAATGAAAATGAAAACCTCATCAAAATTGGCCGACTACTTTTCGAGTTTTGCAATCTCAAATATGCGCAGGCTAAATTTTTATGTATATAGTTAGTCTGTCTTACGTATCAAATGTTCTATTAATTCAGTACATTAAAAAACATCAGAATTAATTAAAAGCACATATTTTATTGCATTCTTCTCTCTGCAGCCTGACGCTTTGTACAGAAAAAATACTCTTTCTGAAAAATGCAGATTGGCTCTTCCCTAATTTGTCTCCAATAGCTAGGTACCTTCATTAGAGCCATATATTTCATTAGAGCCCATCCAAGCCAAGCCAGATGCTCATTGCTAGCTCGTCATAATCCTCAAAACATAATCAGTCACTTACGTTATCGTCAGTATTAATTTACCAGAACCTTCATTAGATCAACCTTCCCGCCCTGTAACCGAAGTAAGACCTCGCTGCCTGATTACCATCTCCATTTAGCTATGGTCGAGTCTGTGGTGAAGCCAGGGTTGTGCAGTTTCCAAGAGATGCCGGGAATATGATAGTCAATCTATTCATAATCAGTCCTGATTTCACCAAGAATAGTCATCGGTTGCAACCGTCACCTAACCACGCATGTCACCACTGACAGCCAAGCATTTTCTTTATCCCCAGACCACAATCATCATATCTAACGGAAGTCATTATCAATTGTTAGTATATTAGTTTAAGTCTCCACTATGTTTTTCTAGATTTATTTTATTTATTAGTTCAGTTTGTGTGTAAATTATAAAAAATTTACGCCTCAACAAGTACTCTGTCTCAGTTTTTGACAAATTTGGAAAAATCGCCGTTTTATGACTGTGGTTTTCGACCACACCACTTTATTATGTACCACACCGAATTATTATGTTGTGGTACTAATTTGATGCAGAATTTAATGTTTTTAATTTATTATACCATAAGTTTTTTTATTGAATGCACCATTCCCAAGGTCATCCGTGTTAGCATTTTTTATTTTTACGTGTTTCTACCTTTATAAACAATTAAAAAAAATAAAAGCTTCTACCCACCTTTTGCATCATAGAAACCTTCAACTGACTGTCTAACAACACTTATTGCACTTACTCTTCTAAATACATACCTGAGTACAGTTCCTATGGTATTAATATTGAATTTAAAAACCATTTTAATTAGCACAATCTTTACCATGATTCTTTATCTATGATATTCTTGTGACATTCAGAAATGACTTAATTCTTTTATTTTTTTATTGACATTAACATCATTTTCAATGTATACGTCATTCATCATTAATAGGAACTAAGATTTAGCTGCTATCTTAATATGATACTTTATAGAAATAATAAAGCTGCTAAATCCTTAAAGGGTTGGTTTGGTATTAGATTTGGTATTAGAGAGACCATTGTATATAAGAATTTATTATTTTTTTTTTTTAAGATATAGGTGTAAGGAAATAAGTGCAATTAGGCAGAAGACAAACTGTATGTACTACGATCCTCTATGTATGGGAAATTATAAATAGCCATTTTAACAAAGATGTTTTTATTAATAAATTTTATAAAAATAATTACCATTACTTTATAAAATAATTGCAATTAGCCAGTTTTTTATTTCAAGACTTTTTGTTGTCAAATGTCAAAACTCAAGAGTTTTGAGTATATAAAGGTAACGGTACACAAATAAAAAATTTGCAAGTTTCATCCTTTTTTTTTTTGAAAGATAAGATGAAAGTCTTAATTATATATAAAAATGATGGAACAGTTCAGGAGAGTAACAAACAAATTTTAAGTAATAGTGATTCAAAAATGCTTCATTATCGCATAATTTATGTCATTACTGCACGAATAATTCGTGAGTGGTAATGACGCGAGTTTTCAGTGTAGTAATAATATTTGCACGTATTTTACTCGGCCCAACTAAAATGAAAAAATATTGTTGGTGCAAACATTCTTACATCCCGCAGTAGTCAAACTTAAATTATAATGAATAAAGGAGGGAGTTATTGTTGACCGTATATTTATATTTAAAGGGAGAAGTTGGTCGGGGGGTGCGGTCAAAGAAATAGACTACTGTAATGTGAAGTTATATAATTGTGCCTACGTTTCGGCCTAAGTTTTAGGCCATCTTAATTTTTAATTTTTAAGCCATTTTAATTTTTACATTGTTATTTCATTTATTTTATTTTTTCATTTGTCTTTTATATTATGTAATTTAGTGTTATCTTTTTCGTTTTATTCTTAATACTTTTTTATCTTACTTGTATTTTCTGTTTTTTATCATTTATCATTTTTACTGTTAATGGTACTGCCTCTTTCTCTTTTTTCATTGTTGTTATTTTGTTTTCCTTTTTAGCCCTGAAGATGGCCTAAAACTTAGGCCGAAACGTAGGCACAATTATATAACTTCACATTACAGTAGTCTATTTCTTTGACCGCACCCCCCGACCAACTTCTCCCTTTAAATATAATGAATAAAATAATTTGAAAAGGTAGCATGATAATAAAGGCCTTGGTAATGGACTTATTTTACGACAATAATGCGTTGATTTAAGCTCCATAATTAAAATCCGTTGTCCGTTTGTGGTTGGTCCTTTAGCTCAGGACTCCCACTACACTCTGAAAAAAATTCCCCTCTGTACTCTGCTTTTCAAAGCTTTATTTCTGGCATTTTATTTTTTTTTTGTGGTAATGATTTCGAAATGAGTGGACTATGTTTGGAAAATACTTAGGCATATTTCCTCACTTCAAATTCACATACTGTTAACAAAAATTAAAAAATATATGATTTAGTATGCTTGAGTTATCCTTTATGAATAGAAATGAATTCCACTACCATTTACAATAAGTTAGGAATGAAAAAATACATGTTTACTAGAAAACTGAGAATAGGACAGAGGGTGGTAATGATATTTTAGTTCCTCAAGTAATTTTAAAATAAAATTATTCTTTAATTTTTTTATTTTTAATATTTTATTTTGAAGAAATTTTTCTTCCCTGTATAGCAGTGGGAAAAAAATTCAGGCTTGAATTAACTAATTGAACAAAACTTGTGATGGACTAAAACTTGTCTGTAAAATGAGAATCGATATATATGTCTTATTTTAAATTATTATGTTTGTGCAGTTTTTTTATTATCATTAATAAATAAAACTAAAACTAATTCAATCAATGTACATTTTTATTTATGACCTGTAAAAATGTTAAAAGTTACTTATCTCTTTTCAAGAATTAATGATTCAATTTTGTTCTTTTATGGCATTTTAAATATTTTATCTTCTACCGTTTTTATAGTAAGTAATTATTGCCTCATATGCCAGTTAATCTGAGACCCTGGTAGGAAGTAAGTGTTGGAAAGCTGGAAATGGTTTTAATCTGTTCATTAGACATTGGTGTGGTAAGGCGGGGTGAGGGTAATTTTTTCAGTTTTTGGTCTATAACATTTAAATGGCGCACCCTACCAAAAACTTTATTCTATTATAAATTAAAATACATTAAATTTTGCGTAAAATGGGTACCTCAAACTTTGAATTCGGTTTGACAGAAAAATCAAAATTGAAAATTGAACAACTGAACTCCAGTTGAGAATCTCAGAGGAAAGTTTTGGATAAGTTCTGAAAATGTATTCATTTATATTTTGTAGAGAATTGATTACGAATTTAAACTTTGTTACATCGAATTTTTTTCAGAAGTATACAAAAATAAATTTTTTTTTTCCTCATACCTGAAAACCTTGCATTATTTGAATAAATTCTAATATTTATTTTACATCAAAATAAAGAATAATAATAAAAAAATCCATTCAGACATTCTGCCTAATAATTTAGTCTCGCGTTTGTTTCAAAATATTAAGTAGTGTCCTAACAAAAAAAAATTTTAGAATCAAAATTATTGATAATTTACTCTTCTTTAATTTGCTATAAAATAAATATTAGAATTTATTCGAATAATGCATGGTTTCCAGGTATGAGCAAAAAAAACACAATTTTTTATTTTATACTTCCGGGAAATTTCGATGTAGCAAAGTTTAAATTTGAAATCAGTACTTTACAAAACATAAATATTTGAGGTACTCATTTTATGCAGAATTTAATTTTCTCTAATTTCTAATAGAATAAAGTTTTCGTTAATGTGTGCCGTTTAAATGTTATGGAGGCCAAAAACTGAAAAAATTCTAAAAATTTGGGGATTTATTCCTCCTTGGCTTAACACTTAGAACAGACCAAACTTTTCTATTATGTGATTACTATTATCTGACGTCTAATGAACAGATTAAAACCATTTCCAGCTTTCCAAAACTGACTCCTAACCACGGTGCCCGAAAGGTCTAGATTAACTGGCCTATCAATAATTACTCTAGTTTTATATTTTTATAAAATGGCATGTTTTTCTATATGTGTTAATTGATAAAATTTATAGTTCCAGAGCAAATAGGAATTGATTCTGAATTGGAATTGACTGTAAGATCCTTAAGTGTTGTATTGAATAGAGCAGAATATGAAGTTGCACGAGCTGTAATGACAAACTTGAGTAGCAGACTAGTATCATCTGCAGGTTCAGGATTTACTGAAACAGAGGCGAGTGTTGGCTCATTTAGTCTCTCAGATCTTACTCCAAATCATAGTCAGTTGTATAGAGAAAGATTTATTACTGCTGGGCTTAAGTTATCAATGGTGAAGTGAGTTTATTAACTTTATACTTTATTTATTTAATTTCGTCAATGCAATGCCAAAAATACCTAACTTAATATATGGCATCACTTATTAAGGCTGCAAAATACGACCAATCTAATGAAGAAATTAGCTACCTGACTTCTGTAACTATAATTTAAACTCAATGTTCTCTGTTCCATAAATTTTCAGATTTGTCATTTTGGCATTGCACAGACAATATGCAGATACTTTCCAATGTAGATTTTATGAATACCTTGGACTGAAATTACACCATCACATCAATTTTGGGGAGATTCTATGAAAGATAGTTTTGTAGTTTTCTTGATCCAATTTCCGATAAAATAATCGCTTTATAATTGAATAACTATGCCATCATATTTACTGAAAAACACATATTAACTTATAGATATGATAAAGTGATCAGAAAAGGAGTTAGCACTTTATTCACTAGGTTGAGAAACGTTTTTAGCACAATTCTCTTGGTGCTGTAGCGTTCTAGTTATTTAGCTAAGAAAAAAGTATAGCAGTTGAAAGTTATTTCCTTTAAAAATGGACATAAGAACATAAGAAGCGACCTTGGCACAAGAAAAGGCATCTTCATTCTAAGTTGTTTCTTATGGCCCCTATAAGTTTGGAAACCAAACTTTGCTACAATTTGGCTATTCTAAAGAAGTTGACAGCACCATATACTGCTCACTGTAGATTAAATAAACATTTTTAATCAATCTTCAAACAGAAATCATTGAATCTGCTTTCCACACTATCTATTAGTTTCATATACTTCGGCTACGACTGCTTTAAAGACCCTAAGCTCTGTGAATCAATAACTCCAGAAAGATCAAGACACTGGTGCTCTTTATGTCAGAAATATAACACAGAAAAAAACCTGTTCTGAAGATAAGTCTAAAAAGGTCAATATATATTTATCATTTTATTCCATATAAAGAAACTATCAGTGTTCCTGAAAACTCTGAACTAAAGTGTAATTGAAGATGCCTTTTTAGCTCAGGAGAACAAGAGGTTTTTAGAAATAGAGGACAATAGAGCAAGATTTTTTTTTAAACTAATTTTTTGAACTCTGATATAGTTAAGAATTTAATAAAAAAATTCAATTAAAATGAATCATCATCAAAGTTAACTGGTATTTAAGGAAGTTTAATGTTCTGAAAAATCAGAATTTTATCTAGTTATTTTGAATCTATAGATATGAAGTCTTGGCCATTTCTGCGATATTGTTGTTAGCCATCTTGACTAGCCAACCTTAGGTTTGATTCCCAAGTTGTTCATAATATTGCGCTAACAGTTTAGATCTGACATGCTGGTCACATTTTGCTTTTAATTCCAACAATTATGCTTCATATCGATGGACTGAGCTACCTGGCGAAGGCCAAGGATGATGATGTTTATTAATGGGTTTAAATCAATACCTTGTATCTCAAAATCAGCATCCTGTTCCAGCCTCCGAGATATTGTAACATTTAATTTTTAAAACAGTATGAGGTATTGAAAGAACTTTATATCTCTAATTAATATATATTTCAATCTTCTACATACCATCTTCATGTGTTACTGTTTAACATAATATACAATATGAATTTAAAATAAAAGATCTTAATGTCCTAATGTTGACCAGTTCAATTATATATTAAATATGAAAATGTTTGGTGTATTAATGCATCTGTCCTCATATTGTTTCATGTATATCAAAATCGTAAAATAATATTTGGTGGTGAAACAAAAATTAGGGAGCTACTATACTTATCCAAATACTGGCTGGTGTATAACTCATTAATTTACTAACTAATTCCTATTCGTCTAAAAATTGAATGTATTCATATTGTTTATTATTATTTTCTAAAATGCCATTAATATGATAACAATTAGGGATTGATAAATTATTTGTCACTTATATAATTTCGTTTTTATTGATAACTAGTTTCAAATGTTATAAATTCATCTTCAGTTCTAAAAACACACAAAAATTTAAAAATAGCAATTCAAAATTCAGTTTGGTATTATTATACATATTAAATTAAATGTAATATAAATTAGTATTATAAAATATTCATTAATGTTTTATAATACTAATTTATATTACATTTAATTTAATGTAATATAAATTTAATGTAATATAAATATATAAATTAGTTTTATAAAACATTAATGAATGTTTTATAATACTAATCTATATTACATTTAATTTAATATGTATAATAATACCATACTATATTTTGAATTGCTTATTTTTGAATTTTTGTGTGTTTTTAGAACTGAAGATGAATGTCTAACATTTGAAACTAGTTTTCAATAAAAGCAAAATTATAGAAGTGACAAATAATTTATCGATCCCTAATTAGATTGATCCTTCCATACCATCATGCGGATGTCAACTGAATATGATAACAATTAATTAATTAAATTTTGTTAATAATTTTTAGATTCAATTCTCCAGATCCGGTGCAACTTCGACCTTATGATTTACAGTTAAAAATGGACATGACTTCATTGGTATACGTACATACTCAGAGATATGTGGCTGAAATCCAAGCATTTTTTAATCTTTTTCCTCATCTTCGCAGAGAAGTGGGCTATTTTAGAGGAAAAATGGTAAGTAGTTATTATATACTTGTCCTTACATTTTCTGTGATTTCATGAGTTACTTATTTACTTACTACATTTCAGATTAAATACTTTGATTATTCATATTTTAGTCTAGCAAAAATAGTTAAAACCATAGGTTGGTGCCCAAATCAGTTTCTGCTATTATTGATGACTTAGTGAGATCGTATTCTTCACATCTCAATTATTTATTGGAAGCAGCTGCTTTAAGTCTTAACAAGACTATTTTAAGCTTAAAAAGCTTCAATGAAATGTCCAGCATACCTGATGTATGTTAAAGAAAGCATATAGTCTGATGACCTATATTATGTGCTAAGATTTCCATTAGGCAGTATGACAGAAAATAATCTGAGCTGTCCTGAAGAAATTGAGGTTTGAGAAGAGTACTGAAAAGTAGAAAACAAGTTTTCAGTTCTGAGTGTTTTGATATAAAACATGTTATAGATAATGGTTGATTCATGAAGAAATTTTGAATTATTTTAGAAATGAAACTTTTAAAGTTGTTTATCAGCCAATATCTATCTATCATCTTTAGCTCACATATTTTATTCTATAACTTGGATGAAGAAATTTCCATTTCCTATTGACTGGAAGCAGTTGTTATTGACACCTCTTGAATGACTTGTGTGAAATCCAACTATCTACATGATTGAATAAGAAAAAAATATACTTTTTTTTATAATGATGCTATTTAAAAATGTGAGTTTTGGTTCTAAAAAGTTTGTTTACCCGTATTGTGTGCGTTCTTATAATAAATTCATGATTAATTTTATGAATAAATATCTATAAATATATATATATATATATATATATATATATATATATATATATATAAAATACATTTTTGAAAACTATTCAAAAAATAAAGAAAACGTGTATTTTAGTTTTGGTTTATTATTTTCAATAATAGATCTTTGGAATCGACCAAGGAAAACATTTTTGTAACCCTCCTCCCCATCAAAATTTGAGGTTTTACGTTTCAAGATACGTAGAATCCAAATATCGAATAAAAAAAAATCCGTCCGTCCGCCGTACGCAGCTTTTCTCCGAGACTATTGGACCGATTGTCTTGAGATTCGGTACCAATGTCACAGGTCACCCTGGGATGATCCTCGGAATTCGACATCTGTCTGTTGCGGTCGATTAGAGATCTCATAAGCCCATAACTTGGCCATTTATAAACATAGAGGAGAAATGTAAGGTGTTTTAGAATCAGCATAACAAGGCATTAAAATAAGAAAAAAGAAAAAAAAAGACAAAAATCTCTATCTGCAAATGTACTGTAAGTAAATAGCCGCATCCGGCTTCCTGGCTTATCTATTGGGCTTCTGACTTCTTCGTATCTCTCTGTTTTATTCTTCCTTAGATTATTTCTTTACTTCCTTTAGCTTTCTTAGTCTTTCCTTTTTTTTTTCCTATTGAAGTGCACATCAAATATTTCCTCTGTATCATTTTACATCACAGCCTACTTGCATTGACAAAGTTTTTTAAATTAACACTCCCAGTTCAGCACTCTCACGGCGATCATCTTGTGAAAAGCTTCAAATTTCTTTCCCTTTGGTGCCTACTGCTTAATTTTTTTTAATTGGACAGAATATATATTTTTGAAATATTACTAAGTGGAAATAATAAACCATTGTGTAATAATTTGCAGCGTTTTTTTTGTTTCACCTAGTATTTCGTCTAAAATGGTGGTATATTTTCAATGCCACAACTGGAAAATTGACTTCTACGAACCTAAAATACGACAATGAATAATTTTTCAACAGATTCAATTAAGAATAGTTCCCAAGTGATCAGGGCGTTCTAGCAACTACTTTCAGCTACAATCTTCAGATATTTCGCCAATATTTTCAATGTAAATATTCAGATTTTTTGAGTAATTTGTTGTTTTGCATTTACATACATTTCTATTATTCAAAACCAAGAAAATAGTTTTCATTATTTTCATGCCCAGTAATAAGAATTGAACATGAAGAAATTTGAATTATGAGGTCTTTTGTGGTTTGTGCGGGTAATGTAAGGATGGCTATCTAGAAGGATCTAAGGAAGGATATCTCAAACGGTTTCTAAGATATTTCAATTGTGGCCCTTATATATAGGAAATCCTGTATATATATACACGCACACACACACACACACACACACACACACACACACACACACACACACACACACACACACACACACACACACACACACACACACACACACAGATATAGAAAATAAGTTTTTAATAATTTTCTACTAATATAAGTTTTCCACTACTCTGTTCTGCCACCATTTCTTATCACTATTTATTTATTATTATTATTTTTTTTTTAAGCTTGAAGATGATGAGAATGCTATTTCCACTAGAATCTTGATAGAACTCCATGCTCCATCTCCTATTATCATACTTCCAATGAGTTCTCAGTGTATATCTTGTCTAGTTGCCGATCTAGGAAACTTGACTGTAAATAATTGTCTAAAAAAGTCAAATGAAGTTGGCGTTATCAGTAAATCAATTGACCAAAGTAAAGGTGAGTCATTTTTATTTTTAAATAATTAATTTCTAAAGAATAATTATATTCTTCTGTAGAATCTAACAATGGTATTAATACTTTACTGACTTTAGTCATATCTTAATTCAGTTTCATATTTGATTTAATTTTATTATAATTAATTACTAGTTTGATATTAAAAGCAACTTGATGACTCAAGTGTTTCAATTTCCTAACCATAATAATTAGAATAATTATATCCTGATATAAGAAATAATGATTTTTAATAATTTTCCATAACATAGTTGCTTAATAGAATTTTTTTTTTTTTTTTTTATTATTTTAATATTTGAATAGCAATTTTAAATTCATTTTTTAATAAATTTCATAAGAACAATTTTTTAAAATATAAATTTCCATCCAAATACCATACATATACGGGGCTACAATTCATTGCTGAATCAAGGCACTCTCCAAAAGTTTCCGCCAATCATCCCTATTCTGCTCAGCAGCCATCCAGTCCGGTAATCCCAGAATATTCCTGGCATCTGCATAGATGCTATCCAGCCATCTCGTTTTGGGTCGTCCCACTCTTCTAGCTTGATAGAGAGTTTCCATGGCTAATTTTTTCAGCATTCCGTCCTCATCCACCCTGGTGAGGTGTGTCTCGCCAATCTGAGCCCTTCTCACACCAATCCATTTAACCCTCTCCAACTAGTATGTCCCAATCTCTGGAAATGCTCTGGTCCAGCCTGCATATGTTTAGTTTTTGTTTTGTTGAAAAGTCCAAACTTCTTAGCTGCCTTTTCTAGTTGAAGAAATGATTCCTTCTGTGCAATCTGAGACCTGGCAACAATATCCAAATTATCAGTATATTCGAATATCTGGACGGTTCTGCGACAATTGTGCCCGTCGTATGTATTACTGATTTCCTCACTGCTCTTTCTACAGCAAGACTAAAAAGCAGGCAGGCTAGCGCATCTCCTTGCCTAACTCCTATATTAGAATCAAATTCTTCAGACATGTCTGATCCAATCCTGCACTATGCATTTTGTCTCTTTTATCTTCATTTTGGCGAACTGTATTAGTTTGGGGAGAATATTGAGATCATACCAAGCCTGATACAACTCTCGTCGGTTAACTCTGTCATAGGCCAACTTGGAAGTCAATAAATAAATGGTGCATTGTGATTTGATATTCATGTGCCTTCTCAAGAGTCATCCTTATAGAGAAGATCTGGTCGGTGGTGGATCACCCCTTCCTGAAGCCAGCTTATTTTCCAAAAACTCTTTCTGCATGGGGGACAAGTCTGCAAAAGATGATATTGGATAGGACTTTGTTGGCGCATGGCAATAATGTGAGTGATACCCCTATAATTATTACAATCAGCCTGGTCTCATTTTTTTGTAGATGGGGAGTATCACTCCTCGTTTCCATGCTTCTGAAAGGTCTTCTTCCTCCTATATGGAGAATTTTTTTTACATCTACACTCTGCTTCAAGAGTTCTGCTTGAATTCGGTCATATCCTGGGGCTTTGTGATTTTTTAATTTATTTATTGCCTCTTCTACCTCTTCATCATCAGGTGGCTCTGCATCCATTTCATCATTGCTTTCACACTCATTCTCTTCTTCCATGCTTTGTCCATTATTATTTTCTTTGTTGGGGAGTTTCCTGAAGTGCTGCTTCCATTGATGTAGAATAGCATTCTTTTCAATTAAGATCATACCATTTCTCCTTTACATGATGTTATTCTCGGTTTAAAGGCTGCTCTTCCTCCATTTACTTGCTGAAAGAACAAGCGTGTATCATTAGATACTCTTAAGATGTTCTTCATCTTCCAGCTTCTTGCTCTCCCAGGCTCTCTTCTTTCTTTGATGGGCCCTCTTCTCAATTCTTCTGCACTCACTGTATAATTCCCAAGATTGTCTGACGTGTCTCTGGATCATCTTTCCATAGGTTTCATTTTTCTTAGATATTGCTTCACGGCATTCTTCAGCAAACCACCTTTTAGATTAGAAATAGAGTAGAAAAATAAACTTTATTCTGGGACTAGGTCCCTTAAGAATAACAAGTATGTACAAGTAAAAAAGATAACAGAAAAATTGTCTGGCCAAAGACTACATAATCAAGGTCAATTAATATTGACAATAATCTCAATTAAACATAGAAGTAATGAGAAAAAAAATACCCTTCTGATGAAAAAATATAATAAATATAATTTTACTGACAAAAAAAATGAAAAGAGAAAAAACAAAAAAGAAATAAAGAAAAAACGTAGAAAATAAAAAAAAATACGAATAGAGCAATCCTGAGTTAAAACAACATTAAAAACAAATTTTCACTTCTAAACAGAATTTCATTCAACTATATAAAAATTATGAACTAATTTACTGAATTAAAACTTTTTATGATAATTGAAACAATTATTTACAACTAATCAAGATATTGATCTTGAATTGAAAATTTGATGATTAGACAGCGTCTTTTTGGGAAGTGAGGAGGTGTTGAAAAAAGTGGAATTTAAATGAGGAGAGAAAGGAAGAATGTCGGATATTAGAAGGAAGGGAATTACAGGGGACAATGGAGCAGGCAAGAAAGGAACGTTCAAATGTTTTGGTTCTGTGGGAAGGGATATAGAGGTCAGAAAGGTGCGATCTTGTTTCCTGTGAATAGACAGAGGATTTGAATTGTAGGAGGCTGTAGGTGTAGGAAGGATGCTGAAAGTTGATGGTTCGGTATAGGAAAGATCCAAGTAAATATTGTCTACCAATGGAGGGAAAGAGCCACTTTAACTATCCTTAAAGGTGTGACACGTAAGACCGCCTCGATGTACCAACGACAAATCTTAAAAAGCAGTTCATGATACGCTTAATTCTGTCTTCGAGTACAACCGAGATGCCACCATATACCACACAGCCATAGTCAAAGTGGGGGAAAATGAGTGTGGATACAAGGAGCTTATGGGTGGTTTGTGGAAGAAGATGGCAGGAATGATGGAATAATTTTAGGGTATTTATTGACCGTCGGGAAATTTGGGCAATATGGGATTTCCAAGAAAAGGGTTTGGTCAATGGTAATCCTTAAGCTTTTGACACTGGAGCTGAAAGTGATAGGGTGATCATTTAGGAATAAATTAGGGAAGGTGGTGTTGGATCCGAGGAGGGAATTGGAACCAATAAGAATGGCCTGAGTTTTTGTTGCGTTTAACCTTAATTTATTCAGGTTTGCCCAGGCACTGATCCTATCTAGGTCTTCCTGAATATTGGCAAACCCAACTAATAACTCAGAAGGGGGGAAGGATAAATTGATTTGGAAGCCATTGGCGTAAAGGTGTTGGGAACAATGATGGATTGAATCGGGAATATCATTGATATAAGAATTGAAAAGGAGACAAGGACTACTACAACTACTCTGGAGGACAAGGTAAGGAGGAAAGATAAGGGTTGATTAGGAATAGCAACTGCTTGGGACCGATCGAAAAGTAAAGATTGAAACCAGAGAATAGAACTATTGGAAAAGGATAGAGATTTTAGTTTAGTAAATAGGATGGTATGGCCCAGTGAATCAAAAGCTTTAGAGTAGTCAAGGAGTATTAGTACTGTTAACTTTTTTTTTGTCCCTAGCGGTATGTATATCAGTGGTGATTTTGATGAGAGCAGATTGTATGGAGAAGACGGGTCAGAAACCAAATTGGAGAGGATCAAGTAGTTTGGATTTTCGAGGAAACTAGATATTTGCGATTGGACTATTCTTTCTTGAGGTTTGGAAAGGTTGGAGAGGATTGATATTGGGCGATAGTCTTTAGGAGATGTTGGATTGGAGGTTTTGTTAATGGGATGGACTAAAGCTTTTTTCCAGGTGGTAGGAAATACTGGATTTTGGAAGGAAAAATTATATATAAACATAAAAACCGGTAAGATTTCAGGAAGGCCTAATTTTAACAATTTGACGGGTATTCCATCAAAGCCTGTGGAATTGGTATGCGATTTTACTACAGAGGAAATAAGGTCAATAAGAGAGATGTCGGAAAAATAAAAATTACTGGAGTTAAATGATGGAACTATGAAAAAGTGGGAAGAAGAGGGTTGAGTATTATTGAAGGTGGCAATTAAAAAGTATGAGTTTAATTCATCGGGTGAGACTTGAGTAACTAATCAGGGTGGTTCTCTTTGTACAAGGCCCAATATAGCTTGTGCAGATGTGGTTATGGCATGTGAGCATGCTTCCCATCTATCGTCTATGCTGTCTCCAGTGCTACGGAGTTCGGTCATCAAGTTCATATCAAGGTTTATTTGATACGAATCTTGTACTTTGGGGTCTTTTAGCTTTTCAGTTTTGTAAAGTCCTCTGCCCTTTGTCCTTGACTTTTTATTGTTGAGATCTTGGCTCTGATCTTTGTCACGCTCATATAATGATCAGAGCTCCTCTGCAGGTCCCTAAATCAATCAAATCTAACTTAGATTTCGCACTTATTAGAAGGTGGTCAATTTGGCTCATGGTCCTTCCAATGCGTGATACCGATGTGGCTTGATGGATCCTCTTCTTCTTGAAAAGTGTGCTACCAATTACCAGTCCCTTCGCTGCAAAATTAACCAGTCTATGACCATTGTCGTTGGACAACTTGATAGGCCTCCTACACCTTCGGTGGTCTCTTGTATCCTATTTTGTATGGTTTTCTCCAAAGCCTTGCCAGCTGTGTCTAGCAGACATATACCGAAGAGTCTGATGGGCATATTTTGCCTTTCGGTATCAATATTAGGCACTGCCTTTTCCATAACCATGGAAAGGAGGACCCCTCACATAAGCAGGAACTAAAGACTTCCAGGAAAAGATCTTGTCTGGTTTCCATTGCCACCTTTAGTGCTTTAGAATGCCACCCAAGTCTGTGCCTTTTCTCATCTGAATGTTAGTGCTGATGTTGCTGAGCTCTTCAGCCGATACGGTTGAGCCGATATGGTTGGTGAGTCAAATGCGGGAAACAGCTCTGTTTGTATTAATTCTTCCTGCTGTGTTAAAGATTCTCTGCTCTGGAGTGTCAATGATTCTCTGCACAGACACCGGGCGTGAAATGTAGGATACTGTAATTACGTATTTAAGATATGTATATGCATATAAATTTACTAACTGGAAGTGGCAATTACATATTCGATTTTACACTTTTTTGCAATTTCCTCGTAAAAGGCTCTAATGATGTTGATGAAACTTGCTTAATGTCCTTTCCTTAAAGCCCTTTAACTTTTCATGTATTAAGTATATCAACGAGAAAATGCAAGGGAAAAAGTTATAGCGAAAAGAAATTTTTATTTACGCATAACTCTAAAAGTAAGCATTTTACGGTAAATTATCTATGAAGTCATATTATGAAAGGTAATTAAATTCGCTAAAAAACAAAATTATCTAAATTGGGCAAAGTATTAACAAGCATACAGCGTATCTCATAAGGATTACATCACCCTAGATAGAAAGCCGAGCGCGATTTTAATATCGATATTACCGTATATCCGGAAAAAATATTGGACACAAATATCGATATATATTTTTTAAATAATGATCAATCAATATTTTTTCAACATCCCTGCTCTGATTGTACAGTGAAACGTTACCAGTTGACTGTCATCGAATTTCTCCATCCCTTTGAATAAAAAACCTAGTTGTTACAATAGATTTTGACGTTAAAAAAATATATAAAATAAACTGGGGTAACTTTAGGATAGTTGGGAATTCAAAATATAAATATTTATATGGGCTTATTATTGCCTTTCGTTTAGCACTCTTAGTTTGCCATTTAAGTCACTAGAGCCTACTATATGCAATTTAACCACCTGTAGCCTCTTTATTATCTTGTTGGCAATAGTTAAGAAATTGGCTGTTTAGGAATTTACAAACGGTTTGTAAAACCTCTTATTTCCCAGTCTTCTGTTATGATCAGAGAATATGATGTAAGATGTTAAACATTTATTAATGTCATCACAATGAGGTCATTTGATCCATTCCTATATTCAAACGTTTTGAAGGCTAAACTCAAAAAATATATAAGCGTATTCAAAGTAGTGGGGTAACGCTGTGACGTCATTTTAGGAAGGCTCAAACGGCAAAACAATTGGTCTCAGAGAAATGCAAGAGGAAATAATTGTATAGCGTATCGGTAACGTCTTCTTGAATATACCCATTATGTTTAACTTAATGCGCCACGATCCTCAGAGCCAATCCTTATCCCGAAGTTACAGATCGGGTTTGCCGACTTCCCTTACCTACATTATTCTATCGACTAGAGGCTAATAAATATTAATAACAAATAACTCCATGATGATCCTCGTAATTCGACTTAAGAAATACCATCCGCCATTTCCTTTCGTTACAGGCGACCAAATAAAGGTTTCATACACCCATTCTTGGGCGATTTATGAAGATAGAAAAAAAATATAGTGGAGTGAGTTTTGTTGACCATGGATGTAATTAAGGAAGAAGTTGGTCGAGGGGTGCGGTCAATGACAAACACTCTAATAAGAGTAACTTAATATATATATATATATATATATATATATATATATATATATATATATATATATATATATATATATATATATATATGTGTGTGTGTGTGTGTGTGTGTGTGTGTGTATATATATATATATATATATGTGTGTGTGTGTGTGTGTGTGTGTGTGTGTGTGTGTATATATATATATATATATATATATATAGAGAGAGAGAGAGAGAGAGAGAGAGAGAGAGAGAGAAAAAGTTGAGCGCGATTTCATATTGTATTTATAACTATTTCGAAATAATAAAGCATCCTGCAACCATTTGCAGGTTTTTTTTTCTAATTGGAAAGAATTATCGCCCAATGATTATTTTCTCGCACTTTTAGATTGCTGACATTTTTTTAAAATAATAGGTAAATTCAAGAATCAACACGTGTTGAACGAATTTCTCCAATGTGGCAACACTGGTATTTAGGGAATCCATGATTTTCAATCGATTACTCGTTGTTCAAGATATATATCGATGTATTTGGATATCTAGTTTTTACACGTGAATTGTTTTTAATGTGATGAAGTTTTTATAATTTATTGCTAAATTTTTCGTTTGTTAACTTACTTTGAATTATATCTGGAAATTTTATTTTATTATTTTTATCTAAATTTAGAACGTAACCTTCCTTCTGGTAACCTATTATTGTGTTTATAAGTGGATATTCTGCAGTGGTCTTGTTCGTTGTTTTAAACTTGTATTATTTATTTAATTATTAACAACTGCAGTGTTCCTTCATTTCCATCATGTATATGAAGTTATTATTATATTCTGCCTGAATCTTTGCTAATCATTGTGACACTTATTGCAATCAAGTGATCCTCTGGAGTAAGTTAATCACAATGAGTGACGACGACGTTGAAAATGCTGAGAAAAGAGCTCATCATAATGCTCTGGAAAGGAAAAGGAGAGATCACATTAAAGATAGTTTTAATAGTTTGAGAGATGCTGTCCCATCCCTGCAGGGTGAGAAGTCTGTGAGTAGAGCACAAATACTAAAAAGGGCTGCTGATTATATTCAGCAAATGAGAAAAAAAAATAATACCCATCAACAGGATATTGCAGATTTGAAGAGGCAAAATAGCCTGTTAGAAGCTCAGATCAAGACTCTTGAAAGGTCTCGGTCAGTGGTCATGGTTTCTAATGCAGTTCAACAACCGAACCCTGAAAGATATGGACAAGAATATGGACTTGATTCAATGAGTGATTCTTCAAGTTCTGATACCTCTGATGGTTCTGAGCACAGAAATAAAAAGTTAAAGATGAATGAGAATTGTTGACCTTGCGAAAAAGTGGTTCTCTTTTATTCAAGATTATTTAACTTGCTATAATCATATTGAAGTACACAAGGATTACCAAAATTCATGCCATAGTGACATTTGAACTTTTACCTTACAGTTTTATTTACCTATGGATGGTTATAAAATCATTTCATGATACTTGTAAAATACTTTTATGGTCATTGGAATTTTGACTTTTCTTGTTGATTTATACTTCTTACGATGAACATTTAGGTGTATGTGTATATAAGTTTTATTTACATGTTAGCAGACTCACCTATAGTTGTATATATATGTTTTATATTTTAAGATATTAATATCCTAAGTAAAGTATTTTTTTTTTAATATGCAATGCCAATTTATTCTCGTTTTTTTTTCTTCCTGTGACGTGAAGGAAATCAACTGAATTAGTAACTGATTCACTTGTTCATTTTGTAAAATGCAAAATAAAGAAGTGCTTTTATAATTTTGATGAGTTAGTAAATTTTTTTTTTTTCCATTTTGTCCATAAAAGAACTATTTTCAACCTTTTATTCTTCAATTGCTTCTAAAATGGTGTTAAATTTTTTTTCTGCTGTTATATTAATACTAGTGGTAGATATTTTTTTATGATTGGTATACTCATAGAAGGAATGGTCTTATTATTGTTTATGCTTTGTATGCTTGTTCACAAGAGGGCTTAGAAGTTTATCTTTTATCCATACGTAATTTTTTTTTAATATATTAATGAATATAGCTGAAAATTTGAGTTAAAAATAAATTTTTTTTATTCTGAAACCAATCTGATTAATTATCTTGTAAAATATTTATGTAATAATAATTGTCTAGGTTCTATATTTCTGTTGGTTTCATTTGGGGTCTTTAACTTCGTGCCTTTCCATGTAAGACAATGCTTAAAGATACTTCACGTTACAATTTAACTTTTTACATGTTGTTTATTATAGTCAATACTATAACTGATACTTAATGCTGTTCATATGATTTAACTTAAACTTGAAGGTTGTAATGTAATATGTCTATTATGGAAGGTTATACTTTTGTGCAATAAAATTAAAATTGATTTTAAGTAAATTTAATAAATGTCAAATTTTTGTACGAAATTCTTAAACATATATTTGTAAATACCTGTAATCAAGCTTTATGATGTAGTACAAAGACATTTTATTAGATAGAAAAATATATTTATTTCTAATTGTATATGTTTTTATTAACAATCTGTTGACTATGTTTGGTGTTTATCAATATGTTTTATTTATGTTCTCACTAACTTGTATTGACGCTGAATGATTGATTATTTAATAATTTTATGTTACTCACTGCATCTTATGTGAACGTAATGTTCAGTCTCGTACAACAGATCTGCGACCTTGGATTATATCTTGCACAATCTTCTTTTGAGACAAACTGCTTTTCAATACAGACCAGTTAGGCATTTACAAGAAAAATACCCTACACTTTGAATAGGTTTAATAAAACTTCTAACTTACTGTCAGTCATATTTGGAATTCAGTAACAAACGATGAAGCTTAATGAAACTATCCAGTACCTCTGTGGCTTTAAATTCCCATTGCTTCTTAATATATCAACAACAAATTCCAAAAATCTTTATATCTTGTATGTTACCAGACTTGGCCTTAAATAGATAGATGTCCTTTTTCTTATCCTTGTCTTTGATAATGCTGCATTCTGTTCAATTCTCACATGAATCTATAAAGAATAATTGACTATTTTGAACTTTTTAAAAGAATTATGAACATCATTGTGAGAAAAATGAGAAGTGGTATGGCCAAGATAAATGTTCCACAAAATCATTAAAAAATATGATATGAAAAATATAATTAAAGCTTTATTTTAATTATGAAAATTTACCTGTTCCAACAGTACGGTTTTTCTGCAACATTTCTTTCAAGATTCCAGTGCCATAATTTTATTTTTATATTTGCCTGATTGCGGCTGCAATATTTCTTTAAATACCCCCGTCATATTTTTTGCTCACATAAAATGGAATTAGTTTATAAGCAGCAATCTATTTATTTAGTTCATTAGACGTTTATGATTGCTAAATACACTTATAAGCATATTATGTTGCTTGGCTTCTCCAACTGATTCTGAGCAAAACCAGCTATATGTAAGGATGTGGTTTATGAACTGGTTATCCCTTCTTGAAAAGGACAAAATTAGATACTATATACTTTGAAAACATTAAACTGCAAAAAATAATTCTACATCTACAAAGTTTGAAATATCGGGATGAATTAATAAATATTATTGGATTCCTTTGAAATATTGTTATCTTATATGAGATGAAACGAGAGATGAATGGTATGAATTAAAAAAATAAATTGTATTTACTCTCTAATAGGCCCACATCTTTTTTTGATGGGTTCAGAATAAAAAAAAAAAATATTTGTATTTAATTTTGAAAATTTTATCTAGTATAAACATGCACTCTTGTTTTATGTTTTGAAATCATAACGGTTTTTATATGGAGGTATCAGTCTTAAGCAATTCACTACCTTTTGTTTTAGCCAGTTTGTAGGATTAGAAAAAGACCTTCTGTCTATTATCGAGTCTTCGAACAATAAATTCTGCACTTATTTAGGAGTAGAATTTTCTCCAACCTAAGAGCTAAATCTTTCAATTTATTTATTGTTACTTTAATGGAATTATGTGTAGTACTCTGCTAAGTAGAAGAAAACATGTTTGGATCCAAAATAGAGCAATTTTTCCCTCTTATTAGGAAAATACTGGTTAAAGATGGTCTCTTCATAACTTTAAAATTTGTGATATCTTTGGTTGAACCAGCGATTAGGATTAGTGATGAATAGCTCGAAAACCAAGTACATGGTGTCTGTAAAAGCCCCCATGGAAGGAAAAACTGCGACCATTGGTATGAACCAATATTATTATAACTTATATGAATAAGTTTGAAAAAGTAGCCGAGTTTGGATATCTGGGCTCGATTGTAACAATGAAATCAAGAATAGGTTAATTTTGGCTAAATGGTGTTACTTTGGACTTCATAGGCACCGCGTGAGCAACCATCTCTCCAGACAAACTAAAACACATCTATATGAAACCCTTGTACACCTAATACTCCTCTGTGGGTCTCAAACCTGGATCCTTTTGAAGAACAGGAACTTCAGATCTTTGAAAGAAAAGCTCTCCTTAGGATACTAGAAGGAAAGTGGATAGGGAACGAATAGAGGAGAAGAAGCAACCGGGAACTCTTAGGTATCTACTGAGAGCCCGATATTGCCTAAGTTCTACGCACAGGAAGGTTATGTTGGACATGTGGCCTAAATGGGAGACAAAGAGATGCCATGGAAGCTGCTGACATAGCGACTCTTCGGGCGAAAACGGAGAGGAAGGCCAAAGCTTCAATGATTTGTTCGAGTGTCAAATGACGCTCGAACTATGCTTGGTATCAGGGACTGTGTGGTGGTTGCCAGAGACAGAGAGGTTTGGAGGAAGATGGCTGAAGAGACCAGGACTCGTATTGAATTGTAGCGCCAAATTGAATAAATGATATTTTTGTACATGACATTTTTCTGTTGTCTCATCAATAAATCATCTTGACACTTAAAAATTAGCAGTTCAAAAGACACATTGGTATGGTATGATATAGCTACTTAATCACATTTGATTATAAAAAGGAATATACTTCTCCAGATATATAACAAAAATTTTATTACTTGAAGTAGTTTCATATAATTGTATTAATCAATTAGTTTATTATTCATTGAGTCAGTGCCACTGGATATTTGGAACACTTAGTGTAAAAGTACCTTTTGATAATAAATAAAAAAATGAAACTGCAGAATCTACAGCTTTTATCACAGTTATTTATGATTTATGAAAGGTAAACTGTTATTTCACAAGATGATTAATTTATGCTTAATAGGAAACAAAATTTATTTTAAAACAAAAGAAGTTCACTGCCAAGTAATTCTCTATACAATGGTATGAATAAATTTTTCGGAAATTACTGCTCTATATTTGCTGTCATTGTGTTGAAGTAGAATTAATCTTTGCTTTTTAATTGAGGAAAACTAGATCTTGCACTCCTTTGAAATTCAATTTCCTGCTATCTTCATGAATAGCTTATTTTTTGTGATTCTAGGCAGTTTCAAAATCTAGAAATTACAATTGAGATACAGTGACATTCGATGAATAATAATTTTTTATATTGAAAAAACTAAAATATCTTAAAGCTACAAAATTAATTAGAATAATTTAAAAAGAGTAGTCATCGCTAATGGCTCTGGCAGTCAAAGCAATATTAAGAAAGGCCAAAATAATATTCTGTGATATATTCTTCTTTTAAAATAATAACCACACAATTGAAGGTCATTATAGTTTGGCTGTGCCTATATCTAAACACTTTTCCAATGCAGATCAAACACATCAATAAATTATTAATATATCCACGTGTATATACAAATACATACATACATACTTAGGTGATAGATGATGTGAAGATAAATGTTTTTTAAAGGAAGATAGAGAGAAGGCTATATGGATAGAAATGGGTGGGGAATCCTAGAAAAGAGATAGTAGGAGTGATGCAGAATTTTCTAAAAGAAATTCTAAGAGCGGGAATATACAAATTGGTAGGTTGAGATCCTATAGTAAAGAGGTAATTAAAGGGACACAGGAGGAAAAGATCTGGAATATAAGGTTGTTTTTTTAATTTGGGTTATAGTGTTTTGATATTTGAGGGTTGAAATAGACAAGTGCCTAGGAGATATTGCTTTCAGGATAAAACTAACCTCAGTTGCTGGCACACCAACTCCGGTACAAAGGCCTCTGAAATGAATCTTTTTTTCTGTTTCCTCTCAAGATCCCTAGACACTCTCCACTGCATTAGTAATGTGTAGTAAACATGGGATATGTATGAGAAAATGCAAGAAGTTGATGTATGTTTGGAAAAGGAATGTTTAGGATTGAATACAGCTACATGAGGATTAAAATAGAATTCTGCTTGATTTGGAAAATATGGTTATTTTGAGATAGGTACTGATCATATACTCTTAAGTTTTATCAGGGATGTGGAAGGTTGGGAGGTTATTGAGGTAGATTAATGTATATTGCCAGCAGTAGCTAAAAGCTTTTGTCCTTTAAAGTTTAATATTTATGTTTAAAATATAATGAATATCGTTAATTGTTAAACACTCTGTGTTTTAGAAGTACTGTTGGATGTTATGAATATTGTCTTGGAAAGTATGGATATTGTTACTGGGGAAAGAATAAATGAATATGATGAATTTTCTCTCCATATTATACCTGTTGGTAGTTACTATGTGAAGAGGAGAAGTGGTTCTCTACTAAAAGAAAAGTGCCATCTGAAGTTGCAAGTAGAAAGGAACCTTATGAAATATCAGCATTCAGGTGAGCTACAGTAAATCTCTTTTATTGCAATTATTATCTAGCTTTTTAGATTTTCATTATTTTTTTATTTTTTTAGTTCCAGATATCACAATTCATGGAACATTGTCTACTCTTGCTGCAAGACTTTTATTAAATGATTACAAATTGATTTCTGGCCTTTTGTCTTTTAACATTGGTGAATGTTTAGATGATTTATTAATTCCTGAAATTACTCCAGCAATCATGAGGGATGATGATGTATGTTTTTTTTTAATTTTGTGTATTTTAGGACATTTTTTTAGTTTTATTTTGCCTAACAATCACAATATCGTTTCAGTACGATATAGTTTGGACTAGTACTTCCATGAAGTTTGAACTTGTAGATGTGAGTGTTTCCCTCATTCCTAGTAATGCATTTGATCTAGCATGTATTAATTTCATCAAATCAAGCCTTACTGTGGATAATTATAGCAATAGAACTCAGGATATTGACCTGGTTTCTGAAGAAATTTTGATAACTGATATACGTTTTCTTGGTAAGCATATTAGTTACCTTTTATAGATAGATTTAATAGATATAATGATTACTGATGAAATAAATTTGATACAAAAAAAAAAATTGAACAATTATACATTGTTTTGTTTAGACAGCTTTCTGTTTGGGTTGTTAGAAATTTTAAATTAAGATATAATAATATATAAAAAAAATAAAAGTAGTGAACAAATTAAAGTAATGGCAACGACTGAACATTTGGAAAAAATAAAATAACGTATTTTTTATTAATTAATTCTGTATTAAAATTTTGGATGTATAATTTTCACTCCTAAGTTGCTGACCTTAAATATCTGACTAAACCAATTCTTACATTTATATTCTTATATCTCTCGTGTTTGTAGGATTTCATAGCCATGAAATGCTTTTCTATTAGTGATTTATATGGGGTATTCTGTAATGAAATGACGAGTATTCTAATTATTTTTATAATTGCAGATAGAATATTAATAATCTTTTTTTTTTATGACTGATATTTCAGTATTAATAATTACATCCTTGTCTTTAGTACTAAATTAATGTTTTCAAAACTATTATTTTGATTACACATGCATAAAGCAAGTCATATTGCATATTTTTACATAGCTCTCTTGTTTTTAATTTCTTACTTGTTTCTCGATTTCTATCTAGTTAAAAATCTTCATATTATTTACAATTTTGTTTTAATATCTTACTTAAGTTTATGCACCTAAAGTCTATTCGCTTAGAGAATGCACCTAAAACATCTCCCACTATCGATCTAATTTGTCCCATTGCCATTTAACTTAAGTTATATTGAATTGACTTGTCATTCTCGTCTAAAATTTATCGGTGCTTTATCTTGTTTGTTTGTATTGTGTTTCACTACTCAAAGACATACTCTTGGCAAACAGACTATAGTAAATATAATTACAGTAATAATATTGCGGTGATTGTAATGGGTTTATGTATGAACTTGTTGTGCTAATTTCGGAATGAATCACTTCACAGGTTATGACTAATCGTGTAAATTTTTATTTATTTTTTTTGGTGATATCTAAGCCTTATTATTATTGCAATCTAACTCAAATATTTCTTATTGCACAGGGTTATATTAAAATTACTGATGTAATAAACTTTTGTACCCATGTTTGATTTAGTTTTCATGCCTCTAGTTTTAGGTGATGATGTTTGGTTTTCCAACTCCTAGGCAATCGATGCATTATTTATTTAAAACTGAATTTAAAAAACAATTTAATTTATTCAATCTCATTTCGAGATACATAGCGTATATTCTGGGAATGTTTGCCTATTGCATAGCATGAACTTTCTTGGTTTGTTTATCAGTTACCTTATATGAGGCGTTCCATAGAAGAAGTGCAATGCCATCATAATTTCTTTTTTAATTTAAAGGCTGATATAGTATTATATATGAAATATATCTTGAAAGAAGACCGGCACAACTCCAAAAGCTATACTTTTGAGAAGTTTTCATCATCAAATTTCAACTGAGTATTGCAGGTTTCCCTTAACAGTTTCTCGAACCCATTTGTAAGCTTGAAGGTTACTTCTGTAAGATATTTTTTTACTCCAATTTGTAACCTTGAAGGTTACTTTTGTAAGATTTTTTTTTATTCCAATCATTCTTTTAGACCTACATTTTGTGACTTCTGACGGTTTTGTTTAAATAACAACTTCTCTCCAGTCACCTATTGAATATTTTTTGTGGCTCTCTTCATCATAAAAAAAATAATCATTACACAAAACTTTGAAAATTGTTAATTTTTGAGTTGTGCCGGTCTTGTTCCAAGGTAGCAATATCATATGTAGGTAACAATATACATTGTTATATACATATGGTATAAGAAATCCGTCAAATAAACAAAATCAAAATTTTGCGACATGGCAGATTTGTCCTTCTTATATGGAACACCTCATATTTAATAAAAATATATTATCTTTTCTTTTTTGGTAAATTTTTAGATAAACCAGCAAATAAAAGATCAAATGTTTTCACTAATATACTCCAACCAATACATTGTTATAACAATTCTGACACTGTTCAAGCCCAGATTCATCACAGGTAAATTTGATTCCTACAAACTAGCTATGAATATAATATTTTAATAAGGTTTTTCATAATTACTGTTATTTATTGTTATAGGAAAAATATTGATTCATCCAAGTTTACAATATTATTAAACAATATGAGACTAATGGCTATAGTGGATTGGTGGGAATCTGTCAGGGATTTTATTATGACAAAGCCGGATTATATACCACCAGGTATTAATTGATTATATTTGTTTTTTTCTAAAACTATTTAAAGAGATTGTGAGAATTTTAACTTTTTTTCACTTGCAGATTGGCAAAAAAAGTCTATGTATATTTGCCAACTACTGAAAATAAGTATAATATTCTCTGTATTATCAAAATTATCATAATTTTATATGTACTTGGACAAGGCTAGACATTAATTTTCCTTAACTCCTATAAGTTTATACACTGCAGTACAAAATTAAATGATCACCTACAAATTCCTCAATATTTTTTTGTTAATGAAAACAATAAATATTTCTCTAGTACCAGAGTGAAATTAGTGTAATCCTTTATCGATTGTATCCTCAAACTGTAAACATTATTCGCTCCTTGGGATTAAAAAGATAACTTAAAGCATCTTTTTCTCAGCCATACATTAGTTTTGAATTCAGATAGACATTTTTCAGAACACCATTTTTTAAAAGTTTTTGCAGGCGAGTTAACTTTGGACATTGCTATGGTAAACAGAAGGGAATTCATCGAAGAGGAGTCAATCCGTATTATTACTTTAACAGAAGGAAAGAGATATTGCACAGAGGCTCCAGCGATCACAATCCGTGGTTTCCTTGGCGATTATTAGGTATCATGAGACTGCAGAGCATACCAGGAGACGGGGCCAAGGTCAACTACCCAGCGTGACAACAGATTCGTATAAATTCACGTTCTTCAGTATCGCCAATCTACAGATTACAGCCTGCGTTGTCTCCCCCAGCGGTTTAGGAACGTACAAATTTCAGAGCGAACAGTGAGAAGACGACTTAATTAGTACGGATTGAGCTCCCATTCCCCAGCAACTGGGCCTTTCCTTTAAAGGGAGCACTGAGTTCAGTGCTTAAGATTTGCCCAGGAACATTTAAACTGGACTCGAGAAGACTGAAGCTGTGGATTATTCACTTACGAGTCAAGATTCTGCCTTCGGTTCCCAGATGGACGAGAAAGAGTATGGAGGAGACGGGGAGAGACGTACGCACCTTGTAATTTTTCTCCAAGGGTTGCTTTATTCCTGGGCAATTCTTAAGGAGAGGTCCAGTTGCTGGGGAATGGGACATGGTATGGATTGATGTCCCATACCAACTGTGTGACAACACAGGCTGTTTCCTTTATATTGGCGATCCCAAAGAGCGTGAAGTTGTACAAATCTGATGTCACGCCGAGTATTATATGCTAATCTAGCAAAGCACTAAAAATAGAAGATGTGAATGCAAATTACAGGCTTACAGTGGGTATATAAAGTTGTTGGACTGTATAGGAAATGAATTGTACTCTGGGTCAGCGTTTGCTAATTCCCTCTAGAACCAGAAGGGCCCAGGTACTATGCGTGCTCGTACAATCCGCTCAGGGAGGAGGTGAGTAACCCGAAGGTAGTTCCCACGGCTCGGTGGATGAGCACCTCACGGCCGTGTTTGAGACTCGGCTGATTAGAGCCTCACTGTCTCGGTTTAGGAGAGGAGCACCTTACCTCAGCTGATTAAAGCCTCACCGGTAAGTTGGAAACTAGGCCGATTAGGACCGCACCGTTTCCGAGATAGGAACCCCCGCCTTAGCCTATCAGAGCCTCACTGGCGGGTTGAAGACTTGGCCGATTAAGACCGCACTGCCTTCAGTGAAAGGATGAGGTAAAAAAGAAAAGGTAGTCAAGGTAAGAAAATAACAGCTTTTTATTAGGAGCTTGCAACCAAGAAGGCCGTAGGCTGAAGGAGAAGGATGGGCGGCGCGGATGGTAGAGCAGTCAAGGCACTGCGCCGCTCCTGGGTCAGGAGTGGCCCAGGAGAGCCCTGAGAATGCTGCTTAGTGAGGCGAGCAAGCCTATTTATAGCCGGCCGGCAGGAGTGGGAGGCGGCGCTCCCCACCACTGCCCGGCCGCTGACTGCTCCCACCACTCAGCGTCCGCCACAGAATCATTAAAACGGTAATAAATGCTGCACTATTGGGAGGATGATGCATTGATGGAAGGGTGGGAGGGCTAGGGCTGTGCTTGATCTGACCTTGTGTATTCAGTTTTCGAAAAGGTTCAAGGTGAGCAGTGGTTTCGGGTTTGGAAGGTGTCCATGACTTACTGGTGAAAAAAAGTTCTAAAATACCTTTCTATTGAATCTTTTTTTTTTTATCATCACAGCATTTTTTGTATGTATTACCTTACCCATTACCTGTTTAGATAAATAAAATAAATTGTGCGTCGGATTGAATTTGGAGTTAAGCCTAGTTATAGTTATCCAAATCGAAGGCAGTGTATGGAGCTCTGGATTCAGATTAAAGTAACCGAGTCCAGAGGAAGTTTTTATTTGTTTATATTTTATTTATTCATTGTTTTATATTGTATTTCCAACTGTGTTGCACCGCATCTAGCAAATTTGATGTCGTTCTTTTATGTCCTTCATCTGCCTGATAGTGTCTTGAATTTTGACTATAAATTTTTATTTATCTTGAATATGTATTATGGATGAACCAGGAGATCTCTTGGCCATTGCCTTTTTAATCTCCGTCGAGATAGGCCAGGTAACAAGGAGGAGGAAAGAGATTAAACTAATGGATTGGGGTTGAAGGGTGAAATGTGGTATACAGAGGAAGTATTATGTAATATATATAATATAAACTTGGCAAATTATTTTTTCCAATATTCTCTTGTTTTTTTACTTTTAATTTTGTATAAATTTTACAAGAACTGGTAATAGAAAATTAATGTCAAAGGTATGATATTAATTTAAACACATGCTCAGTGGTCCCCGATAATTATTTTCATTTACTGGGGTCCATGACTGACTTGCATTTGGGAATCATTTATGTAGACGGAGGTATGCAGTCATTATTTGTGGAATTGACATAGAATCTTCTGGTTCACTGAGCTATTATTATTATTAATGGTGGAACTACGGTTGACCGTGGAAATATATGTAGGATAAGGTTGGTTGGGGGTGCGATCAATGAAGAAACACAAAAATAAGAAAAACTTATTGTATTGTGTACTGAAATAATTAAGTAATTACAGGCAATATGTCAGATCACAATATAATAAGATTTTCTCATTTGTGTGTTTTTTCATTGACCGCAACCCCAACCAAGCTTCTCCAACATATTATTATTATTATTAATAGATTTCACCCTCCCAGTCTTTTAGGATTTCGGATACATTGGTGGAAATTCCTTGTGCCTCCAGGTTCCTTAAAACTTGTTTTTTATGATTAAAAAAAGTTGCCAGTAAATAGAAAAGTTATTTAATTAATTTACTTTTAAATTTTATTTATTGTGGATGTTTCTGACATACCTATTTATGTTATATTAAGTTTCAGCTTTGCACAGCAATTTACAACATGACTTAAGTCCGAAAGAAGAATTACAGGAAATGCCATTTGAATTGAAATTAAATGTAACAGATTCTGAAGTAGTGGTTGTCGAAGATTCTTCTCAGTGGGATTCAAATGCTGTTATTCTGAAGGTAATTCTTTTTGTTTTTAAGTATTTTATTAGTGTGTGTGTTTATATGTAATTCAGATTAATAATTAACACTTCAGATCAAAATTAATTATAAAAATTAATAGCTAATACATTCAGATCAAGATAGGTAAATAAATAGAAGTGTAAAAGTCAT
This sequence comes from Rhaphigaster nebulosa, assembly GCA_948150685.1. Lineage (NCBI taxonomy): Eukaryota > Metazoa > Arthropoda > Insecta > Hemiptera > Pentatomidae > Rhaphigaster > Rhaphigaster nebulosa. The sequence goes on from OX411308.1 coordinate 36,979,503, forward strand.
AAATATAAGTAGAAAACTAATAGTGTAGTGCATGCAGTTGAAGAAAATGCTGAATACATTCTTACACTCTGCTGTACTTAAATCAGGCAATACTTAAACCTGCAGACATTACTGATAGATATAGTAAACCTATAGTAATTTTAGTAAACCTGAAATTTCTCTTTGATTTATTTATTAATAGCCTAAGGCCTATGGTTGAGGTGACAAAGGGTTGCCACTCCCTCAATATAATAATAATTGCCAATCCAGTATTCAAATAAACTTCCTCTATCAGAATCAGGACTACTGAATGTAGAATACAATTAAATTCCATTTTATATATATTATTATTATTTTTTTCCAGAGTACAACTGTCTTTACATATCATCCTACAGAAATAATGAAACCAGTTTCTTGTAATTTAAATCATTGTGAAATGTTTTCCTGTATTCTTGGTATGGAGGACGAAACAGCTTTATCTATTATTGATCCGGTTACCATAAATATGGATATAATTAGAAAAAATTGTGATGGAAACTTTTCAAAAATTTTAAGGGTATTTAAACCTTATGTTTATTCAATTTAGCTTGCAAATATTCTATTGATTTGATTTCAAATAATATTGATTTTGTTTTAGGTACACATGGCTCAATTAAATCTTCGTCTGTCATATCATGATGTTAGAATGTTTAGTCAAATGTTAGAATCTTTACCTCAACAAACTCAATATGCTAAAAGCCAAATGGCAGAGGAAGAGCATCCTGTGAATTTTCGATGTAATTGATATGCATTTTATTTACTATTAATTTGTGTATTCCTTTATCTAGTTTGTTGAAGCGTTATGTATGAGCTAATTGTGATCCCATTGGTAATGTTATTCTTTCATAGCTGATGATGAGATATTTTTTATCACCACTATAGTAACAGTGGAAGTATATTTCATTAAAAAATGAAATGCAGGATATTTGCAACATATCTTGCAAATGTCCTGCATTATCAATGCCCTTCTGTAACTTGATTCTGGTGTTTTGCTTCTCTATTTAAATTATTTCTTTTGAAATGAGATTGTGGAGCTTTTGTATCCTTCAAGGCTCATAGGGCTTGGAATAATGTTTACAAACCTGAGCTTTAATAGCACCATAGCGGAAAAAAAAAATTGCACAACATTGAATTTATGGATCATGGAATGTCTCTGAACTTGGAAATCATGGAAATCACATAATATTTCCCTCGAAACTATCTTTAAATTCTTTTGTTCCACAAACAGGTGTTCAAGTTATGGTCTAAAGTATCAGATTATTGTAATGTATAGCTCAGAAGTTATGGTAATTATGTAGCAAATTGTGACTTTATAACCATGCAGAGGCAAAGGCCTCAGAAAAAGAAGAGAAAGCTCTCATTGATTTCGCTAAGGTGATCATCATCCCAATTAACCATGTTAGAAAGTTTCAATGTCCAAAGTTTGTTGGTTGTATGATATTTTTGAAATTGATAGTGGTACAAACACACTGTTCTGGAGGTACTGCTTCATTTCAGCCTTTCCTCATCTCTTTGACACCTCCCTTCCATTCACTATACCATCTGGAACTTGAGAGTAATTTTCTGCTCTGTCTTGTATTTATATAAACACCCTACTTTTTGTTGTGTTTTTGTCTGTATCAGAATGTTTATGAATACTTTTAGTTTTTAATTATTTATTAAAAATTGAATAGTAAGTAAATCATGTTAGTTATTTTAAACTTTTTTCTTTTGGCATTTTGTGTGATATTTTTGACTATTCTTAAAAAAAATAAAATTATTTTTTAGATCAGCTGGATAAGTTAAAGGCTCTGGGTTTTCATATAGATGACTGTTCAAAGGCATTAATGAAGTGCAATGGCCATCTTGATGATGCTGCCCTATGGCTTACACAGAACGCAGTTCCTATCAGTTACCAAAACAGTCCTGGTAGTAGTCTAAACCATCAAATAGGAGAATCTATATTTTCTTTTAACAACATGGAGGTGGGTTTATTTATTTATTTTTATTATTGGTTTAAGTCAATAGGTAGTTGTTTAATAATTTTATTTGCCAAGTTAGAATTAATCCACTAAGCCCATTAACTCTGATTTTAATATAAATAATTGATTGTACTATGGATACCCTTAAATATGTAATTTTACCAGGTATGTAAATATGAAACCGGAATTTGCCAATAGAAAGCGCTAGCTGTAAACTTAGCTACCGTGAAGTCCCACTGGTGGCACCATTTTGTTTTGTTATCATCTGTGAAGGTGTTTCAACTCACAATTCAATTGTCATACAACAGTAAACATGTCGAATTTTGTGCCTGGAAACTACGATTTGCGGACAGCAGTGATTTTTCGTTACCATTTAAAGAAAACAGCAGCAGAATCCCATAGAATGCTTGTTGAAGCTTAGGTGAGTATGCTCTTGGGAAATCACAGTGTTTTGAGTGGTTCAAAAAATTTAAAAGTGGTGATTTTGACATAAAAAACGAGACACGTGGAAAACCACTGCAGTCGATGTTGATGGTTCGCCTGGAGTTACACTTGATTTTTTACGTTTTGGATTTTCAAAATATATCCATTTTTCATCGCCAGTCACAATTCGATGAAGAAATGACTTTTTTGTATCTGGCGAGCAACATTTCGCAAATGGTTTTGCGATTTTCCTGCTGCCTTTCGTTCAACTCATGTGGAACCCATTTGCCAATCTTTTGAACCTTTCCCATGGCTTTCAATCGAATGGAAATGGCCTCTCGTGTCACACTTAACTGATCTGCAAGTTGTTGTTGGGTTTGAGTGTCATCCTCATCCAACAATGCTTGCAATTCACTGTCTTCAAATTATTTCGGTGGTCTTCCACGTGTCTCGTTTTTGATGTCAAAATCACCACTTTTAAATTTTTTGAACCACTCAAAACACTGTGATTTCCCAAGAGCATACTCACCGTAAGCTTCAACAAGCATTTATGGGATTCTTCTGCTGTTTTCTTTAAATGGTAACGAAAAATCAATGCTGTCCGCAAATCGTAGTTTTCAGGTACAAAATTCGACATGTTTACTGTTGTTTCACAAAATACACTGTTGTATGACAACTGAATTGTGAGTTGAAACTCCTTCACAGATGATAACAAAACAAAATGGTGCCCCCAGCGGGACTTCACGGTAGCTAAATTTACAGCTAGCACTTTCTATTGGCAAATTCCGGTTTCATATTTATATGCCTGGTAGTTAGATCTCAAAAACTTTTGTTCCGAGTGATTACCATACTTCTTCTACCTTAGTTAATTGATAAATTAAATAGCAATTACAAAAAAAAATAAAGTGTCCTATTCTAATTAAAATGATATAGAAAAAAAAAAAGGAATAAATAAATTATGAAGAATTACCTGTTTTAAGATTTCAATTTTCTATGAACTTTTTAATATTACTAGTTTTATTCCCAGGTGGTAATGGATCATGCATTATTGTTTATCATTGATGATTGTCAAGATGCAGATGTTCCCCTGGCTGAAATTTCTCTGTCAAAGCTGGATATAAAACAGGATTTAGAAAAAATATCTGGCATATCAAAAACTGTGCTAACAATTCATTACTATAACAGATTTCTTTCTGGGTGGGAACCATTCATTGAAAGTTGGAGGTAATTTGAAAATCATATTTTCTATAATTTATTCTGTGATCCAAAGATTATTAACAGCCTGACAATGTTGTTTCAGTTGTAATTTATGTTGGGATCATTGTTTTGGTCAAAACCTTACCAAAACGAGGCTAGAATTGACATTGGCATCATTAGAAGTTCTAAATATGAATATTACGAGTTCTCTTGTTGAACTGTATAAGAGTGTCAAAGAAATCTGGACTCAAGATTATTATAATCAAAAGGAAAGGTTTGTAAATCACTTAATGTTTTGGCATTGATTTTGTTCTTTCTGTACCGCTGTTTCTGTCCATGTATGGAATGGCTCATTCCCTATCAGGTCACATTTTAATAGCAGATTGCAATCTCTGTTGGAAAATGCTGATTTAATGTCATAAGGTGTATTAATGTAAAATGTCTTGTTAAATTTGTCACAATCTTTTTAATCATTAAACTGAAAAAGTCCTACCTCATCAAGACAAACAAAGCAAGGAATAGCTTTTTTCTTTGTTTTTCTGTTTACAAAAATTTCCTTACCTTTACTGTTATCAAAAATTTCCTGAGTTTTTCTGTTTATAAAACTTTTCCAAAAAAGTTTTGTAAGCAAGATCTTTTTACAATAAGATCGACCACATTGTTTCCAAGACTAGAGACCAGATTTTGATGCAGTTGAATATTAAGTTTGTCTGCTTTTTTAAGAAATTTTCCAGATATTGAAAATCATGCATTTAGATGCAGTTTATCCTATGTTTACATTCGATATTCTTGGATAAATTAATAAGTTTAAATATTTTATTAAATAACATATTTATTTGTTTTTTTTAACTGTTAAAATTATTTTTATTTAAAAAATAAATAGTTTTGCTATAATAAACTTGATTATATTTTAACTTAAGAGTAAATAAATGTTCAGGTAGAAAAAACAAATTTTAAACAGAATACAATCGTAGAAAAAGAAAAGAAGTATATTTTTGTCCCTATTAGTTTTCACAAACTAGGTAAAGTTTTCATTTCTCATTTTTGTTTTCCTTTTCTAATAATGTTTTTGGTGAGAATAAAAAAATTGTTTTGTTTTTTTCTTCATTACCTAAATCATTCTATATCATTTATTATTTTATAATAAAATAAATAAGAAAATATGGGAAAAAAAGATTTTTCATTTTATTTATATTAGTTAATGTTTTTTGGTTTATGTTAAATTATAACATTGCATAAATAATAATTGCATATTTTAGGGTTTTTTACTGAATAAAGACCCATGCTCTGTTATGGATTTTTTTTTTTTTTTTTTTTTTTTTTTTTTTTTTTTACAATTTTCATTTTGAAATTGTATTGCATTCTTAAGTTTAAAATTTGTACTTTTAATTTTCTATAGTACTTCATGTATTTTCCAGGAATTTATGTAGTTAATATTTATTAAATTTCATGAATGAATAACTTTTTATAGACTTATAAATGTGTCTATTCGAGTAGATTTAATGTTGTCCTTAATTTACCTATCATTGTTTTAGCCTAAGTAGAAACAACTCTGGTGATTTTAAAAATTCTATCTCTAGCCCTCCCGGATACAGAAGAAGATCACCTTTTATACCCTTTGCTGTAAAAAATGACACTGGCTCAAGACTCATCTTTGCCCCAATAACATCTTTAGAAAGGTTATGATTTATCATTATTTATTTATTATTTATTACTTCTCCATTTACTGATTTAACGCTTTGTTTTACTTTGCAGTTTGAATGGTCATCGTAACCCTAAAGTTGCAGAGACCAATTTACGTTGGATTCTTGTTGAGCCTAATTCGACGATTCCTTTTTCATTTACTGAAAGAGGTTATTGAATTAAAAAATACTTATTTTTATGATCTAGATATCCAGCTGGCTTTGATTTTCACTTTATTTTTTAATTTTAGGAAAAGTCAGGCATCGAGATACACACAAATATCAGACTCACCAGATTAAGGTCAAGGTTGAAGGGTGGCAGTCGACTTCTCCTGTAACTGTGGATAGAGTGGGTGTTTATTTTCGCCAAGCATTTCCAGACATCAAGGAACTAGTAAGATATAATATTTTTCCTTTTAGGATTTAAGTTTATATGTATAAAGAAATATGTTAGAATTTCAAATTTTGAACAGATTTAAAATATTTTAATGTACATTGTAAATATTGTATCATGGTTTAAATTTTTTCAATGATTTAATATCCCAAACTGTCTAGCATTTAGGTGAAATTATAATCTGGACGTTTTTTGATCCTCTTCCTTCCTTCCTCTACCATCACAGTATTTTGTTGGCATTGCATTGCATTTGTTGGCATTTCCAAATATTTGTGAATTGTTAAGAACTTGTTTTCTTAAAAATTATTTTCACCCAAATTAAAATGTTTCTTTAGTTTATATTAACTAAATCATTTAATACATATTTGTAGGTTCAAGATATGCCTCAAGCGAGAATTGTCTTAGAAGTAACCCTTGAAGGTTCTGCTAGAAAACTTATCACCGTAAGATCAGCACTTCAGATTCACAACAAATTGGACCACATGGTTGAAATAAAGTTGAACAATTCTCATTTTCAAAAAACGCGTATGTCTTTGTTTGAATTTTTATTTTGTATAGACTATATTATTTTATGAAATTTGATTTCTATAATAATAATTAAAATATTATAGTTCCTATGCACTTGACTGTCTGTGCTGGTGATGTTCTATCTGTCCCATTGACTCATGCATTGGCAGTTCTCACAGCTCGTCCTCTTCACCCACAACGGAACTATAGCTTCTCAACAAAACCAGTTCAGTGGCAACATGTAACAGGGCCTGGACAAATATTTTATGAAACTCGCCAGTGTAACACACATGCAAATGTTCCATTTAGGTAAAAGTTTAAGATATTTTGTTATTTATTAATTGTAATCATAAGTATATTTATTCAAAATTGTCCAATTTTCAGTAAAATATTATAATCATAAAATATTTAATATATAATAATAAAATATAAGATCAAAAAAAGTGTGGGAAATAATTATATCTCAAAAGAAAATATAAAACAAGTATATTAAAAAATATTTAGAAAAAATTAAAAGTAACGAAAGTATTATTACCATTATAACAGATCAAAATTTTGCTTACTTATCTCTATTATGATAAATTTTATACTTAGCTATTGTTATCAAATAAGTTAAACCAATTAAACTTTAAGAAATTATATCTGTTGAATTAAGAATGTAAATGTATACATTGTACATTCATTGTTATTAATAAGGGACGGAGCCCCCTTAATTGATTGGAAACTTTACATAGAAAAATTGTGTTTATTTCAAAATTTATTTCCTGGGAAGAAGTGAACTTGGTTGGGACTACAGCTGACAAACATTTTTCCTCCTTGAGAGGTGCATAATATAGCCTCACCATATTATATGTGAGTTCACGCCCACCTGTCATGTTGGAGTGACACTTCAATACTAGACATTAAATTACTTTTTCATCAAAACAATAGTTGAGAACTATTTATTTAACGGACCATTTTAAACATGTGATATTATGTTTGAATTTTCTAGGTTTTGTACAGCGATTAAGCGTGAAAATTATCCTGTTGAACGAGCACCTCCTCTCGCTCCGTTACTTGCCCAGGTGTGGCTGCAACCTGCTCATTACATTATTCTTCAGCCTCCTCTCACTGTGGTTAATCTCTTGCCTTATGAACTCTTTTATACAATGAAGAATTCTGGTAAAGGAAAAAAAATTATTAAACCTGGTCACCAACATTTGTCATGTGAGGTAAATTGATAGAATTAAAATAGTTTATTTAATAAAAATAACATTTCTGTCTGACCCGATGGTAACATCTATTGGTCGGTGCCAAGAATATTACATACAAAATTATTTTGCGTGTATACATTTATTATTTTATGTTCACTGTATACTATTATATGTGTATATAAATACATAATACAAATTTGATGAATTTTATATTTTGTTCACTGAATTATTTGATTTGTAATCAATCTAAAGATTATATCCTATTATTACTCTATTCTATAAATAGCCGTACTGTTGTATACTCATGTTTTGAAATAAAATTTGTTTTCAGGTTGATTTGGAAAAATGTATTGAATTGGTTTTCACACTTGAAAACTTTCCTTTAGGCAGTTCCCTTATTATTCCAGAGTTTACTAATGGATTTCATTCTAGAGTTAGACTCCAAGACAGTTCAGGGCGCCGACTTCATCTTCAGGCTGCTGTTAGTTCTCATCCAGGAAATGTTATTAAGGTTAATCCGATCTGTGATATTTTTTATTTATGATTCAGTTTTGTGAAATGTAGTTTAAGTCTGCACTATCTCTTTTATATTTGATTAATGTTATAATGTAGTTCATAAAATTCATTGAAACTTATGAACTATGTTCACCTGCATCATTGCTATAATACTTAACTAAAAATGCAACTTAGTTATATAATTTATGGTTTTGTTGAGATTTTTTTAAAAGAATTTTCATTATTACATTGTATTATGTATTATTAGTATAAATTTATTATTATATGCGCATAGTATAGTAATTTTTGATCAACACTGTCCTGGAATAACCATATTTCCCAAATCACCTGAAAGTCCATGCTATCCTTATAGAGTTCCTAAGATTACTCCTAGACTGTTGGGCCACACAAGTCCTCATGAGGCATGGGACTTTTGGGCCAAGCTGCATACCGGGTGTACAGCAGCTTTGAATTCTTTGAAGATTGGGAATTCCGCTTGAATTTTTTGGGACAGGAAAAAATCGGGAATTATGCTTGAAAAACAGCCAGACATCGGGAATTTTTAGTTTTACTCTAATAATTCCATTTTTCCATCAGCAACAAGTGTATAAAATTATGAGAAGAAGGCTGATGGAGTTCCCTTTATCATCTCTAATTCCATTAAAGTTTGAAAAAGCCTCCTAACTTTGTTCTGTCTCGAATTACCGGGTTGCTTTGGAAGTATGTCGATCGTCCATGCCCAACGCACGGCGTTCTGGAAACTGCTGAGCACGTAGTAATGACCTGCAACACATTTGAAGCACAATAGAACACCCCCCCCCCCCCCCCCTCCCGGAGGAAGACAGAGATCTACATGCTCACTGAGACGGATCTTCCCCTCTTGATGACTGAAGATTACAGGCATCTGGAAGAGTTCGTCTTTGGGTGGAAAGTGAAAGTGGGAGCAAATCATTTTAATCTTCGTGCTCCTAGAGCTAAGCCGCTGGTGGCTGATGGAACCTTATGGAACATAGATGGCTATTGAACGAAGATGAAGATTATTGGCAGTGGTAGCATAATAGATGCATCTATGAATGCTACTCACACCAAAATCCTTGTTGCCGAAAGATATGGTTGGGTATTAAATAAATAAATAAGTCTCCAGTTGGTATGCCAATTTAAAGTTGCTTTACCCTGTTTTTGTGACGGCAATATTTCCTAGGTGTCTATCTTTTCCAATCCTTCAGGACCAAAAAGCCTCCTTACATTCTTGATATTTCACCTCGTGTCACTCTTTAAATACCATGTCCCAACCTATAAACTAGTATTTATTCTCTCGTAGAATTATTTAAAAAAAAAAAAATCCTTTACCATTCGTGCTACTTCATTTCGGAATTCCTTATCCATCTCGATTCGCAAAACCTTGTCCTTAACTTCCTTCGCATCAATTATTTCTCCACTTCCTTAATTATCAATCTTCAAGAATTAAAGTTATATGTATGTTCATTTTATTTTTGTATTGCTTCATTGTTATTAAGTTTATTGTTTGTTAGTGTAAATAGGTGTACATAGATATCTAACTGTGATTTAAATGTCTGAAATTTTTGCATACTCTTATCTCATTACAAGCTAGACAAATGGTACTAGAACTGTACATTTCTATTATTCTAAGGGGACTAGAAGTCCCAGAATAAAATTTATTTTCATTCATTTCATTAAACTTTTGTTTATTTTTCTTACTAAAGTTATATTGATTAGTTTTTTAAACAATGTAAATTAGTTAATAAAACCAAAATATGTTGATGTTTCAGGTTTCTATATCGGCTCCATTTTGGCTTGTCAACAAGACAGCACTACCCATTGTATTTAAGCAAGAAGGCGTTAAAGGGGAAACTGCAGGGCAGTATCAAGAACATGAGGTATTTATTATTAATTTATACTACTTCTCTGTAATTCATATTAACAGAATTGTTATTTATTTTTATTTCTTATTTGTAGATGGCTCGAATGGTTGCCCCATTATTGTTTTCATTCGCAGATACTGATGCTAGTCCTACTGTTATTGCAAGAATTGGTAACGGTGTGCATCCAGATGGAATTCCTATGGTAAATTAAATGATATTTTTTTATAACCATAAATACTTTACAATAATATGAGTAACTATATTAAAATAGGAACATATTACTGTTATGTCATGTGAGGTCACTCAAATTGTAACAATGCATGTTATAAAATCTGGTTAAATAAACATGCAGTTTTATCACTTAGCCACTCCCTTTTTTCTTAAAACATACATAATTTATTTAAAACCTAACTGCTAACTAGTTTAAATAGATCTGAAAATTGAGGAAAGGAGAAATGCAGTATCACATTTGTTGAAAATATATTGATGTAGTTCAAAACAAAACCATGATTTCAACATGCCTGGGCATTTAGAAAAACATACAAATAAGCTTTTATATTTTTTAATGTTTTCATACTACATTCAATATCATTCCTGATATAATTGCAGTATGTTTTTTTACAAGACAGCAATGATTTAAATTCTCAATTTCATGGGGTTCCTTGAATAGTAAATAATAAAACTGGGGTTTTATAAATTGGAAACCAGAACATTGACTGGAAAGTATTCCTGACCGGAAAGCGTTATTGAATTTGATCATTAGACTTATTTTTTGGAATTATGGTAATTTTATAAGACACATTCAATACCAGTCCCATAAATTCTGGCTTGGTGACAAATAACAATTTTCCAAATTCATCGATCTGATAGAGTTTTTGCTTCAATAACTTGGTTTAGCATACTGGTTAGTTTGTTTTATAATATATATGTCACTAATTCATCAGTAAGAAATAAAACAAAATAAACTAATGGTTAAAATTTATCAAAAATGCTGTTGTAATGTATATTGGTATTGAATTAGCTAAAAATGTTTTATGCTTTGGAATTATTTAACAATTAAAATAAAAAAATCAGTAGCTTTAAATGTTAGTTTCTAATAAAACTTATCCCTTCCCCTTTTTTCAACAGTTAAACATGAATGCATTTGTTTACAAAAATTACTGTTTCAATCCCTGCTTAGAAATGCTTTATAAAAATGATTGTTTTGTAATAATGATATAATAATCTACAAAATATTAGCAGGAAAAACTTAAATTCTTACCTAAATTAAAACCTTGTTTTAAATTCTTTTAGTGGTGTCGCTTTTTCACTCTTCAGCCTGGACTACAGATGCGACGACTAAAAGTACACCTAAATGATAATCGTCCTGACATGGTTTATATGATAGGAATTGAAATCAGACCAGGAAGAGGAAGATACAGAATGACTAAAATAGTAACATTGACTGCTCACTATCAAATTTATAATAAATCCAGTTATAAGCTGCAAATTGCCCAGAGGAATTTCATCTCAACTGTCGTAAGTTTTTAAGCTCATGAATAATGTATAAAAATTATGTTTTTGAACAGTCTGTTTAACATAAATATGCTTTCTTTAAATTATTTGGTGAGTCATGATATTCTTTGTTACTGTGATAAATGTTAAAATGTCATTGTTACAAATATGTTATTAAACTGGATTTCCTCCTCTGCATCTGCCATATTTACCATACTAAATGCTTTATTTTGGCTCTTGAAACATTTACTGAATCTAATTGCTTTATATACTTGCTATAGTTAAACATTAAAATATAAATAAGTCTATGTTTTAATAAACTAACAGTAGTCTGGAATAGAAAAAATAAATTTTTGTTTCTTTTTCAATAGGAAATTTTATTTCCTTTAGATTAATGAACAATGTTTTTGTTATTATTTTTATTCAATTATTATTATTATTATTATTTTTTTTTTACTATTGTTGAATCTAATGTGTAGTTTTTATGTTGTGTTATTATGGATGCATGGATTTGTATTTTTTTTTTTACCTGCTGTTTAAAAAATAGCAACATAAATAATTGAAAAGTTTGTTGAAAGTTTAGATAACCAGTTATAATTTAGTTTGCAATAATTTTTTTAAATATAAAATTCAAGCTTTAATGTTTTCACCACCATGCTCAAGTAACAAATGTAAAAAATCGCTTGAAAAATTATGCTTAGTTCAATTTATAAAAATAATTGTTATAGATCAAAAGAAATTGTAATAAAGTAGAGATGTAATTTAGCATATCTGTAAAGTAGTATATCATAATCTTTTGCAGCAGGAAAGGTAAATTTTGTATATATTAAAATAATTTTGCTTGAAAATTAAGTCAAGCCAGTGAATCAATGTAATTTTTATAGTAAATTAGTTCATATGTACTTTGTTGGTGTTTTAACAGAGCGATCCTGGAGCTGAATCAACTTACTTGATGGCTGTGCCAAATTGCTACCTTCCATTCCATTGGCCTAGGTTGGACAAAGATCAACTGCTTTGTCTGAGAATAGTCGATGTTTCTAATTGTCTTTGGTCTGGTGGTTTCAGAATAGATTCCAACACCTCTTTTCATCTTAATATTAGGTATTTCTTTTACCATATTGATGTTGTATTGTTAGATTAAAGATAAGAAAAAAGTTACATTCTTATAAAATACTAAATACTGTACTTATTTTGCATTCTACTTATATATGGTTGGATTTTTTTTCCATAATGAATCCTGCGTTACTGTTACAATATTTAAATTTTAAATTTTTCTTGCAATTTAAAATAATTATTTAAAAATAGCAATAAATTCAAGTTTTAATGTCATTTCTATTCCTAAGTTCTTAATTAAAGGAGCTACAATTTTCATTCACTTAAAGGGGATGAACCTACTATTTCTTCCCCTTGCTGTGTTGTTACTGTTTTAAAATATAATTGCACATCCAGTAATTGGGTTTTTAGTGTGTAGGGTTCATCGGGAACAAAGACAAAAAAAAATATGAAATACATCTCAATCATCTACATCGAGCTTCTTCACAAACAATCTTCCCAGACGATCTCCCCACAGCCCTGGCAAAACTTAAGTAGATGTGGACAGGTACACTGGTCCAGCGACTGTCGCAATCAAGGCTAGACATCAAACATTAAAGGCGTAACATAAATCAGGCAAACTGACAACTTTCAGAAGATAACTGAAAGTCTACTCGTGATAGATGCAGCAATCCAACACTGCAATGACTATTCTATGACTCAGCAAATGAATGTCTTACTTGAGACTGGTATTATACACCTGCCATCTTCTTCTGCCGGAGGACCACGATATACCATTGATCTTTTTCCTAGTTTTCTCCTCTCTCTCCACACCGAGGGTGACACAGATGCTGTGATACTCAAAAACAAAACAATTTTCATTCAAAGGAAGCTTCACTGATACAATTACCAGTCAGACACAATAATTTCATAGATCACAAATATTAAACAACAATTATCTAAATGATAATAGCATTGAGTTGTCAAAACTGACAAAAAAGACAAACCTTGGCCAAGGTACGGTTCACAGCAAATCTATATTTCAAACTACAGAGTCGACAGAAAACACATCAAATAATTGTTTTACAAACATATGCAAAAAACTGCACGCATATACTAAAAGGCAAGCATCCATATACCTAATAAATAAATACTTCAACAGACCATTATGCTGCATAAGTGAATAAATAATTACTGCATAAATAAATATTTCAACAGACCATTATGCTGCATAAGTGAGAGTGTTTTTTCTCGATGAACTCTCATTCTTTACTGACTTGTTCAACCATGTGTAAAAAAACATGAAGTTTCTAGAAAACTGAAAAATATTTCAGCCCCAATACCCGCAAAAATAATAGATTATGCAAAATTGATCATACATAAGAGACTATGGTAATCAAGCAAAGCTTTGTGAAATAGCAGAAAAGGCCTGTTGGGTATTGACAAAGACAGCAAAATCAAAAGGGACAGCTATTAATCAATTAAATTTACTTTGAGAGAATCTAATCTGCAATAATTTATTGGTTTGAGCAGAAAAAAATTAATGTATCTGATTTTAAAGAATAAATAAGGATAAATTGAGGTAAGGCTATGGTTATGATATCTTTATAACATAGTTCAACTAAATGGTAAAACAAAAAAAAAGCTTAAGAAAGTAATAGTTTTGATGAATCAGCAAACGAGAATGAAATTTAAAGTAAATCAATTGTAATAAAAATACATTAAAAGGTAATAAATGAAAAATATGAAATTGTAATCCCCCTCAGGCAATATTGCTTCTAATTTTCTTAATATAAGTTTGTAATTGAAATAAAAACAACATCCAGAATGTAAGGGGTCTAACTCAAAAAATGTGGTTTTGTTTGAATGAATATTAGGCATTGATTAAGTTCTATCTAGAAAATCCCAGGGTTTTCTTTTTAAAATTTAAAATAAAATGAGTACATACAGATGATAAATAAACCAAAGTTTTACCCATAGAATGTTTATAATGAAAAATATAGGGAGGGAACTTAAAATAATGGGTCTATTTTAAATCTTAGTGGGTGGAACGAGTAGTGTGTATTTTATGTGGATCTAAAAAAAAATAATAAAAAAAAAAATTGAAAAATAAAGTGATTGTTCTGCAAATAATTGGTGAACTGGTAAAGGTCCAGTGGTGCACTACACTTAATTTAACATTTAACCCTCTCTATAACTGTCATCATCTTTTGCCTACTGGATAGTCAGGCAATAGTATTCTATAACAATAGTTGACTATGATTTTGTGCTTCAACTTCCATTGAGGATAGTTGAATTTAAATTAAACAATAATATGGATAAAGCACGTTAAATTAATAATAATAATAATAAAGTTTTATTAATGGGAATCATGTTTTATTAAAAAAAAGGTATAGAAGTGTGTGTTTGTCACACACTCAGGTTTTTTAATGGATCAAGTTTTAAAGAGAATAAATGATAAAAGACAACCTATGCTTAGGTTTCTATTATCAGTCTAGATTTTGTGTGGTACTTTTATTATATTATGCTATGGTTTATGTGATGATATTTATTTTATGACTGTTTTTTAGGGATGCTGCTGGTAGAATGTATTTTCTTAGAATAGATATTGTTCTGCAAGGAGCTACGTATTTTATCATATTAACAGATGCTGATACCATGCCGCCTCCAATGAGAATCGACAACTTTTCTAAAGTTCCGATTACTATTCATCAAGTAATGAATACAAGTTTATATTTTTTTTAATAAATGATTTATTGCAATTTCATAAAAATGCTTTTATCAACCTATTTCTTTAATTTTTTTTTTTAGGCCTGTCTCACGAATACAGTTACAACTGTACGTGCTGGTACTTCAACACCTTATGCTTGGGATGAGCCTACACAAGAACCTATAATGACTGTTATTGCTCCTGGTGGTGTGTCTGCCGAATACAATTTTAATAAGCTAGGAGAAGGCCCTGGTCTCACTTACGAAAACTTTATATATATAGCATTTAGTGCAACTTTTAAGAAGTTAGTGTGCTTTTGTATATAGGTTGTAGATTAATTTTTTTTTTAATATAATGCTTACTACATTGGAACAAGATAACTCTGCAAATATGTTTTGTCAAAGCTGCTCAAAAGAAATAATAGGATAAGTCACCATTTCATTAGAAACTAGAAGCGGGCTTATTAGGAAATAATCCTGTCTGTTCTAAAAACATTTGGCTACTAATAAGCAATGGATGTAGATTTCATCATTATTCAGATTGTTAGGTTTTCCTTGATCAATAAAATATGAAGTTTTAATAAAAAATCATATTGGACTGGTGCAAACCAAATTTGATCGTAAATTCTTTTTGCTGATCCTTATATCTTTACGGAAGTAAAAAATGATTTATTCTTAATTAGCACTCCCGAATATTTTATTAATAATCCGCATTTATTTTGTCTGCTGGTGAAGGGAGGTTTTTTAATCATTAAACCAAATTTTGTGGTTTAGCTATCTAGTCCATGAATTCATTGGCCACTGATTAAAAAATGATTGTTAGAATTTTGGAAAACTTCTCATATATATCGATATGATTAATAATACTTTGGTGAGTGTGTGAAAAATATGTACAAATGAAAAACAATATTTTATCAATATATGGGTAGAATTTCTTCAACTCCAACAAAGGGGTACCTAATTTCTGTTATTAGAAATGACATATCCCCAAAGCTTGTACAAAAAGCACATTCTATGAAATAATATAATAATAATATAAATAAGTATGAAATAATAGCTATTTAACATAATAGCATATACTGCACTGCATCACACATGAAACATGAATTTAGGCATTTTATTACAAATGGGGAGGTTGACCTTGAAGTATACCTCTCTGGCAAACCTCAATTTGTGTATTGCCAGCTTAATACTTAAGGACTTCTTTATATGTACTGAAATGGTGTAATCACATTTTGTTGAATTTAATATCACGAATAAAGCCAATTTTTAATATTATTATTTATTTATTTAGATAGTTATTTATTTAATTTGCCATCTACAAATTATTTTTGCAACAAACAAATCTGCGCTCATCCTGGTATAGCGGTCAACTTAACAAGTCTCTAGGCCACCACCTCGAAAGCCGTCGGGACGGGTTGTATAGGTTTGTGATGGATGTAAGTGTTTGTGCTAAGGGGTTCATGTTGCAAGTCAGTCTGTTGTGGAAATTTTTATAATATTCTGTGGCAGTATCTGAAACTGTTAGGATCTCTTGTCCAAGTCATTTGTTATATAGAATGGTCCATCTATTTTTCTCAATGCTTTAGACTAGAATGACTGAATTCTTTAGATGTTTGAAGTTTTGGCAGAGCCCCATAGCTCTATCCCGTATGTCCATAAAGATGTAATTAGTAATTTGTAGATTGTAAGTCTGTTAGTCAAGGAAAATTTGGAATGTCTGTCGAGTAACCTGAATAATAGTCTAAATCGGTTGTTCAGTTGTTTTCTTTTCAGTCTGATGTGCGTCCGCCATGTCATTCTCTTGTCCAGATGAAATCCCAAATTTCGCACTTCCTCAGATGTTGGAATTGGCTCAGAATTAAAATACACCTGAGGACATGAACCTTGATTAAGTGTGAACACAATGAACACACTCTTCGTTTTGTTAATCATTCATTCGTTATTTTCCACTTATTAGCCCAACTACAAATCTTATCAAGATGGTTTTGTAGTATGAAAGACGCTTATATGGGTTTTATTGGGATCTGAGAAGTGCTGTATCATCAGCAAATGAAGCCATTAACCTATGATCATGTTCGGGTAAGTCTGACGTGAAGATATTGAATAACAATGGTCCCAGTGCACTGCTCTGTGGAACTCCTGCTCTTACATATTTTATGCCTGATCAATCATTACGCATTTTTACTGTAAAATGTCTTTCTGTCAAGTACGAAAATAATATTAAATAGTTAGTAGGAGGAAGAAAAATTTTGAGCTTGGAAAGCAATCTTTCCTGCCACACCTTATCAGAAGCTTGACTGATATCGAGGAAAACACAAGGAAAATAATTTTTTGGCTCTAAAGTACTAGAAGTGTAGTCTGCCAATTAATGATATTGTATGGTTGAATGATGTTTTCTGAAGCTGAACTGATGATTTGGAATTTCTTTCAATATATCAAGAAAATTTAGATAATGAGAATAATTTGGAAAAGGAAGGAAGAAAGTTAATTGGACGATAGGAATTTAGGCAGTCTGAAGATTACTTTTTAAAAAATTAATTTACTTTTAATTAATTACTTTTTAAAAAATGTAAGCTACAATTTAGTACATTGTTATGGAAGAATAGATAGAACTGAGATAAATATTTAATTTAGTTGCTCATCTCAGAATGTGGGTTATTAACAATATAACTTCTGGTTATTAACAATATTGTATAACTATTTTACCGTTTTATTTCACACATTCAGAATGAAAAGGGAACAACTTAAAAAATATGTTTTTGTTGAAATGAACATTTGACGCAGGTTAAGTTCTATATAGAAGAAGCTCTTAGGATGTTTCCTCTAACACATGTTGTTGGTAGGTCGTCTATTGGTTTGGCCTGATTTTTGATGGCTGTCTGCTCTTAGGAATGATAGGAGTTCATCTTAAAATTTATATAACTAAAAATAACTATAATTATATATCGACGTTGTTTTTTGAAAAAGGCGTAAGTGCCATTTAGTAATCTTTACAGGAAAGATACTAAACATTATTTTTCCAAATAACATATTTTTCCAAATAACAACATATTTTTTTTTTAATTTTATTATTTATCGTATACAGTAGGAGTTTATTAAAATGGCAAAACTTTTATAATTACAATATATTTTTAAGACGTCCAGCACTGATCAAGAGTAATGACTACTGTGGCGACAGTACATCATCAATAGTCTATTTTTAAATAGACAGAGATGGTGTCTAAGTCCCATAATAAATTGAAATCTAAATTTTGAATTTTTGGCACTCAAGCCTTTTTTCATAAAACGACGATATATTTCAAAGGCCACATCATGTTTTTTTAAGTTTTTGATTATTAGAGGTTTGGGCTGTGAGATCATTAATAAACTATATCGTACCCATCGTAGAATATAGGTACAGCTCAAAAATTGAAATATTTGGAAAATCAGATTTAAAGTTTTTGACTATTGGCTGCCTGAGTAATAATGTTCAGCGTGTTTTAATGAGGAGGCATCCAAAAGAGTAGAGTAACAACTTTAAATCTGATTTCTCAACAATTTAAATTTTTGAGTAGTTCCTTTATTCTACAGACGAGAAAGACTCAATTCCTCTACAGAATAAAGAAATGCTCTGTCTTGGACTGTGAGGTAGCCTAATTGAGTTATCCTTATTTTCTAAGTACAAAACGGTCTACTACCTTATTTAATACTGTAGCTAACTTAAAATTTGAATTTTTTGAGTTGTGCCTTTATTCTATGACAGCTGCGATGTGTTATTTTTGTTCCTAAAATGCTTAGAAGCTTTTTAATTGATTTTTTTTAAATTTGCTTATCAACTTCAGATAATTATTGGACATTTATATTACTCATATATTGTCATTTGTATTTAAATAATCTTTTAATATTCCAGTGCAAGTGACTCTGATGACATGTTAGATGTGGAATGTCAACAGTTAGTACTTGATGTACCTGATCCAACAACGGGAAAAGTTATGTTGTCTCGGAAACAGGCCGGACAAAGATCACAGTTGTGGAGGATGACTGCTGATGGGCATCTTCAGCATGAGGGATCTGCTCCTCCTAGAGCACCATCTGACCGAGTTATGGTATAATTTTGATCTCTTTTAAGATATTTAGTTTATAATATAAAGTCAAAAACTTTGCATATTTAAAAAATACAAATTTGCGTATTTAATTAATACAATTTTTACCGATTTTATTTAATCTGAATACTAATTATAAACATACTGTATCAAAGGAGTAATCCAACTCAGTAAAGATCTCTTTTTTATCTCAGTCCAGCCATTAGACATGTTTTATTTAACGTACTGTCTATAATGCCTTCTTATTTTAAGTTAATAATTCATTCTTGAAATGCGAGACTGGATGGCAATGGTACAGAATAGGGATGCATGGCAGTTTCTGTTGGAGGAAGCCATGAACCTTCACAGGTTGTAGTGATATAAAAAAAGAAGAAGAAGAATTCATTCTTGAACGTTAGTCAGATGTTTCCATCTTCTTTTGTCTGTAACTCATTCAACTTGTAATTTCATTTTATAAGTTTTGAAAAGTTACATTGTATATTTATGATGCTGCCTCTTATGCTTCTGAAGCTTCCCTTATTGAAATGTTATTGGTTAGTCTTGGATGGTCAAATGTTCACAGGTCTCAAAGATAGGTTTCAAATAGCTCCTTAGCCTATTTTTCATCATTCATGCTGTAGATAGGTCAATTTTCATTATTTTTGTTTATAATCACACCTAATTTTTCTAGTTACTGTCCTCAGGAACTACTGTTTGGCTGGTGTTACTTGTTAATTTACGTTTGCGCCTAGAATAATCTTATTCTGCTCTTTATAACTGTATGGAGAATAAGAAAGGGAAGAAGCTTTGAATAAATATAAAATAGCAAGTAGTGATGAAGAAGGGATGAGATTAAGCTGGTCTTCATCTCTGCCAACATTCATGATTTTGCCTTAATATAATACAATAGTGAGGCTTCTTCTCTTTTGTTCTTCGTGCCATGTTAAATTCCATAAAATATCCCCATATAGAAAACTCTGGAACAAAACTCATCATATTCCAGTTGTTAATCATATGTAACTAGATTAAACAGGAGGGATATTCATGTATTTAAATCTCTATTGAAACAAATTACTATTGCTTTTATTTACGCTATTTGAGAAAAACTTTCTGTTCATTAAAGGTTTTGGATATATGTGGGCCAGCCCCACAGCCGACGCAGTACGTTGGTCTTGTAGTAAGAAGACCTGATAGAAGGCGCAACTTAACTCAAAGCTGGAGGTTTACAGAAGAAGGGAGACTGTGCTGTGCCCATAGCAGTATGTGTGTACAAGCTAAAGATGGATTTTTTGGTCTACATAAAGGTATTGTACATATAAATTATTTTGTTTAGTTTTACTTTTTCTCTTTTTATGATTGATATTTTGAATAAGGCTAAAGCAATTTTTTTTTTCTTTTTTTCTGTGATGAATTAAATTAAAAAGTTAAATTATGAAGACTTTTTATAAAATTTTATGTTTATTTATTGGATTTTAACATCTTTATGTGCTCCAACTACGATAGGAAGAGTGGGCATCCTGTTGTGGACATACTTATTGTTTCCAGAGTGTTAAGTTCAACATTTTTTACATGAGTTTTCCTCAAAATAAAAATCAGCCCCCACACCTTGTATTCAAATTGAATCAAAATTCAATTTTTATTATTGAATTTACCTTATAATTGAAAATATGTGTTAAAAATATTTCTTTTATTTATTGTGTTGTTTTTTAATTGTTTGATAAGACTATCCATTATTTTGCTATTCCAATTTATGCTTTAGGAGACATAAAAATACCTTTATACAATTTATATTTTTGCATATAAAGCAACTCATTATTTTTGTATTTTTCATTTTCTCTCTTTTGCTTTTCTTTTTTCTTCTCTTTTTTTTTTTTCTTCTCATTTTATTTGCTTATTTATTTTATTGAAAATATTGTAAACATTAACTGATCTGTATTAAACTTGGCCAGATATTATTTCTGTTTTATTTGTTCAATCGTGTTATTCTTTAGGAACCTAGTCCCAGAATAAAGTTCTTTTATCTATCTATCTATCTATATGTTTCACATCAATATTCAAATAATTTCATTTATTTTGTGCTTTATTCTATATGCATACATAATCATTCGTATGGCTTTCATGATTGCAGGCTTCCTTTGAAAAAAATTATTTAAATTTTACTTTCCATTGCTTATTATAAAATACTAAGAAATCATCCACAAGTATTATCTCCAATCATCATTGTAAGGACTAAAGGGCTATTATCGCTACATTAGTAATGAATTTTTATCTGCGTTTAATATTATATCCAAGTCATACTTTCTATTTGACTACTTCATCACTATGTTTCAACTTTATTGGCATTGCAAAAAAAAAAAAAAAAAAAAAAATAAATAAATAAAAAAAAAAAAATCCATAGTCATCCCTTGTTAAAAGCTTTAATTAAGCCTGAAATTTTATCTGTTAATTATTGCTGAAAAGATCAAAAAATGATTTTAATCGAAAGGATTCAAACAAATTTGAATCTAGACTTAGTAGAATATTCTTGGAGTAAGTACCAAGGAGTGGAATGAGATTATTACTTAATATCCAGAGATACTTCACATGCTTAAGAGCTCAACGTTACTATAAGGATTTTATGGAGGAAAAGAGTTTTTCACTGTGTTAAAAAAAAACTTAATATCCCAAGAGTTGCAATCTAGAAGTGGTATTGCCACAACTGCCTATTACAATGGGACCTTTACAGAAAAAAAAAATCAGTCACTCTGGATAGATGTGTAGATCTGCCCTGTCTTTTCTACTGTCTTTTGTTTTAAAACATATTTAGTATTTGGTATAGAACCGGCAAATAAAAAAGTTTGATTAGCAGAGTATTCTGCACAAGTAATAATAAAGCTAGAGGATACCAACTTACCAATGGCGTTATACAATTGGTAACATTCAGGCATCCTTGGTGATGTTAAATCTAAATAAATACTGATGGATTCTTGTTAACTGTGTACCAACAAAGGAATTACAGCTTTAAATGATTATATGCTAGCTAATATCTTGAAATAAATAGATATATCTTTATTGATTTCTCAGATTGATTGATCTCTCATAAAAACATATTTAATTACTTTAAATATGCTCTGGTACCAATCAATACAAATTTAGATGTAGCAACATATAAAAGTTCTATTTTTAAAAAAAGGTACTAAACAAAACCTTTAACTAATCTACAGATCACAGAATGTGGTGACATTTGTATCAAGTTTATATTATTTCATCAGATTATAATTTTCTTTTGAATTCATTAAAATAAAAGGACTAAATACTTGACTGTTAATGTTGTTTAACATAAATTTAATGTCAATTTAAAGTTTCAGTTTGAAAAACAATTTGTATCATCCTTTATTACTTATAGACATACTCATTATTGGTGAATTTCAGTATCAAAACTTAAATCTTCCTGAAACTTTAATACCAAAATGATATAGGAAAAAGTGTCGGGAAGATTAACAAAAGCTTGCAATGGTTTTTCAATTTATGTAAGTATAATATAATATTTGTTTTGTAAAAAAAAATTTACTATTATTATAAAGATAGTATTAAGGTAGTTATTATTGTACAAGCAATTAGTAGAACAGTCTGATTTTTTGGGGATTTTAGTAAATATTAGTTAAGTAATAGCATCATTGAATAATTATGTCACTTCAATTGGCGTATGTGATATTTTATCATCTCCAAAAAACAAAAAAACAAAACAAATAGATACAGTTGCCAACGTGGGTTGTTAGTGTAATGAAGTAAACAGTATTCAGCTGTATGAATTTTTTCAGATCCTGAATTTTTGTTTATTTTTTTAATTTTACTTCTTGAGTTGTTCATTTATCATCAGAAAGCTGAGTGATCCCATGTGTGCACAACCTCTTTGGTAAAATCATGGGGAGTTCTTGGAATGGAATCTGTCTCTCCATGGTTTGTTATTAGAGACACTAATCACTAATACATTAAAATATTGCTGTAAATGGTCCATACAAAATTTTTAATGAAAATATTCCAGATATAGTAAATTCATCAATGTTTCAGTCAAAGTACGTAATGAATAACTACTGATTGACTTTTAACTAGTGGTACAGCAAATATTTAATGGACTTTCAGCTTTATTATTTGGTGAACTTGAGCGCAATCAGGTTTGAAAATGTTTGGCATGTCTTTTTCAAGGCTGAAGTCAATTTGTTCTTTTTCTAAAGTCATTCCATACTTGGATTCTTTTCATTGCATGAATTGTTTCACCTAATGGTAAGGCAATTGAACTTCTGTCCAGTTCTCCACCTTAAACCTCCCTGATTTCATATTTTGCTTAACATTTCTAATTTTAAAAAAATCAGTATCAAATTAAATATAAATATCTTTTTCTAAATGAATGCAGAGTCGAACCAATGATTAATGAGAGATTCTAGTGTTATGAAACATTTAGACCTCACTAACCGCAAATATTAGAGGCAGAGTTTACTAAACACAATTTTTTTGTTTTAATTTAAACATTTTTAATCTTTGCTTGCCTACATTCCTTTTTATATTTGTGATCGGTTGTCTTTAATGCATTATGTTATGTTTAGTATGAATAATTTATTCTTATTTTTACTTGCCATATGTGATGCGATCAGAGATTAAGTGATTCGTAAACTTTGTGAATTAGTTTATTATATTTAACAATACTTACTTCTTTCAATTATAATTATTTTTTCTGTAATTACTTGATTAATAGCTTTATGAATATTTTCTTTTACTAGCTTAGAACTGTTTCAGGGCCATCTTCTGGTGTGCCTTGGCAGCAATGTATGTATGACTACCAATTTATTTATCTATGTTTGTTTCATTTTATCAATTAATTTGCTTTAAAAATTTTCTTAAAAATTTCTTTGCTGATCTTTTGTGATAACTTACATATTGATAAATAAGGAGAATGCTTTCTAACCAAATTAATATATTTTTTATTTTTTTAAATTCTCGTTGTTAGGCTTAAACATTTGATTTTTACCACTAATGCACTATTTATTGATGCTTAATCAATTATATTTATATTAGTTTTTTACTAATGTTTTAATGGTTATATTTTTATATAGCATCTAACCCTTTAGTACACACAATGTGAGATGTAACACTAGCACTCATTTAGGAGATTAAGCAAATTTTAAGGGTTTTTTCATCACTTCAAGGCATATTTACATTAAATTTGAATTTAATACAGCATTCAATTCAGGGAGTGGGGAACCAATAAATTGTTTATTGTGAAATTATTCAGTCTGTTTCACTATCCAGAAACCTGAAAGTAAGAATTTATAATATTACACAACTTATTGATTTTTATGGATGCAAAGCATGGCTGTTAGCTTTAAGGAAAGAACGATGCTCTCAGCTTTTACATAAATTTATAGCCCTAAGAAGGATAAGCTGACTTGAGAATTTTGAGTTATACGTTGCTCCAGTTGCATCCAATCAGTACACTTGTAAATTATCAGTTCTTGTTTTTCCTGTTATTAATTTTCAAGTTATTTGAAGTTTTCAGTATATATTTCATGTAATTGAATAAATCATTACTGTGGTCAGAACCGGAGCTCATCTCTGCTCTTTCGGAATCTTTTCATCATCTGATTCACTTTTGTCAAAACATTCTTCACATACTGTCCATTTAACATAAAATAATGTTGTCGATGAGCTCAATGACAATTGGGCTCTCAAAATAATAAACTTCTTTTAGTTCCGAGATAAAAATGAATAAACGAAAGTTCATATAACATATCTGAGAAATCACTTCCATGGTAAAACAAACTGCTCTAAAGATGAAAACAGTGATTCATTTTTTTTTTCTACCTGATTCCTTACACTGAAGTAAATTACCCAGGCTTTTGCCCAGGAAATCTGATTAGTAAACTAATAGGATAGTAATAATTTATGACTAGATCTCTCTGATGGTTTCGTGTACTGAAGGGTTATTTTTCTTATGAATGTGGAATGCATTTAAAGTTTTATTTTCCTGTTTTAAGCTTTTTTTTTTCTGAGTTTTTGCCATTTATTTGATTTTATATTTATCTTGGTAAATTATTCACTTGTAGCTAACAATTTAATATTATTTTATTTTTGTTTGTGTATATTCAGTGTCACATTAAAATCAGAATAGCTTCAGTAGTTAACATGAGGGCTAGATTTACCCATTACTCATACTAGATACACCCATTAGCCAATATTTGGTCCTAATAAAGTTGAAATTGTTTACATGTTTTACCTATTTTGATTCCATTCCAAATGAAATATTCCACCAAAGTGATTGTATTACTTATTCTGTACTCTGATAAAGCGCATTCGGCTGTATTCTAATTTTTGGTGACCCTTATTTCAGTTTGTGGTCTAAACTGTAGAGAACTTAACTAGGTAATCTCCAGTGTTCTAACAGAAATTAGTAATTTTTTTGCGGTGAGGGTGAGAGGAGAGAGGATTTTATGGTACTGGTAGTGTATTAGTAATTTCACATTGTTATGTAAATATTTCTCTAAGTAAAGTGATGTTTTTTTGTTTATACCTTATTGCAAACTAGTTAAGTGTATTTATGTCTTATGTGTATTTATGCCATTTGTCTTAGCTTCTTGGCATTTATATTGGTCATTAATTAAAGACTGGATGATGAAGTTATATCCCACGATTTATTTAAATCTTAACAATGCATGATATAGTTAATCTTTGAATATTGATTTTGGAATGACTTTGAACTTTGGTTGATTTTGGAATGACTTTGAACATCGGGTTGATTTTGGAATGACTTTAAACATAGGTTGTGAATGCAGAGTCAGAAATGTTGCCTGAGATCAGTAGAAGAATATTGTCAAATGTTCTTAGGATTTGTTTAAATTTGAATAATAGGTATATTCAGTATTCTGTAAATTAAAATACTTGACTTCAACTTTTCTTCTAGTAGTTAATGGCCCTTAATATTAATGTAATGTTCAATTTTGATAGAGTTATATCTATTTTATTAATTAATTTCTACCTAAGTTCTGTTTGTAAAATCTCTCTATATAATTATACTTAGTAATGAATCTTCTATAAATATAGAAAAAAAAACTCCGTGTTCACTTAGCCTTATTAATTTTTATTATTTTTTTTTTTGATAGATTATTTCTTCATTAGTTTGTAATAATCCTACTATGAATTGATAGATTATTGACAGTAGCAAAATATATTAGGTATTTCCTTAGTTACAGTATATGTAAGAAGATAAAGATTTGGGAACAGTCTTAAGTGAAAGAAAAACCTAAGTAGATTCCAAAAGTGGACTGATAAAATTGCCATTTTTCAGTGGAACTCTTAAAATGGCATTCTCTACTTTATTTACTAACATACATATTTAGAGCTTTTTCACAATAGAGAACTTGGACAAAACTTATATATTGTCACACCTTGATAAGTAGAATTACAAAAGTAATTCATATTTTCTACTAGTTTTATTTATCTAAGGTTTTGAATGTACCTACTGTTACTGAAAGACTTTTTTGTATGTATAAATGCTAATATACTAGAGTGGAATATTATTAAGAAAAAACTACGTATTTGATAAAAATATTGGTACAATTCTAATAAAAAGAATATTAGTAGAGTTGATTAATATTGATGGTACATCAAGATAATAAACTTTGTAATTGAAAACAACAAAAGTTACTAATTTCTAATTTTTGAACATCTTTTAGACATTTCAATACATTTTTATCTGTATCAAACAGTTTATTATTGTTAATTTGCCTCACCAAACTATTCAAAATTTTCTCACTTGTCGCTATCTGCATTTTGTGTGATTTTTTATTTTTCAATTAGAGAAAAATATTTCAGTTCCGTTATTTATGTTCTTCCCTTGACCTAATTAGGCAAGTTGCACATCTGAAAAGAACGACTGTCAGTGTTAAATTCTTACTTTTAGGTTTTTTGAATGAGTTCCTAATTTTAAAATTTTTAATCGAGAAGTAAGAAGCATTTCTTGGAAATATTCTGCTTATAGTGGTGTTCATAGGAAATTTTTTTAGTTTAAGGAGATATTGGTTGGTGGTGTGATCAAGAAAGAAAACACATGGTCAGTATAATACTGCTTTAATGTCTCCTGACGTTTCGGCATAACTTGTAAATCAGGAAGGGTGACTATTCCATAGTTTGGGAAAAATTCAACTTCTCCTTGATGTCATCTACAGTCAATGATATCTCCACCATTAGAAATAATTTAGTTTCAGTTCCAGTTTTAGTCACAGAAAAACTTTCCATTTATAAAAGGTTGAACAAATTTTTAAAAGGCAAAATGTTTTTATAAAATTGTTTAAAGTTTAAAATACTGATTTCATAAAACCTTTTACCATTTATTAGAGCTATTCTACCCTATTAGCTACCCTATAGCTATTTCCCTTCTATCTAGGTTTGACTGTATATTGTTTTAACTTTCCCTTACCTATATATGAAGGGAAATATGGTAAGGGGAAGTATTGCGATCGTGAAAATTTTCGAATTTGAGTTTTCAACGGAAATATACGTTTTAAGGTCCCCTGAGTCCAAATAACTAAGCCTCGCAAAATGGTCTGTGTGTCTATATGTCTGTGTGTATGTGATACTACAGAGTATCTTAGGATTGCAAGACCCCAGATGGATAACCGAGCGCATCTGAAAGGAGATAGATGCGACCGAATCTTTTCCCACCAATCCGCCAATCTGTTGTCAACAATATACTCTGTAATAATGTAATGTAAGAATAAAAAAGCGGAAATAAACTTAATAATTTCTACTATTATATAATTTAATGGAAACAAAATGTTTCCATAGATACTAAACCGAAACTTTTAAAATATATTTTCAATTTGAAAAACTTAAAATATATAGGCAGTGTACAAAATTGTCGTACTAAAATTGTTTAAAAAACTGTTTTATTGTACTTAAATGGGAGAAGTGAATGCTGCTGAGTTTATTTCAAGTATTGTTTATGTTAACTCTTTAAAATTATATTAAAAAGATAATTATTATAGAATGGTAAGGGAAAGTTGTGTGATGTGCGCACCGCACCAGATTTTTTTCTTATTATATGGTAATATTTGCCTAATGCTTTATTTTTTTAAATTGTTTTTAATCTTTGTTGAACATTTTATCACAAATAATTACACTAGACTTAATTTGGAACTTAATATCTTAATCACCTTAACACTATTTCTTCATCTTATAAGTATTTGCCCTTCATTTTCCTAGGGAAAGCTCATTGGGGTCTATTTCCATGGTTTGCAAACACTTAACAGCGTAATAATTTCTATTGTTAAATGTTACAATTGTTTTATGTTTAAAGGGAGTGAAGCCGTTTTGGGACCACCTCAGGCTGTTACCTATCAGACCACGGATAAGGGAATTCCTTTGGAACAAGCTGTTATAAGGCAGAGATTGAGGCCAGGTTCTGGATTTCTCTCAGCGTTCATCAATACAGATGGTCCAACACGTGTTCTCCAAATTTCAGACATAAAAGAAAAGGTAACAAATATTAATTTAAAGTGCCTTGTAGCGTGCGCACATATACTTTTTTTCTAAATTTATTAAATATTAAAGCATGCTATCATCATTCTGAAATTTTGGTTTTAGAGAGTTTTTACGCTTGTAGATGAAGGTTCATGGATAAATTTTGCTAGTGCTCCAAATGCCAATAGAAGAGACGATTCTCAAGGCAGAGAAGTTCAGGTACCAGTTTTAATCCTATTATTGAAATCAGATTTGCAGTTCTGTTCAGATTTAATTCAAACATGATAATATTAGTCAGTCATCTGTCTGCTTCTGTGAGGTCTGGTCTAGCCCTGATAAAGACCTGCGATGTGGGTCGAAACGCCAACATTTAATAAATGATTAGCACTATTTTATTTTATTCTTCGCCACCACACAGACCATCTCCTTGATGATAGTATTATATTTTCTATTTATATCAGTGAATGATGTTGTAGTAAGTGAATGATGTGAAAGAATTTGCAATTAAAAGAATTACCCTTAAAACTGTATAAGTAGTCTGGATAATTGGGTCTACAACTCTATTGATACATTTTTCATGAAATGGAATCAATAAAGAGTAAAACATTGTTGTGCTTTACCATGACAAAATATCATTCCTTACCACAGACCTTATTGAATTAAAAATATCGTGTGATAGAAAATGCTATTTTAATGATAATGATATATAATGATATTTTTCCATATTAAATGCTTCCATGAAAGAAGAGATAGCGAGAACTGAACCCGGAATCTTAATTTCACTAATCATTCAGTATTGTGACGTCTCCCCAAAAAATAATAAGTGTCTTCGGGAATAGAGATATTCTAGAAAAAATTAAAAATCATTTGACTGTGTCTGCTGTTTCTCAAATTTTATTTCCCTCTAAGTATATTTTCTATATAATAACGCTTATGCCATTTTGTTTTAATCATTTCAGATAATAGTTCAATTGCCAGTTGTTGGAATAAGTTTAGTGTCTAGAAAACCTCATGAGGAACTATTGTATGCCTACTTGTCAGGAATTAAAATGGATATTCTTATTCAACCTGCAGCGGAATTATTGGATCTTTCTATTCAAGATATACAAGTAATTTATATTCTGAGGATATTGCAAAATAGTCTTTCTTGGCTGTTTAATTATTTTGACTAATATTTTTATTTTAAATATGTTTTTAGGTTGATAATCAGGTTTTCGAAGCACAGAGTCCAGTTACTCTTTATGTCACTCCTATCACAAGATCTTCTGATCCTGAAGAGTTAGCACGCCCTGCGATCAGCATATCTGCTGAAAAGACTCCCAACAAATTTAGTTATAATGCAGATATTTTTAAGGTTAGTGGCCATTATATTTTTTTTCTCTCTCTTTCAATAATTCATAGTTGATGGGATTATAATATGATTTTTTTCAAAATTATGATTTGATGCAAGTTAAAACAAAAAACAAAACAAAATGTGAATTTCGCTATACTGATTAGTAAGACTTAATTCCTCTCATATTGTACACAAACATATTTACATAAAACATAATATGTAGTTATGAATGGATTTTGGTAAATTAAAATATAATTTAATTGTTGAGTTAAAAATCAAAGTGATCCAAGTACCAGAGGGAAAACGAGGATCATTCATATGTAAACGAGAATTTCTTTAAAAAAATGTATTACATAAGTAAATGGTTAACCACAAACATGTCTAACAATCTAATAAAAGATGTAAATCACAAAAATATATAATTTTTCTATTGGGAGTACAAATTAGTTCTATCCATTTTCAAAGATGGTATTGGCTGTTATGAATGTTTCATAGTGACAGCTGATTTTTGCGGTTTCAGAGAGGTTATACATCTGTCAATAATATTCAGTTTGTGTATATCGCTTTGAGTTTCATACAAAAACATTATTTTTTACTGTGTCGAATACGTCAAATTTTTTGTTAACTAAGCAGCATATGCGGAAGGTTATAGTTGTCTGCTTTAATTTGAAGATCACCTCAAAAGACTAGACATTTTTTTGTGATGGGATTCAAAAATTGAATGAGAGGTGGAAAAAAGTAGTAGCCAGCGATGGAGAATACTTGGATTAATTTGTTCATTCATTTTGTTCTGAAATAAATGTATTTTTAACCACAAAAAAACGAATTAATTTGTACTCCCAATACATAAACATCCTTCTTAATGACATTTTTTTCCAACCGAATCGGAAGCTTATTTATCTCTTCTCTTTCAATAGAATGGAGGAATTCCTTGAGCCAGTTGTGCACAAAACTCTCAACCCCTGGATCATTGGTGAAAGTCTCATGACAATAAAACAGATCATTTCATCAAGCTTTTGTTACGTTAGATGAGCTGTATGGGGCTGATTATTATCATGCAGCAAAACGAAATCCCTGGTGGATTGCTACCATCTTTTATTTCGATAAGCAGCCTTCACTTAATCCAAGAGAGTGCAGGAGTAGGCAGCATTAACTGTTCCGTAAGGAAATTCAGCAAATGAACACCTCTTGAATATAGTTTTCTGTCAAACTCGTTCTTGGTCGGCGATCGTGGACTCATTTTCTTCATTTTCTATTCTTTCTCGTTCTTAAGAGACAAATAATTAACCCAAAAGTTAATTATTATGTGTTGCACAACTGATGTAGTTACTCCTCGCTCTTCTTTTTTACTGCTCCACTATTTGTTACGAGACTGGACTATTGGTCGCTCTCTACTATTAGTTCGCATGTACTGCTCTACTCATGAACCAAGTCACCCTTAAACTATGGGATTGCTAGACTGCCAGCTCAATATTCTCATTTATATTTGAATGACCCTCATAAGTCAGTTTTAAATTACTGCCTGCTTTTCAGACTAAGTGGTACGGATCTGTCAAGTTAAGTTCATAGTGTACTAGGTAATTAATTATCTATTCCACAATTTTTGTTTAAAGTAAACAAATTATAGTTTACTTTAGTAAATGAAAGTAAGTTTTTTTTGCTTAAAGTGTGATTTTTATAATTACTTATATTTATACTCAGCGAATTACTCAAATTTCAATGCATCACTTCAAGCTAGGCAGAGGTTCAAGTTCTAAATAATTTTTATTGTAGAGTTAAGGTTTTGTATATTTAGACTTTTCGAGGTAATCTTTTTATTTGAGATACGGTAGGAGCTTAAATGAGGAGAATTTGAAATACGGAGGTTAAAAATAAAAATGAATTGTTATTCATTCAATCGTTATATTAATCGGTATATTAGGGTCTTAACTCTAATTTTAAGAGTCTACTACTGGTGTCTTTACACCAGCAGTAGACTCTTTAAGGCAGGATCTCCACTTAATGATTTTTAGAGAATTAAATTATACTAGAAAATTATTTTGACAGTTCTGAATGATTAACCAGCTAATAACTGAAATTACAAGATCTTTAAAAACAAAAAAAAAAGAAAGTTAATTTTTTAAAATAGAAAATTGAAAATGGATTTTAACCCCAGTAGGGGACTCTAAAATACCAATAATAGACAGGGTATAGATCCATTAGTAGACACTAGAAGTTAACTAATTAACTATTTATTTCTTGGTATTCATGGAATCTAGCCAAGAAAAAGAGTTTGTTTTATGAAATAATTGCCATTTACCTGATTTAAACTAAATTATAAAGGTATACCTTTTCCAATTTAAATGTAACTTATTCCATTTCAATTGTATCCCAACCTGACTTGAATTATTCTTATTTTATTTCTTTTCTTATTTAAAAATAATTATTTTAATTTCAATAATGATTTTTGAAACAATGTCAGCATATACCTCCGATATTTTTTTCTTTTATTTGATATTGAGGTTAAGTGATCATTTATTCTGGATGGATTGTAAAAAAATCAATTTTAAATTTTTATTATTTTAATATAAATATTAAGGTTTTTCAAATATTCTCATTATTCCATTTTTGGGCCATCAAAGGTGCTGATTTTCAAAATATTATCGATTTTAAGATCGCTCGCTCAAGTATCCATTTATTTTAACATTGCGGATATCGTAATCGAGATCGATTATCGGGCTATCGGGGCGTTGTTTGTGAAAATATTATCGATTCTAAGATTATACAGTTGCGTGTAGATTTATTTTAATATTTTCAAATTCTTAGATATTTAGTTCCATTTCTATTACTAATTATCCATTATTAACCTGATAAACTATCTCTGTAGTGAAGAATTCTGTAAAAGTATAATAATAATCAATCAAAAGATTGAAAATTCAATTATTTATTTGTAAACTAATGCACACTCACTTTATGAGGAAACTGCACCTCTGTTACACCAATGATAGACCTCAATATCGAATAAATACGTAAATATTATAAATGGACATGTGAGCGCATGATCTTAAAATCGATAGTACTTTCATATCCAGCATCTTTGATAACCCAAAAATGGATCTCAATAATGAAAATATTTGAAAAACCTTAATATTCATACTCAAATAATAAATATTTAACTCCAAATTTTATCTTTTGATTTAAAATATTTAATATGTGAGCGCAGGATCTTAAAATCGATAGTATATTCACATTCAGCTTCTTCCATAACCAACAAATAAAAATAATAATCTCAATAATGAAAATATTTGAAAAACCTTAATATACATACTCAAATAATAAACATTTAGTTGACATCCGCATGATGGTATAGAAGGATCAATCTAATTAGGGATTGATAAATTATTTGTAAGAATAAATTAATATACAAGTGGCAAATAATTTATCAATTCCTAAATAAATATTTAACTCCAAATTTTATCATTTCATTTAAAATATTTAATATGTGAATACGGAATCTTAAAATCGATAGTATATTCATATTCAGTATCTTCCATAACCAAACAATGAATCTCAATATTGAATGTATTTGAAAAAACTTAATATTCATACTCAAATAATAAAAATTTAACACCAACTTTTATCATTTGATTTAAAATATAAAAATCAAATCATGACTTTTTACTTTTTAAGGCCATGAATGACTTTTATTTTCAGATGCCAAATAAAATAATCTTATCTTGACTTTTATTCACTTGGAGAGCAAAATAAGAGAGTTAATTTCAATCCCTGGTTATAATTGAAATGGAAAAGTTTGCAATTGAAATGGAAATGGTTACAATTGAAATGTAAAGGGTTACAATTAAAATGAAAAAGTTACTATTCAAATGGAAAAGGTGGCTATTATTGATTTGGAAGAGGTTAAATTGACTTAAAAATGCTGCGTTCTGAATATTAATATTATTTTATAGTAATACACATTTTAAGCTAGTACTAGATTGTTACCAAAGTCCTTGTGCATTAGTATAGCTTTATTTCAGAAACATTATTGAATACTACTTTACAAAGTAAAGTCCATTGTTTCTAAATACTTCCAACTACTTTCACCCATCTTTCTGCCAGTAATTGGATTTGATGCCGGTACCACTTCTTTGGATTTGATGCCGGTACCACTCCTTTGGATTTGATGCCGATACCACTCCTTTTGGATTTGATGCCGGTACCACTCCTTTGGTTTTGAGGTAAAGAAATTTTCACATCCAATGTTTACGTCCTCGTAATTGTCAAAGATCCGACCTTTTAAATAATGAGCCATTTCTAAACAAACCATAATCTAATGGTGCAATATCTGAGCTATACCCAGGATGAGGCAGAACCTTGCAGTTCTGATAATTTTTCCTTGGTCAAACAAGAACGATGTGCAGGGGTATTGTCGTGTTGCAAAATGGCTTGGTTCCTGTTGACCGAAGTGGAGTATTTGGCACTCAAAACTGCATAAACTCTGTCTAGCTGTTCACAGTAAAGGTTTGAGTCACTACTACGGCCGATAGTATTAGTACGGCCGATTACGAGTAGTTGCATGTGGGTTCTCACACATTCAAGAAGAACGTTACTATCAAAGACCGATGGGCGACCTGATCTGGGTTGTGCAGCAGTATTTCAATGGATAATTGACTCCTTTAATAACACAAATTTCTTCAGTAGCTGTCTTTGCACTTAAACCTTTTTTTCAGTAATGTCTCAAAAGACTGCGAATCACGATTTTTTCTTCTTACATTGCACGTGCATTTTAAAAAAGTAAACAGCCCAGTAAAGCCAACTTAATTCACTAGGAATTAAAGGATTAGTCAAAGTAAACATTGATATAAATAGTTGAAACAAAAACATTCTTATAGGATAATTATGAGATGACATCCTCATGATGGTATAGAAGGATCAATCTAATTAGGGATTGATAAATTATTTGCCACTTCTATAATTTTGTTTTATTGAAAACTAGTTTCGAATGTTATACATATTATAAGCATAAGTCTCAGGCATTGTAATAATTTTAAATTAATCCTTAATTTATGAGTTTTAGCTTGATTTTTAAGTAAGCAATGAAAATGCAAATGTAATTTTTTTTTTTATACTTATGATTTGGATAAGAACATTTGACTAATAACACTTATGTCCATGGTAATTCTGGCTTATATAGAATTCTTTGAGGTTTGTGGAGGTAAATATTTTGTTTCTTTGGATTGAAGAGGTAAAATATTTCTTAAAATTATTTTTGAGTTATCTAATTTTTTTAATTTTTTTTTGTTTTTTTACTGAAAGAGACATTCTCAAAGGATCAGATAAAATTATTATGAAAAAAATTTAGTTGTCAAGAGTCAACTGTATATATTTTTTTATTCTAATTACTAATTTATGTTGTTAATGTAACTGATAAATTTGCCAACTAAATGCTGAATTATATTAATTTATTTATCTTCTTTTATTGTTCATTTTTTCCAGCATCTGGTGGTTAGGGTGAAAAACATCTCTTTGATTATTGATGAAAAATTATTATTGAAATTGATTGCCTTTGTTGGTTGGAATACAAAGGAGGTTAATGAACATGCAGACGAGAGTGATTTTGAAACTCAACGTATTCTTGCTGAGGCTTCTTCTGTACATGCAAAGAGATATTATTTTGGAATATTAAAAATCCTATTTACACAAGTATGTATATCTAGTTAGTTGGATTTTAAATCATTATCAATACTCTAGGTATTTAAAACTCTTAACAACCTGCCTAATTTTACCAATCATTAGTATTAAACTAATCATAAAACACATTGGTTAGATAATTTATTTGTGTTTTATATACATTGTTGTTTATTCTTTTAAAACAAGACATGCTTAAACTTCAAAGTCTCTGGAATTTTATAATTTTATATTTTTTATTTTTGACTTATAGCTTTTATAATTTATAATTTTTGTGTAAACCTTGGAAATAATGTCAGTAACTTTAAATTTCATTGTTCAGTGAATTTCAACCCAACTCTTTTTAGTGATTTTGATCAATACATCTAATCTAATCTCCATCTCTAAACATATTAATTATTATATTTTAATATGATAATGATTTTGGTGATATAAATAAAATATAAGGGGTAATAATTTTGTTCATATATAGAGCTTCAAGTATTTGTGATCTACAATATGTTTAAGAAATAAAATACAAGAGAAAATAAAAACTGCAAATACTAGTTGTTTTTCTGTCATAACAATACTTGGTTCTCGTCTTCTGTCTTAAATCTTTATAGTAAGAATGTACTATGTTGTTATACTTCTCACTTTTCTGTATGGATGGTAACTACTCACATTAAGATAAGAATAACATGTAAAGGTTTTTGAAAATTAGATATATCAAATATTTGACTTGAAGAAAGATAGGGTTGACTGGAGAATTTCATTGACTTCACAACACAAATTACATGACCTCCACAGAATGAATATAATTGGTTTAATAGTGTTACATTCTAAGTCTGATTATTAAATTATTGGTTGACTTTGATGTTTGTGCTTGATTTTTGTTTTAGGTAAGACTGAGTTTTATAACATGCCATAAATTGGATCCAGAATTGCAGCTTATTAAGCGACAGTTAGGCTTTACTGTGATAAAATTTGAAGATGCCAATGTGGAATTGCAACCATTCTTTCGTCAACATTCCTATGAAAGTAATCAAATCTTAATAAATTCCATCATCCAACATTATAAAGATGTAAGTCACTTTTAACTTCTGCAAAATTCAATTTAATAGTTCTTTTTTTCAATTTAATACTGGTTTGTTATTAAATTTTATTAATATTTGTTAGGAATTAAAATGGCAAGCTGGAATTATTTTGGGTTCTGTTGATTTTCTCGGAAATCCTATCGGATTTGTCAATGATCTTTCTGAAGGTGTGTCTGGTTTGATATATGATGGAAATGTTGGCGCCCTTGTTAAAAATGTTGCTCATGGATTGTCAAATTCTGCGGCTAAAGTCACAGGTAACATTTTTCTTTATTATTATAAATAACTAACAATCTAATTTATTCAATGTTGTTATTTATATCAAGGTCTGATACATGTATCTCTTTCTATTTATCTTTGTAAGATGTATGCATTTAATTGATTTTGGTGATCTTGCTTTATTATTTCATATTACAGTAAAATATAAATAAAAGATGTAAACATAAAACGGAAATTAACGTTAAGGTTAAAGAAATCAACCATTAAAGGTATTGTTTACTGCTGTAAACCTTAATTGTCTAGCTACCTCCATGGCAGCATCTGAATCAGAAAGTCAAATATTTTTGATTGATGCTGAGCTGTGGGTTATTATTA
This sequence comes from Rhaphigaster nebulosa, assembly GCA_948150685.1. Lineage (NCBI taxonomy): Eukaryota > Metazoa > Arthropoda > Insecta > Hemiptera > Pentatomidae > Rhaphigaster > Rhaphigaster nebulosa. The sequence goes on from OX411308.1 coordinate 37,016,714, forward strand.
TTTTTTTAAATAAGCTAATAATCTTTAAATTTTACTTTAAAATCCTTTTTGACAAAAATTAAAAAAAGTTCAATTGTTTTTCCCTGAAAAAGCAATTTTTCTTTAGTTTAAAAAACATGATGTGTCTAATGATATAGGTATGTTTGCATCATTCTGATAGATTAAATATCTGGTGTGCCAACTAAACTTTCCGTAAGGCTTTGGGTGCTAAGTCCAATACAAAAATTATTTGCTGTATCTTCTCTAATATTGGTCCGATAAGGAATTTTATTATTATTATTATTTATTTTTTAGTTTAGCTTTGTAGACCATTTAAATATTTTTCAAATAGCGTCTGGAATGTTCCAGAGATGTATAGTTTTTGTGTTATCTGAAAATCTAAAAAAAAGTATTCAGATTTCCATAGGAATATGCGCAGAATACTAATATACTATACAGACACATGGCTACAAAGCCCAATATGCTGTATTTTTGCTAATTCTGGTCCAATTTTTATTTTGATTTATAGAGAATTTTAATTACCTTTGAAATGATTACATATGTAATCCAGCTAAAAATGTAGACTTTTTGAAGTCTAAAATAAATAATCTTAAAATAAAGAAAATAATCTTTTCTTTTCTTCATAAATTTTTCCCTGATTTTAGCCGGTTTGGCATGACAGTGTTTGAAAAATACATTTTTCAACTATTGCGTACAGGATACCTGATTTGGCACACAGGGACAGGACCCTATAAAACCAAAAAAATAGCAACAAGGTCGATCCACCCGTTCAAGAGATAAATGTGGCACAGACCCATAGATAGAAAGACCAATGGCCAAAAAAGCGTTTTTATACTCAGAGGGCTTGGAGGTGCATAGATCCGTTAAAATGCACATTGAAAATGTTACCTAAAATTATTTCCTTACAAAGTAGGGGTAGGAAAGTAAAAAATAATGGTTAGTAATAACACTGATTAGAAAACAAACAATAAATTTCATTATTCAGTTTGGGTAAACTCTCCCCACTCCCTTCACTAGCTTACTTCATTGAAATCGATTGGATTTTGTCTACTTTTGAGAATCAGAGCATGTTCATATTTTTTTATTTTATTTATTATTATTATTATTATTGCTAATTCACATTTGTGTAAGAACTTAAGAAGTAGAAAATTTCTATTTGTACATGTAAACTAATTTTGCACTAGAAATTTTGAAGAATGTGTTATAAATTTGATTAATTATTATCATACTAGAAACACTTGGAGACGGAATCGGTAGAGTTATTTTGGATGACCGTCATGAAGAGATACGCCAGAGGATCAGGACAGTGAAGTCAGGATCAAGTGGGGAACATCTGGTAGCTGGTCTGAAGGGACTTGGATTTGGCTTACTTGGAGGTGTTACCTCTTTAGTTAGGCAAACATATGATGGTGCTGCATCAGATGGTTTTCAGGTCAGTAGAACTTCTGAACTCTTAAAAAAGGTAGAAATATTAAACTATGTAACTTATGTAGAAATATTTTTAGCTGTATATTAGTAATTTATGTAATGCCGAAATCAAATAAATCTACCATCTCTAAAAAAAATAAGTATTTTAAATTCAACTGTATTAAATTGAGCATTTAACTATTTAAATTGTGAATATATGTAAAATATTACTTTTAATTAAAATAAGTTTGGAAAATATTTTTCCTCTAGTTGTGAAGCACAAAGAAATTTGAATATTATTTACATAAGGGTTCTACTTATGGCTCTTATTTAGAATAGGACCTCCCAATCAACTTGAACTTTATGATATATAGATAGGCCATTAAGAATATTCTTCCTATCCTCTACTATTTTTGTTGGATTTTCATGTGCCATGATTCCTGACTCACAATGTACTTTTTTAATTACTTGGCATAAAAGACCGGTAGATTTTTGAATAAATTTTTCTATTCGTATTCTAATTGTTTTTATTTTCCCATTTTTACATTGTTTATTTGACAGAAAAATGTTTATTATTAGATGTCTGTACCATGTGAGTTTGTTATTCCATACGATTCTCTTTGGAGGTTTCTAGCTGGAATATACTCTGATTGTGATATTTCTTTGCACTCTATTTTTCCTTCCATTTTTACAAAGAACCTCTATTGTCTGTAACTATAACAAATATAAATGTATCAGACATTTTGTTAGGGTCCGCATTCCTTTGAATAAGTCAGTATGGGTAGAAAATTATTTTTTTATATAGCATTCTTAGTTTTCTTAAGACCTTTTTAAATGATCAAATAAATTAGATTTGATAGGTGTTAATTTAATTTCTTTTAAGCAACTAGGTTAGCAAAAATTTAATCTGATTGGTTCATGAATTGAAATTATTGTTTGTGAAAAAAAAAAAAATCCTTTCATATTTGACAACCATTATAATAATAATTCATGTTAATTTGTTGTAATATATGAGAATCTACTAGATTTGAAATGACGATGGAACTTCGCTATGATGCGCGTCAAGGAGAAATTAAACCACCCATTTTTTATAAATTTATTATATTTTAGAAAAATGATTACCCCCTTTTATATTCCATTTCATTTAATTAAACACATTTTTAACAACATTTTGGGCTTATCTTTGCCCATTTTCAAGTTATCTAACACAAAACATTGCTCATCAATTACAAATCATATAACAATTTCAATTGTTCAAATTATTATTAAATATACACATGTAATCAATAAATGAAAACATTCTATGTACAATGGTAATTATTAAATTACTCATATCTCCATTAAGTAAATTCTAAAAGAGAATTTGCCAAACCAATAGTCAAATGTTATAAACTTTAATCTATTACCTTTTATCTGCCGCTTCAAAATCAATTTTTATCAAATCTTTGTCATTATTATTTCATATTTGTTTAAGAAAAATTCTTATTTGTCCATTTAATAGTTCTAAAATAAATAAACCAACCAGTTTATGGAGATATCTGTGCTATAGCGGAGGCAAAATATATAAATCTGGAGAACTGTACAAACATGTATTCTATATATGATCCTTAAATACATATTGTTGGGAAGACTGCGGCTAGTTGGCATATATTTTGGTTTTTGATTTTTTTGGGCAATACTTGGAGATATTCTGGCAAATGCGATGGATTCATCAACAATAATGTCATAAAGAACATTGTAAAAAAATATTTTGTTTATAGATACACACTTAGCTAATTTGTGTTATTGTTTCCCAAAAGTATCTGTTATTTTAAGTTGCTCTGTTATCCTCTTTTGCTTCTCCTTTGTGTATATTAGAAAAATGCTTTGTGTATATCAAATAAAATTTCTACATATCAAAAAAAAAATATTTTCATTTAAAAAAAAAATGAATTGTGGGTAAAAAGTTCCCATAGATTTAATTCATTAGAAGAAATGTAAATTAAATAAGAAAAATGTTGTTGCTCACTTTCTCTGTGCAATAGATATTCGGGGAAGGCCTTGTTTTGGAAGATATTAGGTACAGTTTAATAACACTTCCCAAAAGGGATTCTTTACATTTTATCTTTATAAAAGATATAAATTTAATTTGGAATGATACTGTGAATGGCCCCTAAACAAAAATCATTTCATATATAAAATGATTCACATAAGTTGAACTTGGTTAAAGCAGAGAAAGTTGAATGTAAAATAAGGGGGTGGCAAAAAAAAATAAGAAATTACAAGAATATCACCAATGTAGTACTGGATTCCTTCACTTAGTTTTTTGTTCTACGGTGTGGAAACAAAACATTATATCATCTTATTTTGGACTAATCAGAGATTGGGATCATGGCTAGATCCGCGCTATATCCTGTATGTATAGCGAGTTGCGCTATAATGAGGGTACACTGTATGTCTGAAAATCTCAAATATATCCTCTTATTAATACTTAGATAGCTTAAAGATTACTTGAACTTTCTGATAATATTTCTAAATGATTGAAATTATTTAACACATAACAGTCACTTTATTTTTATACTTATCGGTTTTTTAACAATTAAACCTATTTTGAAAGATCTATTTATTAAGTTTATCAAAATTAAAGTGAGCTGCAATTATTCCTTATAATTTTATTCAGCTTTCTAACATCAGGACAAACGTTTTGTGGCAATTACCACAACCTCAGGATCCACATCTAAACATCAAATGATACATATAAAAATAAAATTAAAAATATTGCACCATCTACATCATACAATAAATAGTAATATAAAATTCTAACCAAGCAATTGTAGTTTATCATTCCAGGCTCAGCATATTACAAAAATCTGCAAAAATGTTCCTTTTAAAACAATTTTTATATCCATATGAAGTTATATTTTGTCATATTTTTCTTCCAGTTATAAATTTAAAACTTTACTAGGAACAACTTACAGAAAGCCTTTAGTTTTCACTATCACTATCATTATAGAATGGCTAATCATATTTCTTTATCCATCCTATTTTCCCTCTCTATACCTTTTATTTTTACCAATATTTAAATTTTGCTATCAATTCTTTGTAGTTGAGTTTAAAAAAATAAAATTATAAAATAATTGTAATTTTAGTCAAATAATTAATTTATTAATTATATTCGCATAGTAGTAATAGTATCTGTCTTGAAGCTAACAGTATTTTTAATGTTTTTGGTTATATATACTAATATTTCTATTTGTTTATTTTTCTCAGCTATTATCATTAAATCATCTATGTATTTTTTAATCAATAATGGCTTAGTTTCTAATTTTTGTAAGCATCGGTTAATTAAGTCATTCATAAAGAAGCCACTAAGATTAATGGACATTATTCCTCCCATTGGTAATCCATTTAATTGTTTATAATATTCGTTATTAAATTTTTAAAAAACAAACATTATTAATGCATAATTTTATGCCTTCTATGAATATTTGTTTTTCTTTTATATTAATACTATCCTTTTCAACGAAGTTTCCAACGGAAATACACGTTTCAAGGTCCCCTGAGTCCAAATAATCAAGTCTCGCAAAATGGTCTGTTTGTATGTGAACAGTGTAGCTCAGAAAAATTAGAAACTAAGCCATTATTGATAAAAACGAAAAGTTGTATGATAATGACATTATATATTTAAGACAGGCACATGCATGTGATGTTACAGCAACTTTTTCGTCAAAATCAACTAACCGGAAGTGCCACTTTTTATCTATTAATTTTATTACTTTATCCAATGGTACATTTGTAAATTGAGGTTTAACATCTAAGCTTATGATTTCTATTTTTTTATTCTGTAGATTTATATTATTTAATATTGTTTTGAATTTTATCTTCATTGTTATTAAAGTTATTTAAAGATGGGTTTAGAAATTTTGATAAAGCTTCTGTTGGACCATTGATATTATTTATTTTTGGTCGTAAATTATGATTGGTTTTATTTAGTTTTACAAGTTCATGAATCCTTGGTGTAGTTATGTCAGTTATTTTTAATTTCTTTTTGGTATTTATATAGAAAGCTGAATAAAGTTATAAGAAAGAATTATTGTTCATATTAACCTTGATAAAAGTATGTGTTCATTTCATGTTGGATGTTTGCAGGGTCTTATATCAGGCTTAGGGAAAGGCCTGGTTGGAACTGTTACCAAGCCTGTTGTTGGTGTACTTGATTTAGCTTCAGAAACTGCTACTGCTGTCAGGGATTCTAGCAGAAGGTATTTTGATTTATTTATTTATTATCACATAATGTTGTGCTGAAATGTAAATTATACACAGCAACAATAATGCTATTGATCAATGTATGGGCGTGAAAAGAAGATATTAAATGCTGATGAAAGCACAACACCCTTCATAGTATATGATTCATATTGATGTATGTTTAATAAATTAATCATACTTTTTATTTATACTTTCATAATTTTTATATTTATTTTTTTGTTTTGCTAAATTAAAAAAAATAATTGCAGAATGAATTTATTACTGATATTTAATGTAATCCAAAACAAAACACTTAGTAAATAAAAAATATATCTTTCAGTTCTAGTAAGGTAATCCCTAAAAGGAAAAGACCTCCAAGATGTGTTACGAGTCCATCTGGCTTCTTGCCTCCGTATAGTAAAAAGCAAAGTCAAGGCCAGCAATTCCTTTATTCAATAAACAACCGAAAATATTCTGAACTGTAAGTATAGCTCCCAGCCAGTCTAATTTACGATTTTTATTTACAGTAAATTTTATTCCACATTGTATACTGTATTGTATCGGTTGTCCGGAAATTAATGCAAGTTGATATAATTTTGAAATAAAATAAATGATGCGGAACTATTTTAATTAATCAAAATACACTCCATTACTGTCGATTCATTTCTGCCAATGTGTTGGTAACTATTCCATTCCTCTGAATAGAATGTTGAATCGTTATTATTAACAAATTCTGAAAGTGCATTTTCTAACAAATTTTGATTAATAAAATTTTTACCTTTAAAAAATCGGCCCAGATGTCTAAAAAAAAATGGTAGGCCGTAGGTGAAAGAACTGGAGAGTAGGAGGGGTGAGGCATAGTCTTGTTTCGGCCAAGAAGTGCAGCGCTAACTTCATAACTAAGATTTTTTTGGAGGCCGTTTAATGCATGACGAACCCAACTTTCATGCTTTTACCTTTCCGATTGTGTTGAGGTGGTCGGTGATGATCGATTTGCTAACTGAGAGTTTTCTGCAAGTTCTTCAACAGTTATTCTGGGATTTTCTTCGACTAAAGCTCGGAGAACATCGTCATCAAGGGAAGAAGTCCTTCCACTACCATCTTTGTCTTCAAAGCTGAAGTCTCCCTCTTGAAATTTTTTTAATCATCGTTGAACGGTGCACTCACTCATACTGCCTTTGTTCTAGACTTCATTAATGTTTCTGTCCGTTTGGGCCCCATTCTAACATGTGTTTAAACTCATAAAACAAAATTATGCGAAAATCACGCTTTGACATCTTAGTAAAAACTGAATTATTTCCAACTAGTGGAATGCTACAAAAGATAAAAAACATTTTTTTTTTGGAAGAGGATTAATAAGTATTGACACACATACAAAAGAATAATCCCTCAAACTTAACCTGTTTGTTATATAGAGGGGTAAAATAAAGAAAACATGAAATCCTGCATTATTTTCTGGACAACCCAATAAAAATATGGATTGTTAAAATAGCTGAAATAATATCTCCTGCCTTCACTTGTGAAATTAGCTATAAATTACTCTGATTGCTTGTGAAAATGAAATATTGTAAATATTTTTCTTCTCCCTTAATCATTATGAAAATAAAAATATACTTATCCACTAGAGGTTATAATGGTTATCAGTAAGGGTTGAATAAAGTTTAGTATATTACAACAAAACATTGTAAGTTTTATGAATTGTAAGAATATTAGTATAAATGGTTTTAAAAAAAAAAATAATAACTGTATTCATTTAATTTCCAGGTTCATGGCTTATGAAATATTGAGAAGTGGAAGTGAAGACTTGAGGATCATTATATCTAGTGAAAATGTTCGTGTCTTTAGTTGTAACCCCAATTCCAATGGCACTACAATTATTGTGGAGAGACAGCTTGGGTATGTTTAGAAGAAAAAAAAAATCCGTGAGCAGCAGAGCTCCGTCACTAAAGTCATATTTTCACTAAAATCCAAAATATTAAAAAAACGGGAGAGTGAGAAAAAAGTTAAGATCCACAAAAGACAGTTCCCTAACATACCGAAATTTACCAATACTTTTATTATATTTTTTTACCTCTCCGCTGACCTTAGATACAGAAACCCTAGATACCAAATTTCAGCTCATTTGACAGGCCAGTGGTGGCCGCTGGGGTTGAAATAGCCATATCTTTGCTAATACTGGTCTGATTTCGATGAAACTTCTTTTGTTTTATTGGAAGAAACCTAATAAAATCTGTTCTGCCTGGAACAAAACCCCTACATTCCGAATTTCAGCTCATTCAAAGGGGGCCGCTAGAGGTGCTCAAATGTAGCTTGAAAAAAAATATACATGTGCAACATCATAATTTTTTTTCAAGCTGCATACACTATATATAAATATCAGACAACTCCAAAACTTCCATAATCGTGCTCTAGGGGCTATGAAAAGGATAGAAAATCCCCACTGCTGACTTTCGACCCAGTGCAATAGTCTATTTTATTCTGGGAAAATATGACTAATTATTGAGTTTATTATATTATAATAATTTATTATTTATTATAATAATTTCCATATTATCTTATATTGAATAATTTTATTATTTTTATTATTGAAGAAAATTTCTAATAATTAGAAAATAATTATTAGTAAAACAATTCAGAAGACCATGAGATTTAGTTTGTGTTTACTTTGGAGCAACTAAAGAATATATAAAAAAGAAATTAGGTGGAAAATACAAATATAAAATTGTTTTAAAAATATTGAATACAAATGGAGGCTCATCATAATTGTTTTAATTAAATATGGTTTAATTGTTATCAATTTAATTGTAAATATAGTAAATATAACTATATTTAAAATTAATGTAAACAGATCTTTATATTATTAAAAAAAAAATCTGGAGGGTTATGAAAGTTGAAATTATTTACTTTTGAAGTAATACTTTGTCATTAGTATGTAGTTAAAGCACTATTTTAGAGAATAATTTATATATTTATTGGAACTAAATAATAATTTGTTCTTAACTTAATATTTCACACCAATCAGTGTCTGGCTTATACTCATCCAGTGTTCTTATACAGTAACACTAGTTAATTTTCAATTCATATACAAAGTTTCTTTTTCGACCATATTTGTTGTTTAATATTATTTAAATTAATAATTACAAAATTACCTAACGCAAATCAATTTATGTCTTGCTTACAGCTTGTTTATTTTGTTATTTTAAATGTTGAATATTTTATTTCAAATTATTATATTCATTGCATTGGACCATATTCCACTTTATGAAGCTATCAAAGATTGTTATACAGCTTAATCTCAATGCCATTTTTCGATTGTTTGAAATGTTGTAGAGAATTAGAAGACTGCAGACCGTTGGTAATATCTGGGAGTAGTGCCAATGCAGGTTCTGTCTTTTATATTGAATTAAGGATGGTAGATCAGGGAAACTCTTCTCTAATTGCGCAAGATGGAAAGGAGGGACCTCGAATAAGATGTGATTCAGAGGCAATAGCTGTATGGGTATGTCTTTAATGTTTTAAGTTTAATTGTTGTTCTACATTAACAATTCTTTTCATGCAATTCTATTATATCCTTTTTAACTTCCTTGGTTACCTAAGTTCAAACATTTTACTTCCTCAAAGTCACAGGAAGTGACTTGCCGAAAAAAAGCTTTTCAAAATCTCATTTAATCTCTTTATTTAGTCATTCAAGTTGGTTGGAATGTGTAGTGGGTTAATTATGAGTCATGAGGAAGGTGAGAGTTAAGACAAAAACTCTGTTTTGGATTGATAGGCAATCTAAGTTCATTCCATTGTATTATTATTGGAGAAATTCAAAACCGATCTTGAGCAACATTTTCTCTTTTAAAAACCTTCAAATTTTTATGAAAGATGGTACTATATTTATTATTGTGGTACTTTTGATAAATTTATTTTAAAAATTCTTATTTTTATAAAGGAATCAATATTTTTCTACAATTTTTTTTTTTTTTTTTTTTCAAAATTTCTCTTAAACATCATTTTTTTTTTTCAAAAAACTATTGAACTGAATTTTTATGAAAATTCATATTTGGTCATTTTTCATAAAAAAGGAATAGGAATGTCGAAGTCATAAAAAATTAATAGAAAAAATAGTTGAGGAAAAGTTTAGATGCCACAGATCAATCGTTTTGTTATTTTAATGTTCTGTTCCAGGTATCCCAACAAGTGAACTATGCAAAAGAGCAATTCATTGAAAGGCAAAATACGTTAGTGCCTACTGAGGACAATTTGCTTGAAGATTAAATCTGTTGCTAAGAATTGTTTCATTCATACTTACTATTTTATGCACCATAGGAGATTCAAGGTGTGTTGAAGAGGTTGTTATTGAATCGATAGCAGTCATGTACAATTACTCAACGATAGTTATTTTATTGTAATATGTATATAATTTGTGTTTATTTTTAATGAAAATATTAATTTCTGTTTTGCATGATAGTTTTACTCTTATTTGTACAGCTAACTTATTATTTAAAATACCTCATTGTACACTACTTATTTTCAAAGTATTTTTGTAGAAATTGAAAAAAATTGTAGTGCTCATAGGGCACACCTTTTCTGTGATATTAAAGCATAATTAATAAGGATTCATTTTATTTTAAATGCTCTTTCTCAAAGAAACTTTTTGTCTTGTTAAACAAGTTCTCTTTTTCTATTCTTTATTTATTTTTTATTCAACCTTTTATTGTTTGTTTTTTATAGTTCGAGCATTTACTTTTATGAAGGGTATATTTATTGAGATGCATTTAATGTTTTCTCGCCTATATGTTGTATGTTTTTCTTAATTCCCAAAGATAATAATCAGTTCTTAGTCACTGGACTGATATTTAATGTTACCACTGGCTTAGTTGTAAAATTCTTTTTGGCTTCTGCTTCATAGCACAATTTATTGGACTGTATAATAGTGAAATTGTCATTTTTAATCTGCTGTATTTTTATTAGATTTTTTTTTAATTCTTTTTTTATGAACATTGGTACAATTAATCATTGGAAAATATTTTGTTGTCATACAGAAAAATTCCATATTTTTAATTAAATCATATCTATATTTTTAACAGTACTGTAGTTATTTTATATTTAAAAAAAAATATATGATATACATTTAATGACAAAAGCAAAATATATATAAGTGGTAATGAAAAAGAAAGAAAAACATTTACTCAAAACTCCATTTGTTTCCTATATTATTAAATGGTATTTTAATTTTTGATGGAATTGAACAATGTTAAATTCTTCTTGATAGAGTATTTATTTTTCCATTGTGACTATGCTTTGATTCCAATAGATATTTTAAAATCTATAAATTTATATTTATCTATGAAACATTTTAGTGTTTACCAGATATAAGTTTAGAGATACTGGGTGATTCATGTTAATACATTCATCAGGAGGATAAAACTGTTGCATATTAAAATAAATCACTTTCTCGCCGTTTTGTTTAAATAATATTGTTTTAAAAATCAATGAAAATAAAGTTTGAATGAGCTGAGTAAGAGGTTCATTTAAAAATGCACCAGTGCTTAAGTGAATCACCTTGTTTAATTATTTAAAAGAAGGCTCAGATATTAACAGGGGTTATATATTATCTGCGAACAACTTGTAATTTTTTTTTTTTTAATAATGAAAGACTGAGATAGTTAAAATCGATAACTTATTACTAGTACTAATGGTGCTGTGAAGTAGTTTGTGATTTATTTTCATCCCATAAATATATTTAATTGTAATATAAGGTCTTGTTATAACATTTAAGCAATACAGTCAATAAATATATATATTAAAATAATGTGTTATTTATTTCTTAATAATGGCATTATCTAATGAATTTGGAAGTGCAAAACCGATAACATGGAAGGGAAGTCTGCTTTTCGACTGTCATTAAACAACATCAAAACACAAATTGGCTTGACCTAAAAGAGTTTAACCTCCCATTTATACCTCAGCCTATCTCTCCTCTACTCCCCTACTACCTAACTAATTGTCTTATGATTTGTAATTTTCTTGCCCTATAATTTAACAAGTCCATTATTATGTTGCGCTGCAACCCATGTTGAGTCCTGACATCTTCAATTTGTTGCCACCCTATCCTTCTTACTAAATTTGGAGATCTAACCCTCTGTGTGCCCTAAAGCTTTTCTGTCCTTACTTTGCTATAGAACCTCTACATCTCCCTTTCTCAACAAATGACCAGTTCAGCTCAGTCTTCTTAGTTCATTGACTGTCGATATCGGCTTCATCAAAAATATATATCACTGTAATGTTCTGGTATGTACTATATTTACTAAGCAGAAGTAGTTGAAAACTTTGTTTCCAAATGTATTATTTTTCTTCATACCAAATATTTTATGCAAAGCTGTATTCTTAATAGGTATTATTCTCTCAATGAAAGATACAATATTCTACATCTGCAAAGAAAGAGAAATATCTCTTTGATTTCAAACAACAGATTTTTAGACAGTTGTCCAAAACTTCTTGATACAGTGGTAACTTAAATGTTTTCAACTTTCCAATATTACAGATATTTAAATTCATCTACATTATCAAAAGTACTTTTCTCACACATTCATTACTGTTGTTATGGTCACCAGTTGTATTACAACTATTAGGTCTCAATAATGTTAAATTTTTATAATTTAGACAAAGGGTCTCCCAAGAATTTTTTTTTATGTACCTTTTATACTTTAGTCAAAGGATTCCCCAACAACTAACTATAAACAGATTTGCCCTGAAATACACAGTAAATTCAATATATAATGACTCTTTAATCTGCCAACAACTATCTCCTTTTTTCCAAGACAGATTATTTGCTTCACATTTTTTTTTTTTTCATTATGCCAATTATTGTATTTTATGGAACAATTATTATGTTTTCTATTATTTTACTTCTATTACCTCAAATATTTAAAATCAAACATCTAAATCGATGGTCGTTCCTTCTTTTTTATTTTATGAAGGAACTGTTCTGTTTGTTTCATAGTTCATTTATTAATTAAACTATTAATCAGTATTGCTTTCTACTTTAAAGTTTGGTTTAGATGAATAGAAAGATTATTTAATGAACAAAATTAAAAAAAGCAATATTTGTATATTTAATGTGGTAACTTAACAACATTCAAAGAGTTACATAGAAAATTACATTTTCTTAGTTGGTAAATTTCACTTTACAAGAAAGCATTTTTGTTACTTTTTCGTAATTATTTTATCACAATGATATCTATATCTATGATAATAAAATGGAAGATAAAAGGGAAAGCTATTCATTCAAAACTGGTAGTAGTGACTAAAATGTGATGGCCATTTACATTTTTGTTTTGAGATATGTTACATAATCTAAACACATTATAATTTATGTTTTACATAGTTTACAGAACTTATAAACAGTAAAGAACAATATTAGTTTAAAGTAAGCTATAATTGAACAATGAAGTAACTCAAAATAAGATTATTAGAATTTAGTATAATAATAGCATATTTTAAGGTATTTAATTTAATAGTATAGTTTCAGGTATGCTAAAGTATATTTGACTGGATCAACCAATGAACGTCTATTTTTATTTTAGATTAACTTTTTCCTTCATATTTGATCCAAAACAACATATGAAAAAATGGATAAAATTGAAATAGTCTTATTTATAAAATAGCGCACTTCAATAGTAATTTACAGGTGATTGTTGGGGCAATAAAAAAATTGGTTGCATTTATGTTTGGGAGAGGGGTGGGTGGAGTTAGCCCTTAAGTAAAAATAACAACAAAGAAACAAAAACTGTAATTAGACATGTGAGAAATTCAATTGACATTTTATTGAATTTAAACAATAAGAACGATTGTTACTTTAGTATGAATAGTAAAATCATATGGAAATTTTTTTTACAAACTCTGTTTTTGATGGAGCAGTGGTCATAGTGAAATGATACTATGTTCTCCAAAAAATAAAAAGAAACAATTTTGCTAAAGCCCGTTTTTTTTTTAATAAAAGAAAATTGAAAAGGAAATTGTGTAATAATTTTAAAAATATTGAAAAAAAAATAAAATAAAGTACACACTGTTTACTGTTTAAGGATCAGAAGGCATCATGCTAAATTATTTTTATTAATCATGTAACTTTAAAATTATTGTTGCATTTGTTAATTTAATTTAATTTTTATTTTGAATAAGTTCATAGAGATCTTTCTTTTTCAAATTTATTTCATAGTTTATTAAATCTTATTACTAGTTAGATCATTTTTGGGAAATAATCCATATTTACTAAATTTAGTTATTCTATTTAGTTTGATCTGCTAAAGCTTTTGTAACATTTTAAAAAATACTTATAAACAAATATACATTTAAAAAGTACATTCCATTTTTCAGATTGAATAATCATAATTTATGCACAGAAAATACATTATATTAACTTATATCTTAACTTTTCATTTATGAATCTTTATAAATGAACTGATGAAAGAGCTTTATCTGAGACTGTTCTGAGAATGAAGAAGTTGGTAGTCATTTAGAAGTTAATTGTTTATTATTATGATTCAAATTGACCAGTTTTTATTTATATGATATTAATAAAGATCAGACTAAAATAAAATTTAAATTAAGTCAAGGTGCTATTCTTTGTTGTATTTATGTTTTTTTCTCATAAAGTTTTTTTTAGCCATTAGTTAAAGGTTAACTGTACAACACAACCCCTGTTATTGCATTTTAAAGCTGAACATTTTTCAATTATAAATACAACTTTGCCATCCAGTATTTAGCATAATGGTCTAATCATATTTATAATCTATTGAAAAGAAAATTATATAAGTTAAAATCTGTTTTATCTGGATCATTTAGGCTTGACTATCTTATAATAATTTGTTGCAAAAGACTAATGATAAGCAAACTGACTGATAGACTGATAAGAGTAGATCCGTTTCCACCATCAAATCCAGAGCCAAGTCCTTGTTGGTTTGGTTCATCGATAGCATTGTCCATTGGTCTTGATGAAGGGAGCCAAGCATTCTGGTATGATCCTGAAACTTTCCATATTGGTGTTGCCTCACTGGATGTCCACGTAATACCTACAATTCGAGTATTTTTGTGATCAGATCTTTATAATTGTACTAAAATAAACTCAAAATGTCTGTTGAAACATCAGCAGAATAAATAAAACTGCATGATGAGATGTGCGTTTTATTTACTTTGATTGACACCTGACAAACTTATTCTGAATTTACTATATAAAGTCAACCATAATTTGCACATTAGCTGCATTACATCATTTGTACACAGTTTAGGTGAATGTGGTGCATTCATAAAAGTTCACGGTGATCATGGAAGTGGCCTGCTCCAAACCTAACTAACTAGGCCTACCAGAGACTAATTTTGCCCTTATGTGCTCTGCTTGGTTAAGATCTGGGGCTGGTCAAGAAGCTTGGTTTGTTTTCCTATGACACACTCAACTCTTCTGCACTAATTAAAAGAAGCATTGTCTTGTTAACAAATTATATATACTATAAAATATACATATACAAACACACACACACACAAACACACACACACACACACACACATATATATATATATATATATATATATATATATATATATATATATATATTCTTCCAACCCTATGGCCCCTAAAGACTTTCATCCGATTTCCATCTTCTCTAACCTTTCCAAACCCCTAGAAAGAATTTTTCAGGCACAAATTTCCAATTTCCTTGAAAAATCCAATCTACTCGCTCCTCTTCAGTGCGGTTTCCAATCCAGCTTCTCCACTCAATCCCCTCTCATCAAAATCACCAGTGACTTATGTACTGCTATGGACGAAACAAAAGTCAACCATACTAATCCTAATTGACTTCTCCAAAGCTTTTGATTCCCTGGATCATTCTATCCTTTAAAATCCTACTAAATTTAAATCAAAATCCTTTTCTAACAGCGCTATTGGCTAGTTTCAAACCTTCCTTTCTGACCGGACTCAAGCAGTTTCCATTCCTAATCAGCCTCTATCTTCTTTCCTTGTCCTGTCCTCAGAAGTAGCCCAAGGTTCAAGCATTTCACCACTCCTTTTCAATTCCTATATCAATGATCTTTCTAATTCAATCCACCCCCTATACGCCTACAACTTCCAAATCTACTCATCCTTTCCTCCTTCCGAATTATTAGTAGCATTTGGCAATATCCAGGAAGACCTAGATAGGATCAGTGCCTGGGCGAACATGAATAGATTAAGGTTAAATGCTACGAAAACTCTGGACATTGCAATATGTTCCAACTGCCTCTTTAGATCTAACATCACTTTCTCTACTTTAATCCTAAATGATCACCCCATCATGTTTAGTTCCTCTGTTAAAAACTTGGGTATTAATATTGACCAAGCTTTGTCCTGAAAAATCCAATATTACCCAAATTTCCCGATGGTCAGTAAGTACCCTCTATTTATTTCATCGTTCCCGATATCTTCCACAATCAACCCGTAAGCGTCTCCTCTCTTAGATGGTGGCCTCTCGATTGTACTCAAGGACAGATTGAAGCGAATCATGAATTGCTGTTTAAGATTTGTCTTCACTACCTTGATATGTCCTATCTTTATGAGGAGTTAAAATGGCTGTTCCCCTCCACCCGATGAAAATATTTCCTCGGATCTTTCCTATACTAAACCATGAACTCCCAGCATCCTTCCTACATCTACAGACTCCTACAATTCAAATCCTCAGTCCACTCACTGGCAACAAGATTGCACTTTTTTGACCTACAAGAATATCTCCATCTCATATATATATATATATACTAATCCAAATGTGGTTTAGGCCCCTGCTCTCATAGCCTCATTTGTAATGCCAATTAACAAGTTAATAAAAAACAAGTTTATAAAAAAAAATTTCAGTCACTATATTCAAGAAAGTAAATATTTTTTAGGGTGCCTAATACTTTTGGTTAAAGTTTTAGTGAGAATGGAATATAAACCAATGAATCTTCTTTTGATTAGTTATTTGATTGCTGTTATATTCCTAGAATTGACAATGCATGCAAACCAGTCAGATAAAAAGAAGGATTTAGTTTACTGAATCCCAAACAGATTTGTACTTTTGATGTTTCTAAGTGACATTGTGACAGATTGATTACTTTATCTTTTTACAAAAATCAACATATCTGAATCAGCCAAGCAAATTTATTGTCAAGCAGTAATTAAGGCACTAAAAATTGTACATACCTCTAGCAAAACTAGTTCTAATAGGATCTGGATCTGTACTCAGGCTTGGTGTCCAAGCTACACTGCTGCTTGTCCATTCAGACTTTGTCGAAGCGGTATTACTTGTTGTTGTTGCTGTTTAATAGCATTATTGTTAATAAATTTATACTTAAATTATCATTATTCAATTTAAACTGTTCTTCACATACATACCTTTAGTTTCAGTTATTGGTGTCCACGGATTTGTAATCCTAGTATGTGTGGTTTGCATCTGTGGCTGAGCTTGAGTTTGTGTTGTTCTTGTCGTTTCTGGACTTGGAGTCATTTGTGTTACCTGAGTGATTTGTGTCTGAGCTGGAGTTCTCAGTTTAGTAATTTCACCTTCATCTGATCTTCCCATTGTTGTAGTACTCTTATAGAAATCTAATCCTGGACAATCATCCTGATTTGGTCTGTAAAGTGAAAATAGCTTCAGCAAAATAAAATATATGACTTTAAAAATAGTCTAATGTGAATGAAAATAATGAATTTAAAATCATTACACTGTATAAATATGAGAAAAAATTGTTTATAAAAATTGTCTAATGTGAATGAAAATAATGAATTTAAAATCATTACACTGAATAAATATGACAAAAAATTGTTTATAAAAATTGTCTAATGTGAATGAAAATAATGAATTTAAAATCATTACACTGTATAAATATGACGACAAACATATTTCTCTTAACAGCTAAACTGAATTAAAATAAAACTTACATATAATTTGAACATTGGTCTCTAAGAAATGATAGAGCCTTGTCAAGCATTTGGCTCGAAAATGGGGTTGCTTCGGCATCACAAGTGCTTCTTGTTTGGTCTACTACACATTCTCGGAATATATGATGTGAACTGTAGAAAGAAAAGGAAAATATGTTTACTTACAAAAGAAGAAAATAAATAAATTGTTAAAATCTGGTTGTTTCACATGAAAAATAAATTTTTCAAGCTAATATTAATAAAATATGTAATCTAATTTATTAATTATGATTATATGATTATTAATGATTTACTAATTATTAATCATGAAATTTGTTAGGAAATAAATTTCTGGAAAGCAGTTTGGTGTCACATTGCTAGTTTAAAACTCTTGGCTGTTTAAGAAATTGTTCTTGGTTTTGCAAAGAGGTAATTGGTTACTGTTAATTATCCACAGAATAATTTCAGTTTTAAAACCTACAATGCTTTGGCATGGCCAATCTCCTAATGGATTATAATGGAGGGAGTTTTTGTTGACCGTATATGTATACTTAAAGGGAGAAGTTGGTCAGGGGGTGCGGTCAAAGAATTACTAATATTACTAATTGATTATAATTTGCTCATATTTACATTTTAAAGGTCTGCTCTAATTATTAATTTATTAATTTTAAAAAATGTTATTATATTCATTCCTATTTTAACTATCAACTAAATATGTTACCTAGAGTAAATATTTCATAAAAACATAAAATACAAATGTGCAGAGCGTCACTTTTATTTAGATTTATTTCAAAGGTGCTTACCATTCTACAAACCTGTAAAAATGTATAATATTTTTATTGTGCAGAGAATACCAAAGAAGTTAGTTTATCTAGTTAGCTAAAACACGCAAAAGGTGGGCTATATTAAATTAGTAATTTTTTATTCTAAGCAGTTTGAGGTGTGTTGAGGTTTAAAACAAAGCAATACCCTCTCCCCAGTTATAAGGAATTTAACACTGGTATACATCATTAGAAAGGTAAATAATACTGAAAAACATTTAACTTTGGTCAGCAGTATACTCTTGCTAGTTTTTACTATACTATTGCCCATCCAACCGGTCTTTATAGGTGCAAAATGTGGCAGCTAACGTTAAATGAAGTACAACATATTAAGGTCAGCAAAAACGAAGTGCTGAGTAGAATATATGGCTCAAAAAAGCTGATTTGTAAAGTTGTTGGAATGGATAAAAAAAGAGTTCTTAAAAGACTAATCAGTGCTGAACCGATGCATTCAAGGAGTAGACCAAGGTGTAGGTAGGAGTGTGTTAGAACTGACCTGTTATGAGTTATTATAGAGTTCAGTTATTTTTCATGTGATACGAACATTTAATTTGCATAGGTTGAAATTCTACCTTGTAGGAAGGCCTATTTGTAAATAGATTTTATAAATTAAGTTATAAGCGAAACTAAAAGTTTCGTTTAGAATAGTAAATATATAAATATAAAAATAGTAACGACTATCATTATTACTTTATAATTGCATTTAGAAAGATGAAATCATATCATGAATAACTATAATCATAGCAAAGTTGTACTTACCAACATACACTGGATTGTCCTGCTTCACCAGAAACTTGATTTACAAGAAGTTTATAGTGACGTCCACAGTGATTATCCTCTATCAGCATCATTTTCATGCAACTAGCATGCTTCATGTATTCTAGATTGAAAACAAAAACTTATATCATATTATTGTCAATGCACCAGTTAAAGTAAATGTAAATATTAATTTATTGTATAATTTGCACTATTGTTTGCCAAACTGGGTTTATGTATAAAGAAATATTCATAATTATTCTTTAAGTAGAACCGTTAAAAGTATTCATTCTAATAGTATAGGAGAAGAGAAAAATGAAAATGTTAATAAGTATTAAGGTTGAATGTATTAATACCAAGCAGTTATTAATACAAACACACATTGCAGGTTTGAGATTATTTAGTGTAGATCAATTACTAATGGTTTTCATCCAATTAAAAATAATAAAATAAAAAATCATTTTTATATTTATTAATGAACAGGACTTCCTTTAATTGGCTTATTTATCACTTACTTACACATCAAATTAATTTTGATGCTTCGGTGTCTTATCCCCATCATCAGAACATCAGTTTTTCTTTACTCCTACTTGTCGTACATTCCAATCTTACAATATCGTCATTAATTAATTAATAAAATTTTAGTGCTCAATATATTACTTACTGGACAGGAATAGCTACAGGAAGAAGATGGTTAAAAGATGCAGACACTCCTATAAAAATGTATAATGAACACTATAATTTTATTTTTTATTAATTAATGATAATGAAATTGAAGACAAATATGACAAATAGGAGTTAAGAAAAATTGATGTTCTGATGATGGGAATAAGACCCCAAATCATAAAAATTGTAAAGATGTGTAAGTGAATGATAAATAAACCAATTAAAGGAAGTCCTGTTTATTAATAAATTTAGAAATTCATGAAGTTCATTCATTAATATAGAATTCATTCACTTCTCTATAAATTAAAAATAAAAGATAAAAAATCATATATTCTTCCAACAGATGCTCTGACCAAGTGAATTAGGGCAAGGTTCTCAGAGTATTAGGCTCGGAGCAGAATGGTTCGATTCCAACCAGAGTCTGTTAATATGATATGAGCCCCTTGAGTCCAGAAAAGTAATCTGGAAAAAAAAAATGTTCTGGATCTTGTCTATCTGAGACTGATTTTAGGACATTTTTGTGATGACTACAATGATTATCTATCAGATTCTAATGAAGCATGTTACTTACATTTGTTTGTTCCAGTTGTTTATGCTGTTTAAAACGGTTTAGGTATATGAGTTGGGTCTCACTTTTACCCAATTTAACGGAAAACAATGAATTAAAATACTATGGCTAAGAAAGTCACACTTTTTGGATTTCAAAAATTTCTACATGAAGGTGATACTAAAAATGTGTATTTTAATCTTATGAACAGTTTAAAAAAAATAAATAAATTTTATCTAAGATTTATTTAAAAAATAAGTTTATGGAGGGGGAATGATGCAAACTTCAAAAAAGTGTTGTCAGGCATGGTACACATTCCCTGGTGTAGGTATCCTTTTAAGTTTCTTGGCTGCCTTCGTTAACTTAGTAATTTCAGGAGCACTATATATTTCTTCAAGTTCTTTTGTAATCTTCGTATCTCTTTCAACGTAATAATTGTCAGACAGTTTATTGTTGGGTACAGATGGGATTTTCGGTGGAGATTGAGTTCTTGGTGAAGTAGTATCAGGATATCTCAGCGCCGTTCCGTGTTTCCTTCCGAGAAGGAAATCTCGAAAGGGACCGATCAATGAGAGGATACCCCTTTCAACTTTTGCCATATTTGAATGTGTGCGCCACATGATTGTTTATAATAAGCCATCCTAACACATGTTTTACTAAAACCTGCCGAAAATAGTGACGTAGAATAAATTTATTTGAATAAAACTGAAAAAAAGTGCACCTATAGCTTGTAATCCACATGTGCAGATGATTCTGATTTTTTATGGCACTTGGTCCCCATTTTTCTTATTGGACAACAAGAAATACTGTAGCGGTTAATCTTGTCAATAAAGATCACTTCTACGTATCGATAAAATAAAATAAAAAATACAATAGGTAATTAAAATAACCGTAAACAACATAATTATGAAAATTTAATTTATTTAAATCGAAAAAGGTTGAATTTGAAATGGAAAAGATTTAATTTGTCTTGGAAATGCTTTAATTTGAATTGGAGAAGATTTTATCTGATTGGAAAAGTTTGAACTTGACTTGGAAATATATATATATATATATATATATATATATATATATATATATATATATATATATATATATATATATATATATATATCTATATACTAATTAAATCTATTCTATATACATTTCTTATTAAATAAATTGAAAATTCTGTAGAGATAAATCCATTTTTCGTAAAGCGTGTTTCAGTTTCACTTACAAAAACCTGGACTGATTTTGATGAAGGTTGGTATTCATGTTTCATATTGGCAGACCAAAAATTTGTATTGAGTCAATCAGCTCCCAACATCCTCTCTCGACTATGGAATGGAGTGGGAACTAATCATTGCGGTGTGAATAACATATCAATAAGCCCATATAATTCCTTCGGTTACATTGTATAATGTTCGAGTTTAGTGAACAAATAGGTATCACTGCCGAAAAGTTAATAATCTGATCACAGATCTTCCATTCTATGGCATATCTCAACAAAATTTCATATTTTGGCATATTTCAAAACCAAAATTCTGAAAATATTAGTAGATAAGCAGGAACAAAGTGGCAGATTTTCTAACCATCGTAAACAACCTTCATCTGCTATGTTGTTGAAAGTTTCTCCACAATGGGTAGGTTTTACAGATTTTAAGCCTTAGTCAAAAACAAAATATTGAAATTTATAAAGTAGTGAACTTACAACTTACCATTTCTATAGTCTGGAGACGAACAGAGCTTGTGGATTGAAGACACTGGACTTTCTACAGCTTTGTTGAACTCCTTTCTTCTAGACTCTGTGAAACATCGATCTGTGTATGTTTTTACGCATTCGACGAAGTAAGTCCATGTCCTACAACAATAGATTGATTTTTATTTATCTTGTCTGTATATTTATATTTATATTATAAAACTATTTTTATTAATTATCAAAAACATTTTTTTTATTAATTCTGATCTTCGTCGTTATCTTACAAGGCCACTATAATTAGAGAGAGCAAAAAATCAAATGAAAAATAATTTAAGGAAAAATAAAAATCTCGACATCGAAAAAAACTTTTATATCTTATAACCCTATCCATCCCAAGGGACGGAATGTACTTGCATATATATTTAAACACATTATTAAGTTGTTAGTGAAGTTGACGTCAAGGAACTTGATGTTGTGTAAGTGTGTCTTTTGACTACATAGTTCAGCCTTTGACATTTTTCACCTAAAGTCGTTAATAATTTCTAGCCTACTGACTGTGTCGTCATAGGGATGGTCTCATTTTATTTAGAAACAAAATAACTATAAGAAACAATATCGTACTGGGCTTAATTTGTGCAAGTTATTTTGGGAATATTCCGCCCCCATTTCGCCCCCAGAGAGGTTGTTCCCCGGAAATTTGGTTGGACTCTGCAGATTTCAATTTTGACTACTAAAACGAAGTTATGACGAAATGTTCACGAATGTACAAATTTTGTTGTTTAATTTGTCTATTTTATGTTTATTTATATGTACATATCAATATACATTCAAGAGAATTCACTGTGCAATTTGAGTCATGAAACTTAACAATAGGTTTTGCAGTTCGCTTAAAAAAATGTTACAAACCCTCAAACATACACCACATTTAATGCAATAATTTTTCAGTATTTTGAGCTCAAAACATTCACGGGATTGCAACGTGTAATTTGAGTTATCAAAATTATATACCTACAACCGGTCAGGCTAAACACACTGCCCTCCTTATGGCTGCGCCGTAGTCGAGTAAAAATAGGTAAAAGATGTTATTATGCTATTCAGGGTCGTGCGCAGAATTTTTTTTTTTTTTGGAGGGATTTCAATTTTTTTTTGGGTGGAGTGGATTTAATAAGAAGAAGGCCTAAAATACCTAAGACCTGAATGCCTAAAATCGCTAAATTGGGAGTATGTTTAAAGGATAAGCATGAAAATTGGTTCAAAATTATTGTAAAAATTACAAAAAATATTTCTTAAAATACAAACTTTATTTTTTTTTCGTACATTTGGGTGAAGATATAAATCACCCAATCTCTCTCCTTTCCGTATGACACTGATACTACTATACTCCATACTGTTCTTTGCGAATGTGAAACAAGGTTTATATTAACAACGCCTTAAAGGTAGAATTTCGCTGGTACTGCCCGCGGTTGCGATTGGCAGAGCTTGCCAATCGAATTACGCCATATCTAGACTGCCGAGCAGTAGCAAAATATATCCCTACCTATTCAGTCAAAGTAGTAGTAGTCTATCTTTAGGTTTTCGAAAATAAATGATCGAAATGATGGTAGAATGTTTGACCCGAAGGAAAATGTAGCTAGAGATATTAGGTATCGGCATCAACCCTCATTGTCGTTAGTTAGACCTCATTTATGTAATTGGAGTTACTCATTATAACAAAGACCTCCATTGTTATAAAAGTGGTGTTGATAAAAAGTTTAATAGCCTTGTAATATATTTTTTAAATGTCCATTTTCATTAGTGAAACGTAACTTAATCATTTCATTTTACTTATCGCATATTCCACTTAAAATAGTTTCCTTGTTAAAGCAAACGTCAATCATTGTGATAAATATTGAAAACAATTAACGTTAAATTGGTAAGTTCTAGGTTGCCTTATTATCTTTCTCTCTGAGCTGTCAATTAGTAATGTACAACTATTTTTATAAAATTTTATTAAACCTTTAATAATCATACACAGAATATATTTTTAATAACATTCAATGCACAATAAATTTTTTATATAAATTAAAATTTACTGTATTATTTATATTTATTCCGATTCTCAAAAAGAGACCGAGGATGGATTTTAACAACTAACGAGGAATCTCCTTGTTTCTAACATGTTACAAAATATTACGTTAGTCCTAACTTGTCGAATCGCGGAAATCATCGGAGGCTGTCTGTGTGGTTTTAGACTGAACCGTTCTATTATTGATCAAATATTTTTCTCTACGGCAAATATTTCAGATTAAAAGTTAATAATAAAGGACTTTATTGAATAACGATAAAATATCAATCTGCCCCGCTCATGGGCAAGGGACACACTGCCATACTTAAGGCTCTAAGTTTCCATTCATGCACTATATACAAAGTGAAAAAAAAACAGAATAAATTTATATATATATATATATATATATATATATATATATATATATATATATATATATATATATATATATGTATACACATATATAAAGATAAAAATAATTTTAAAATGTTTACATCTCAAATGAAATTAAATAGATAGATAAATTGCATAATTACAGAATAAGTAAAAAGCCAAAATAAGGAAAATTTTAAGTTAGATAAAAACAAAATAGGTCAACTTGAACACATTCATGCTTATGCACAATATTTACATTCTACCCTAGGGAACTCCGAACCAAGCTTTACCCTCTACATGTATAGGACAAAGCAGGACTCCAGTAGATCCCAGTGGAGACAGTGTGGGAACAAGAAACGTAGACATTCGGACTTGAGTGGATAAGCTGGCCATGGCCTATTAAATTACCTATTAATAATAGGTCTCAGGGCCACTGCAGCTTTAACCTTTGAGGAGGGTTAAAGGAATGGTTGGAGCTAGATAGGGATTGTGCTAAAGGATAAGGAAGATGAAAATTCCTCATTCTTGTGAAAGTTGAAGAATTTGTATGAAACAAGGTCAAAGACAACTGGAATATTGAGGTCGTCGGAAAATATTAGAATACCACGATGGTAGTTAATGTTCGTAATATAGATTTCAAAAAGGCTTATGATTCCATTGACCACCAGAAACTGCATATTTTTTAAATGCAGCAGTGAATACCAAAGAGCAGACCGGTTAACCGAGGAGTAGACTGGTTAACCGAAAAGTATGTGGGAGCTTAAACATAATATAGTATATGTTATGAGTTTTCACAATCCCAGCCGAAATGTTAATATTAATGCGGACTGTTAATTTTAAATGATGTTTGTTAATGCTCCACGCAACCGTTTTCACGAATTCCCAAAAAAACCCAAACTGAATCGGTTCGGTTCACTGTCGCAGCTAAACGCACTAGACGGACGAACAATTCACACCCAATGGACGTGGTTGATACGACTATTGAGCGTTTGGATCGTTAATGGGTATTCGGACGAATACGCACAAATTAAATTTCGCACGATTCAACTTCCAGTGGACGCGCGGCCGAATACCTTTTTTTCGACCCGTGCTGGTTTAGTACCAAGCGGATTAGGTTAGGTCAAGCCCTATATTACAATAACCCTTAGATCCACTTCACTATACAATAACATCCAATAATATTGTTCAGTGAAGCATTCTTATGAAGCAGCCTATTTACAAATTCCATTTTAAATTTTAAACAATTTAAGTTTAAAATATTCATACCTGCAAACCCTTTCGATGTCCCGTGGGTTGTCTGGATAAATGAGGTGGGGGTCTTTCAGGAGAGGGTCTGCCAGTTTTACACATCTTTGGTAATCTTGCTTACTGCACTGACAGTCACCACCTGGATTGATAAAAAATATCAATACAACTAATTAATGAATTATTTAAAACATTAAATAATATAAGTATTTAAATTATTCGTATCACAATATGACATGAAGTCTTGGTGATTTTCTTTGTGATGAAGGCTTTGAAGATGTGTTATCTCCGGTTTCGTTTTCTGTCTTGATGCTTGAATTGGCGAAACGTCGACTGTTATTTGCTACGCAAAAGGCTAGACTTTTTATTTTTTTATTTTTGTATTTAAACCTTTTAATTTATAATTTCAATACTAGTTTCTCATAGTTTGACATACTTTCTATGATTTTGATTTTATTTTATTAAAAAATTATTCCACGAATTTTACGTCAAATTCAGTTAGCAATCCAGAAAAAAATATAAATGTTTAGAAGAATTTTTGCGATGGAATTTTGAAAACTCTATATAAAATTTTGTATTCTTTAACTAAAAAATAAATGCCATTAATATCAAGCCCAAAAGTTTTTATTTACTCGTGTTACCGTTACACAATGTACTTTTTATCGCCCATATCAATACCACAGAAGATTATCTCTTTGAATTACATTTAAAATTTATTTAGAGATGCCAATTAATAAATATTTGTTTATGCTTTTGTCGTTAAAAATAAAGAAATAGTTTAAAATAAACATGCATTGTGGTCTTAAAATGCATTGGGTTTTGGCGATTTGTTTTTTCAGCGCTGAAAAAAGCACTACCTTTATACTTAGTCTTGAATTTATCAGAAAGGAAATACAAACAAATTGTAAAGATCTGTGGCAAATATATTGCTTTCTCAGACTATATTAATTAAATAATATCTTCGTTTTCCTTACCAATTGGACTATTGCCCGAAGATGCGTTCGAGACATACAATATTCAATACAAGTCATGAAACACCGATTACATCATACCCGCAAATTCTCAAGATTCGATTCCAATCAGTACTTAGAATTTTGTTCTTGACATATGAACCGCTCCTATCATCTGCACAGCGATTGTGACTAGCAAAAAAGTCAAACTTGATGAAGAGATGAAAAAGTAAATTGAAGTACCAGAGGAGCGTAATAGATATAGATACTGAAAGGAGCAGTAACGAAAATAATTTTGATTCAGTTTAAATAATATTATTGCAAATGTTAGTATAGGCTGATGTTGCAAAAAAATGCATGGTTTTCATGCTATGCAAGAAAAAACGAAATGTTAAATGTTTGAGCGCTTTTGCATTTTTCTTATAGTTCCGGGAAAAATTGAGGTGGAAAAGCTGAAATTCGTAATCAGCACCCTGAAAAACACAAAAGAGCAAATCTTCAAAAGTTTTCCAAAAATTTCTACCTAGACCCCTTTGTGGACCCCATTTGACTGGTCTAATGCGTAGCCGAACTTGGTCTTCCCTTGAATTACTAAATCGACACATTTTTATTTTGTAGTTTCATGGCCAGAAATTGTTACTGTTTTATTTGTCTCAGAATAAAGTTCTTCTATTCTATTATAAAGCATTTTGCTAGGATTTTCTTCCGAATTGACCATCTCATCGGTTCTGGCACTCTGAGAAAAATAGGAAATCATCCTGACTCATTTTTGACAAATAAATTCCTTCTGTACTCCCGTACTCATCTTTTCATTTAAAATTCAAAGAATTAATTTTACATGATTAACTGAAAATGGATAAATGGCATAATCGAGTCTATCAGAAGCAAATTTAATGAATCAATTTTTAAATCCAAAAGGCACTTGAATTTTGGATTATAATAAAATTTATTTCTTAAATTTCCCAATTTAATTTCACAATAAATACCACAATGAGTTGATATGAGTATTATTCTGTCATTTTTATCAATTTTATTTCTTTATAAAATATTTAAATTTATTACTATTATTTTTTTTTTTTTTGAGCTTACTGATGTGACATTATCTTTTCTCGATTATAATGACTTTGTTCTCTTTGAAGTAGGTAGATGAAGTTGCTCTCACCTACTTCTTACAGACGAAATACATATTCATCTAACTGTAATATTGGGAGAATAATTCTAATTTCAATAGATTTTTATTAATTTTATTAGATTTTTTTTTTCCTATTTTTCTTATTCGGATTTCGGTGTGTGCTTACAGTTTTCCATTCATTATTATCTTGAATCATCTGATATTCATGTTTTGTTATGTATATAGTATTCATCTTTCTTATATATTTTTAAAAAATTATATTTTCATTGTTTTGCATTCCTTATATTAACTGAAACTTTGGTAGCATAACAGTCCCTATTTAACCAGTCTGATTTGTTGGTGCTATAATCTGGGAAAATAAAATTTCAATCGAGATGCTGTTTTCATCAATTTTGTACTTGTTCCAGGCGCAATTTGTTGTTGCTGAACCGACCTAGTCAACTACCTCTATAAGATTATATGGTCAACCATTCGACGATGAGGAGATGACAATTCCTTTTTATATCATGATCAGTTAAATAATAAATTATCCGTACCATTAGTTAAATGCTTATTGGATAACTTTTCTTTTTTGGAATTCTATATTTGTTGTTATTTATTAAGTTTCTGACGTTCATATTACCGTGGTCTTCATTTACTTGATAATTTTTTGCTTTTTCTTAGAAACGGTTTGAGCTTACCTCTTCTATAAAAAGTGATAAACTCGCAGCATAACATGTGCTATTTAAATGGCATAACGACCGATGATGGAGATGTAATAATACATTTGTACATGATTATTTTGAATAAAATAAATTACCTATTTCAGCAGCTAAATGCATTATTATATTTTTATATCTAAAGTTTTCTGAAGTCCATATTGCCATATCAAGGGATCCTACTTAATTCTTCTGATATTTTTTTTCTTTCTCGGAAAGCTTTGTACTCAGGCTTTAAAACTAAAACTGATACTCTTGAAACATTGCAACTAATCGCAGTCTTTCCAATTGCGATTTGTTGCAGTTTGGAAATTTATGATTCAGCCCATAGCTAGAAAGTTTATTAAAGGTGCCTCCTTTAAAATCATATTTCAGTGCAGTTAGTAATGTAGTTGAAAACAAATAATTGCTATTTGGCTCATTTAGAGCTAGATGCCTTCTACTCCGTCTTGGTAGCACAATGTGGAATTTTTAATTGCAAATTTAACGGAATATAATTTATTAATATCTATATTTACAGAATAAAATAAATTGATGCTATTATGCATTAAGTATAAAGAAAAATAAACTAATACCATTTCACTCGGTTATAAAACTCTATAAAAGGTTAAGGTATAGTGAAGTTAGAAAAAAAAAGGTGAGTTTTCTTTATTAATTGTGTTTTTTATAATGATTATCTTGTCGGGAATCAGTCAGATGAAAATATAACAATACAACAGCAGTTGTTTATATTTTTTTGGCTTGTTTTTTTTTATTTTTTCATTTTTTATTTTATTATATTTTTGTAGTGGTACAGGTTTTTTTTATTATATATTTCATTTATTTTTTTATTACGACTTTATTATAACAGTTGTCATATGTCGTAAACTGACATTGCTTCCTTCCACTTTTCCCGGTCCTGGCAGTCCTCCTCTGTAAGCCCTCTGGCTGCCATTCCTTCCTGCAAACCATCGTACCACTTCTTTGCCGGACGTCCTCTTCTCCTCCTCTCCTTAGGAACATAATTTATCATTCTCTTGGGCCATCAATCTTCTGACATTCTCATTACATGGCCGTACCAGCTCAGCTTTTTGGTCTCAATAGTGTACAGGACATTTCGGGGTTCTTGTACTTTTTCTCTGATCACGTGATTAGGGATGTGCTGGAGTTTCGATATACTACAGCTACGTCTTCAGAAGTCCATCTCCATCGCTAGGAGTTTTTTTTCTAAGTTGGTATTTCATTTATTATTTTAAAATAATTTTTTTTTTTTTTTATATTTCACCTGAATGATCTCTGTCAAAATAATCATAATAAATCACCAGCCACAAACATTCACCCATAACTTCGTTATTGAGTCCCAAGGTTTGAAATTTATAAAATGCTATTGGAATTCAAATTCAATTTATTTATTATTAGTTATGATATCTTACGTTCCGTCAGTATATAAACGATGAGGAAGCTCCATAATATATTCGTTTCCATCTTTAGGCACCTGGAACACAAAAAATAAAATGACGGATTCAATGCAAAATTAATTTTAAATATTTTAACAAATCACATTGGAATTCCTTATTCCTCCATACCTGAATTGGATCCAAAAAAAAAAATTGATAAACTAATGTTTGAATAACTATAGGGGCGAAATATTTTGATATGCTTTAGCAGTGTAAACAGTTCCTTTGGACTTCTATAGGATTGGGTAATATATTATTAGAGTTCTAACTCTGATAAATAAAAATTATAATTTATATAATTATTCTAATATGAAATATGTAATAATTTGATCAATTTTTGAGTGACAGTAAATTAATAAACAAAATATGTCATAGTGTATTTCTCATCACAACAAAGAAAGAAAATAACATTAAAGCTTGGATTCTACTATTGATCATGCTTAAACTAAAACTCAAAACTACCTCAATTTCACGATCAAACGAAACCATTTTCGCAATAAAATGTAATCTATTTCTAATAAACATATAATATATCAAAAGTCGGTTCTTTGTAGTAGTTGAAAGAGATATCTCGGAAAATTATTTTTGTAAAAGACAATGGCATTGATAAGTTACTGGACTAATACCTCCATCCACCATGTCGCCGTCCGTAACGTTCAGTCCAACTCTATATATATAGAGTTATGTATATAAAATTAACTAAAACATTTGGAACACATATGAGCAGGGCCTGCGGCTCGTCCACATAGGTAACCTAGGCAGCCGACTAGGGTAAACAAGTTCAGAGGTGGAAAAGTCTTTAATCTTAATTTTTTTAAAACTACTCAGTCGATAATTAGGTTAGTTTTATTTAAATTAACGCTTAAGCAAATAGTAACAATCATAGGGATGATGTAACTTAGGCGGGGGTGACCTTAGTTTGGTCTAAGACGCCAAAAAAACAAGAGCCGTCCCTGCATACGAGTAGCTCAGTTACAAACACGGCCAGATCCATTTTTATCACAAAATGACTAAGACCTTGTTTTCGTCGGGTGGTTTCATCCTCTATGCAATACTAAAGCTCTATCATTACTAAAACTGCCAGAAAAGTGTTAAAAACACCAGTTCCATTTGATATTCAGTAACGTGAGATCGGCTTTTGCGTGCTCCTGAAAAATTTTACTAAGTGGAGCTGGCCGTTTTTGTAACTGAGCTACTCATATTCGCTTTACTGAGGCTATAGTATTTAATAATTAAACGTTTTAAATATTTAGAGAAAATGAAATATGGTTCTATCTTATTAGGGGATTAGGTTAAAAGCTAATAATTTAATCAAATTCCTTTAAGTTAAGGAACGTTTTGTTGCTTTAAAAACTCTCCATAACATCAGTATAAACAAACACGAAGAAATGAGATTTCCATTTTGGCAGACAAGGGAATTTCAAATATTTACCTATATGAAGGTTTAAGTTCACTAGGTCGATAACAGCGACGAAGTTCTTTATTATTTCTTTATTCCTGTATGATAAACTAATTAATCTGTCTGAATAGCTTTGGCACTAAATTCAATTGCTAAATGCATTATTGGACGACGTTTTTTTTATTAGGATTTCTGTGTATGTTTACAGTTTTCCATTCAATTCAGTTTTCCATTTCTGATATCCATATTACCTTGAATCAACTGATATTCATGTTTTGTAACTTATATAGTATTCATCTTTCTTATATTTCTTATTTAAATTACAATTTCATTGAGTTCTGCATTCCTTATATAAACTAATACTTTTGTAGTATCACAGCCCTTATTTTACCAGTCTGATTCGTTGAAGATATAATCTGGGAAAATAAAATTTCAATCGAAATGTTGTTTTAATCAACTTTGTACTTGTCCCAGTCGCAAATTGTTGCTATACCGACCTAGTTGACTACCTCCATAAGAGTATGTGATCAACCATCCGACAATGAGGAGATGACAATGCGTTTTTATATCATGATCAGTTGAATAATAAATTATCCATACCATTAATTAAATGCTGTGTTGGATAACGTTTATTTTTAGGAGTTCTATATCTGTAGTTATTTAAGGAAGTTTCTGACATTCATATTACCGTGGTCGTCATTTA
Organism: Rhaphigaster nebulosa; assembly: GCA_948150685.1. Classification (NCBI taxonomy): domain Eukaryota; kingdom Metazoa; phylum Arthropoda; class Insecta; order Hemiptera; family Pentatomidae; genus Rhaphigaster; species Rhaphigaster nebulosa. Next base: position 37,048,712 of record OX411308.1, read on the forward strand.
CTTGATATTTTTTTCTTTTTCTTAGAAATTGTTTGAGCTTGCCTATTCTATAAAAAGTGATAAACTGACAGCATAACATTTCCTATTTAATAGGTTGTACTTTGTATAGTTTTGAAAAAATAATATTTCAATGGGAAGTGGTAAATGGTGTTTTTATTGTGTTGAACTTGTTGTTGGCTGTAGGCCTGTTTTAATTAGACTTGTACCTCCTTAAAATTGTTTGGCAGAGCGATACAGAGCTATACATTTAGCTGTATTATGTGATTTTTATATAGGAGTCCAATATTTAAAGTTTTCTGAAGTTCATATTACCATGTATCAAGGTATCTTACTTCATTCTTCTGATATTTTTGTCTTTTTCGGAAAGCTTTGAACTCACTCTTTCAAACCATAACTGATACCCTGGAAGCATTGCAATACTTATCGCAGTCTTTCCCATTTTGATTTGTTACAGAGTAGAAATTTATGATTCAACCCCTAGCTAAAAAGTTTATCGATGGTATTGTATATGTTTTGAAAATTACTCATCGCCTTATTTATTTTTTGTTTTTATTATCCGTACAATTTGCCGCATAAATATGAATGCTTGGTTTACTGACCTGATTTTACATTTCTGCACGAAATGGCAGCGATAACATGCAATATAAGTCGGAAATGGTATTCCGGAGCAATGGTATGCCAGTTCAATTTTAATCCGGAAATTAAACCAACGTTATAATGACAAGATTTAATGTTTTTAAAATATGACGTGCTACAGTTAGATAGCGTTGCTATTTAACTTTGTTATCAGTTTGCTTAAGAATGACTTTAGTGGGATGTGAAAACGTATCAAATGAATAACGTACATAGAAGTTGGCTTGAAAGTTGGATATTCATGTTTCAACATAGTTCAGTCCAACCGAGAAGAGTCTGGACTAAGTCATAGTAATTGCAAAAACTGATTGGTAATGGACCAAATCTTGTCTGAGCTAATGATATTATATGATTTTTTATTGAAATGAGCTCTACATGTAAATACATCTTAATTGTTTATAGGGCGGATGGGACTTCGGTCCTACCTACTTTGTGGACTTCGGTTCCCATGTCTACCTACTTTTGCTTTTACCATGACTTTCCTCAGCTCATTGTTGTTGTTATATCCTAGATTTGGACTTTGAACACTGCAAACTGAAAAGCAAATTAATAACATTTATTAGGTACATAAAATTGAACTGAACTGTTATCAGCCGCAAGTACCGTTCGTTGCATGAAACCGCAGTCATATGTTTCAATCTAGTCAACCTTTTTTTCCTTTGTAATGAAAGGATGCCGGAAAAAGAATGAATGTATGGACCAATAATGAGAGTTCCTTGGCACATCCGCAATCCGTTTCCGCGTTTTTTGAAAACAAAATGTAGAGCGAACATTTTTGTTGGCTGAAGTCAGTATTAATACTAAAATATTTTCGACGAATATTGAATGCAGGGCATCGATGAAAACGTTTATGAACCCTTTACTCACATAAGAGTTCTGATTGCAGAGTTTGTGTTATCAGAAATTAATATTTTATAAGTCTGATGGTTTCACCAAAAGACGGCAAAAACTACGCAAAATCATGTCTTACCTAAAAACATTCGCATACACAGTGGCAGACGCCCAGGAGGAGGGGAAGATGGAAATTTCGCCTCCCTAAAAATTCGGCTTATTTAAAATATGCCTACTTGTGCCAATACTCATGAGTAACTGTGATGAAGTATCATTCAGTTGGTAGGAGGTAATTAATCTTGGCTCAGCTTGTGAAAATTGATCTTTGAAATTGTATAAAATTTGTAATTTTATAATTGTTCATTGTAATTGCATTTTTCTTAATTTAAATAAAATAAATATGCCAAACTTCTATCGTTTTATTAATTTTTAAACCTAATGAAAACTCAAAACTTATTTATATGGTCCATTGGTTTAGTCGCTGGACTCTTATAAATGGAATCCTAATAAGAATTTTAAATTGGTTCAAACTGCATAATTTGCCATTGGATTATTATTTACTAAGAAAATCCTGTAAATCCTTCCTGACACACAATTATATAATTATACCGATAACCCTTACCATATTCTCTTCTAAATATGCATCGAAAAATACAATATAGTTATAAAACTGTTGACTTCTATTGGAGGAGAGAAGAGGAAGGTGAAAGAGGGGGCGAAAAAATTGAACTTGCCCCCCTGGCAAAAATCCTAATTTCTCTAAAGACTACCTCTGAATCCGCCTCTGCGCATAAATATGTCTATTTGGTCAAAACCAGGTAAATGCGGAGTACTATCAAGTTTATCTTAAAAACATTTGGTTACATATAAAACAGTTTTGGGGAAATTCATTAAGATGTTTTAAAATTGAATTAAGGCGTTTTTTCATTTAAATGTTTTAAAAAAGGTCAATCCCATTTTAAAACTTGTTTTTTTCCATGTTTTCTTAATATTTTTTTTACTTCATTCTTCATTCGAACCTGCCAATTGAGGTGTGTCAGCAAGTGAATTTTATTTGAAATATCTTTAAAAATACTTTTGCTCATATCTGCTTAATACGTACCTGATTATTTTAGCGTATGGCCTATAGATAACCTTTATACCTATATACCGTATATGTATGTATGTATATACAGATGTACATATTGTATACTATATACCTTTCACTTTTCGTAGGTTAACCGTAGGATAAACATATTACCCCGCATCTATATGGGTTCGATCAAACCACGATTCACCATATGCTCTTCTCTGGTGACACGTAGTCATGAAATCAGAGGCATTTATAGCTACGAATCTCAATTACAGCCTATTAAAGATAATAGAGTTATCCAATAGGCACTCTAATAATATTGATTAATTTGTTTCATGCAAAAAATAAAATAAGGAGGGTCAAACGGGATAAATTAGATGAGGTGGAGAGATGGCCTTTGGGTGAAATTTCATTCGGTTTCGAATGGAGCTCCGTCATCGTTACTTCTCAATCAGGATATTGCCAAGGCGAGGGAGGCTTGCAATTTTAACAGCTTGATAAAATTACCCCATTTTCCAACTTGCCGAAGGCTGTGATGGATTGATGAATTTACGAACGAGCTTAGCTATTTTATGTAGAAATATTTATTTGTGTTTTCAGACAATTACATCCTTTACCTATAACACCCAATCGTTGTGAGACGTGGTCGACAACCCCCGCGGAATTATAATTTGATTTGTCTCTCATCGTCGCTTTTCTAAATGCATCAATATTAATATTTTGTCATTGCCGTCGTGAAACCTCCTGTGACTCCAAAAATTTGTTGAGATTTTGATTTTATTAGAAATTTTTTTAATCTCCTATGTGCTGGTGAAAAGCACTCTTGTGTTAAAAAATCGTAGCATGATTTAAATTGACTCAAAAGTTAACTCTTGAAATCATCCATGTGACTTCCATCCTTTTATCTATTTGGTGAGTTATTTACCTACCATGTTGGAATGTTTATAATTACTTCATAAAATACCTTATAAATCAGTTTTTCGTTTGTCCTGTAAAATCATGTTTTTGACACATAGGAACTTTCACGGCGGCAATGGCGAATTCTAGTATTTTAAATTTGCTATTTCATCCGACTTACAATGTTTACAATGAAGGATATGGTTGGCAGAACCATGGTTGGCGGAAATTTTGGAGACTCATTCTCAGTGAGCTGAGGACTGAGAGATGGAGGTTCTCTTGCCCCGCTGCTGTTCAATATAGGTCTAAATGCGAGTAGGACTGATGTCCCATGGAACAATTTTTAACAAGATGATACAAGTGATGGCCCATGCAGATGACGTCTTTGCTGGGAGAAGTCGACAAAACATCAAGGAAGCATTTACGGTGCTTGAGATGAAAGGAAGAAGAATAGGTCTCCAAAGTAACAAGAATAAGAATTCAGTCCACCCGCAGAGGCACTACATAGTTGGATACAGATTTGAATGTGTTGAAAGTGTCAAGTACATGGGGTCGATGATCGTAAATTCCTTGGATGAGAAAGAAGAAATAAAGTGCATCTTATTTCGGTCTATCTAAATCCTTTAAAAGTAGACTGTTCAGTCGCTTAAACAAAATCTGACTTTAATATACTGGGGAAGAACGGTTTAGCTGGCCAAGGACCGCTTCATGCGTCAGTTACGCCGATAATGAATGAATGAAATTTCCTATTTCATTATATTTTTTATAATCCCCCAAAAATGATATCGATTACTTTAGTACCTATCCAACATAACGTAAAGTTCTTTATTGAAAATATAATCATCCATATTAGGAATGGAGAATAGTTGTAATCCTAACTTAACCGTCGTTATTTTTAAGATCGATTATCAAATTTAAATTGTTTGCAAAATAATTTATTTACAAACAATATTTTTCACAGATAACATAGAAAAATAAAAACATACATTCAAAATCTACTAATGGAAATTTTCATAGTAATCTTATGCCTGCTAAAACCATTATTTCAATAGTGCTTCATATTGCCGATATATCAGAAAATATTTAACTAAAAGCTTTTGGAGAATTCTATGATACCCAGTTTTACACAAATAAACTACTACAGATACTGAAATAAGAAGAAGAATTTAAGGACCAGCATTTAAAAAAAATCTAAATAATAAAAAGCTTGTATGTTACTGTTTGTAATCGTTGTTATGACAGCTTCGTACACGCGGAAGCAAGTTCACAACACACACTTTATGAGGTTAACGTTTATTAATTCTTGTTTTATATGTAATATTTTTAAACAGCTGCAACAAACAGTCGTAAAAATCCGCTAAATGTCCAGAAAACGCAAGCTAGATATGTTAATAGTTTCGTCTTACTAACTATTTTTTAGTGCAATTACAAAATTATAATTAGTGCAGTCATAAAATGTTTGTAATTATTTCCAACAGATCTATTAGATTTGATTGCATCCTATCGAGGGTGGCAATTTTTTTTTAATTTTTAAGATATGCATTTTGTTTATGCTGCGTATAACAGCTCATATAAAATAAAACACTGTTTTGTGTTTCTATTGGACAAGTAAATTTATGGCCCGCCGACAATTTCTCTATTCTACCTTGCAGGTAGTCTCCTAGGTTGTCGTTCCCTGGAGTAAAGGAACGCAAATGGTATTTTATTGTAAAAAATAAACTTTGCGGAACCACAGAACTTAAATTCAAGTAAACTTAACGGATATAGTTCACCAAAATGATGATTACAATTTATTTCATTAAAAAGGAAAGGAATTAAATAATTAAAGACCCGTGGATAGGAATTAAGAGTTAGTAAGTTGGACAATATACAGCAGATGTGAAAACCTGGCGCGAACTGCGGTTTTATGAATCATTTCAAACAAGCACACGCAAATGGCAAAGGCAACTTATTCCAGAAACCTTTCTGAATATATTTATAATTTTGATCGTTTAAAAGCCTTTGTTTTTATTATAATTTATTCCCATTTAAATCTTTGGCGTGCCTTACCAAGTTCAGACAGCCTCGTGCCTGCTATTCCATTCCTTTATCGATTTCAAGTTATCTAAATTGTAGAGATCAAGAACCTCACTTGCATAACAGTCGGTTCGCTCTATAATAAACATAGTTTTCAGGTTTCATAGTTCATTGTCTCAATATTAGATGGAAGATACGACTGTTAAGGAATCTATTATTATGTCATATGTTCAGTATACCATTAAAATAGATTAGGATCATCTAGAAAATCAAAGCGTATAAGAAAAAAAAAACAGCGACAATAAATATTTATTCAATAATGAATAATTAATAATTTTTTGTCATTATTCAAAATATCTATTAATTAAATCTGAATTCGTTTAATCATATTATTTTATTTTCAGTAACTTACAATGTTATTTTTTAGGTACTCAATGCATATTTAGCAATTTTCGATTGTGATATTAGTAAATTTAAGGTCTTAGATAATATTTAATTTATTAGGTTCATAATGAACAATAAATTTTTTTGCACTAAAATTTTTATTTGGAAATAATTTTTTATTCAAGAATAAATGCTCATTTAAGATTAAAAAATGGAATAAATTGTTTATTCGTTATTCGCAAATAATTAATGATCCAAATAATACCTTATGTGTTTTATTTTCAAAATGAAGGAATTCACGTATTGTTATTCATTTCTAATAAATTCGCTATTTGCTATTCACGAATAATGAATAAAGGTTTTTTAATCTTTATTTTTTATTCATTATTGGAAATAAATAATGTCCAAGTTTTCTAACAACCATGACAAATAAATACCGTTACTATTACTATGTTTAACTATTTCTTAAAAGATGAAATCCTCATGCGTTTGGAATCATTTTGGATTTCAGCTGTATAAACCGTGTTGAGGATGTAGTACCACAATAGTAGGAAGAAAGAGGAACCGATAGACATTGTTTTGATTGACACTGAACATTTTGGAAATAATAAAGAAAGTAGGGGGAAGGAATCGGCGAAGTTTGTTCAGCTGACTCAGAGATAATAGGTGAAGTGAATATAACTGAGCAGGTGATCTGGTTAGATCTGAATGAAGAGAAGTTACACAATGAAATACTTGCAAACTGTATGGATTGATTAATCGTTCGGAGCACGTGCTACATAGGCTTAGCAAGTATTCCATTGTGTAACTTCTCTTTATTCACATCTAATCGGAGTACCTTCTGAGTTTTTGAGGATCAGTTTTATTCACTTCACCGTGAATACAAAGTGGGGATCGGTAATTATGTGAATGCTATGTAATTTAATGTAATAGGCATGAGATATATAGGGTGATTAGAGGTTGAGTCTTAAGGTAATTTTGGGGGTAAGAGTGAGAGAAAGAATTTTATATTTTCTCTCATTAAAATGTAAAATTTTAAATGAGAAAAATGAGAAAATGAGAAAAAATAAAATTCTTTCTCTCATTAAACAATGACCTGGGTAATTAAAAATATTCCATTTCTTTCTGTAAAAAATAAATGAGTTCATTTTGCTAAAAATAAGCTATGTTTATAATTATTTCACCTTTTGGTTTATTTATTTGTCAATTCCAGGGAATATTTCAAAAGAATATAATTATGTAGAATTGACTTAGTTTTACAATGTCTATCCATTAATTCAACAAGTTGTTAGATATTATTCGATAGCTAGTAATAACAGTAAAAGCTAGAAACAAATACGTAATACAAAATAAATCAATATATAAATAGTTAATGACAGAAATATATAACGTTGCTTCATATCCACTTCTCTCGCTAAGTAATTGCTTCAAAATTCAGATGTTTGTTCGCCGACTATCGTATTGAAATCATTTCAATGCTTCGTTTACTGGATAGACGTATGTGAGTATAAAGGGCAATGACCCTTAGGGTAAAACCCACAGTGCGTCCATCGTTCAACTGTTCATCGATATTCGGTCAAACGGTTTTAAATATCGATTATGAAACCGTAGCCTGCAGTTAGCGAGATCAGATAAGGGTTGATCTATTCTGTAGCTATGGTACGGTTTCAAAACGAGAAGGTTTTAGTTTTATTTTTTAATAATTTATAAATTTTGTCTCTTTATAATTCCTATTTAGTTCGTAATGTAAAATTGCTTCCTTTACGACTAATACAAGTAACAACGATGCAAATTGTTATATTATGCTTTATTATTCTAATATATATATATATATATATATATATATATATATATATATATATATATATATATATATATATATATATATATATATATATATATTTGTTTTAGCTTTTGGTATTTGTGGTATTTGTGACATTTATAATATTCTTCTTCTAATATTCTTTGGTAATTTGTATTTTGGGAAAAGGAAGAGTGAAAAGGAGAAACCGTAGTTCGATAATGATTGTCTAAACTTGTGTTAAAAAAAGAAAAACTGCTAAATTTAAAGCTCCAAATAATCCCAGCGATAACAACGTTGCCAACTTCCGAGCCTTAATGAATGAAACGTCTAAATTCCTCAGAAATAAAAACTAGAATATATTAAAAACAAAATAATAGAGATAGAAACTAATAGAATCGAAATCGACGTAAGAGACATGTACAGGGGATATAAACAGATCGCGTAAACGGTCTGAACCCGCAAGGAATGGAATTAGAGATGAAAATAACAAATATATACAATTGTAATAACTATCGCGGAATATCACTCCTTCCGGCATGTTTAAAATATTTTCGTTGATCCTAACTAGTCGAATCACGGAATACGCCTAGGAAATTATCGGAGACTACCTATAGGTTTTAGACGGAATCGGTCAACTATTGATTGAATATTTTGCTCACAGCAAATATTAGAAAAAAGAATAGAATACGAAGGTGTAGTTCATCAGCTTTTTGTCGATTTCAAAAAGGCTTATGATTTCATTGATCGCCAGAGACTGTATAATATTTTGATTGAGCAGGGAATACCGAAGAAGTTAATACATCTAATAGGGAGGGGCATGACCGAAACATTCAATAAAGTTTGTATCGGTAATTATTTTTCGGAGAAATTTGAAATTCGCTCGAAATCTATGTTCCTCTTATATATCTATGTCTATACGTTACATACATACAATGTATACATACGCATACACTGATCAGTGATTATAGATTAGATGTGGATCAGCTGTTTTTATGTCGTTCATATCGTCAGTGAAACGTCAAAGTGGGGTATCAACGTCAAGTTTTGCTAATTTGGGGTTTTGTTACATTCTTTTTACTGTTTCTTCGAAGTTAAAAAGAAGCCTCCTTTTTTTCAGAGTATAATTAATCGCTGCAGAATTTGCTTCTTTACCACTACAAAGAATTTGTGGCTGCATTGTCCCTTGACCCAGGTAAATGTCACATTTGCATAGCCATAGCAGTTTCTTATCTTAGGCCTAATCACTTAATCTTTATGCAAGTGGTGCATTACCTACTATTGAACTAAGATTATCTAAGCAGTTTAGAATACTTAATAAAACATGTGTATAGTAAGAATTATAGGGACAGTAGTAGGGACAAATCACTTCTCTTGGAATGAAATAAATATAAATAAACATATAGATCCCAGGATTTAGCTGGAAATTCGCAACAATAGAGCGACTGCAGTTTTCAATATTTTAAGCAGATTGAGTAATTATATCCATCCAGATTTTTTCTTTTGAAGTGACAGAACTGATATATGTCTTATTGCAGTTTTCAATGTTCCCTATAAGATCACTTGAGAAGAAGGAGTCTTATTAACGAAATTGATCAAATGCGACTTAAAATATATTACGAACCCTGCAGGGATCGCGGGCGTCTTACAAACGCCACGTGCTCTTTGTTATAACGCTGTCGAATCGAGTTTGAGGCTCAGCTATCCTCCTCTTGTAGACCTCCCTCCAACTAATCTCACATGGAAATTGAGTACTGAAAAAGCGTCAGTTGCATCCTGCCACTCATAAAAAGGAGGTTTTGTTAAATTTTCCCGAACGGAGTCTGAGAGGCGGCACGCGACCGCACTTGAAGAACGGGTAAGTATAAAATCTCTTTGACGGGAAATTTTCTTGAAGGTGGAAAACCTTCAATTCAAAATCAATGAATGGTGAACCAGAGGCGCCAACTTTAACAATGAAGGAATCATCCAAAGGGAAGGAAAGATGCCAATGCTGCCTACGCAAAACTTATAGGATTTCGAATTTTTATTTCCGAAGCCCTAAAAGATCTCTAGGTCTCAAAATCATGCCATACAAATTTGTGAGCTGAGCCCTAAAATAAATAGGATTGGTAAAGTGGATAAGACTGAGGTGGAAAATAATATGCCGGATTAAATTTTAAATATAAAGTATGTATATATCAAGTGCTGTTTTGATTTTTTCATTCCGTTTGTAATTTTTACATATTTTGTTTATATATTGTTTTCTTTGCGTTTGTAATTTTATGTGGGTTTTTGTGTTTATCAAATGTGTCATTTTTTTTTTTCCCACAAACTATTCACTAATTTATTAAAATACGCAATTATTATGATAACTACGCCTTGTGAAATTATTAACTTAAAACATTTTAAAATTAAGCAAGTTTTAAAACTTATTTTTTTGTTATTTATAATCCCTCAAATATAGGAAGAAAAGGATGATGCTTGCGGGCCATGCAGCCGGTAATGATGTGCCATGGTCGACAGGTGGAGGGCGAAATCGTGCATTGAGAGAGAAAGAAGAAAAGGATTTTTGGGTAACAATTCAATTATGTAATTACGTGATTTGTGGTTTAATGAGACAAGAAAGACGTTCCAATGCTGTGGATTTCCTTCAGTAGAAAACTTGCTTAAGAACAGAATCGCATGATTTAACAAGATTAAGCTGGAACTTTATATATAATAATGAAATAACTTATCATGAAAATTGGAATACATTATCTGGATGATTTTGTAGGATTATTTTATTCAAAACGCAATGATTGTGAATAACAAACTATTTATTAAGATTTACAATCTGACTCCGATTTTAAAACACTTTTATTTTTAAACACACTATAACCTTCTCAAAGGTTCTCTTCCACTCAATTTTATCAAAATCGATACATTCAGAATATCGGTGTTGATTTACATACCAATAATTATAAATTAGATATTTGATGTCTCCTACAATTTAATATATCGGTGAACAATTTTGTACTTAAAGACGGATGAATGAACGTGACTTGTGCTTTCCAAACAGAGTTGTAAATTTCGAATGGTATTGACATTCAAACCATTGCTAATGGACAATGGCTACCAAGGCCTGTCATTGTTTCATCTAGTTCCAGCTGGTTGGGTCACGAATTGTCTCTGCATATACAAACTGTAATAAGCTGCATAACCTTGTATTTGCACAGAATATTGCTCCCATAATTTGTTGCGTTGCATGCCGGCAATTTCGCTCTGAAACCCTGTTATGGTTTCTTACTTCTAGCACAATTTTATAGCTTAATGGATTTTCCTAGAAATGCTGTATAGCTGTCCCACTTAGATTAAGTAAACCATCATTGTTTTTTAATGGCTATTTTCGATATGTAAGAATAGTTCGAGTATCTTTCATTCGTCAAAGATTCCCAACCTTTTTTCCCGAAACTAACATGTCGGCTCGTTCTGTTATGGATTTACTTTAGAGTGAAAAATAAAAAAAAAATATTAAGTTTATAGTTTTACATTTTTCAATTGAAAAAATATAGAAAATCTAATAATAACAAATCAAAAAACATGTTTGTTTACTTAAAATAAATATACAAAACAATCAATGCTTTTAATAATGGTAGGGATGAGCCTAAAGCTTTGATAGCAAAATTTCAATATTTGGCTTCAATTTACTAGAATGGCTTCGATCGAGTGATTTGCAATCCGTTCCTATTTTTTGTAAGAAGCAACCGTGTTGAAATCTCTTTCCACGAGACATGTAGATGGAAAACGTAGCCGTAGCGTCAAGAGGAGGATACGGGGGAGGGACACGTGGTCCCAACTTAAAAAAAAAAAAAAAAACCTGTACCAACTACAACCCATGAAGGGTCTTGGGTTCAGTACTTGGTAAGGACCGTACTGTCTCTAGGCCAACGGTTGTGTAAGGAGGTGATTTGGCCGAGATCACGCTCGACCGCCAGGTTTTTCCCCCAATTAAGGGTACCCATTTTATAGAGGCTGGGTTGTCCCCAGGAGGGTCTCCCGATCCCACAGGGTCGATCCACGGCTGATAACAGAATAAATAATTATTTGCCACAGCCTGTCTCGAACCCGGGACAGAGAGCATTGTAACTTAGTGCCTTACCACTGAGCTACTCCGCTCCCGGTCCCAACTTAACTTGGAATAAATTAAAAGGTTAGTTTATAAAATAAATTAAAACATGTAGAAGAGATTTTGGATCCTCAAATAGTCTAAAAACTCGTTTCAAGGTCTTTTAATTATATAAAATCTTTATATTTCCTATTTAAGGATAGTAGTCAATGCGCGAAGGAGGACCCTAACTAAATTCAATTCATGCCTCCCCAAAAGTTAGAAACACGCTACGTCTATGATGCTATCAAAAACTTTGTCGCGATAGTCCCTAATCCAGGACATGTAATAGATATGTCTCTGAAGGTAGTATTGCTAATATCCCTTATATCCCCCAACCCTGAACTGCCAACCCTTAGTTCTTCGTTGTTGATTATTCCATTCAGTTCATCATGTAACACGATATCCGTTTCTTCAATGCTAATGTAGATATTGATAATCCACTGTGGTATTTCCATTGTCAATACATCTTCAAATATAGTTTCAAAGTCTATGTAAAAGACATAGAAATGTTGAATGTAGGCTAAAACCTCATCATGATAAACAAGATCCACTCTCGCTGACCCCTACTTGTGTCTCATGTATCTCCAATTTTTTTTTCACAGGCATAGACTACTTGCAGGTTGAATTCGACCCTCTGGGGTCGATATGGACCACTTTGAAAATGTCTGATCAAAGCAGATCATAACAGTCGGAACAAATGCTTGACCATAAGTGCCCATTACTCTGCTGGAAAGAAAAACATTAAGCATGCCATTAGTAATGGTCCGTTGTCGTTCAACAAATTTTAACATGTCTATGTCTTTCTTGGTATTACATTGCTGAGCACACAAAACTTGGTATATGCCTTTAATTAGTGGAAAGGTCCATCTATTTATTACACCACCCTTTCGTGCCTTTTGGCAACATTAACATGCTTACGCGGCTATGCATATGCTGATGTTGTCAATCAACTTTTTCAAGTTATAATAGTGTGAAGGCTTCTTGCTCCAGTTCCACGTGTTGGAACTAAAGAATTATGTTCATCGTCCTTAGAGTGGCTTCCGTATTTTTTTGCGCCTCCTCTTTCCGATGATCTTCCAGGAGCAGGTTCTCTTCTTTCAAGATACAAGTGGGCTGTTTGATTCAATAGTTTTTAGTAAAATTAACTCCTTAGATAGCAGTCAATACTTTATTTGATGATTGCCCCTTCCCGCCCCTCTAAAAAAATAGTAATGATTACTTAAAGTGACAAAATTGGAGGTTGTAACATCTTGGCACCTAATCATTCTTCTGTGTCGCTGCTCGCATTCGGGCAGAGAATTGTTTTAGTGTTTGTTAAGTTTAATTAAAATAATTATCATTAAAAAAAAATAAACGCTGCAATGGTTTATTACAAATTTTTAGTATTTATTTGTTAAATTTATTATTTATAATTCGAGTTTCTTATTTATTATTGTAAAAAGTGTTCCGGAATCATTTCACCAAGATAAAAAATTGTATTTTTTTTTATAGGCTTTATCTTTTATAGTGATTTGGTATAATGATTCCAAAACACTTTTTATTTTTTTCTCTATCTTTATTAATAATCGAGATATGGGTTTATTAGTTGTATTTTAACGAAAATAAAATAATTAAAATAATTTATTGAATATTACAAAAATTATGACTCACATTTACTGGTTATTTTATAATAGACCGAGCATATATATATATATATATATATATATATATATATATATATATATATATATATATATATATATATATATATATATATATATGTGCATAGTGTATGGGGCCTTATGATTTTTCGGAGATGCAATCAATTCCAATATTCCTTCTTATGGTGAACCTTCTTCTTCATAGCTTAAAAGATGTCTTTTTATTAAATCCTAACCTGCCTAATTGTCAAAAGTTAAATTTCGAAGGACATATTTATATTTTCAAAAATTATTCGTTTTAAATCCTATCGAGCATTATAAGAAAAAGTAGTTATTTGAATATTATAAAAATGTAAATTAAGTCTAATATTTTAGAGCTTATGGTTATCCAACTGAATCACAGTACCATTCAGAAGACCTTGTTAAAATATTTTTTTTTTTAGACATTAGAATTTCATACAATGAATTTAGTATTCTAAATAAATATTTAACAATTAATAAATATTTACCTCGAATGAATAAATTCAAACTATTTTCATTAAACTATTATTATAATAAATTAAAGCCTGTGCTAACATGAAGGTCCAATGGCGATAGCACCACCAATCGCTGCCATGCAGGTATGCAACCTTCGTCCGCCGAACACCGTAAAAACCTAAATCTGCAATGCTCAATAATCCCTTAATTAGCATAACCCTCTCACTCATATATCTCAGTCTACCCCTCGGACGTTTATACGTCGGCTGAGCGATAATTAACCTCCGCTGACGGATCGTAGATAAAATTAGTGGGCTGTGCTCAAGAAAATGTTTAACCTTCGTTTTAAATTTTGGATGAAAGGAAACGCATGTAAAAAGGAAATCTAATCGGAAACTTGTTAAAATCCTAAAAAAACAAAATGAACAAAATCAAACATTTTTTATTTATTGTAACATAAATTTTTACAATTCAAGCTTGATCAATTTATTAAAAAAATAAAATCCATTTTTCTTGTTTTAATTTGCGCAAAAAGATGAGGATGTGCAAGACCATGGTTAAAGCTTTCTGTTAAATACTACTACACTTTATCACATGTAAGAATATGTCACACGATTTTTAAGCACAACACACGTGGTTTAAAACAACATTTACATATAAAACATTTCCTTCCACCAACACGAAAAGGCCGGCACTGTGAGATTGACAGTGCTCTTCCGCAGTCTTGCGTGCATATGCACAATCGCTTGACTATAAACTATGACAATAAACTAATCGCCGGTGGAACTGTGAAGTAAAAAAAATGAAAAGTTTCAGACAAAACTTTTTGTATCTTTTTCATAAACTATGGTATGGCTGCTGGCATTAAACTTAAGGATTATATATCGCACAAATATAAAGAAATAATTAAATTAAAAATGACTATGATCTTGAATGTTATAAAATGGAAATGCGGATGCTGCAGTTCCACAGTTCCTATAAGCGAACCGCCCTCATAGGGGTTCGCTCATTATAAAGATCAACGTCTTTACCTTCACGATCATTTTAACTGTCACGGTGCCGTTATTGGAATGTTTAAGGGTTCCTTGCTGCGAAGTTCTGCGTTAGGATAGGTAAACAACATAAAAATCTTTTAGTGCGCATGCACCTAACAATAAGCTAATGCTATAGAAATATCAACGAACGTACAAATTAGAGCACATCGTTTAAAATATGTAAAACAATTCAAAATGTTAAAAAAACAATCAAGATGATGGCTTTCTGATAAGGTAGCTATCTGAAGTTATATAATGAAAAGTGACTTTCTCCTCCTAGAGCGTAACCTCCCGGCATAACCTCCACACACAAGGTTCTTCCTTACATTGGTTGTCTCTTGCCTCCTACCATATATTCCTCAGTGGACCCATAACGGATTTCATCCTTCAACTGAATCCTATCAAAATCCATATCTATAAGATCAGACCAAAATCGATCCTTGGTTTAGGTACTCGAGAATTTTAGATAGTAGATATACATAGTATCCCTAGTTAATTTTTTTTTTTTAGATCAAATATATATTTTTAGTTCTATATTAAGGCTTATCAATTAATTTACCTTATTAAAAGTTTATTTTTATTTCAAGATTTTATAGTTTGATTGTATTATAATGAAAGGGAAATAATTGCTTATTTGATCGTGAAATATTAATATCAAAGATTAAAAAAAAAAAAATGTAAAGATACACTTTTCAGTTCATTCAAATTATCGAACTTTCAAGCTGTCAGGATAGATTTAAGAATAATAAACACTTGTGGTCAATAGCATGTACTTCATTAAGAATTAATTAGAAAGCTTCAATACTACTATATATATTAGTACTTAAATAATATATTAAACTACTTAAAATATTTTAATATAATCATAGTATAATTTGTGTTAGAGAAAAGATATAACGAGGCCTTAAATACGTTTAAATACAACAGAAGAATCCTCAAAAATTTGAAAAAAAAAGTTGACCTTGATGAAATAAGTGGAGTTGTTTTGATATTTTCAAATAGTCTAGATCTGTCAGTAATTCACTATTAAAACATGCTGTATTATTAATTTAGTATTTGTTGACTAATTGAACTTGTACGTAACACAATTGTTTTATTATCTATGAAGTATTGAGTTAGCCAAGCTGTGCGTGAAACCGAACGGCAAATTTCTAATCATCGCTCTTAAACCACTTAAAATTGGCCTTCAAATTTTTATCTTCAAAATTGACATTATTTGTCTTATTTAAAAGTTTAGGATTAAGGATTATATATATATATATATATATATATATATATATATATATATATATATATATATATATATATATGTATAAATTTCCCTCTCCTCCTCCCCCTTACCCGACCCACCCTTCCTCAGGCGATTCCTAATAGGCTTTTCAGGCCTAATAGCTTCAACGGGTATGAACTCGGATATTGTTAAAAACAGTTGCTTTTCGTAGTGAGTTTAGTTTCAAATTTAGATAATTAATTTTAATTTTTGGCGAAATAATTTGAGATGACCCTTTGGTGAAAGAATTTGAAATTTTTTTGTAATAAATTTCCAAAAGTGGATATATTAACATTTGATAGAAAACTCCTCAATTGTTAATTAATGCTTTATCTTATATTTTATGTAAAATTTTCATTCACATGCGTGGTAATTATTTAAATTTTTGCGGTGTTTGGTTAAAGGAGTATGTCATTCTTTTTGTGACAGTGTGTTAAGTTATATTTCGTTCTTTATAATGAACTTTACTTTTGAGAAAAAGGAAATAAGTTAACGAAACAGTATTCAGATTCCATGCCATCATTGTTCTTGTTAGAAATATCCTTTTTCTCAAAGGAAAAGTTCTTTATAAAGAACAATATATAATTTATATTAAGTGTCAAAATAAATGATTTGTACCTCTTTACCCAAACACCATAGATTTATTTGTTATAATTAGATATGCAATTTTGTTTAAGATTCCTTCAGCATAATACCACAAACTATTCCCATCGAAGCTCTGGTGGATCATTATTCGAAATCTTTATTTTATAAAAAAACAGCTAATTAGTTACTTATGACTGATTGGAGCTGCGAGTGATTAGTCAATTCCTTAATCGGTCGGTTCGTTCGTTACAGATGTCTTGATGTAGTCTAGCTTGAACGAACACGAAGCCAAGTTTTCGAAATTGGTTCTAGCCGTTGGGTGCTCAGCGAGCTCGTTATGAACAAAGAATACATCTTAACACAGAGAGGCCTTCTGAGGCATGGATGGATGTGTACTCGGAGACAGCGCTAACATTATATCCGATTTTTATTGTCTGTTCGTTTATTTCCAGTGATTTTTTTTATCGTTTTTATTTAAAAATGGGTTAAAGAATATTGCCTGATATCGCCGAGGAGGACGAAATGACAATCCCGATTTTGCTACACTTTAAGGAAAATAATAGTCCATAAGTAATTGCTCGAAGATGGCAATGCCATCTTCCTGGACAAAATCAACATTTTAGAGCTTAAATTCGGAGATAAAACAAGTTGTGAGGAAAAATTAATATTTTGACGCCAAAAGCTTCCATGATGGATTCGGATGCATACAATTCGGGTTTGGATTTAGGTAGGTACATAATGGTCAACTCTTTGTACTTTGGGAACTGTTTACTTCTCTTGGTTTTTTTTTTCCTGTAATACACCGTTGAAAACTTGTCACAAATAGAGCCATTATTTTTAACATTAGTGCTGAATACAATTGAATATATTGCCGGTATTTTGGATTATTTTTTACTTTTAACTTCTGTAGCGTTTTAGCATAAAGCAGGTATCCCATTTTCCGGTTATATCGTACGAAAACTCCAAAAAACAATTAAATGCGAAGTGTATGATGAAAATTTATGATGGTGCACAGAAGTCATCGAAACTTTTTTTATCAATAAAAAATCGAGGAAGTCAAGTCCAACCCTGCAATTTATATAATCAAGTTTGTAGAATGTGCGACAAAGTATTCAAAGTGTTATCGAAATCAAATATTAAAAGTGTAGATCTATTTTATTGGAATTAAGAGCACGTTTACAGAATATAAGATTATTCGAATTTCAACTAAAATCATTTCAAAGAACAATAAATGTTTATTACTCGTAAGCGCCATTGGTTTATTTGATTTATTATTACCTAAGCTTAATGTGATAACAATAGGGCATTACAAATAATAGACATAAGTCTATTTGGCGCAATATGGAACGAGGGCTGGGTGTGGGTGATGATAGTGGGAGGATTAGCTTGGGAAGATTCTAATCAATATTCTGTAATTTCAACACTTTTGTAATTTATTACAATATTTCAGGTGAACCTCCACTCCCACCCTCTCCGCTCATTTTATATTGGAAAGTCCTCTCTGTGTAATTCTGACGTTAAAATCTCCTCATATAAAATCTCCTTCAACGTTGGTGACAGATCTAATAAATTATAAAATAAAATATTTTATATTAATACTTAAAGCTATCTATTTTAAGCCATAGTAATACTTAAAAGTTTTACTTTATTTATAAACAGTAACAGTTTGAATTTAAACTTTGTTCAGAATAAAAAAAAAAATCAGGCTATACCTAATATTCAGAAGTTTTTCAACTACTACAACTTTCAAAACTGAAGATGAATTATAAAAATGCCAGCATTAATTATAAATTATGATCATTACTTACGAATTATGTATTATACGTAAAATTAGTCTCAAGCCCACAACATGGATCTGTAAAAAAAAAAAATATATATATTTATTTGTTTAATATGTAGGGATATTTTTTTTAAATGTGTAGTATTCGGTATTGCATATAAAAAATATGACAATTCTTTATAAGAATTGTTAAATGATCAATATATAGCTCCAAAATTAAAGTGCTCACGTACATGTTTACAAAGTGTTATAAAATTTAACATTTTATGATAGAACAATATTAAACAAAATAAAATTAATAATATTAAACGTGCCAGAAAAAAGTTTGAATAAGAGTAGTCACACCCCTATTGTAATTAGCATTAAAAACAATTGACTTCTAATTTTTAATTTATATAATTCTATTTCTCCAATTCTCTAATGAATGTTACTGTATATCATTATACACAATAAAACTGCATTACTGAAATCAGATATGCTTTTTACATTCACTTATGAAATGCGAGAATTGTAAGGAGAAGTATTTTTATCGTGAAAAATTTCGAATCCGAGTTTCCAACGGCACGTTTCAAGGTCCCTTAAGTCCAAATAACCAAGTCTATCAAAATGGCTTGTGCGTGTGCCTGTGTGTAGGTATGTGAATAACATACCTCAAAAACGAAAAATTGTACGAAACTAAAATTAAGTACTTAAGGTATGAATATGCGTAGGATGTTACGACATTTTCGCTAAAATCGACTTTTCCATGGTGCAGCGGCAGGCTATCCACAGCTTCATAACCGGTCCCTTGCAGTGTCCTTCCCACCGATTCACTCGGGTTGAAGGACAGTGACAAACCGGTCAAGATCCACGGACTAAGGCTGTTCGGAGTCAGCGGGCGCACGAGGACCTATATTTCTTTCCACGAAGCAGACCGTCCATGGACCAAACCTCCGGGCGGCCAGAAAAACCACACCGCGATTCGCAATTATATATTATATATATATATGAATATTAATTCAATTATTAATATTTAATTATTAATTAATTAATATTAAATTATGATATTGGTCCGATTTAGATTTTTTTTTGTAGAGGATTTGATTACGTTTCATTCGATTTTATACTTAATTTACCATAAAATGCATACTTTTTGATATATGCGCAAACAAAATTTTCTTTTCTTTATTACTTTTTCTTTAGCTTTTTCGTGGTGATGTATTGCTTACAAGAAAAGTTAAAGGGCTTTAAGGAGAAGATTTTAGGCAAGTTTAAAATAATTAGATAATTATTATAGGCTCGTAAGAGTTGGGTCACTGGTTGAAGCGAACTTATTTAGAAGTAGATATATTTTTTCTCTGTTTCTTTTTTTTTTTTTATCTTAACCAAAGTATAAATTTCTCTAAAAAATCACAAGAATGTTTTTCTTTTTATGATTACTAAAATTTGAAATAATTGCAAACAGTTTACTTTGATAACGAATTATTTTTTCAAATAAACGATTATTTGCAAACTACTATTAAATTAAGTTTTAATTCTAGAACTTAAGTTCAGTGTAAAATTTCAGATAAGATATTTATTTATGATAAAATACAAAATGAATTCATTTTGTTACCAAATAAATATTGATTGGATAAGTAAAAATATATTTATAAAAATAATGTTCTTTTCCGGTCTCGGGATATTATTTTTAAATATCTTTGCCCTGGTGTGTTCCAATTTTGTATCTTCTAAAGGAAGTATGATTGATGAGTTCTTTATTGGTATTAATTTAGGATGGAAGTGGTTGCATAATCTTGAAAGCTATAGAGAGCTTGAGGGTACGCATGGAATGGTGAATCAATTTTGTTTGATGCCTGATCATCCATTGTTGAACTTCCTTACAATCTGTTTTACCAACTGTTGCTGATATCATTAATCAAATCAACAATAGTTCTTTGTTGGGAGTAGATCCTTCCACTTATCAGTATGGAGTATTGATAAGAATCTTTAGGTTTCACCCTTGTCTTTAATCTAAATATCGCTTTTTAGATTAGTGTGCCATTATCAAAAATAGTCTATGATATTGACAGAGAGTTGAGTATTATATTGACAGAGATATTGATAGAGTTAAAATTTGTGGAATCAACGACTGATATTTTGTTTTTTAAATTCATTTTTTGCTAGGTCCAAAACTAATGGGCTACCAATTTTTAATTTACGAATTAAATGTTGCACGTTTACCACTGTAATATCTCGTTCGCGATTATTAGGAAAAATGGCTATGATATCTGTAATATACTCATGAAGGGAATAAGTTAGAATCAGTGGAGAAGTTTAAATATCTTTGTAGATGTCTGTAGAAACTATATCCAATAACTAAGGAACGAAATTCAAAAGGAAAGGTGATGATGAGAAACGTTTATTTCCTAATTAACGTTAGTAAAACAATTCAGTTCGCGTCACCCTACCAGAAATCTTAAAGAACGATTTTACAAGACCACTATCTAGGTTCTTCACGGATGCTAAATGAGGTCGGTAACATTAATAGATGAACGGCTAAAGGCTTTCGAAAATAAAGTATTGTGTAGAGCTAGATTGATGAAAAATTAGTTTTAATGCCATTCATCGCGGTTTAATCGTGATGGGTTAAGAACGAGTAGAACGATTAATGGTGAACTGTAGAGTAGACATCTGGAGGATGGTCTGTATGGAGATGCACAGGAGGGTTTTGTTTGGTCAGATCTTATAGATAGGGATTTTAATAGGGTTAAGTGGAGGAAAAAATCTCGTTATGGGTCCACTGGAGAATTTAGGAGGCTACACAAAGCGGAATTGTGCAGCATGCAACCTATAAATTGTCGACGTGGAAATAGTCAAGTAAATTTGCTGCAACATTAATTTCACCTATTCTCAAAAGGATTAATAAATAAAGATAAATCGATTGATTGTCTAAAATAATTCAAACCTAATTTTAATTTTTTATTCCGGTAAATCGTTTATAATAAATGTAAGCATAAGGTGTATAATCTATATTCAAATGTTATTTCCATATACCATGCTTAGTGAAAACTAATGCGTTTTTCTTATCAGAGGAACATTTGACGTGAGATTTATTTGTTTTGTGTCCGGCTACATTTTTTCTTTAGCTTATTTTTTTATTTAGATATATTATTTTAATACACTTCAAAGCATTCTCATCCACAAGAGTTATCGATTGTCGCAGTTTTGAAGTTCGTTGACCCTCTTGTTGAAATTGCATTATTAATAAATTTGATTAGAATGCACAATTGAGTATATTCATACTCATGGTATTTTTTCATGCCATGCCATGATATATTGGGATACTTGAAAAATATAAATTTTTTTCGATCCAGCAGCAGGGACCCTGTTTAAACGAAATTAACAGTGAGGTAAGAGGCTAAAAAATAATTAATTGCTATCTATTAATTTAGTTTACGCGTAAGTGAATTATTGATTGGGCCTAGAAATAGTTTTGCGTTAAGAATTAAATTTAATATTGGAAATAAAAATGAACTGCGCCGAATTTTTGGACTATAAATTCCTAAATGTTACTAATAAATTCTGAGGGACAGCACTTCTCATGGAGTGCTTCGATTCTGACGTCTTGCGCTCTCTGTCCAGTTTAAGCATTTCTCCTCTTGTCCATGTAATTTCTGATGCCTGTCTAGTAATTGTAATGTGGCCAGTGAAATTAATAATATTAAATAAGTTAAAACTTGCAACACTGGCTGTTGTAACCTTCCCGTGATAAGTGATTATGGTTTGTTTTATATTGTTGAATGAGCTAATAAAATATTCTTTTTTTGGGTAAGTTGAATTTTTCGGCAAAGTGGTATGCTCATTTACATTGAACGAATTAAATACCTTGTTAGCCAATTAAAGAGAGTAACAAGGCGACTTTTCTCTTATCTTTTGCTTCGTCCAGATCTGGCGCCACCAAGTACAATTTGAAAGACGAGCCACTTCGCCCATGCCTTTGCGAGATTAAATGAGTCGCATTCCACATTGAATGGTTCAATATTATGTTGGAAATTTCCTTTTTCCGCCATCTTTACCTCAAATTCACATGATGTTTCCGGCGAATCTTCCAGAAAAGAGCCCTCCAATAATGATTACAAACACAAGCTAGAATATGGCTCATCAACGATCGTGTTTTCAGACGTCTCGGCTCTTCTCGTACTCTTAGTATTTGTTTATTATGGATACTAAAAGTTGCACAGCTCACGATAAATCACTTTTTTAGCATGAAATCCCACACCATGTTAAAAGGAACGTTTAATAGAGTAAGTAATAAATTGTCTTAAGAATATTTTATTAGCCTATTCAACAATATAAAACAAACCGTAATCACTGATCAGGTTACAACAGTAATCAGTCTCTGTACCATGTTGATGATGAAGTTCTCATTTGAGCCTTTTTTTTATTTCGTTTCCGTCGATATATAAAAAAAACGGTTCACTCGGGTCCCACCTCACGCAGCAAAAAGCATAAAATGATTTTTTTCCTACTTAATGGTAAAAAAATTTTCCTATGGGAGTTTTTGGGAGAGGTTGCACTTATTGGAGGTTGAATGCGAATGATGGTGTGCCACCTTTTACTGCATCAATTTTCATGTTTTCGTAAAATGCTTTGGATCTATGAATGTGCAATCGAAGTTCAAATATGCTATCGAGTTTTTCTATCCCTCCATAATAGAAATGCCATGCTTTAGACGAGTGCATTTTCCGCAAGCATCAGAGGCAGGACTGTCGAAGTCTATGTTAAATTCATTGACGAAAATTTAGTAAAATGAAACTAATTCAAAATCTTCAAGTTAGCGAAACTAACTTTTAAATCTTCCGGAACTGTTCCCATATATATTTTGTGTAATTTGCATACACTTAAGTGAGCAGTCTATCTTACTGCTCACTTAAGTGTATGCAAATTACACAAAATATATATGGGGACAGTTCCTGAAGATTTGAAAGTTAGTTTGATGATTTATCTTAAATGCGCTTGCTCTTATTTCTGCCTTAATGTGATTCCTCACACTTCAGCTTTTCAATGAAGCCTTTCACAGTAAATATTTTTGATAAAAGTTTTTAGAAACCTTATCATCTTTGGGTTTCTCTTTCGTTTCTTCTCGTTTTCTCTTTGGGGAAGATTTTCAATACGTACTAGCCTAAAGTGACCAAACGTCCCACATTAGGTGGGACTTTTCCACAAAGTGGGCAATGCTTTGTCTTTTGGAATAAAAAGATTAATATTTATTGATGAATTTTAATGTAAAAATTTCTATAGAGACTAAAAAAACGATGATGAAAACTTTACCACTCCCCCAGGACTTGCATAGGCTTTATATGGTCGATTTTTCAAAATAGCCGCAATATTTTTTTAGATTTGTAGCCAATTAGTCCCAAAGTATTACAATTAACTCAAATATGTAAAGAAGTAAAATCTAAAGAATTAAATTGCGCAAATTTTATAATAGAACATTATTCGTAATTACATTTTATTAGGAAAAAATAATTCTTAAACAATTTATTTATATTGGTTACAAGATAAAAACCAGGACATATTAGGTGTCGATTGTGCACCTCAACAGCAACAAAAAGTTCATATGAACCATGTTCCGATTCCTTATAGGAAAGCTGGAAATTTAATTTTTGTATTTGGTTTATTATTTACAATAATGAACCTTTGCAATCGACCAAGAAGAAAAAAAAATGTTAACCCTTCCTAAAAATTTGGAGTTTCACATTTTAAGATACGTGGTATCCAAATATCCAAGTAAAAAAAATCCGTCCGACCGACATCCTCGGCTTTTCTACAGGTCCGATTTTCTTGAGATTTGGTCGAATAGTGATTTTGTGTTGATGTTTTGGTTTTCCTTATTGATTAAAAAAATTGAACATTTTTTTTTTTTTTTTTGCGCCTGTCCCATATTCCACTTTACACTAGCCTATTTTAAGATAATGGCATAGCATACATGAAAAATTTCTTGCACACTGGCACTATCTTCTTCGTTGATCTAATTTAAAAAAAAATACTTAATTGAAATGGCTTTTGGTTTTACCAAAACTCGTAGGCCAGAAGAAGGAGGCCTATGCCTCTTTAGGTAGATGGCTAACATAAACTTCATCTAACATATATCTTTTTTGTCTTTACCTTCACAGGTGTTTTATGTTTTTTTAGCAATATCCATAACAGAAACAACTCTGCACCTAAAATTCTTACTGCTATGGTTACATGGACGTGGCTCTTAAAAAAAAAAGAAAAGATTAGGGTAGGAGTCACCATACTTGCTTATTTCTTCACAGAATGCCATTTTCTGCTGTCCTCGTTCAAGTCTTCTTCATTGAAACCAACCAATATTGACAATAGAAACTCTTTAATGAACCGAAAAATATTTCCAGCCGAATAAAAGTATAAACAAGTTTTTAGACGTAATGAGTTTAAATTCGGTATGTAGGACTTTCTTCCAGGCAGAACGATACTATTAGAGAATGGTTAATTTTCAGTTGTTACCTCAAATTTCGGCGTTTTTAAAGATTTGCCTATCTCTACAGCTCCACCTAATTAGTTTCTAGGGTTGAAAATTTGTATGTGAATTGAATTAGTGCTAGAGAATTATCTTTTGGGGCCTCAACTTGGTTCCCCCACCCTCTCCGGGGTTTTCGATTTTTTTTTAAATATTTGCGCACCTCTAATTCTCTGCAAATGGCTATTTCAACTGCAACGGTCCCCGTTAGGCCAAATGATCTGAAATTCGGTATGAAGGGTTTTCTGTATATTAGATCAGCAGAGAGGCAGACCAATATAATGAAAGTATGGGTAAATTTTGGTATATTAGAGAACTGTCTTTTGTGGGTCTCAACTTTTTTCTTAATCTTCCGTTTTTATAATATTTTTATGTTATTGAAAATACGACTTTAGTGACGGAGTTCTGCTGCTCACGGATTTTTTTTTTCTTCATGATAAATTGTTAGTGGGATATTGCTAATAACAAACGTGTAGAAATGATTGTTGATATTCTAATATAAATTAAAAAACCGCTATTATTATCCAGCACTACTATGATACTGCCCACAAAAAACACATTTATGTTCAAATAAAAACAATAGGATTCTTCGCTGTATGTTCTAAAATTATATGTTTTCATTCACACATTTTGAGATTATAGTGAAAAAAATAAAATAAGATACGGATATATTGGCATAACTAGGTATAATGCAATATAAACAACAATGCCAATCATTAATTCAACACTGCTAAAAAAGGGGAGAGGGGGACAGAGATGATTAACAGAAAAATATTAGTTTAAATGCTACGATATTAAAAAAATTATGTTTTCAGACGAGCAAGCTTATATTTCCAACTATAAGTAGATTAAAAAAAAAGTTGTTGGTACTACATTTTATTGAAAACTCGTAGAACAGCAGCAACCCGGGTAACGTTTGCCGGTTGTCAAGGTGATGGCGAGCACAGGTTATGTCAAACGGGTTTCAAGTTAAGAACATCTATTGGGCAAGACCATTTTTGCTAGAAAATAGAACTGAATAGCGAATCAAGAAGAGAAATGTCTACTTTTGTTTGCAAAGTAACAATAAAACACTAATTTTTCCAGCAATGGGAGATGTCCAGTTTTGCTGGAAAAAACGAACTTTCCATTAACTTTTCTATGGAAAAAAAAAAAAACACGATTATTAAGTGCATCTAGTATTAAGTTCAGCTATAGTATGCCTAACAGACCTCGTAAAAATATCAGTTTCGGCCGGAAGCTGAGATATCTACTTTTGGTAGCAAGCAAGCTCCTCAATTCGACTTTTAGGCTCTCCCAAAAGTTTAACGGCTACTCTGACGAGTGTACTGGCTGCAATCGTGGCATAAGAATCTTGTTAGTGCACGATTTTTATCAAGTGGGTATGCTTATTTCAGTGGTCTAATTAAAAAAGTTGTGGTTTAACTTTTTGTAATAAAATCAACAAAGTAATAATTTTTTAATAATGAATAAACGCAAAAACATCATATGAAAAAGTTAAAACAAAAATTAAATGTCAAATTAACACATGAAATAGATAAGTATAAAAAAAGAATACTCGTGAATTAGAAATGATCTAGTAAAATAATTTGAAGGTTATCTCCACTGATCGTTAGCGCTCTTTGTTGCCCGCAGTTTCTATTTTAAACTATATTTTTATTGGATTAATTATAAAACAACACATGACAGTGAGTTATTACTATACAATATAAAATTAATCGTTTTTATTGTTATTACTATACAATATAAAATTAATCGTTTTTATTGATAATCCAGTTGATAATTACCAATCTATTTTTTTTTTTTAATGGATTATTATTTTTCGCAGAGAAGAAACTCAAAGTTCCAAAAATAAAAGGCATAATAAAATAAAGTTCACCTCTCTTCAAGTATGTTATGTAGTCATTTCAACGTTTGGAGAAACATCTAATATGGAATTTCCATGTATGATGTAAACGGCTATAAATTTAGTTATATTTTTTAGTGAATTAGTATTTAAACTACACATCGCAGAAAGATGATCTCTTAACGAAAATATATCAGCTCATATCAAGAGTTGAGTATAATAATTATAAATAATTAATTAACTCAATCGGTTCGAAAACACTTAAGATAATTTGGAGATTGTGTAAAATAGATAATTAAAAGATATTAATTGTGGTGAAAAGACATCTATTTGGTTCCCCTATCGTGAGAGCAGAAACGAAATCCAGAATGCGGTAAATACTCAATTAATTTTGTGGTGATTTCAGCTGAATTTTTAAATTTAAAAAGTGTTGATTAACATTTTCTTTTTCAGTAAAATTGTGTTGGCAATCGTATTTCTGGTTGGTATGATATCCGTCAGCTCGGCGATGATCTGTACTCCTACCTTCTGCGATTCAGTCAAATG
Organism: Rhaphigaster nebulosa; assembly: GCA_948150685.1. Lineage (NCBI taxonomy): Eukaryota > Metazoa > Arthropoda > Insecta > Hemiptera > Pentatomidae > Rhaphigaster > Rhaphigaster nebulosa. The sequence continues at coordinate 37,076,155 of OX411308.1, forward strand.
CGAAGAAGATATTACAGAAGAAAATTGCAAACGCCAGCACAAAATTTTCATTCCTGATGGATCTTTGTGCGGTTGTTGCCCTGTCTGTATCGGCTTGCCCAATATGGAAGGTATTTTTAAAATTTATCCTCAAGTGCATGCCATTTTTGGAATATGTTATATTAAGAGTAATTATTATACGTGTCGCTGAAGATTAATAAATACTTTGAAACTTCTATTCACAGATTCATGTTGGCATATCATGCATAACATCGTCTCCCGGGTGGAACAATGACGCATCTGCATAAATAGGTCAAAATGGAATTAGTGCTCAATTTGGTCAGAATTAGGTAGGAGAAAAAAAAAGACTTAGTTTGAGGCGCAGCTCAACCATCAGAATGTACTTGCAACATTGGAGAAATGGTGGATTTAAGTTTGCTGAAATAAAATCAACATTGCCGATCCTGTAACATTGTATATTCGCATGCATCAAATTATTTTCAGCAAAAGCTATTTAGTTTTTTATGTATGCTGAAAAATTTCATTTTTTGCAGTTGTGTCATTGTTCAACCGGGGCTAATGGATCTAATATAATGTGCTGCCAATGAAAATTCTTTGATAACTTTCTAAACAAAAAAATTGTTGATAACGTGATGTGACAAATGTGAACAACTCATTTGATATCATTATAAAACTTTTGATGAAGGTATCATTTAATTATTTTATAATTTCACGTAGGAGGGGATTTAGTAAGAAGAAGCTAAGCAATCACTTATGTATCTATAATAGCCAAATCGGACATAAGTTTTAAGGACAAGTATCGAAAATGGATCAAAAATCATCATTATCACAATAAATTATTATTCAAAATAGAAATTATGTTGGTGGGCAGGAAAATCATACACCATATATATGATGTATATTCATATCATATGAACATCTCTGTGATCCCTGCCCTTACGTACGCCACTGATGCCAATGTGATGTTTGCCGACGTAGAATTGTGTAGATATTTACCAAATTACTAATAACAGTTCATAGTATATTCTTAATATAGTTGTTACATATAAATAAAATTAAAAAAATAAATTAACAAAGCGAAAAATAAGGAAAAAAAATCTAAATAATACAAAGGATAAACAATTAATGATAATAATAATATAAAGGGCATTAATAATATTTAATTCTGTATGCAGCAATAATAATTACCATGAATTTGATTTTTTTAATCATTGTATATTTTTTAACTACTACAGGTATATTTGTGTATGTGTATATGTATATATATATAAATATATATATATATATATATATATATATATATATATATATATATATATATATATATATATATATATATACATGTCTTATCCTCTCTGAAATAATCTGGCAGGGCTTAAATACCGAAATTTCAAAATGTCTTCCTCTGAAATACCTTCAATTTTGTTAATTTCAAATAATTATCCGTTCCCCACCTCTAGTATTAATAAGAATGGATAAATATTAACTATGAAAGATTTATTAATGAACTAATGATGAAAAATGGAGAAATGTTTTCACTGGTTGAAAACTAATTTCCGGAAATAAGAGTATTAATATAGATGTATATTATACGGTTGGAAAGCTTAAGATTTTAGAATAATTAATATTTAGTCGTATAAAGTAATGAAGTGTGACGAAAAATGCATAAACTCAATTAATTGTTGTATTGTAGTTAATAATTTCTACTTTTACGTTATTTAATGGAAACTACATGTTTCTATGGAAACTAAATGTAATTTTCATGGAAATGAAATAGAAATTTTTAATATTTATTATCAACTTGTCAAACCAAGAATATATAATAACATTGTTAGTAAAACAATGTTACTATACATTCTTATTAAAAAAACTATTCCATTGTTCTTTTGTGAGAGAAGACATGAAAATGTGCATGCTGCAGAAAATATTTCATGCAATGCTTATTCTGAGTTTTTTAAAATTATTAAAAAAAAAAAAGAATAATTATTATAGGGTAGTAATGAAAGTTGTGTGATGCGCGTTCTGCACCAGGTGTTTTAATTTTGATTTAATTAATTTTAACAAATGAGTGTATTCACACTCGCTCATAAATTAGATATGAATTCAAAACGCTTATTTACGATTAATATAATAATTAAATTAATCTATTATTTACTAAAAAATTTTATGAGGAAATATTATCGATTTTATCTTATGGAAATCTTGACCAAAAGTAGTGAAAACCAAACTAATTATAATGTATTTTTCAGTACCTAGTGATCCACCAGATGATGGTACTGTGAAACTTGGCCAATAATTAATCCCACCCATTGGACATGAGGACAACGTTACTATTTCTGCTGAATCAATTAATTGATGAAGTGGAGTATTATGAATATTTTCCTTGAAGATATATGACAGATTTCTGTTAACATTAATTCTGTAAAATGAATATAAATTAAGACTGAATAAATCAATTTGTTAGTACATTATATATTTATAATTCAATTTGTAACCTCTCTGAAAGAATTTGACTTTTAAATTAAACTAGAAACAGTATTGTATGACTATTTTATACATTTTACAAAACATGTATCATTTTTACCAACTCCAATATTAATTTTCTTATTTTTTTTTTATTATTACTTTTCTCTCTCTATATATAAAATATATATATTACGTTTTAAGATCCCCAGAGTTCAAATAACCAAGACTCTCAAAATGGTCTGTGCGTGCGTGTGTGTGTGTTTGCGTCTGTGTGTATGTGAAAACCTTTGCTCAAAAATGAAAAACGGTACGAAAGTGAAATTGCGTTTTTAAGGTAGGGATGCTACTCAAACTTTTTTCGCTATAATCGATTTACCGGAGGTGTAAAATCTATGATATGAAGTGGCACATATCATAGATTTTACACCTTTAACAATGTTCTACGGCTCTAACGATTTTCATGAAACTTTCCTAAAGCCTTCTTCTTGAAACCCTTTAAGCTTTCATACATGCAATACATCACAGAAAAAATGCATGGAAAAATGTTATGACAAAAAGAACATTTTATTTGCGTCTGACTCAAAATGTATGCCTTTTAAGGTAAATTCTGTACACGATAATATGAGAAATAATTAAATTCTCAAACAAGCAAAATCAAAATCATCTAAATCGGACCAATATTAGCAAAGATATAGCGTATCTCATAAGGTGGGTATTACAAAAGTCATGTTATGGAAAGCCTGTGTCGGAAAAAAGACGGATGGGACTGAACGGAGGCTTCGTAGGAACCTCCAGAAGGAGTTCTAGCACACCCCCATCCTGTTGTCAACAATACGCTCTGTAATTATGTAATGGAATAATATAAAAGTAGAAGTTATCAATTTCTAAATTAAATTCTAAATAACTTAATAATTTCTACCTATATATTTTTAATGGAAACAAAATATTTCCACGAAAACTAAGTAGAATTTCCATTGATACTAAATAGAAACTTTTAAAATTTATTTTCAGCTTGACAAAGCTTTTTGGCCAATCCATACTGCGTGCCCGATGTGGACCTCTGTTTCTTGAGGGTCTCGGTGTCGTTCAACCTTGCTATATGACCGGCCCAACGAAGTCTCTCAAGCTTGACAAACTTTACCACTTCCATACTTTGATACCGTCCTTGGAGTTCCTTGTTGGTGCGTCTTCGCTAAGCGTCCCACTCACGGACAGAGCCGTAAATCCTCCTTAATATTCTCGTTTCAAATATACGGAGGCGATTCTCATCTGCTTTCGGTGTAGGCCAAGTATTCTCTAACAAACAAGTAAATTCTCTAAATATATATATATATATATATATATATATATATATATATATATATATATATATATATATATATATATATATCGGACTAGTATTAGCAAAGATACAGCGTATAGAACTACAACAGCTTAGAGCCCAATCCTAGATGGAATGCAGAGTGTTTCTGAAAGCAGACGAATGCGACCGAACCACGCCTTTTCCCGCTTAGCTATTTCTGTTCTCAACAATACGCTCTGTTCAACTCAGTTGTTAACTTCACGCTTATTATAATACACGCTTCATGAAAATTATTATAGGGTGGTAAGGGAAAGTTATGTGATGCGCGCAAGGAACCAAATTATTTGTTTATTTTCGTGTAATCAGAATTTATTATACAGCCATTATCAACAATTTTTATAGTAAAAGTTGTAGCAGAAATAAAACAAATCTTATGGATCGTTGGATAAAAATTCAAGCTCGTACACTGTTTCTTTTAGATTGCATACGGCATCTATTTATCTGTCTACAGCAAGTGTAAGGCGTTCGGTGAGTAGTTTTAATCAACCAAAACAAGTTTGAATTTCCTGAGAGAGTACTCTCCTAGAGGAGGTAGGGGACACACCTGATGTGGCGTGGCATTACAACTCTGGGAAAGCTCGCCCTCAACTCTCAGAGGCTTTTAATACACTTGCGAGTTTTACTCTAGAAAGTATATCTACCACTCTTGAGGGTGAAAACTCGCTCGTGTAAACACACCCTTAAGGTTTAATAAGATTTAACAACTTGGACAGTTTTTTTACGTTTTATCTACTCCAATTTTCGCCATGGATGTGCAAAAGCATGTGAAGGGGACTTTATAACAGACAATGACTTTCGCGCTCATTTATAAATTAAAAATACTTTTGAACATTTAGATAATTTAAAGTCAGAAAATACTGCTAAGGGTAGTCTTACGGATTTGTGTTTGGACGGTGGACGGAGATGTGCAAACAGCGATTGGTGGTATCGACATCGAACCTTCGGCTTCGCTAATCTTTTTATTATTACCTATTATTAAAGCAGACTTTTAGGCCCGATTACTATAATTTAAAAAAAAAATTAATTCAAAATCAAGCATTGTGTATTGTACAATATATGATATTGTAAAAGCCTTTTATGAAATATAAGAGCTTTTAAAAACATCGTTTGATTGTATATTTTCTTTAGTTTATCAAATGGAATCATAATTATGGAAATATTTTTTTTTTATTAATTATATAGATGGAAGGCCACTCGTACTAATTTTAAGATTGTAAAAAAACAGATACTCAGAATTGCGCTGGGGTGAAGACCTCTTTGCTCTGGTCTCCAGATCCAAGCTTGTGTAAAACAAAAAAATAAAAGTTAACATTTTTCTAGTAATTTTTTTTAATCTGTTGCATTCCTCACTGGTTCGATCGAAATCAGCTCGACGATTTACTGTCCTCTTATTTTCTGTGAAATAGTGTAATGTGAAGAGATCACCGAAGAAATAGTGCCAACGAGAGAACAAAATTTGTTCCTCGAGGGCCATTGTGCGGTTGTTGTCCTGTTTGTTTCAGGCTGCTCCACATGAAAGGTATTGATGAAATTTATTCTTAAATAAATATATTCGGTATTTTTTTTTTAAGTTTTATTTTATGTTCTAATTCTCATTATATGTGTCGCTTGAGAGCATAGGTTCATATTCATACATCATACAAAAATACAAATGATCCCGTAGCAGAATCATTGAGACATTTAGGATATAGGGCTCATTTTAACATTTTCTGCATCCTATCCAAATCATATTTAATAACTGTTTGAATATTTATATTAGTGCCGGTAATGAAAAAAAAATAACGGAGGAAAGTCGAAATTATTAATTTTCTGGTCAACGTATCAAAGTTCTACAATGTTCACAAAAGCACATAATTTAATTCACTATTAACAATTATTTTGAACTGAAAAGTTTATATTTTCCACCTTTTTATAACGTTAATTATTTTTTTTTAATGATCATTTTTACGCGTTCTTTTTGTTTTATTTTCTTTTTACTTCCTTGTACAAAGTAAAGGAAGTATTGTAATCGCAAAAATTTTCGGTTTTCAGATGTCAACGGAAATATCCATTTTGATCATCCCTGAATACATTTTGACTAGTTTCGTCATGGCGTCTGTACGTACGTACGTTCGTTCGTATCTCGCATAACTCAAAAAGGTTAGCCGTAGAAAGTTGAAATTGTGTATTTAGGATTGTTCTAAAATCTAGTTGTGAATCTATTGGGTCACTGTTTGATCACCGGAAGTGGTACTTTACTTGAAGATCATAATTGATTTCCATCAGAAATTATATTAAAATATTATACAAAACTTCTCAAATTTAGTATTTATGACTTATATAGTGATTTAAATAACATACTACATTTTGGTCTAAATTGGAAAATCGGAAGCGGTACTTTACTTGAAGGCCATATTTGACTTTCATCAAAAATTATATTAAAATATTATGTAAAACATCTCAAATTTGGTAAATAGGACTTTTAAATCGATATGAATGTATTTACTATATTTTGATTAAAATTGGTGAGCCGAAAAGGGTACTTTACTTAAAGGTCATAATAAGCTTACATCAAAAATTATATTTAAATTAAATACATAAATCATATATTTCGGTAATAAGGTTACAAACGCAATTTGGTTTCCAATCCAATGAAACATTTTTATTACTTGTTTTAAGTGTTAAAATTGAATGTAAAATACTGGTTTTCCTCCCCATTTGTGTGTATGTGTCAATAGATAGATGTCGCGACGCCGAGTGTCGTTTTTGAGATACTGCAATCTTCGGAAACTAGTAACCAAATTGAGGATCACTTTTTGAGCCACCAATTTATAATTTAATAGGCGTACAAGAAAGTCATGTGTTGTCCACATCAGATATTTAACTTTATTTAAGTAGTTTTGTTATTCCACATTATAGATACTGAATGTATTTATGAAAAACTTACTGTCTTACAACACACCGAATAAAAAATAAAATATATATTGATTTAATCATCTTAATTTTGATTTATTTACTATTACTAATAATTATAACAAAATATATTATACCATTGTTATTTAAATGTAATCAGGAAATCATTAACAGAACAGTTATTTGTATGCTTGATTCGAGAAAAATTATCTTAAAAAGAGTTTTTTGTTTTTAATTTTTTTTTCAGTGAATACATTGAGTGATTTTTCTGATCCAATTATCTTAATCTGTATTTATTAACCATTCTTAATAATTACGAGTATAATAAAATATATTATATTACAATATATTGTACTATAATGTTATTGAAATGTAATCTGGAAATTTTTAACCAAACAATTATTTTTATGCTTTATCCTGGTTGAAGTTTGAAAAAACATCTTAATTGTGCGTTTTTTATTCTTAATTCTTCATTTTTTTTTCAGTCAATCCACTGCGCTAGCGCAATATATTATTTTATTTTATTTTATTATTAGAAAGAGATTCCTTCCCTATCAAGCACTCATGAGTAAGCCGAGTACGTATGTCAGGCGACAGCACCATTTATCCTTTTCTAGACAGCAGGATATCTAGGCTCTCTTGCTGAACGTACTTCTCCACGATAATTAATGTATTGTCTCTTGCGGGAGTTCAAGTCTTTTGCCACGCTAGCTATGATTTTGATTAGATCATTAGGTTGAGTGGTGATAATTAATTGACCTTGCTTGAAAGCTCTCTTAGCTATGTGTCATCTCGTTGCCTTTGGTACAGACATGTCTTCGTAACCATAAAACATGGAGTATACAACCAGCCACAACCAATGCTTTAAGTTTACATGAGGTCTCGAGAACCAAGCAGTTCTGAAACAAGGGGTCCTGTATTTGAACGAGAGCAGATTTTAAATCTGAACAAATTTTTGCTTTATTTTTCTGCCTACCACGTCATGTAACAGCTTCATAGCAATATTTTATGTTATATTATATTTTATTACATTTTATTGACTAAAATTGAATAAAAAAAACAGACACATATACTTTTTACGTAACCTAAAAATAAAATGATTCCCTGATTTGCGGGTACGCAGAGGCGTTGAAGAAAAGAAAGAGGAGCGGTATGTCATGATGTTTCACTTTGACATATCATCCGCTTTCAATAGCATCTCAAGGCCACGCGTACTCCAGCAGTTGATGCTCCCAACAACCTAACTGCTCTCGCAAAAAGCTACCTCCAGGACAGCAATGTTAAGATTAGAGGTTGTTACTACGAGATAAAGAGAAACATCCACATGGCTCATTCCTAAGTCTGGCGCTTTGGAAGAAGAGCAGTGCTCCCGGCCACGGCGTATGTGGATGACTTGGCTGCTGTGTTGGCCTCAAACTGCAGAGCCGAGCGCAAACAACAGGCAGAAATATGCTTCATCATGATACATACATGGTGCGCAAGAAGGATTACGATGGCGGCCGCCAAAACCCAAGTCATCCTTCTACGGGGCATGACTCAAATAATACACCCATCTTGGATCAGGGTTGAATTTGAAACTCACTAACCGACAGAACAATAGGTTGGATCTACCAAGACGACGGCTCTGACAGGTCACCAGAGCAAACAGGACGGTGTTCCATGAGACAGTGCAGGTGTTTGCAGGGGCATACGTCTCGATCTTCTCCTGCAAGGAGATGCCATCAAACGATCCAATAGATGGAAGGCGATGTTGTACGAAGACACAATTCATGAATGGAACAGGCGGCAGGTCACTATCACCAAAGGTGCTATCCTAAGGAAGTACTTCCCCGCCGTATAATCTCGACTTGTTTTCTGATGGGTCCAACCTGACTATTGTATCTCCCAATTCTTCACGATGGAAGGGGATGTCTGTGCCAAGTTGCACAGTCTTGGACTAGATGCCCTCTATACTCCAGTTGTGGCGATCCGGAAACACCGAACATATGATCCGAACTGCACGGTATTTGAGGCTCCAAGAATCAACTAAAGAGAAGCACTGGCCTACACAGCCCTGATGAAGATTTTCTTTTCTCGTATAACCCTACTGCGGAGTCTTCATGGCCTTAACAACTCTTCATCGGAAATGTTCCAGAGAGGACACGGGGTAAAATTAAGAAGATTACGGACTTCATTTTATAGTTTCATACAATAAAAAAGTTAAAAATAAACAAAACTTGAAATTGGGAAGGGTATTTAACTGGAAGTTCTTTTCACCGGCAATGCCATGCGGAAATTTTTACATAAAATAATTTTATAAAATTGCTTTAACCAAAATAAACTTTTGGACTGATTCAAAATCTGCTCTTACATCTATACGGGATTCCTTTTCTCAGAACTTGTTGGTACTTAAAGCTTAAAGCACTGGAGATGGCTGGTTACATAGTCCATTTTTTATAGTTTCGTCATATCAGTATCACAAGGCAATCAGATGCCCGATAGTATAGCTAAGAGAACCATCAAAATGAGCGTGAGCATGACTGATACACAACCTAATGAAGTTATCTCTTTGATCAAAGAAAAGCCAAGGATAGCGTGGCAAAATACTTGGACTTTTTTCCAAAAAAAGTTTAGGATTGTGTAGCCGCGCGATCAGCGAGAGAGGGGTGGTGCTATAAGAAGAGGTGTTGCTAACCTGGTTGATGATTGGGTGTATGAACTCGGGTTACCCTCGCTATTAAGTCTCATAGAGAACGACATTAACAAACAGTTTTGAGGAGTCTCTCCAGAAAGACCAAAATTGTATAAACTTAATACTATTCCTGAAATAAACCGAAATATTTTGTGAAATTTAATTATGCACTTGTGATATTGTGACATTTCAAATGTATACTGTATATTTTAATGTAGCGCTAAAAGGACCCAGGTAGTCGAAAAGTCCAAAGGGTTTTATATAAATAATAAAACTGTTAACTTTTATTGTGAGAAGAGAGGGAAGCGGAAGTTGAAAGAAGGGGAGGCAAAATTAAGCTTGCCACTCCTGGAAAACATCCTAGTTCCGGCTCTGAAATTAATCTCACCTTTCCCATCTTTAACAATGTTCTGTTCATAACCCTTTTGAATGCAATCGTTAATTACTCCTCTGTTTTTTTATGTATTACTTAAAGATTTTTTTTTTTAATAGAATAAAATTCACAATTATTCGATTCACACACTTCAACAAGAATTTTATTTGTTGTTAATATTTAAAAAATTGCCATCTATTAGCCTAGCTTTTCCAATTTAGTTTAAAGTCGAATTCTTACGGAGAGGTTACAAATTTAAATATAAAAATATCATGCAAAAGCAAGATTTATTCTGTCTCAATTTATTTTTATTTTTTACAGAATGAGTTTTTACAAAAATCAGTCAGATAAATATTCAACTCCATAAATGAATCAGCAGAGATAATAGTCTTGAGCTCCTGTTCCAATAAATGGGTAAGGACAAAGTTTTATAGGAACATCGCCCGGTGGGTTGACTGGAAAAAAATTGAAGAATTAAGAATAAAAAAACCACAATTAAGATGTTTTTTTCCAAACTTCAACCGGGACAAAGCATAAAAATAATTTTTTGGTTAATAGTTACCAGATTACATTTCAAGAACATTGTAGTATGGTATATTTTATTATACTCGTAAAAATTAAGAATGGTAAATAAATAAACACTAAAATAATTGAATCCAGATATATTATATTTGCAAACAATCTTATTTTAAAAACAATATTGATAAATATTTACTCCATATCAAACTTATTTTTGTTATGTATAATTTTCATCATAAATTATTATAGCTTGGGCTTTTAAAATAAAAAATCATGCTAACTGAATCCTAATTATTTATTCCATCATAAAAAAAATTAATCCCGGAACAACATACGTTTAGAGGCACGATCCGGTCATATTTTTTTAATTATGCTTTAATTTAAAATTATAATTTTCTTTCTTTTTCTTTGATTCGATGTGTTTTTAAAATAATAAAAATACCATACTAATATTCAATATAAATATTCAATGGCCAATAACAAAAATATTTGAATTATAATAAAATAGGAAATTAATCAAAAAAAAACTTTAAAATAATTATTGACAAAATATATAATAATTTACGCTATAAAATGGTGGAATGAATAAAATTTTCAGTTATAAATAATTTTGAAAAAAGTCCAAAATTAACGAATTAATATAAAAGTGAACTAAATTATGATTTTGAGATCATTGAAGGTCTGAGGTTTGTTGTCCACATTATAAATAATTTCGATAACCCGCCGTTGATATGATTTTTTTTTTTCACTAACGGCTTACTTAGTTTACTCCAAACAATCATTAAACAAGTTTTGATTATGAAATGGAAATAAGGTTGCAGAAAATGTTTAAAGAAGTCCCGATTGTCATTAAAATTCTGTGATTGGATCGTTTATTTTTTATATGCAGATTATGAATATGACGAACCTATACTTATCAGGGATACATATAATAATTAGAACATAGACTAAAACTAGAAAAAAAATAAAAAAAAATTTTCTGCATCCTATCCAAATCATATTTAATAACTGTTTGAATATTTATATTAGTGCCGGTAATGAAAAAAAAATAACGGAGGAAAGTCGAAATTATTAATTTTCTGGTCAACGTATGAAAGTTCTACAATGTTCACAAAAGCACATAATTTAATTCACTATTAACAATTATTTTGAACTGAAAAGTTTATATTTTCCACCTTTTTATAACGTTAATTATTTTTTTTTTAATGATCATTTTTACGCGTTCTTTTTGTTTTATTTTCTTTTTACTTCCTTGTACAAAGTAAAGGAAGTATTGTAATCGCAAAAATTTTCGGTTTTCAGATGTCAACGGAAATATCCATTTTGATCATCCCTGAATACATTTTGACTAGTTTCGTCATGGCGTCTGTACGTACGTACGTTCGTTCGTATCTCGCATAACTCAAAAAGGTTAGCCGTAGAAAGTTGAAATTGTGTATTTAGGATTGTTCTAAAATCTAGTTGTGAATCTATTGGGTCACTGTTTGATCACCGGAAGTGGTACTTTACTTGAAGGCCATATTTGACTTTCATCAAAAATTATATTAAAATATTATGTAAAACATCTCAAATTTGGTAAATAGGACTTTTAAATCGATATGAATGTATTTACTATATTTTGATTAAAATTGGTGAGCCGAAAAGGGTACTTTACTTAAAGGTCATAATAAGCTTACATCAAAAATTATATTTAAATTAAATACATAAATCATATATTTCGGTAATAAGGTTACAAACGCAATTTGGTTTCCAATCCAATGAAACATTTTTATTACTTGTTTTAAGTGTTAAAATTGAATGTAAAATACTGGTTTTCCTCCCCATTTGTGTGTGTGTCAATAGATAGATGTCGCGACGCCGAGTGTCGTTTTTGAGATACTGCAATCTTCGGAAACTAGTAACCAAATTGAGGATCACTTTTTGAGCCACCAATTTATAATTTAATAGGCGTACAAGGAAGTCATGTGTTGTCCACATCAGATATTTAACTTTATTTAAGTAGTTTTGTTATTCCACATTATAGATACTGAATGTATTTACGAAAAACTTATTTATTTTTTATATGCAGATTATGAATATGATGAACCTATACTTATCAGGGATACATATAATAATTAGAACATAGACTAAAACTAGAAAAAAAAATAAAAAAAAATATACAGTATGCATATTTAAGAATAAATTTCATCAATACCTATCATGTGGGGCAGCCTTACACAAACAGGGCAACAACCGCACAAAGATCCTTGAGGAACATAAATTTTGTTCTGTCGTTGGCATGTTTCTTCGGTGATCTCTTCACATTTTACTATTTCGCAGAAATTTCGTGGACAGAAAATCGCCGAGCTCATTGCGATCAAACCAGCCAGTAATACAACAGCGAACAAAATTTTACTGGAAAAAAATATTATTAAACTTTATTTTTTGTTTTACACAAGAAATCACAGATGATATTTTCGGAAATGTCGAATATTTACCTCATTGTCGTTTTTGGTTTCTGATCTGTGGAATAAAGTAAAGAGCTCTTCGCCCGAGAGCATTTATACCATTTCATTATCTTTAAATTAGCATGAGTGGCCTTCAATCTAAAGAAGAATATCATTTTTTTTAAATTTCGGTAATTATAATTTTAATCGCTAAACTGAAGAAAATATGTTTTTTAAAGTCCTTATCTTTCTTAAAAATATTGTTTTATTAATTAACCTCTAAAAACATGATTTAAAATTGATGAAATAATATAGAATTAATTAATACTGTTTAATAATTTTAAGTATAATTTACTCTGTGGCATATTATTATCAATCGGAACTTCGATTCATCACTGGATCCATCCAGGAGCTATTTGAGGAGGCCATCAAATAGCTTTCGACAGATCATTCGATTAAGTGCAGCTGTATGCTCTCTTAGTAGACCATACATTTTTTGAAATAAACATAGGTTTCGTTCATCACTTTTAGAAAAAGTGAATAAACAAATTCATTAACACGCTCAAATGTGTAAGGCCCAAATTAAACAGTGACTTCAAAGGTTTCACTTCTTTAGTTCATGTATTTGGTTTTCTTAGAGTTAACAAGGCCCCTTTTTCTGGCAGATGATTCAAGGGCAAGTAAGGCATCTTCTATAGTAGTTCTCGATCTTCCAATTATATCTAAGTAACCTGCGAAGCCGAGAATTTGAATTATCCGATTGAAGATGGTTCCTCCAGTCTAGATTTCAAATTCTCTGATTGGTTTATCCAGACATAAATTAAACAATTACCATGCAAGAGAGTCTCCTTGTCGGACTCTATTAACAGCTGTAAATCCCTGAGAGAGATAACCTTGAATACACACAACATTTTCAATTTTTTCCATAGTCAGTTTTACCATGCGTGTAAGTTTTACTGGGATATTAAAGCTTTTCATGGCTTGACATAGACGTTCACGCTGAAAACTATCGTAGGCTGACTTGAAATCCACAAATTTCCACACTGTGTGAGGGTTTCTATTACTCTCGACCACGTTCCACAACATATGGCATATGAGACATATATAATCAATTCAGTTAGTGAAATATGATTAATATAAGTATTTTTATCAGTCCAGAGCTGCATGAAAAATATTTTTACATGATTATGACATTAAGCTACATTCGTCGAAAATTAGTCATATTGGGAAAAGTTTGATATCTCGGGAACTATTTGACATACGGATGTTTATTAGTGCTCAAAACGGAGTTAGTTAAATTCTCTTTAAAGTATTTAATAATGGCCTTCTTCGTAGTAGTAGCAGTTTCCATTATATTTGCCAAAATAAAAATTTCTCGTTTTTGGAAAAAATAATGCTGTTTTTGGAAAAACTGTATCTTAGGTACAAATACCGGCACAGAACTCTATGAGGTCTCAAAGTTTTGCAAATTTACTGTAGTTTAAAAAAGTAATAGCAATGTTTTTCTTGTGGTAGGCATTTTCCAAGATATTGAGTAAGGAATGTAAAATTAACGAAAATTTTAGGTTTTTTCTTGAATAAAATATATTTCCGGTCTTCTGCCAAGGTCACAAATTTGTATTTTAAATGTCAACCCAAACCAAAAAAAACATAACATTGGCTACAATTGTGGGAGCTGTGGAGAGGTTACCTGTATGTTGAAGACCTGCCCTGCTAAGATCCTTATATAAAAAAAAAATGAAATTTTTAGTTTTAACATTGATTCTGGCTAAATATATATAATATTTTTTATTAATATATATTCTTATAAATCAATAAGAATCAATAAGATAATATCGTATTTTTATTATAATAAATATTGTTCGTATTGATATTGTTGATTAAGAATAATAAGAATAAATGTTGTTTAAAGTAAAATAGCGAGGGTAATTAAGGATTAGAAATGGATAAAGAAATGCAGAAATAACGAAACAAAATACGAATAATGAGGGATTAGCCAAATAATGATCTTTACTACGCTTATTTATGAATTATCCTGTATCTAATAACAACATTTTTTATTTTATTTAGGCCTTTTCATTTTAGAAGTGCAAAAGTAATTATGTATTTTACAATCAAGATCTAAGTATGATATTCTAGAGTTACTGGATTCCATCCACTTATGTTTGCTAATATTTAAATAAAATTGGAGTGTTTCGCCCCATTACGCGTTTTTGGTCCTTATAAAATTGTTAAGATATTTATCGGAAAAGAATAATAATCATTGAGAATAATAACCATTGAGTGGAATGTACTTATCAACAGGGCATGACGTTAATTTTTTTTGTTGACTCCCATTTCTACCTTTGAAAACTTTATTACGAGTACCTTCTCGATCAAGAGATCATTAACAAATAAAGTTAATTGTATCTGGAATCTTGGAGAACGAATTTTCTCATTTAATATTTAAATTTTAAATTTTATTAAAAATTTGGGGTTCACCAGAACACTAAATGACATATTATTTGAGAATGACCCTGGGTACTTTATTGTTAATGTGCGGAAAGAATCTGGTAACATAAATTTTTCTGAAGAATGTTTAAATATTTTATAAAATCCGTTCATAATCGTATTAAAGCCAGAAATTCAGTGGAGAATAGTAGATTGTCTTCAAAAAAGGATTTTTAATTACATTTCTCGCATAGAATAAAAGTAAGAATACCGGTTAGAAAGAATATTTATAAATATTAAAAAAAAATAGACTTATTTTCAAGAAAAATTAGAGCTATCAGGTTTTTCCAAGCAGCAGCCATAAGAGTATGTTTCTTTTCAATGTGCGCGGCTTCTATTTTTATTTTTGCCTAATTTTTGGAAAATAAAAACGTTTTATGTTACCCACAGTTTCAACGCATATTAAGAAAAACGAGAAAATATAATTACCATCACTGTATTATAGAAGAAAAGATCAGTTTATACTGTCGTGACAAACAATAAATTAAAAATAGAAATCAAATATTAATATTTATAAATTAGTTTATCTTAACAAGTTAACTGATATCGTAATATGAACATGATTATATACAATAGTCGTGTATGCTACTCAACAACTATTTTTACTTATTTTTGCGTTTCCAAAAATAGTTTAAAAAATAATTAAAAGCCATTATATTTGAATTCAAAAAGTAGTGCTAAATATTAAAATTATAGTTTATATATACTTTTTCATGTTTTTATATGCTTTTCATATCCTTTGGGAATGAAAACAAATAAAGAATAATGAAATGTTATGATGCCTATTACAAATTGCCTATCCAAATTACAAATTGAATTTACAAGCACAAATTGAAGAAAATATTAATATATGTGTGTATGGATGTTCACGAAATGAAGATCATAATGATCTTTTGAGGTAAAAAAATCTATACTTATGGAGAGTTGGTGTGTTTGACTTCACAAATTTCAGAAACTACCAGTCGATTCGAAGAATTCTTGCGTCTGTTAGACCGTGCATTGAGGAAGATTTTAAGCTTAATAACATCATGCTTTGACTTACAGGAACAGAGCAGTGACCATAAATAAATTGATAAGAAAACAAGTGTTCAATGTTCCGCTGTCATCACAACTTCATACCTATTCGGTCGACCAAGTAAACTACAAAAACTTTTTAATTTTGTTGAGTATTTAGTTGACCGTAGATGTAATTTAAGGAGAAGAGGGTGCAATATGTCTGTCCACCTATTTCTACTAGCATATTTTTGTTTTTTATAATACCAAATTTTCATAACTTAATGGTTGCTATCCTGTTTTACGTCCTTGTATGCAGTAAAGAAAGTATCTGTTATCGGTTTTCAGATTTCAACGGAAATATCCATTTTGACCATCCCTAAATCCATTTTGACTGATTTCATCATGACGTCTGTACGTACGTTCGTTCGTTCGTTCGTACGTATCTCGCAAATTAACGATCACACAACAGTGAAGACTTTAAGATATACTTTTATTGTCTAAACAAAATGTTACAATGACATTTATAATGCTTCTTACAAACTAAGTTACAATATCTTAGCTATCTTACATCATGGCTAACTCTGATATGGAATGTTCAATATAGAATCTTAGAGAAGGCTTTATAGGGATGAGAAAGGGAGAGGGGATGAAGTTGCAAGGAGCAGAGGGAGGGAGATAATTTCCTCTACACCTAAATTCTGGGTGGCCTATTTAGGAACAATTCTTGGAAGCTCATGTGAACTTCTTGTGAAGGCTGTTCTGAAGGTTCAGTTAAAGTATACAATTGACATCTGAACTAGAATATGGTAGCAATAAACTGTTGAATATAAGAGAGAGCTTGACAGGCTTTCCGGTAGGAGACAAAATATCTTTGGGGAATGGTCAGTCGACACTGACAGTGACAAGGTGTTACCACATGCTAAGGATTCCCATATGTATGGTCTACGACATTAGAGAGCCCTGAGAAAGACAGTTTACTGATATTAAACTAATGTTTAAATTTATAGTTATAAAGTTGTTAAATATAATAGTCGTCTGATAACTCGCATAACCCAAAAACGGTAAGCCTTAGAAAGTTAAAATTTTTATATTTACAATCACTATAAAATTTAGTTGTGAAACTCCCTTTTTGGTCATTGCATGATTACCAGAAGTGGTACTTTGCTTGAAGGCCATTATTGATTTTCATCAAAAATTATATTAAAATATAATTTAAAATATTTCAAATTTAGTAAATTAGACTTTGATATCAATATAATAGATTTTTGTTGAAATTTTACAGCCGAAAGGGGTACTTTACTTGAAGGTCATAATAAACTTATATCAATTGCCATGTAATATAGAGATAATATGGTTCGGTGATAAAGCTTATAAACGCGAATTTTTTCCCATTCTAATCAAACAATTTTATTACTTGTATTAAGTGTTAAAATTGAGTGTGAAATGCTTTTTTTCCTCCCCATTTAGCTGAAAAAGTCTGCAGCAGGGTAATAAGATATAAGTTAAGCAGGTTCTTCCGCTTAAAATGTTGAAGCCATCGATTTCCAATGCTTTATCTAGTGACATAGACAGTTCTAATGTTGTCAAGGAACACGAAGAAATCTCTGGGGAACTCGTTACCATCTGAAAGAAAAGGACATTTAATAATGAAAAAAGGCCTTCAGAAACAAGAGCTTATGTGTGTGTGTGTCATTAGATGGACATCGCGCGCCGAGTGTCGTTTTTGAGATATTGTTATCTTCGGAAACTAGTTACCAAATTCAGGGCCACTTTTTAAGCCACCCATTTATAGTTTAATAGGCCTAAAAGAAAGTCATGGGGTGTCCACTTCAGATATTTATTTATTTTTTTTATTTAGTCTTGATGAATGCGTGCAACTTAGTCTGAATCGTTGACACAGTAAAAAAAAAAGTTCGTCTTATTAGCACGCTTTTCTTCATTGATCGCACCCCTTCTCCTCTCCCTCCGATAATCTCCTTAGTTTAACTTTTTAATATGTGTGAAATTATGGGGGTGAAAATGTTATTTTGTGAAAAAATAATGTGAAGATAAGGGGAAAAAATAGTGTAAAAACGTGAATCTTGTTTACCGTTACAAATTAGTATAGCTTTATTACCGATCATGAAAGAATATGGTAGTTTTGACTCTGTTCCTTGAAAATGGCTGCAACAAATGAGACCAACATATCATTTAAAAGGTTAGTTTTTAGAGTGTGCAGAAGGCTTGGCAGATGATCGCAATAAACATATCTCGGGAGGACCATTTTTCGGCTTACCAAACTTATTCCCTTTGACCATTGATTTATCATTAAGTTTTTATAAATATTAAAATTTCAAAAATACTTTGTCAAACCCCTTCCCCCAAATATCTATTAACAAAAAAAAAATCAAAAAACATTGTCATTTAAATAATTTATTATCTAAATTGCCAACAAGAGAAAAACAAACTGATTATTGTACAAAAGTCATTCTATTAATTTAAATTATCTATTTAATTATAAATGTAATCACCCATTTAGATTATTTTAAGTAGTTTGCTAAGTAATGTTATCTTATTAAATTCCAAGTTAAGTGCTAACAAGATTAATATCAAAACTAAATTGATAATAAGTGGTGGTATATATAGGAAGAACTTGCAGAGAGCGTTTACGTATCACACGAAAAGCCTGCTAAAGAAGTAAGCAAGACTATAAAATGAAGTAAGCAGTTTCTCGCTATATCTTCTATATGAGTTTTACTATAATTTACTTTGAATGGTTTAGTTCAGAAAAAAACAGTGAAATTCTTGAAAACCAGTCTGACTATGAGATGGCTTTTAAGTTGGTATTTTTTTTTTTGTTACTAGCAAATCTTTTTTTTGTCGTTTTCTTGATCGTGGGTCTGATCGCCATGTGTTGGGCCAGTTCGATCTGCCCACCAAATATCTGCTCCACCATCAAGTGCCGGATTTACATCACGGAGGACTACTGTCACATGAGGAAGATGTTTTACCTCCCCCACGGTGGATTCTGCGGCTGCTGTCCGGCATGTCATGTTCGCTACTGACCATTCAAAGGTGATTTTCAACGGATTGGAATCGAACCATGGTATACCTTTATATTATTTAATAGATAATTTATTAACGTTATTATAATACTAGAAAAAGGTTAAAAAAAATAAGATAATAGCAATTAAGCACCCCGAAGACTTATACAGGGTGTCCCTTAAGTCACGGAAAATATTTAAAGAGGTGATAGTAGACCACAAGAGGAACCAAAAATTTCATATGGAACATGGTCCGATTCCACACAAAAAGCAGGAAATTTAAGTTTTGTATTTTTTGGGTGTCATGTTTTATGTTGAACAGGATTACTCAAAAGCTATTCCAGGTAATTAAGCTCCAATCCCACTATCATAAATACGGCAAAATTCTCTTTAAGAAATAAGACTAATTTATAAAATAATTTTAACACAGCTTGATCAAAAAAATTATAAAACATTGGTACTTAAAACAAAAATATCATGGGCAGCGACAGACACTGTTTTAAAGAGGGAAGGGGCGTGTAGAGTGCTCTCTGGCATTTGGAGCTTAATTACCTTAAAGCATTTTCAACAAAAAACGTAACATTTAATTAACAAAACAACAACACAAAACTTAAATTTCCCTCTTTTCTGTATAAAATCGGACCAAGTTCCATATGAACTTTTTTATTGTTCTTGAGGTCTACTATCTCCTCTTTCCTGTGACTTACCGAACACCCTGTATAATTGAATTGCAGAAAACCGAATATCACTGCTTTATCTGTTACTTTAGTGCCATGAACATACTGTTGCTTTGATATTATACAGCTTGTTAATAACTATTATTTTTTCAGAATTCACAGTCCTCAACTTCGACAATAAGTATGACTTTACATGTTCAACACCCCAAGAGAATGATGGCACTGAAAAGAGTTTGAGGAATAATGAATACATACCTTACTTCCAATAAATATGCATTCCTTTCTTACCATAACTTTAAATACAAAGCTAAAAATTAATTAATTGTTTTTTATTTTTATGATTATTAAAGATCGATTCCTTCATCAAATCAATGAATCCACTGGATTGGAGATTTTCATTATCTATAATAATTGATATAATTATTGAATAATCGATTATCAGGAAATCAGTTAGTATTTATAAATAATACAATCCAACGTTTCGACCGAAACATGCAGGCCATCTTCAGGGCATAAGTTCGACGTGGTTTTGTTGGAAAGTGATATAATTACTGGATTTAAAAGTCATATCAATAAGTACAGTAATATGACATCATATTGTTATTTGGAACTTTCTATGCTCAGTTTATTTTATTATTGTAAAATAAATAGTGCAATTAATATCTGGTATGATCGCAGCACTCGGCAACCTTGAAAACAGCCTTAAAATGAATGCCTTTGGCAAAAGAAGGACTTTGCTGCGACCATACTCTTGTAGGTGTTGCTAATTTTCAATATTTTGAGGAGAAAGAAAAAAAAAAAAAAGTCTTGTACCAACGAACCCCTTAAAACGACTTTCTAAGCTTTATGTCAAGATTTTAATCAATTTCACGTCATTTATTGCTAAAATATGATATAATCAGATACTTAAAATAGCACAACGTGCTATTATATTAGCCCATTTAAACTAAGTTGGTCTCCATTCAAATCTAAAATGGCTGCATGACCATTTGCATACTTATTACAACTGCTTAAGTAAATGCAGAATTCATGCAAGCACTAACAGAAAGCCATCGTGCCGTGTCGCTTATCTTTCCAATATTAAGTGGCATCAATTTAAACATTAACTAGTAAGTTGGAGGGCGGCAATGACCTTAGCCATTGCATATACACAAGTAGCCTGGTCATTCACCCTCCTCTGATCGCTTTATAATTTAATGTCAGAGATTTTTCATTTTCTGTATGGATCGAAGCACGTAAGCCGTTGGGATGACAGAAATTATGGCAAATGGATTTTTTTTTATCCCATCATATTTATTTTATGACTCTATTTATTGCACCCATACCCCAGCACAGTTATTTAAATCAATTTAGGTAATAGATTGTATTTTCGATTTGATACCAATAGATGACATTGAAGAATATTTAAATAAATCAGAACGATAAATCCCTTTTAACTTTTTTATATTTTTTTTATTGTTCATTTATTGAGGTTCAATACTGAGGATAATACTTTGAATCATAAAAATCCGAAGAAATATTTAATCAGTATCAATTAAGGATTTTGATTGATTTTGAATTGATTGATTTATTTTGCCGGCTTTTTGGCCAAATGATGTAGATTACCATCACTTCAACAAAATTTGAATGAAAATGAAAATAAATCAATATGAAGTTGGAGGAATTTAAATATGGTGAACAGGAATAAGCATGGCTTTAAAATTTAGTGAAAAAATGAATAAGCATTTGCGATTCACAGCTGTTCTTCAGAACGAGAATTGCAGTTTACAATAAGTTTTAACATTAACATTAATAATAACATTGGCATTTTAACATTAATATTTGTTAATTGCAAAACGTAGGCCCGGAACGAAGGGAGGGGACACGGGTGGCAGAATTTTAAGGGCGGCAAATTTCGAGCGAAATGTTATTTTTAGGGTATATAAAAAATAGTTGTTTCTGATTTCGGATTGTTTTGACCCTCATTCATCCAATAAAAATGAGTTAATCTTATGAGATGATGATATTTATTTCGAACTACATTAACTAAACTGTTGAAATACTTTTTTTAAACTGTTGACTTTCATTGGGGTGGAGGGAGTGTGAAAGAAGAGGCGGCTAAATTAATTAAGCTTGTTCCCCTAGAAAAATTACTAGTTCCGTTCCTGGCTAATGTACCCAATGAAGAAGAAAAATACAATACGTAAGCAACAGTAACATCGATAACAACAAAAATCATAATTAAATAATAAAAGAATATATTTATCAGGATTAGTAATGTTTTTAAAAATGTAATTTAAGAAATCGCAAAGAATATGTATGATTAGTCTAGAGGATCTTAAGAATAATATCGAGTGCAAATTCAGTCAAGCTATTCATTGGAGTTGGTAGCATTGGTCTTAAAATTAATATTTTTTTTTTTACTTCCTTTTACGAAAATTTTCGGTTTTCATACTTCAACGGAAATATCCATTTTGACCATCCCTGAATCCATTTTGACTAGTTTCCTCGTGACGTCTGTACGTATGTTCGTTCGTTCGTTCGTATCTCACATAACTCAAAAACGGTTCCCCGTAGAAAGTTGAAATTTTGTATTTAGGATTGCTGTAAAATCTAGTTGTGAACCTCCCTTTTTGGTCACTGCTTGATCACCGGAAGTGGTACTTTACTTGAAGTGGTCATAACTGATTTTCATCAAAAATTATATTAAAATACAATGCAAAACTTCTCAAATTCAGTATTTCTAATTTATATATTGATTTAAATAACATGCTAGATTTTGGTCTAAATTGGAAAACCGGAAGCGGTACTTTACTTGAAGATCGTATTAGACTTTCATCAAAAATTATATTAAAATATAATGTAAAACATCTCAAATTTGGTAAATAGGACTTTTATATCGATATAAATGTATTAACTAGATTTTGGTTAACATTCGTGAACCGAAAAGGGTACTTTACTCAAGGTCATAATAAGCCTACATCAAAAATTATATTTAAATTAAAAGAGAAATCATATGTTTCGGTAGTAAAGGTTACAAACGCAATTTGGTTTCCAATCCAATTAAACATTTTTATTACTTGTTTGAAGTGTTAAAAATTGAGTGTAAAATACTGGTTTTCCTTCCCATTTGTGAGATAAACAAGTCTACAGTAGGAGAAAAAGATGTAAGTTAAGTATGTTCTTCCGCTTAAAATGTCGAAACTGTTTATTTCCAATGCTTTATCTAGTGATATTGACAGTATTAATATTGTCACGGAACATGAAGAAATCTCGTGGAAACTAGTTATATACTGAAAGACAACGACATATAATAACGGAATGAGGCCTTCAGAAACAAGAGTATGTCTGTGTGTGTGTCAATAGATGGATGTTACGACGCCGAGTGTCGTTTTTGAGATACTGCAATCTTGGAAACTAGTAACCAAATTGAGGTCCACTTTTTGAGCCACCGATTTATAGTTTAATAGGCGTACAAGGAAGTCATGTGCTGTCCACATCAGATATTTTTTACGAAGTAACCTTCAGATGCTATCTTAATGCTGAACAATGTTAAACCTTTTATAATATAATAAAAATCTCCATTTCAACTGTCAAATAGAAATACATATATATAATCATAAGATTTAAATGAATCCAAAGAATACAGTGTTTCGGCCTAAGCGAACTCATGCAATTAATACTCGTAGTAAGGTCTCAAGTTGCTATCTTGCGGAAGACAATAGCCCCAGTGGAAGAGACAGGTCTGTCACAGATCGTTCTCATTACACTCGCTTTCACCCCGACAAATCACTGTACAGTTCTAACTGCTCAACCACTAGTCATAAAGTAGCTTCAAATATTTCCTTTGTTAATCTAATTGACGCTGTTTAGAAATGCGATCTCTTATTAGTTTCTTGCACCATACTTAACCAATTTTATATGTATCAAATCAAATATATGTATATATATCTGGTGATATTGAATTGTAGCGAATAGGTTTCACAGGAATGAACGCTCTCATCAAGAAAGTAAAAGCTCATCAGCTTGTGTGTTGGTTAGAAAAAATAATGTGAAATGGGATAATAACGACAGAGGCGCGTTTTGCATAAATAAATGATGGGCGCCCAATTTCATCCCGAATTACCTCGGTTGGAATGCAGCTGTCAACAGAAAATATACCACAGTGCAAATCAATAACCTCACCGAAGATACACCTTCTCATATACACACACCCTCGAGGAGAAAAATCATAAACCACCTGGGCCCGATTTCATAATAAAGTACAAAAGTACAAGTATACGTGGTAAAAATACAATTTGTTTTGTTGGAAAGATTTGTTTTTAGAGGCTACGGGTTACTTATCGTGTTTAGATAATAATAATTTTATTGAATATTTTTTTTTTACTTACTACTTTTAATATAACTATTTTAAATGTTGTATTTTATCATCTGGTAGTGTTAGTCTTAAGCGTAGTAAGTCATAGGCTAAGTTGTACTTGTACTTTTGTACTTTATTATGAATCAGGGGACTGGAGTGATATTTCTGGATCCAGAATAAGGTAGTAGAGTTTACCGGTGAATGTGAGAACCTGCAGATAGGAACTCAAAAGGAACTATGGGCTTCCATAGGGAAGATCCTGTGTGAATTTAATATTTAGTAATTGTAATTACATGTTATTTTGCTGCTGGTAAATATTTCCTTAACTTGTCTTAATTTCATTTTGAATTTCGTTTCTTTTGAATCATACCTAGTATCAATGTTTTATCAATATTTATCTCTATAAAAATGAAAACTTTAATTCAATTGAAACTCTCCCCTATTCTTTCAGTAACAGTATTGTGATTGCGTTAAAATATGTTGAAGAACACGAAGAATCTACATCTGGTGATATTTTGATCTTTGAGCTTTTGTAAGATAGATCAGCAAGAGCTCGGGAATCCAGCATGGTAAACAAAAAATAAATAATTGATTTTTTACTTTCTTCAAATGTTATCATTTAATACATACATAGTTTTCCACAGAAATTATATAGCTTTATAAATAAATTGCGTAATATAACATATTATTATATATTGTATTTGTATTGTATCTAATTATGCAAACTACTATCTAGTACATTATATTCACTTTTTATTTTGCATGGAAAATGTAAATTTTATTATAAATAAATAACAAATATATTGTGTGTAGTGAGGGAATTTTTTTTTTTTTATATTTAAAAAACATATTTGTTTCCTTCTCTGGTTAATCTGGCCTTTTAGTCTGACCTACCTCGTGATCCAATCGAGGTCGGATTAGTAAGATTTTACTAATATATATAAAACTTGAAATGAAGTTTTAAAAAAGTACGAAACACTTTTCAATGTAATTATATGTGTAGTAATCGAATCTCTGATTTTTCATTTCTGAATGCCACAAAAGATAAAGCTTTCAGAAATGAACAATCAGAGAACATGATCTGGTTTTGTGGGTGTAACTCTCTAGAATAACCCTGTCCATTGGGTGCCATTACACTTGTCTGGCAATTTAGGAACAGTAGTGTCTAAATTGCAGGCTGGAGGTCAGTATTCCTTTGGTCTAACCCTGGACTCGTTTTAGAATGGCGACTACACGCGAACCGAAAGCGCGGAGCCAATCTTTGCATTAGCTCATCAGCGCCTGAAAGTAGGCAAGCCTTGTTTTCAGTAGCGATAAGAAGAAAAGCAGCCCTATGGATTCAGGCAAGTCATTTCCGAAATACGAACATCCTTAAAATGTTTATTTTAAAAACAGTACTAGGCTAGTTAAAATGTAAAATATTTACTGCGTTAATTATAAACTTTAATAATAAATTAATTAATATTTACTCAATGACCATTAGTCGCAAAATCATGGTGACAAAAAACGTTCTAAAACCATTCTATTACTTAATCCATATTTCACTAGTTTGCGACATGGAAACGAAGCAAATGCCAAAAAACGTCCTTAGAAGATTGGAAGGAAGCTTGAAGACACCACTTGTGCCTAGCTTTCACAAGGGTCTAACATTCCTTGTCGAATGTCCATTCATGACTGAAGGGTAACTAACTAACGTAGCTACTTTATACAGCCTTGGGGCTGATAGGACTGAAAATGAAGTTATAAACTTTTCGAAACTTTATTGGTCAATTAAACTCAAAACACTTTACAATTAAGATTCGTATATGAGATATCACTTGAGATATGGTTGATTTGGAATTATGTTAACTAAAGTAATAGATTTAAGAATTCAAATTTCTACAAAATATACCTACCATCCGATTCTATCTCAAATGAATCTAGAAGCTACATCCAATTTTCCGTTTTTAGATTTGTTTCTCCCCAGAATTTCCATAGGAAGGCCACTTATGTATACGTTAACAAATTTACGTGTATTTTCCGTGCAAGCACTCCCTACGTCATCTATCTGATATGGTCGGTGATAATGGTCGGCTCCGGATGTAGAAGAGAAACTGTTAATACACAAGGCACAAATCACTTCATCTTATCGTACCTAGGTCAAAGGACAAAGGTCAACTTAGCCCCACTCTCTTGAATAGTAATAACAACTGTAGCAGTGCAATACCAACCTCATTAATTATTTAGACTTTCTTGCTCTAACTGGATATCTTATAAATTCGGTCTTTGCAAAAAAAAAAACAAAAATATCGTGAAATGTTCTAAAAACGTTAAATCCGTGTATTTAAAATTAGGAAAAATTTAAAATCACAAAACGTAAATGTGTTAATTATTCTTTCATATTTACTGAAATATCTCTACACAAATTTAATCTCATCTTCAATAATCGATTAGATGATGTGATGTACCGATAGTCACAGACAGCGCTTGAAGCCGATACAGATCTAATACTGGGCATGAATTTAGTTTACTGACAACTCAATAGGAATGGGGCAAGAAGGTTTATGTAAATCTAACTCTTCGCTTTTGTCTGGAAACCACCAACCGCGTTCGTCGGCTTGAAACGGAAGCAAATTAATTACTGATACAGTTTCTAAATTATGATCTGGACTGGTTCTATCGAATTGCCTATTCACATGCTGTTGATAATAACTTGGCAATGCTGGTTAAAGCAGGCTTTCATTTTTTGTACCAATCCATTAAATTATATCAATGCTTCTTCCACCTCTCAATCTAACGCAAATGATGGATCAATAAGGTAAAAAGATTTCGATTTTCCTGTAATGAACATATTAGCTTTATAACTTTGAGAGAAAAAATAAAAACAAAAATTAGCTATACCTGTCGTTATGAATAGGAATCATATTCAAAGAAAAACAACAAAACAAGAAAAACTCAATTTTATGTAGGTCATGCCTTTCCTAGTCGTTTTCCTTCCAGCTCTTATAATTCTCATAGGAAGGCATGCAATGGTTAAAAATAAATTGGTAACTTTAGAAATAAAAACATTTGCTTAAATAGAAATAACATTTATTCGAAATTAGTAGAAGCAACTTTAACGATTAACAGTTTTTTCTGCTATTGTCTGCAATGAGCTTTAGTGGCATCATCTTTGAACTTTAGATACCTTGAATCTCCTTCTTATTATTATTTGTTTAAAATGCATAAGTTTGTTACAAACTTCAAATGCCGCTTCAACTTCTAATGATAAATTCAAAGTTATTAGAAAATTAGCCTTTTTCGCTTTTACATCCACAACTGTACACTATGCGTATTCTTTTTTATCGAACATAAAATTCACATAGGCTTTAAAAACTTCAAAGCACCTGAAGTGAAAAGTAACGGAATCTACTCATGCGAAACTTTGTTGAGTACCAACAAAACATTTTATTTTCAAGACGAGATATGGATGATTTCGGTCTCTCAAGTTGTGGACCTTAGTTATACGACGCCAAATTGCGGAGCTTGCGGCCTATACCGCGATGGTAGAAATGGAACTGTAAAGTAGAATGAACGAATACCTAAAAAGTATTCAGCGCTGAATCATAAGGCAATCTTCCGGATGGTAGGTTGATGGGAGAATTGTTAAGACTGACTTAGAAGATTTAGGTGTTGACCGGGATCGATAGATGCATTTGGACGAAGATTGTTGGTATTTTCGACATTGAACCTTCAGGTTCGCTAATCCCTCATTTATTATTATTATTATTATTATTATTATTAGGAATAAAGATATATCTCGAATCTATAATATTCTGGCATAATTACCCGCTATACCCGTTCACGGTCCTCAGATTTATATACAACGACCCACAGATCCGCAGCTTTTGACAGATCTTTTCTCATCCGATGTTCATCCTTATGGAATTCTATTCCTGTTTGTATCCATCGCTCCAATATTCTTCCCACCTTCAAATCCCCTCTATTCAGTCACTTTTTGGCCATTCAGTTCCAAAAGAATTGTAAATAGGTATTTATTATCGTCAATTAAAATTTGTACCTAATAATGCATTAATACATTATTTGTACTTTTACAATTTTATTAATTAATTTTCTTTAACTATATTTATTTTTAATTTATTAATATCGGAAGTTTTTGTTTAAAGGTCTAAAAGTTGTATCATTATGATTTATTATTAATTTCATATTATATTATGTGTTATATTTTCATTTTATTATTTGTTGATTATATTGTTCTTTCTCTAAAGCTCAACTAATATTGCCTGTAATGTTATTCTAAAGGGGCGTGTCCCGGAATGAATAATGAATTTATAAAAAAAATAAATAATAATAATGAAAAAATGAGTCAATCGGTTGAGTAAAAATTATCAAATTGCGATCTTTGATATCATTTATTGAATAATTATAATAATGATTGAGTGTTATAAAATAAAACAAAATTATTGGTGATATCGGCATCGGATATCAGAATTCACTAAGCCTTGGATTATTAATAGAAAAGTATGAACGAAAAACCTCGGGTAAAAAAAGAGCCATGTTTGATCAGTATCAAAGGCGAAAATATTATAATATGGAGTGTTAGAACGTTTAGGAGCATTTACCTTGCCGGTTTGTCACTCTACTCATTAAAAACTAATAATAGAGCGTAACTGTACTTAACAAGTACTTGCAAGACCTGGATTCCACCGGCAAGGACGTTTTCGATTACAGTGTTCCTACCCTAACGTGTGTTTATCTCGGGACTAAATACTATTTTACCAGCATGGCATGTACCAACTGCGGAAATAGAGGAGAGACCCATAAGACACGGGCTAGCAATCAGTTCATCTTATCGGGACAAGAACAAAGGACAGAGGTGGCTTGTTCTGCCTCTGGGAGCGACCCATATAGCCCTCAGGGTCTCTAGACATTTATTAAAGTACATTTATCAGTGCTGGACTTAGCGTGCTGAGAGCGGTCGAGCGTACCCTGATCGATAGCCTGAGGTCCCAAGTCGACCACTGACCCCTTTCTTCGCTTCTTTTAGGCCTATTCAATACTTACTTCTCTTCCAGTTGTGTGTCAATGATTTTAGAAATAAAGCCATTAAAACCTGTATGCGTACAGACATGTTGTAACGATTCACAGGGAGTATCAGACGAAACCAGGACGCTTCAGAGACTGATTCTACACCTCAATAGTGACAAAATAAAAATCTCTATTAACCATCATCCGATTTTTAACAGTTTCGTGGGAAATCAATCTAACGTTTTTAACATTTCTTTAAGTTTTAAAATCTCTTTCTCAGTTATAAGAGAAGAAATGATGGAACGCATACACGCAAGTTGCAACATAATGCATGGATAAACGAGCCAAATGCGTCGCGCTGTATGAGGCATGCGAAGAAAGTCTGCCTTATGCATTAGAGAAAAGGAAGAGAAAGGAACAATTTTTTTTTTTTTATATCTTTTTTATAGGGTGGTCGAGCGGGTTAGCGCGCTTGCAAAAGTGCACCTACTCACAAACCCAAAGGTTGTGAGTTAGAATCCTGGCACCGGCACTACTTTAATTTAATTAAAGTAATAATTCAAGAAATTTATCACCCCTCCCCTCGGGTATGCGAGGCCCGTCAACCTACTGGAGGCTACTCACACAGACCGGGCGTAGGAGTGATGACCCTACCCCGTGTACCTTAATTGTGAATCGCGTTGTGGTTTTCCAGGACATAAAATAGCCGCCCGGAAGTTTGGTCCATGGACGGTCTGTCTCGGGGAAAGAAATATAGGTCCTCGTGCGCCTGCTGACTCCGAACAGCCATAATCCGTGGATCTAGACCGATTTGTCACTGTCCTTGAACCCGAGTGAGTCGGTGGGAAGGACACTGCCGAATTGGCCCCAAAGGGACCGGTTATGGAGCAATGGGCAGCCTGCCGCTGCTCCATGGAAACCATGGTTCGCAGCAACGTGAGGTTGGGTGACCCCCTCCAGGCTGTCTGTGCTCCCGCAATCAATAAATGTCTTTAAGAACACCACATCGCGCGGCCAAAGATCTACAAGGTCTATAGAGCCAAAAGAAAAAAAAAAATTATATATATATATATATATATATATATATATATATATATATATATATATATGTATATATTTATCGTATATAAGTATAATGTTACGATGGTTATTATTTTTTTTCTGCTAACGTCAAAAATATGCTAAAATGATATAAATTTTAAAGAAAAATAAGAAAAAAAAAATACTGGATTATTCCAAATAAAAATGCATCATCCCATATTGATAATTATGTAGCGCTCGTGAAAATTTAGCTGGGTTGAACAATGTAAATAAACCCATAGTTTTTACTGATTCAAATAACTGAAATAAATTCGAGCATAGCTCATAAAATAAATTGCGAACTAGATAAAAAATTTAAATAATACTAATATAAACCCAATATAGATAGAGGAAATTAAATTCGAATTATAAGCATCTCAGTAAATGATGAAGTAGACGAAGTGGTTGCGATCAATGATTTAAATGGGGTCCTATTAGAATCCCAGATTCTTTCATTACTTGATCGGAAGAGATAGTGCCAGGGCCGGAACTAGAGGGGCAAAGGCCCCTTGCGGCAGAACTTAGAAGGTGGAAAATCCCGAGCGAAATTTTATTTTTGGATTAAGTAAAATATATTTGGATTGACTGTTTTGACCTTAATTCAGTCCGTAAAATGAGTTAATGTTGTGAGATGAAGAAATATATTTAAAAAATTATTACCTAAAATACTGTTGATTTTGAGTGAGGGGGGAGGAGGAAAGGGTGAAAATAGGGGCGTCAAAATTTAGCTTGCCCTCCCTGGAAATAATCCTAGTTTCGGTTAATGTTGAACGAAAATCTAACAGGGAATTTTCTCCATTACAATTATTCATTCTTGGAAACCAAAATTATGATATAATATCTTGTGAAATTTATTTTCTGCTCAATAACGTAAGCTATAAAAACGTAATCATGCAAGCAATAGTGAAATTAACGTAGGTCAAGTTCGCGTGTGGGATTATGCTGCTTAATGTTTCGAGATATACTTTAAATATCCTTCAAAAGAAAGTAGTTAATTATCAAAGAAACCCTTATAAATTCTAATGCAATCCATCTTGGTTTTTCTATGAATTAATAAAATACTGACTCACCTTTAAGGTTTATTCAATGCAGATATGCCGATATACTAATATTCTGTAAAAAAGAAAGCGAAAAATTCAGTTGAAATCAATATTACATCAACAAATATTTAAAAAATAAATTGTTTAAAGGTATCTCTTATTCTAACACTTATTAAAATGGATGAGGTACAGTTCAGCTAACTTTTAAAACTAGAAATAATATTGATGAAAAGTTTTTAATTTCCTTTTTCATTTTATTTTATTATTTTCTAACATTCAAAGGTGAAAATCATCCCTATATTGAGTAAGTTCAACTTTTTTATTTTTAATAATTGAAAAAAGAACACGGAAAAAAAGGATTTTTTTTTTTTACCCACAGTAACCCTGTATGAGAGCTGTTTATTGATTCAACATACATGCTCCATACTCTGAGAGCATATGGCCTTGTTAAAACTTATGGATATTTATATAATGATAGTGACATCATTTATTTTAAAACATTGATATTTATAATAAAATATTAATTAATAAAAAATAGATATTATACATAAATACTATAATAGTTGATCTTTATAGATTTTTATATGCCGAATCTAAGTCTGGCCTTAGTTTTTTTGTATCGCCCATAGTTTTCCGTAGGTTTCAGGCTCATCAAACATCCTAACTTTTTAAACTTCTGTAACATGTTAGCTACATTAGAAACATACTCTGGGTCTGTTTCATTTCCGAAGAACTTTGTAACGACTTGCTTGAATGATGCCCATGCTTCTTTCTCATTTAAGGTCATTGTGGATTCAAAGTTAACATCAAACATCATTTTTCTTATGTCAGGTCCGACAAATACGCATTCTTTTAGTTAAGCTTCTGAAAGGCGTGGAAACTTTTGGCAGAGATACTTGAAACATGGTCCATCATTAGGCAAAGCCTTTACAAATTGTTTCATGAGGCCTAACTTTATATGTAGGTCTTCCTTCTTCACGAAGACTGAAAGCTGTTCAATTCTTTAAAAATCGCTTAATTTAATAAATTTAACTATAAAATGTGAAGAAAATGTGGGTGATACAGCTTTTTTTATATCATATTTGGATTCAGCATTCTAAAAACTATAGGAATAAGGTATTTTCAGTACAAAAGTTTTTTCATTGTTTGCCTGTGTTATAACACAAGTTGTAACGTGTTAGAAGTCGGTTTTAAAAGAGTCTGTAAAAGGATGTGCTTATCACACAGCATTTGTGAATCACAGAGCAACCGATAAAACTTATGTCATAAACCAAAAGTGCAGTTATCATTGGTGGAAATACATAGAATTCATCTTTCAAATAATTATAAATACCAGAAAACAACGTCCGAATTTTTGTAATTAATTTAACATAGATTTTAATGAATGATTTACTTATATTTTTATATTAATAATTCAATGACCTAACTGTTATTTTTGTTCGGAGGGCCACTAGCGATGATAAATAATAATAAAAATGTTTAAATGATTAGTTCTTTAGAAATCGATACTAATTAAAAAGAAAGAAATTTACAGCATTATTACTTTCACTTCCCTATGTATGAAATATTTAGTAATGGAATGTTTTGATATCGTGAAAAATTTCGAATCCTAGTTTTCAACAGAAATGCACGTTTTGAGGTCCCCTGAGTCCTCAGAGTCCAAATAACCAAGTATAAGCCTATGAAATATGTGTTACCAGAAAAGATACTTTAAATCATCGAGTATACATTTTTACAATTTTATAATAAAAAAAAACGGAAAAAAAAGGTATATAAATGTACAATTTAATGCTCTTATATATCAGCTTAATTAAATAAAAGACCTATCCTCATTGAAATAGTCGGACAGGGCTTAAATGCCGAATTTTCAAAATGGCCTCTAAAGTACTTTTAATTTTGTTTATTTGAAATAATTTACCATCTCTCATTGTTAGTAGTAATAAAAAATGGATAATTATAAACTGTAAAGGGGTTGATAATTCATACCTTCCGAAAATAAGAGTACCTAGTAATATAGATGTATAATATATCGTTGGAAAGCTAAATGTTTTAGAAAAATAATATCTAGCTTATAAAGCCGTAGAACATAATGGAGAGTGACGAAAAACGCATAATTGTAATTGTTAATTTCTACTTTTAAAATTTATTTCAAGTAATGGGATAAGTGAAAGATGTATGATGCGCGTGCCGCACCAGATTTTTATAAATGAATTATGAATGACTCCATATCAATGTCAGTATAAATAATTTAGTTTAATTTATCAATCAAGTAAATTCTTAGAGCCCATTTAGGACCCAGGAGACACCGCACATTACCTATTCTCCATGACAGGACAGAGACAGTATGATAAGTACTGATTTCTAACCGCCTGTGTTATTCCCACAGCATTATTTTTTTTTTTAGTTTTGGATGAAGCCAGGAAGCGTCTGTCAAACTCTGACTCAACCAATCAATTTTTTTGTCAAAAGAAAATTTAAAGTGCCAAACCAGAATGTGAATCTAATTCGTTCAGCATTATATCAATTCGCTCTACCCAATAAACCACCTTACTAATAACTAACTGATATAAATTTAAAAAAAATCAAGATATAAATGACCTAAAATAACAAAAAAGAGATTTTCTTGCAATGCAGTGAAGAATAAAAATGGTTTAATATAAAACATAATTTAAGCAATCCAAGGAATTGAATCGTAACCATTTCTCCAAGGATTTATATCGATTCTGAATAGACAATTATAAATTTGATTTTATCCATTTATTGTCACTTCGGTGAGCCCTTCAAAGGTCACTTCGTCTCTGTCCCGCATCCATAACTCTTAATGATTCTATTGTTCGCTAATGGCAGAGTTGAGGGTATGAGTAATATCCGCTCAGATCTATATTGTAAGTTATTTCTAAGTACTTTGCTATAAGTTCTTTCTCATAGTTTTTTTAGTTTGAAGTTATTTTTTTGCAAGCACGGTGATATTGCAGAACCTCATTGCTTTCACACCATAACATAGCAAAATATTTATATACAATGAGAGTATATCCAGGATGATTTATGCAGTATACTTAATTAGTTCTCGATAACTAGAGTAGTACTGCCATTCCAGTAAGAAAACATCAAGCATAGATTTGATTGAGACACATGTATTACGAAGGTGATCATGTATTTTAAGAAATGTACGAATATGTTTTAGTTTCACAGACCAGCTAACATTTTTTAAGCTCTTTTAGCTTTAATTGCTGATTTATATGAGGTGGCTTTTTGTTGATGGCTGCATCTTTATCTGACTTCAGTTTTCTTCTTGTATATTCTATTGTATTTATTGTATCTTATATTATATTGTGTACTATTTTTTCCTTATATTTATAAATCTGGGTATGCTTGGAGTTCGTCTTATGCCTCAGTTTTCCTCTATCGCCCACTGTTTTGTTACAACGTAAACTTTTAATGAACTAAATAACTAATTACATACGATAAAAAATAAATCAATGTTACAATTCAAACTAAGCTTCTATATTTAAGTATTTATATGAATTATTATTACATATGCTTATATTTTAGTTTTTTCTTCTCCTTTAAACTTCTGACATAGTTTATTCTGCTGTCGGTCGATTTTTGAACATGTTGAGGGACTAGTAGTCTTCAATAATATTAGTTTACCAGCGTCCCTGATACTTAGTTTCCATTAACCTGATATATCGGTGAAGATGTTCAGCTAGCATAACCTCAACGCAGGGACGTTGCTACAATTCATTAGGGAAAGGGGAGAAGCAAAATCTAAAATTTTCAACAATTTTGACCGAATTTCCCAACTATATTAGGTATTTTAATTTTATATTATTTTTTGTAATTTCTAAGGAAAATTCATAAAATCTAAAATAACCTTAGAAAAATTATTCCGGCTGTAATGAAATCTAATAAAATATTTTAATTTTCCCAACTATATAATGAAATATTTTAATTTTCTCAATACTTTATTTTTGTATTTGAACTTTTTACTTAACTGTTGCGCATGTCGACATTTTACAATAATAATTTTCTTTTCTATTCAAACACAACATTGTATCGGTAAAATCTCAAGTTTTAACTTAAATGGTATCGTAATTAGTTTTAAATTTTAGTAACCCTTTGAGATTTTTTTTTACCACAATTAGCCGTTTGAAGTAATTTCTCAATCATCAAATTTCCTAACTTTTTGGGTTTTCATTGGTTTTAAATAGTTAAAAATTAGTTAAAAATAGTTTTTGGATTGGGATTTTTTGAACATTTTTTTAATTGTGACAGTTTTTTTTTTTTTTAAAGAACTGCTCTCCAGATTGTGAATATTTATAACGATGAATATTTTTTTGTCTCTCTTCATCATAAAAAAATAATCATCTCATTGATTATGATTGCAGGAAAATTGGAAAATCGTCAATTTTTTGGATTGTGCCGGTCCCAGATAACGATATGTTCTTTGTATCCCAAGAATCCAAGCCTCATTATTCATTAACGTTATTGATGCCACAAGTTATTAGTCTGTGTGTTAAGAGCCTAAGATAAGATCAGACAATGTTTGGACGGAAAGCTGATAGAATCGAGTTACAAATAGGTAGACTAATCCATGACCTCTAACATTTACAGCCATCAGCCATGACCATTTTAGAACACTCTTCGACTTTATGACCCTGCAATCTAAGGTCATTGTGCAGCTCCTCCTCGAGGATTTAGCATATCTGAAGAGGGATAGCGTTTTCCAACGAAAAGATTAAGCGCGGGACGACGCCTTGGAAGAGCGGGCAGTCGATATGGGAGGCACGAAACACTGTTTAGCATACCGGGGGTGAATGTCCATTTGCTGGTCCCATGGAAACTCCATGGCTGCCACGGTTAACAGACAGTTAGTCAGCCCAGGGTGATGATGATGATGCCATTGTTTTGTAGTCATGTCATGGGTAACATGAATTGGGATTCCTTGCCCAATATAGACGAAATCAAAATAAAATAAGCAATTCGACAATATGCTTTCATTGAAAGTAATATCAGCATCAGAATACAGACCGGTAATGAATAAACCTTGTTGAGATCATATTGTATTTCAAAAACATCAACAATATCTATGTAAAAAACAATATTACTGTCATAGATTTTATCTTATATAATATATAAAGTTATATATTATATTATGATATTATTGTATTTAGCAGCATCGCGTAAAGTGGGAGAAAAACAATTGAACGCATCAGTATGTTTGATATTTTTTTTATTTTTGCACTGGAATTATACTACCTATCACTTTTCGATTTTTTAAAATATTGTTTTGTATTATATTTTATATTCAATGTTATTACTGTATTCAACACAATTTCATATATGGAGCAGGAGGGATTCAATTAAACGCATCAATATGTTAGATAATTTTTCTTTTACTTTAACACTGGAATTATTTTCTCTAGTACTTTTTGATTTTTTTTTTTAATTTAAATATTTTTTATTTAATGTTATAACTGTATTCAACAACATTGCACATAATGAGGGCATAAAATGGAACGCATCAATGTGCTCGATAATGTTTATCTTATTTTAGCACTAGAATGATTTTTCATTGTACATTTTGACTGGTTTTTATAATATTTGTTTTATATTTCCCGATGAATTAGGAAGTTACACAACGCGGAATGCCGGGGCATATACTGGGCAATTTAGTAGCGGAATTATTAAACCTAATACTTTTTGAATTTTGGTTAATAATTTATATACTTGAATTTAGAAAACATTTCTTGATACATTTATGTTTCAAATATACTCTTTGGGTTTGAAAGTTTCTGTTAAATACTTAAATGTATAAATTTTTATAAACTGAAATAATAAGCTTTGACAATTGTTACCAGATGGTGTTCAAGTATATTGTGTGTAATATTGATATTGTAGATGTTTT
Organism: Rhaphigaster nebulosa; assembly: GCA_948150685.1. Classification (NCBI taxonomy): domain Eukaryota; kingdom Metazoa; phylum Arthropoda; class Insecta; order Hemiptera; family Pentatomidae; genus Rhaphigaster; species Rhaphigaster nebulosa. Next base: position 37,113,425 of record OX411308.1, read on the forward strand.
TTAAAAATCTACAATATGATCTCAACAAGGTTATCCATTACCCCGCCATGTGTTCATGTTGATGAAATGCAAAAAAAAAAAAAGGATTTTTTTTTTGTGGGTGGTGGAATTATAATAACAATCTATATAAACCGAAATTGAATCCCAAAGAATAATTAAAAATAATTTTGAAATGAAACAAAGAAATGAAGAATCGTCTATATTTACTCATCCAGGTGGAAAGAAAAACAGTTGATTGACCCGGCATTGTGAATAAGTTATGATCAATACAGCTGGCCAGTTTCGATAAAAAAGCAACATTCAACCTATCATCAATCCATTACTCACAGTTGAGTTTTTCAATCAGTTGATGAATGTATGCCCAATGGCTCGACTTATCACTTATAATATAATAAATCATGCATTTTTTCGAAAGTTTATTTTGAAATGTTTGAAGTTTAATTTTCAATAACCTCCTGGGTTACATCCAGACTCTATGAAGTGGGGGTCTGATCCTTCAAAATGAGGGTTGACCAAAAGTAAGGGTTAATCAAGCTTGGCGGTGGACGCTGATGGAACGTTACTTTCTTATCAATAACTAAAAACAAGACCCCTCGTAGATCTCATTGCTATATATTTTTTAACTTATTAAAAGACAAAATATTATTATTACAATACATTGCATATAAACGACAGATTTAATTAAATTGATATAGAAGTTCGAATTACTAATATTATAAAACAAAATTTAGTTAGGTCTTCAAGGGGTATTTTTTTAATCCAAAAACTATATGCTTTCGATAGGCATAGTTAGTTGTAAAGCTATTTTAAAAATATATCAAGAAACATTTAGAGTCATAAAAGAGTCATTTTTATTAGATAAGTAAAACCACATAATAATTGTAAGCTAATAAATAGATCCCCACGTGTGTAGTACTTTTCCACCGCTGAAGAGATCTCCTTGGATAATTTTTAATCAAAAATATGATAATCCAAAAAAAAAAAATGTGCATTACATAATTTTAATGATAAATTTAATTTTTAAAAATTATTATTCTAATAAGTATCGATATTTTTTTTCAATTCATCATATATTAAATACACAGTATATTTATTCAAGGAGTAAGTTGTCAACGAAAAAGTGACGCCAAGCAGGAACAGTTTGAATCCTAAGTATATATCACAGCAATAAACATAGTTTTGGAGTATTTTTATTTTATTTCATTTTTTTTTTAAAGTAAACTCAATATCAATTAAGAAACTTTTTCCTTAACACTCAATCATTGCAGTAAGAAAAACTAATTGAGAGTTTTCTATTATTACTGTTACACAATTCATCAAGTGTCTAGTTTTTGAAATAGATGATAAATTGAAAACTCATTTTCAGGCTCAGGTTCGAATAAAGTATAGTTGATTAATAGACTTCATCTGATCGCATATTATGTCCAAAAAAAACAAAACCTTTGGATCATGATCGTTGGGAAGAGGTTTTACAGTTTAAATAGGTATAATTTATTTATAGATGGCAGAATAATGCATTTCAACTTTTGTTCAGGTCGTTTAACAAGTGCCTGCAAATTGGAATTTTAACCTTAGCCAAAGCGGAAACCAAACTGCCATCAGCATCAGCCTTCGAAGCATCCGGAGAAATTACTGAGTTCGTTAACATTTGAAATTAGCGAAATCAATGAACCCGAAGGACTATTGTTGATTCCATCATAGAACCTTCGTAACTCTATTTGTAAAATCCCGTCAAATCTATAGATAGTTCAAATATTCAAACTTGCAGGTGATTCTCATGAATGATGTTAAAATTAAATAAACTTGAGATTCGCAAGTTCAAGAAGAGTGCTTGGTTCTTGCAAGGCTGTCGTTATTATATGTATTGTAGCTGGATGTCCTAATTGAACATTTTAAGTTCAATTAGTATATAAAGCTATGGTATTTACGTTTGATTTTTTCATGGTCCGATTCAAGGATCATCGTCATTTAAGTATTATTCACGCCTTAAATTAATAATGTATTGTATGATAGTATTAATAGAAGTTTGATGACTTTGAAAAAGTTAAAATTCATATTGGATGTTGAAAGACTGATTTCTAGCCAATATGTGTAGTTAATGTGCTTCAATTAAATACATTACCCGATTATATTTTATTTAAAAAAAAATCCATGTCAAAGTTTTTCATCTTGTTTTAATTAGTTTTACTGATATATAGCATACAGGCCCACTGAGCAGAACTGTTCCTTCCTGAGAAGTTATTATGGCTTCATCTGACATCTAAAGGCAATGTTTAAAAGCTTTTAAAAATGTCTGATAATACTCCGTTTGGAAAACTAATACGCATCTAATTACTGAAATGAAACAAGAATGTTTAGCTCCATTGTAGAATGCCGATTTTGTTTATTCACTAATTGGTTGCTTTATATATATTTTAAGTCCTTGTAAGCACAAATATTACTGAATATAAATAACTAAAGTTGTGCTGAATCTAATGTATTCATCATGGAACCTATGGTTTGTGCGAAATTTTCTCATGTGTCCAGCTAATCAATAATAATTGAATAGTTATGAAAACGATTTATGTCTCATAATTATAAACAATATCGATACTATTGTAAATGACTTTTTTGGATTTATTGTATTCATAAAAACGATTCTTCAACATATCGAGGTGACAAGTGGATCTCTTTTGACAACTCAAACCAGCTCAAACGAAATATTACAAAAGGAGATCCTTCCAAAAGAGATCGAGTGATATTAACTATGATGCAGTTCAACCTTATCCAACTTATCCACCGTCAATTTTTCTTTCTTTAATGAACTTAGGTTTTCTTAAAAGGAATTAGTTACCTATTCCTAGGAAAACCTGAATTCATCCTCAAAAATTGTGCCAAAGCAATAACATTGTACCACATCCTTCTCAAGTGATCTAGAAAATTAATGTCGAATAAGTAAAATTAACTTCGATAAGTGACGTAAATGCTTAGAAAATAATAAATAATAGATTTAAAAAAAATATGGATATTAAGGAACTTCGAATAAGATAAAAGTATAATGAGTATAAGTATTTCAGGCTCTGAAAGTGAATGATTTATCTTCTTTCATATAATTTTTTGGAAAGTTCCGGTAATTATTTTATTATAGGGCAATAAATGACTCTCTTCTCATTTATTTCATTGACATTTCGTGAAAATACTTCTTCATCAGCTTAAATTTCTCTCCCCAGAAGTGACCTTAGACTTCCAGCTAATTAATGCTGACATTTTTAAATATGGTTAATGGGAGAGAAATGTATGCTGAGAAAAAATTATTCTGATGACGAGGAAGCATTTCCCCGAAACGTCAATGAAATAAAGGAGAAGAGAGTACATGGAAGTCATATAATGCCATATAATGAAAAAGTGAATGATTTATAAATTGACTCAGATAACCATTCGTAACCACAATTATCTCCGTAAGCACACAACGCTTCTAGCCTATAAGAGGTCTGTCATCTCCTTCAGGACCAATATAGTACATGCCCATTGTTTGAAACAATAAAGAGCAAATAAAAAAAAGCGTGAACTGGCTGTCAAACGGAGAGCGAAAATCTATTGACCCACTTATTCGGTTTGCACAACCAAGGAGATGACAGGATGAACAGAAGGAAGAAAAGCCTGACGTAACTCGTTGGAAGGAGCATGTCAACTGGGACCGTTTCTACTGCTTCCCCGGCTCTTCAGCACGAACATTGTCGTGTCTACCCTTTTTCCAAGGGTAAACATTCTGCTTTAATAATTAGTTCACGGGGTAACCAAGACAGGTGTGCTATCTTAACGTTAATTAATGTATAACAGGTGGGACGTTTAATCACCCGCTGGAACAATTAGCAATTGGACTAAAATAAAAGGGGGTATAACTAATGCGAAAATTGTTCTATGCACTGGAAGTTGTCAATCGAAAAATAAAAACGAGTATGTGTCAATACTAAATGGCTTATTTGCACTTTACAAATAGGTAGCAGGCTATTTGCAAAGTACAAATAAGCCATTTAGTATTGGCATGCATTGGCCAGACGAAGGATGACATTTCGTTTCATTATTTATACGACGCATTGCGCAATAAAATACATTTTCAGATTCTCTACTATATTTGCCGGAATATTCTCATTATTCGTCGAAAGAAACTGTTTTTAAATTGAGATTCTATAGTAATTTTCCAAGGAGTATTCAGTCTGATTTATACTTTCACTTACCTATATATTAAGTAAATAAGTAAATATTGCAATCTTGAAAAATTTCGGGTCCGTTTTTTAAGTGGAAAACACGTTTTAAGGTCTCTTGAGTCCAAATAACCATGTATCAAATGTTCTGTGATGTATGTGAACAGCCAAGCTATACGAAATTTGTACGAAACTATATTTAGAGCATCCGTATGTTTCTGGATTTTTACAGCAATTTTTTCGCTAAAATCTACTTACTGGAAGTGCCACTTTATATCATCGATTTTACACTTTTTTACTATTTTCTTGACAACGGCTGAAAAGGTTTTGATAAAAATTGCCTAAAGTCTTCCACTTAAAGCCGTATAACTTTTTATAGATAGAATATATATATATATATATATATATATATATATATATATATATATATATATATATATATATATATATATATATATATAAGAATATATTTTGAGCTTGACTAACCAAAAATATATAGTGCACAGAATTGTTCTATTGCAATATTTTAAAAAACTATTTGATTGTACCTTTCTGAGAGAAGACTTGAGGAAGTGCATGAAAATATTTCACGAAGTTTTTATGTGAATTCTTTACATTTATTTTAAAAAGTGGATAATTATTTATACGGTGGTAAGTGAAAGTTGCGTGATTTAACGCTCCAGATTTTTTTTCTTTCAGTATCGACAGTTAACATCACAAAATTTTACATTTGAAAAATATTTTCAACACGGTTTTGTATTGAATGTTTCGTAATTATATCTAGGGATGAGTATTTCTACTTGGTAAACATATGCATATAGGCTATGTATGTATATCTATCTAAGTAGGAATAGGTATGTAAATATATATATGCTACTTTTAATAAACTAGATTTTAAACTTGGGAACCATTTTAAACAGTCTCTGAGCACTACTTAAATTTTCAAGAATAGATAAGTTAAAATAAAGATGAATTGTAAAATTGTTCGTATTTTCTAAATTTTATCTCCAAGTTATTCAATCCATCAAAACACCAAGAGTTCTAATTACTTATAACTCAGAAATATTGTTTAAATAAAAATCAATCATAATTAAAAAACTTTATATGTAACAGAAAACTTTTATTTGAATAGTTGTCTGTTAAAAAGTGTTTTTATCTCACTTCATTCATTTTAATGTCCTTTTTTGGCATTTTGAACATTAATTGTACCCCTACAATTTTATTTATACTAGCCTATAATCCTGTCTCAATAAAAATTAAATTAAAATTTTAATTAAATTTGTAAAATACTGGCATGTAAATATAAAATAACTAACTTTATTCATTTAATTCACTTCTTACATTGATGAGTCCGTGATTAGTTTTACTTGCAAATATGGATTACCATTACCTTTATTAACGATTGGAAGCTGCTCTTTTCAAATCAGCACCTTGGTTTACCTAGATTTAATGACATTATAAAGTCCTTAAAGCATCTGAATTTAAGCATCACATTTTCAGGCAGAAAAATCTGTCGTTAACCATATACATTATTCTTAATTTGTGATTCATGAGCTCATGACTGAATTTATATCGAACAAGTACAGCAATAGTGACGTAATGTGTTTCTTTTTTCGCGTTGCTGACATACAGTCACTTTCTTTGTCATTCCTAGTTACGAGATATCCACGAACCATTTACATCCATGGACAACTTTGCATTGTATTCTTGCGTAAGTGCATTCATCACATTCCTGAAAAAATACGTAAACTTGGTTTTCAGATATAAAGTTAAGGTTGCATCATATTACCACTGAATTGAAGCATAATATTGAAAAATTGCCAATGTCATTGATAAAGGAGCATGAAAAAAAAAAAAAAATAAGTCTATTTATTAAGATTCATAAAAGTGAGGAATCCATAATTGCTTCGATGTGAGGTTTTACAAATCTATATTAGACTTATTCTACCCAGAACTTTTAAAATATATTATAGACTGTAGTATCAAAGTAGTATTTAAGGGTTATTTAAAGTAGTATATGAGTACTATAGTTGTAGTATATACGGACTATTTAAAACAATTTAATGAAAAATATGCCCAAAACTTTAAATGAATGATAGTGAAATTGACTGAATTTCTACATTGCAGTTGTGTCTGTACGTTGAAAATATTTGATGTAAATACGTTTCAGGAAAATAAACCCATATAAACTTCCTTCTTTCATTTTTTTTTTCCTATTAAAATTACATTAGACAACTTAAAATCCCATTTTGCTCATTTTCAAGCCTGTTATCTGTAAACAAAAATGATTGCATAGATAAAAAAAAATTATTAAGACACGTAATTAACAATTTAAAAATATATTGCCAACATTTATTGATAGTAATAATTAAATTGATAAATAATTTATAATTTTTTTTAGACCATTAAGAAGTTCTTATGCGAAAATTAAGTATTTTAATTAGAAATGGCTTTTAATTAATGACTTAATGGAATATGAACAATACCACTAAATGAAGGTAATCAATGTTAATGCTGTATCTTTTTCATTGTTAATTTGGTCTATTCTAAATTATTTTTTATATGAATGAAGTATGTTTATAAGATGTATGTGTTGCATAGTATTTTGATATGCTTTCATTAAATAATGGTTGTATGAGTTTTGTGGATGTTTGTGGTAGAGATAAAATTAATGCTATAATTTTTGAAAATGGGAGCGGAACGTTTCCTAATATAATTTTAAGAAAGAAAGTTAAAAAGGGTTTATTTTCCTAAAAATAAATTAATATAACATTATCAACTAAATTTTTTAGTGTATTTTTATTTATTTTTAATATTTGATTTAATTTCTTAATTAACTACTATCGGAATGTTAGTTTAGAAAAAAAATATTCATTGTCTTTTATAGTTTTTTAAAATTTTATTATTTAAATTTAATTTCATTTTTTTCATTTTTCTTTCATTTTGATCAATTAATATTGAAACTGATTAAATTCTGTTCGCATTGTTAACTTTTTAAAAGGCTATTTTAAAAAAAATATTTCTGCTTGAATAAATTAAGGTACAAACAAATAGAATTTTAAAATTTATATATATAAATTTCTTCCCTTGGTAATAACCCTACGACTGCCCTAATGTTAAGGATGCTATAACTGGCGGTGAATATTGATCGAATTAATAAAGAGATAATAATCAGCGCTAAACCGAAAATGGCTCTCAAAGATCTTGATCTGACATATTGATATGTACTTATCCTTTCTCAACAAACTCCGTATTTATAAAGACCCTCTAGTTGGTGACCATGCTTCTATTCCTGATTATTCTATAAAGTTTATTAAAAAAATTCGGTCCGTGTTCGTCTTGGATGTAACACTTATTAAAGTGCTGTAAATTGGTAGTTTATCCACTGACCATTTTCCTGTCACATTACCCTTATTCAGCACTTGTTAGACCATAATTTACTACAATATTGATTGGAATGGCCGGATTATAAAAGTAACTGATATTTAGGTTAGATCCTACTTCATTCTCTTCAATACTTCGTTTAGCGCTTTAGAAAGATAATACCTAATTAAAGCTTAATGAATGGAAAAGGAAAAATTTCGTTTTATTTTTCAAATAGTGCTAATAATTACATTGAATCAGTAAACAGATTACTGGAAGACTACGCAAGTAGCAGTGACGATGTCTTTGCTTCAGTGAATCGTCACGGTACGCGCTTCACTAACAAAAAAGAAAAACAGAGGCAACAATGCGTCAGATTCCTTCGGAGTTTAGTTGGCCCTAACAATACTCTGAGTTGATTAATCACCAAGCTCAGGCTCAAAGAGTGGTATAAAATCCTTACCGTTGTTGAGGGTTTCTAATGTATGTACTGGAGAAATGGGGGACACCTCCCAGATTATTATCAGAAAATTAAAAAACTAATGAATCGAATTTTAGTGACAGCATAATTGTGTATCACATATAAACAAAGAGAGATAATAGCTATTCTGAGTTGGCTTTACTCGCTCAATGTAGTCACCTATCTCAGCACGCAGCATGTTAATTGATCTCTTCGTCCCATCAAATGAAGTAGTAGAGCACTTGACTCGCAAGCTAGAAAACTAATTTAATCATTAAGGAAAGATGTAAACAAGTATATATTATATGCTGATATACACTTCTTATATATTTTTACAAACAGCGATAAGGAGCAGAATGATGAAAATAAGACGTTTTGGCATGGAGACTAGGGCAGTGCACATAGCGATACATCTGACTGGTATGGTTATCGACCTGTTTTGTCTGGCGCACGCTGAAATGTTTTACTAAAATTCACTACACCCATATCATTTTAATTTTTGGGAAGGAGGTGGAAGGGGGTGGTGCTTTTTACATTCTTGAGCATTGTAGCATTGTAGAAGCATTGTATTCGCGAATATTTTCGGTCTTTGGACTTCAACGGAAATATTCATTTCGGCCCTTCCTGAATCCATTTTGACTAGTTTCGTCGTCTGTACATACGTTTAAACATATCTCGCACAACTCTAAAATGGTTAACCGTAGAAAGTAAAAATTTTGTATTTGGGATTTTGTAACATCTAGTTGTGATTCACTCTTTTTGGATACTACAAAAATGATCACCGGAAGTGGTACTTGAGTTAAAGGGCATATGTTATGCCCATATAACATATTATGTTATAATATGTTTCATCAAAAATTATATTAAAATATAATAAAAAACTTCTCAAATTTAGTATTTATTAATATAAATAATGCACTAGATTTTGATTAAAATTGGCAAATAGGATTTTACTTTAAGGTCATAATAGACTTTCATCAAAAATTATGGTAATATGTAATACAAAACATCAAACATCAAACCTTTTTCTTCTTTCCAAATAAATTTCGGATTATTTACCCACAAGGAATTGTTCTGTACGGATATCGCCATTTTCGAGCTTATTCCTTGATACATCCTCTCAAATACAAAAGGATTCTTCTGCCCTGTCTCAGTGGGAAAGTGGGATTTCCTTACATAGAAATACCGGTACCTTTTAATATTTTCGATGCCCTTAAAATACCTAGAATATCAGATTCATTAGAAACTCTACACAAATAATTTTATTACTTGCGTTTCGGTTGCCTATATATCGAGCTCAATTTATTGCAATATTTTCTGGCACACCTGATCTATAAGAGCACAGTTTTTCAATGCTATGTGTACAATCCTCAGAAGGGCCCGCAGTTATTCCTTTGAAAATGATGTTATTCTTCTTGATTTCCATTCACATGTCTTGATAATAATTTGTTTGTTTCACGTCGTGACCGTAATTTCTCTCATAACATTGCGTTTCCAGTAGATAACTCCTCAATCTTATCTGAGAATACAACAATATCATCTTCTGTAGTCACTATTTCCAGCTTTATTGTCCACTGGTTTTAATTTCTTATCAATTAACAAACCCAAGGGGCTCATTAACTGATTTAAAGATAGGCTACTAATTGGAACTTCATCAATTTCCTCAGATAATTTTCTTCTTCTTCAATCTTCTTCATTATCAGGCAGTGGCGTAGCTAAGATAGGGCCCACGTAACCGGCCGCTCCAGTCGCCTCTTAAAGAGGGCGCCAAAATGCCGAGAAATATATATATTTTTCTTCTTCTTTTTCGAACAGAAGAATTATTTTATTGGATTTAATTCGAATGTACGTTTAAATTAAAAATCATGAAGTAATGTATAATAAGCAGATATGGACTTACGATACCTCTCGTTACAAGTAAAATATCGATACTTTCCTCCCAATACCAGGTAGTTTTGGTATTGATACCATTCATGTTCCTTTGATATCTTTATGGTATCGAATATTTCATTAAGGTGTTTGAAGCATTGCTTATTCCTACCGGCTAACAACACAGATTCCCGATGAAACGTATCGTCCTATTAATCTATCTTTGGCTCATTGCCATATAACTTAAGTATCCTTATATAAAATTAACTCATATTAAAAAATCATATCTACATTCTCTTGAAGAACTTGTGTGCGATTTCTCTTGTTTATTCGTATTGTGTACCAGTACTCAACGGAATTCTTTCGGCGAACAGACTATAAGTCAAGAAGTTCATTCTCTGTTGATTGACTAGTTTAGGCCTTTTGTGATTAGCGGAAAAACTACTTTCTAACACAACCGATCTTGCCCATGTAAATGAGTTAAAGGATAACAAAAGCAGCAATGTTAATTGCACTAACACTTGATTATGTGACGCCATATTTAATTTTGTCATATCCGCCAGCTGCTTTCCCACATGAGTGAACCCACATGATGAAAGAGAAAGCTTAATTTCACCCATATTAAAAACTGTTTATATATCAGAAACCAGATGATCCTAAAAGTGTGTTAGTACTTATACATTAATCTATCAGGATAATGAATTGTAGACCTTTTTTTTATAATCAAATTTTTATTGGGTAAGATTAAAATTTCGGGCTAGATTAAAAATACACAATAGTGCCAACTAGTTTACATTCATAACATAAACACCAACGAACTAAAACAAATATAAAACCAACTGTGGAGGTGAAAATAAAGGTCAAACAAAAAATAAGAACTTAGACAGTATGCATTTTCAATACAAGGTTGTTAAAAAAGTCATTGTGCATGAACACAACCCTTAATTCCAGCTATCATAATTATCCTATAAGAATGTTTTTGTTCCTACTATCCATCGAAATACTGCCATACAATCCTGATCAGGTCGCCCCACAAGGAAACCCAAAGAATAGGAGGTTAATATTAACTACTCTATGCGACAATTACAAGCCAATATGTCTATCCACGGTGGTTTATAAGATGTACGCATCCTCGAGAGAAGATTAAGGGATTTGGTTGAGGGGAATCTGAAGGAAGAGCAAGCATCGTTTCAACCAAGTAGCTGGATCACATTTTGGCCCTACGGACAATAATAGAGAAAACATGAAACAGGAAGAAAAATGTATATAATGCTAAATATATATGGATTTGAAAGCTGCCTTTCATTCCGTGCCCGAGAAGAAATTTGGAAAGCCCTGGTGAACAAAAGAAAACCTAACAACCTGATAAATGAAATAAAGACAGTGTACCAGGACCCAAAAGGTATTGCCAGGCTGAAAGGACGTACATCAAAACCTTTTAGGTTCTATAAGGGTGTTAAATAGGGAGACAGTCTTTCCCCATTCCTATTTATTATTTCTTTCATGGACAAGATATGGAAGGTCTGCAAAAGGAGAACGCCAAGAGCCATAGTAGGATAATGGAACCTCATGTAAGTTCTAGTGCAAGCGTTTATGAATGCAGATGATGTATTAGTAGCAGACACCCTCCAGAAACTACAAGTAGCAATAGCGGAATGGAGTGAAGAACTTCAGTTGAGGGGAATGACTATAAACGCTGAGAAAAGCAATGCTATGCTGACTGGAAGGGGTGAGAATGAGGGAACAGTAACTTGTAATGGGATACCCATTCAATTTGTGGATACCAACGAGTACCTGGAAACAATTTTTTCCAGAGATAGGAAAGTAGATCACGAGGATACATCGAAACTATGTAGTAACATAGTTTTGACATAGAGTCAAAAAAGCAAATGACAGTATACTCTCAGATACGCTCCACAATTTTAGGAAATAAGCAGTCATAGCTCCTCCTATTCAAAATTGTATTCCTACCAGTTTGCTCTATTGTGTGGAGAGTTGGACTGTCCTGGGTCGGCATGCGAGCAAAGTGACAGCATCGGAGATGACGTTCCTGAGAAGGATCCAGGGGAAAACCCGAAGGGACCGAATTCGCAATGAAAAAATTCGGGTAAACCTAGGGGTCTCACCAGATGGAGAGATAGTGGAACAGCGCCAACTGAAACGGTTTGGTCACGTGAGCAGACTGGGGGATGATCGAAAGATCAAGTGGTTAATGGAGGCCAGACCAGAAGGAAAGCGCCCGCGAGGTCGACCCAGGCAGATTTTCACGGATTATATCACCAGGCTTCGGAGAGGAAGAGACTGTTCTCTGGCTGAAATGAAGGATATGGCGAATGATCGCGAAAACTGGAAAACATGGACAGAGGCTAAACCTCCAGGCCTAGTGGTAAAATCGTATAAAAGCCTCTCCAAGATGTAAAATTTTTAAGTCATAAAGAGAGAGACTCGAAGTAACCAAACTTTGTAGTTTATTTACAGCAGAAAATGCTCAGTGAAAATCTATTAACTATCATTCAAAAATTAATTATTTTTTAACGGCGTGCCGTTCATTTGATAAAATTACCATAAAACGCGATTTCCTCTACTTCACAGTTCCTTGAGTTCAAAAAATCAAGAAATTCCTTTTTGCAAAAAAGGACATGTAGAACGGAAATGTCTAAGGACTCTCTTCATTCTAAACTGAAAAATCGTTTCCGATGAATCGTATAGGGTATTTATGGCTTAGTTCAAATTGATGAGAAATGCAAAGAATGTTAAGGAAAAATTGTCCATGCCGTAGATATAGTAAAGTCCAATGGAAACGCATTAAAAGTAGTTTATGCAGTACTATTTGTTTCGGATTACCTATAAGATATATAATGGTATATGGTATTTGATCAACTCTTCGCTTAGATATTTGTAAGAAAAATAAGGCAATTGTTCGCCAGTTTTTTGTGCACGTCTTTTCATAATTTATTTTTCTGAATTCATTAAATAATTTCTCAAGATCTAATTTAGCATGTAGAATTTTTGAAATCGAATATTTGTGAGCCACATGATAGTGCCATTTTTTATTTTAGGGGTTTGAAAATTCGGGAAAACCTTTTTTTTTTTTTTATTTCAAGTTTCAATGTTTTATCACAAAGATCTCAAAACACTGGATTTTATTCCAAAAGCACAGTACTAAATGCAGAATAATGGAAACTTATTTAAAATATCCAGCACGATTTATTAGTGCTGTTACAAATTTAGACATATTTCTAATGAAAATAGATTGACCGCTGAATTTACCTTAGGATAAACATAACTGGGGCTAACCCAGTTAGCTACCTGATAGTTGTACAAGTAAGGTGGATCACGGATCAACGTTTTGTCTCTTTTACAGAACTTTTTACCCTGTAGTCATTAAAAAGTAAAGATTTAGAATCAAGATGGCTAGTATTGAGTCAGGTATGGTTAGATTCAATTCAGGCTATTAACAGAATATTCCAAACATAGCCTTTAGTAGCTCAAATAGCTGTTGATAATCAGTTTCAACAATACAGGCATCGTCAGGACTACAACGTACAGCTAAATCACATTAATGCAGAAGAGAGAATTATTATAATTTATTATTATTTTTCTTTTTGTAGCATATATGTAAGTATGATACATTCGAGAATGAATGACCAGCTTTCATTGGGCACAACGCCTGTTGCTGGATTATTTGTAAATAAATAAATTGATCGAAATGTGTGGATATCTTAGATTCCCGTTCCTCTTCACTTTTCTGAAGAAAGGAACAACAAATTTCCAAATTAAACAAATTGCTTTTTGGGTGTTTTTTGTTTACGTTTTACGGAGAAAATAATTTTAAAACAAAATTATTTTTTATTGAGTTAAATATAGATATAATGAACAATTACTGATTAGTATTAAAAAAAAAAATTATCTTATCAGCTTTACTTGGGCTTAAATCAACACTATAAAACGCAAACTCGTACTTATTAGGGATTAGGGAGGCAAGATGGCACTGAGATTCATATGGAAATTCTAAAAGAAATGACAGCTAGAAAAGAGGAAGGAAATTTATGGAACAGTATTTTTTTTTTTATTTATTTATTTATTTTTTTTTTTTCAAAGGATTCAATTATTGGTATATTGACAAGTTCCAACTTCCAAATGAAATTCTCGGAATCACAGTTGGTTTCAAGTTAGGGTTGGAATATCGACAAGCGATATATCGATTTATCGGAGTTGAAAAACCGATATATTATATCGATATCTTAAAATCCGATATATCGATGATATCGATATTTTACAACGATACCTCGATCACACCCTATGCTAAATTATATTACAGTAGAAACTCGGCAATTCATATCCCAATAATTCGTATAGATTTTCTAGTCTCTTGAAAGTCTCTCTTCATTTCGTATAAAAACAGTGCAATCCGGTTCCCCCGATAATTCGTATTTATTTTCGTCTTCCAAGTAATGTAAACGCCTTATGATTCGAATTTCCAAATAAAAAATCTGGTTAACTCTTAATCTTTTCAAGAAGAGTGAGTGAGAGAGGAATAGTTTCTATAAATTTCGGTCAGTTTACTCTTTTTTTTTCTATTCAGTTCTCTTTAAATAAAATTGTAAAAAAAAAAAATGTAACCATACTGTTAGCCGACAACATAGATTGATCTGAAAAACTAAGTTCGCTCATGAATGGCAAATCCGCGAATGCAAGGTGCTTTATAAACAAAAACTTTACCGAACGCCTATCGTACAAACACAAAAGCATGTATAATAACTGAACTTTTCAACGAAAGGGTACAGATATAGAATAAAATACTGCGAAAATTTTCAACTGTTTATTGGTAATTGTACGGCCCACAACAGTACCACATCACTCAGCGATGTTTATCTTCTGTTTTTGGCTCCCAGCACAGCCTCTAAACTTGGCCATAATCAAACCGATTTTAGACATTTAACGCAAGGAAGTAGTGATGCAACTCTTAGAGAACATCGAGGATGGGAATCACCTACCTCAAAATTAAGAACTTCCATGACTTTTCGAGATTTCGCCTATTTTGACGAAGGTTTAGTTAGCAATAGCTAACTGACGAAGAAATTTTGATTCCGTAAAAAAAGGAGATGAAGAATGAAATTGATGAGCCGGCGATTAGTTCTAAAATGGCGAAATAATGCATCTACAACGTGTGGCATTAGTTAGCAAAATCGGATGTTTGTGTAAACGTATTTTCTGCTCTGAACATGCTTAACGAAGCCATCGATGAGATCCGTCTTTAAGGATTATAGCATAAGAAAATTACCGAATTTTTTTTGTTGATCTAACTATATCGTTTGTATTTCCATTCATAATAATACAATTTTGTAATCATTTTGTTATTTCCTATTCTTTACCGCAGATTATTAGAAATCTCGATAATTTGGATATCTCGATCATTCATATTTACCTTTTGAAACCTTGATCATACGAATTATCGAGATTTTACTGTATTTAATTTTAACAATTTTCTTTATTCGGTAAAACTCCAGAATCGTAACCCCAAAATGGCGGAGATCTAGATTTTTAAGATCAGCCAGTTCCTAAAAATCTAGATGTCCTCCATCTTGGGGTTACCATTCTGGAGTTTTACCAGTAAATATAACAATAAACAATATTTAATTACCAAATAATAATTAGTAGATAAGATTTACACATGAGTTATAAAATAAATAAAAATTTGAGAAGTTTGAAGGTTTTATCATTGAAAAACTTCTAGAAGACTATAATATATCAAATTTGGCTTTCAAAATAAAAATATGTTATAACATTTTTTTTTCTTTGAAGTATAATTCTTTTCTATCTTTTTTAATAATGATTCATGGCTAATAAAAATATTGTTTTATTAATAATAATCATTATATTATTTCATAATCTTCTTCACAGTTTAACATTATACTCATTTTATGCACTTTCTTTGCTTTATCGTCCATTTACTGTCGATAAATCGATATTTTTCTAGCGATTATCGATGGATATTTGGTTTTGCGATATATCGAAATATCGAATATCGATATTTTTCTTTCGATGTTCCAATCCTACTTCAAGTGTATTATTTTGTTTAAGAAGCTTCAATCTTTTATATGTTTTCAAATTTAACAGCCTTCATCTTTTCTTTAAATATTTTATTTAATTTTTGTTGTCTATTTTTTTCCAAAACTAGAAAATTAAACTTTTGGGCAATAGTGTTACGTCAGTAATGCCATCGATAGTCTTTTCGACAATTACCACTATCATTAGTGCTATCGAACTATCGCCAACTCCACTTCAGAGCAGAACTATACTCTCTCCAAATTTGTCTTTTTTAGTTGTTTTTTTAATAATTAAAGATAGTTCAGTCTATTGCGGATTTGATGCAGAAATAGCCCATCTCAATCTATAATACCTAACCTAGATAGTAAAAAATTTGGTTTATACCATAGCATAAAATCATAAACACAAACTAAAAGACCCACTCCTGTAAAATTAATTTTCGGAGACTTGCTATTTCTACTCCAAAGTGGTCATATTCTTAAATTGAGATGTACTATCTTTATTCCTCAATTATGCTATGTTATAGTTGTCCGTCTGATGAAGCCTGAATTGGCGAACTGCTAGAAGGTTAGTTATTGATTTCTATTTGGGAGAAATTGGTATTTGTATGGAATTTTCCATTAATACTTGTAACATAAAAGACTGCTGAAATATAGTACAATTTGCGGAACTTTTTGATCTACCCCCCACTACGGTCACACTATGGGCCAACGTGACCCCGTATCAGGAAACCGCGTCATTTCGTGCTTTGTGCCTGCATCCGGTCTCCTATGCACGCTTCAACGAGCCCCTTCTCTCACACATGTCCGACAGCCATTACTGGACCTATAAAGATTTTTTCATATCTTCATTGAATCAGAAAGTTATTGGTTTTTTATTAAAATAAAAAAAAAAAAAAAGCGCAAATGATAAATTTTCCTATCTTTGCTGTGCAGTACTTTGATCGTTAATATTTTATGTGAAAATTGTTCTAGAATTTTATATATTATTTATTAGTAATACCATAAGTTCTTTACTAAACCATATTTTTTCATTAGAGCCATTAATTAAAGCCAAAAATACTTTTCGATACCATCTGTATATTATTATATAAACTAATCTTAGGTCCTATACAGCGTGTCCTTTAAGTCACCGGAAATATTTAAAGAGGTGATAGGAAATCTCAAGAGCAACCCAAGTGTTCAATGGACAATGGTCCGATTCCTTACAGAAAAGGAGGACATTTTTTTTGTTTTTTTAAGTGGGCGACGTTTTTTGTTGAATGGGGAGCGATCACTCAAAAACTATTCAAGGTAATTAAGTTCTGATTGAACCAACGCAAAGTAGACAAAAATCCCTTTAAGAAATGTAGTTTGGCTTAACTAAATACATTGTAAGAGGGTTTTCGGAATGGCCAATAGCGAAAAGTTTTATTTATTTCTTAAAATCGCACTTTATCTGTGAATGTTTTTCTCAGACCCTGCTGGGCTAAAAACACCACACTCCTAGTTTAATTTTGTATAAACGATAGTTTCTTTTTAGATTATTCTGGAATTGGCTCCTAATTTGCCAAGAATTGTAGTGTGCAATTAGGTTTACACGACAAATATTCCAATTATATAATACAGATATAAAGAATTCTTTGTGAAAGAAAAAAAAAACTTTACAAAAAATAATATCTATAAACTAACCTAAACAATTCCGTAATTAAATATGAAATGAAATGTCCCTGAAAATAAAAATGAAATAAACATTGACAAATTAAAATTAATAGTGCTTAAATAATTAAAATTAGAAAATAGTTTTATCGCAGCATAAAAAAACAACAAAAACCAGAAAATAAACTTGAAATAAAAATATCCTTATTAAAATAAGCCCTTTTTAAAACAACGTCTTTCTCTGCTTTATTCTCTTGCTCGTGATTTTTTTTATGTATGTTTTGTAGATTTTTTTTTTAGTTCTATTAACCTTAATCTTAGCTCCACTCCACACTTTTTGGCAAATCAGGACCCAATTCTATACCAATCCAAAAGGAACTCGACTTCATTTGTAGAAAATTAAAGCTTTATAAAAGTATAAGTTTTCCTAGAGGTGGGATATATGAAGCCCTGCAGGGAGCTGAGAAAACATTCACAAGTAATGTGCGGTTTTAAAAAATAAATAAAACTATTGGTCCTTCGAAAAGTCTCCTTAGGATGATTTTAGTGAACTAAAACTACATTCATTATGAGATTTTTGTCTACATGATGGTTCAATCGGAACTTAATTACCTCGAATAGTTTATGAGTGAGTAATTTTGGAAAAAAAAACACAAAAATTAAATTTCCTTTTTTCTGAGAGTAATCGGGCCATGGTCCATATGAACTGCATGTTGCTCTTGAGGTATAATATTACCTCTTAATTATTTTCCGTGACTTACGGGATACCCTGGAAAATAATTTTTAAATAATTCTGCACAGGTGTATAGCATAATGACACTGCATATCAATTAAAACGACGGATTCCAACATCCTAATTATTTATTTCAATGTCCATTCTATTGTAACGTTACAGTTTGAGCTTAACTTATCTTACCACTTACATCCTGTGCTACCGCATGAAACTATTTTGTTAAAAATATGAATGAAGGTGCTGCTCTAGGAAGCTATTTATTACAATTCGTCTGTTTTATATTTATTAATAGATCAAGAAAATATATCCTGTATGTTCTCCTCAATGTTTATAAATGTAAATAAATCGCTTGATATTGGTATGACAGTCTTATTCCAGGACTTCGATATGAAAACAAAAAACATCGGGAATCTTGTCATCAAACACACAGTATTGTTACAAATATTCTGGCCCGCTCGTACTTGCATCACTTGTTCTCAAATAAGTTTTTGTAGTACAAACTATTATTTTCAGAAATGAACTTCTTTAAATTTCTTAGCTGTACTTCAGCTTGGAGGGAAACGACACACCAGCATCTAGTTTCTGGATATTAAATCTGTTCCACTATGTACCCTTCATAGTCCCTCACATGACTTCCGTTCCTGTGAAAGGCTGAATATTGGTTTCTAATCTTTGTCGTTTCGTCTAATTTTGTTTGAATCTTAATCCATCTTATATAACTAGTCAGTTGCTCGTGCGCTGGTATTTCCATCGATTTTTACGGTGCATTATTGCTTTCCACACAAGAAAAACCAGGTTTAAAGCTATTTTTAAACAATAACTCATTTTTGCTCAAATATGGACTCAGGTTATTTTTTACCTTCCTACCCCAATTGTTGTCTACGATTACAAAATGTTTGATATTCAAAGAATGTCACATTCCTTAAATTTTTAAAAGATATAACTTTTGTTCAGTTATTACGTTAGTTCAGTCGTACACAACTGCCTCTCCTTTCTGATTAATGTGTTACTTTCTGGATAAAAATGAGGAATTTTCGATTAGAACTTAATCTTAGCGCCACTTGAAAAAAACCCTGATAAGGTTTATAAGATATATATCATCATCGTCAATTTTTTTTTTTTAAAGTCCATTTGACCATTTCGTGTGGGAGTCAACTCCATAAATGTTGACTCAAATTAAATATTTTTGGACAACTTTGTAATACCATCTCTCACAAAAATAGACTGTGCTGAAATATATACCTCGATGCTTAGGAATAATGTACCAGGAAGTCACAAAATGTGATTTGAATGTGAGTAGAGCAGTCTTGCTGCGCTCCATATTCTGTTGATAAAGAAAGGTGAAATGCGTACATCCTTAATAATTTTGAAAATCATTTTTTTAAAAAAATCAGGCTTTTGTGAATCTCTCAGATTAAAGAAGGTGATTGTTCAACAAAAATATTTCGATGGGAATTATTCCTGACGAATCAAATTCATTAAATTCCGTTCTTTGATATTAACAATTGAAATATTAAAATCAGATGAAATCAAAATACTTGGTGTTGTTTTATCATAAAAATTATACTTAAAAATAAAATGATTGGAATGAACTATGTTCATTTCGATGATATTACTAATGTTAACGACGTTCTATATGTTGGTAAAATAAGGGTTAACCCTCAAACCTGCCACACAAAATTATCGACTGGGCTCGGATGGACCCTTAAAAGCAATCATATTTTTCCCCATTTTTCACAATCATAAAACAGTAGAATGATATGAAATAGAATGATCTTCGACGGGCATTTACAAATAGAGGAAGAAGAGATAGCTTGGAGGCTTCATCTTTCATCAAGTTACATCATTATTTCCATGTTTACCATCACTTTACAGTTTTGAATCGAAGTGTTTGCACTTGACTTTGTAGATCGGTCAACATCCATGGATTATGGCTGTTCATGGTCTCTGGCCGTTGCTACTGCTACGGATTTTGTTCTTCCGCGAAGCAGGGGAACAAACCTCCAGATCATGAAAAACCATCTCGATTAATATATACGGTGATCAGTGATCAGTCCTAAACTGATCTGCAAGAGTTATTTAAGAGGTAACCCCTCTTTGGTCAGCCAACCATCCAAATGTTGACCACACTGAATTGTGTTGAACTTAGAATATGTCTTGCATGTACGCTGGTCTATCTGGCCTGATGAATTATTCTTATAAAATTATGTTTACATTATGTATTTTCATTTTAGTTGAAATTGAAATATTTTATGGGAAATTCTCTTCTGAATCTCAAACGATACAAGTTGACAAACTTTTTGTAGTAGAATATTAAGATGTTTTTGATGAATTTTCAATTTTAGACAATATAAAGTTGACTTGACATTCAAGTATCATTACAACAAAACAATAAATCTAAAGCATGTAATGTTAATCCAGTGAAGAATATCAATGATTATTTACCATAATTATAGTATGTGGAATGTGCAATAAAAAAATATCCATGCAATATACTGATAACCATTTTTATTTTGGAATTTCTTAAGTTAATTTAGTCTAATTTCAATTTTATTTCAAGATATTACTTTTCCTAAACTACTGAACTGAATCCAACGAAAAACTGTGGGATAATTTTTAATACCTAAATTAATTAAATTTAAAAAAAAAATATCAAGATCAAAAACATTTTTAGGAGAGAAAAAAGCGAACAAATATAGTAAAACTGTAAATACATTTTTAAAATGAAAACTTTGATATGAGGCCTTATCTTGAAGATATTTAAATTAATTTATTATTAATTTTCTCACAATGTAAAGTAGTTAGCTTGACAAATATTCAACTATAACAAATATTCTTTATAAATTTTGATATAATACTAATTGAATAGTACTTATTGATTATTGTGATAAAATACAGATATCGAATAAGATATTAGATAAATTATTATTGAATTAGAATTAGATATTGTCATTACTAATAATTTATCAATCTACATGACTGTGTTTTGGTGAGTAAATGCAACACGAGGGTGGATTTATATTTATTTACTTTAAGATAGATATAAAAAAAAAAAAAATTATTTTATTTTTATCTAGTATAATTGTACATATTATGTTATAATGTTATATTATAAGATTAATTTTAATTTCATTTACTTATTTTTTCTATTTGTAGCTATTTTTAGGCAAAATTTCATTTATTTTTTATATAATTGTTTATTAATTAATTTTTTGGCGGGGGAGGGAGTATTTACATTTAAATTTTACCATATTTATCTTATCTTTACTTTCTTGTACGAAGTAAAGGAAGTATTGTAGTCGCGAAAGTTTTCGGTTTTCCGATTTCAAAGGAAATGTCTATTTTGACTAGTTTCGTCGTGACGTCTCTACATACGTTCGTACGTGCGTATCTCGCATCTCAAAAACGGTTAGCCGTAGAAAGTTGAAATTTTGTATTTAGGATTTTCATAAAATCTAGCTGTGAACCTCCCATTTTGGCCACTGCATTATCACCAGAAGTGGTACTTTACTTGAAGTTCATAATTAATTTCCATAAAAAATTATATTAAAATATAATGCAAAACTTCTCAAATTTAGTGTTTATTATTTGTATGTTGATTTAAATAACATACTAGATTTTGGTTTGAATTGGTAAACCGGAAGCAATACTTTACTTTAAGATCATAATAAACTTTCATCAAAAATTATATTAAATTATAATGTAAAACATCTCAAAGAATTCATCAACAATCCATCCAACATTTGTCCAGAATTCGTTAAATAAGACTTTTATGTCAATATAAATAATATATTAGATTTTGGTTAAAATTGGTGAGCCAAAAGGTTTTCTTTACTTGAAGGTCATAATAATAAACTTAAATCAAAAATTATATTAAAATTAAATACAGAGATCATATGGTTCGGAAATAAAGGTTACAAACGCGATTTTTTTTTCACTCTAATTAAACATTTTTATTATTTATTCTAAGTGTTAAAATTGAGTTTAAAATACTTGTTTTCCTTCCCATTTGTGAGCTGAACAAGTCTGCAGCAGGAGAATAATAATAAGCTAAGTGGGTTCTTCCTTCTAAAATGTCGAAATCGTCGATTTCCAATGCTTTATCTTGTCAATAGATGCCGTTTTTATTGCAATGTTCGGAAACTAGTAACCAAATTCAGGATCACTTTTTGAGCCATCGATTTATAATTTAATAAGCGTACAAGAAAGTCATGTGTTGTCCACATCAGATATTTTTTTTATAGTTTAAATTCTTTGATATTCTGATTCATTTTTGAAATGTATTTGTAACGGATTGTAATGTATCTATTGTTTTTCAATAGATTTGTAAATTAATCATTATCGTATTGAATTAAGGCCAACTCTATTTGTATGGAGGCTTGGGGGCTTTCCCCAATGGAAAAATATCAAACAAAAAAAATAAATAATAATGTTAGATAAAAAATCAAAATTTAGAGAAGGTTAAGAATTTCAAGTGAATTATATAAATAAATTAAAAAAGAAACATAAATATGTCTAAAACCTGGAAGCTCTAGTTGTATTAGAATAAAATTGTCTAGTCAAAATTACAACTAGGTACTGTCCCGAAACCAGAGTGAAAATATGCAAGGGTTTTAAAATGCGTGCAGCATTTTATGGATTTTAAACGTGACCAATCGTGATAAGGGGAGAACAACGTTATAGTAACGATTTAAAGTCTTTATGAATAAAGTGTCGAAAAGTTTTAGGAAGATGGATCGACTGGGGAACGAAGACGAAACAATGTACTGATATATTAGTGGGCGTGTAGAGTTTGTGATTACCAATGAATCACTACTAAAAAAGTAATGAATGGTTAACCAAGGAGGAGCCCTTAGGTCTACGGGCATAGATCAAAGGACAGAGGGTTTTAACGAATTTATTCCATAAAGGGAATTGAGCAGGGACCATCCTTTGAAACCACGATTATATTTTCTTTTTATTATTATTGCTGTCATATTAAACACAGAGCCTACAAATCTATAATGTTCAGTCAGTTAAAATAAGTTTTAACAAACTTGGAGATTCAATATATTTCATCAAAATCGTTGCCCACATGCTTCCGTCCAATGAATCCTATCTAAACCCAAATCTACAAGATCAGAACCTAGCACAACACTCCCACCTTAGTCTTGGCTATAAATGTTGAAGGTTTGCCCGTTGCTTCAGCTGTAAACGATTGCCTTTGTATTCGTTCTTCACCCCTTCATTTTTCAAATCCCCAAGGAGAATTGTTTTGGTAAAAGGAATTGAGTGTGGTGGCTTTTCCTTTACTGAACATGGTGCATTTAAAGATTTTGTTGAGTATTTAGGATATTCAGTGATAGGGGCCACTATTTTTTTGAATCGCCAAATAAACCTTTAAGCCTTAAACCAGAGTCCAGCCTAAAGCTATTTACGTACATTTTCCATACTATCAAGGACTAATCACTATAATTTGATACGCCTCCTTGTTATGAAGGTGAGGTGTGCCACATAAGCCATCTCAGTTACCCGTTCACAAATTGCTAGTGTTGTAGCCGATATATTACTGCGCATTAGTCTGTAATAAATCGGAGTAATGTTTTATATATCATTAGTTTAAGGTGAAGGGATAGGGGGTGGATGACAGGAGAATTAGTCTGTATAACTCGGTTCTTACCAACCTGATCTGTTAGTGGCGGGATGGTGCTAGGTGGTTGTCGAGATTAAAACACCCTGGCAGGGAGAGGGCGTTTTTTCTCCTGGACGGAGAAACTTAAACAGTTCTTCTCTTGAAAATTGGTCTAGTATCTATATATAAATTAATATACACATTATAAATATCTCGTTTATATTCACTGAGTATAGCTAACGCGTTGTGAAGCCGCCAAAATCTCTAATCGATTCTTCTTTCTTTAAAGTGTATTGTATTATATTTTATTTCATAAAAGAAAAACTTTACGGAGTTGTTCTTCCTTAAAGGTTTAACATGTATTACATAGTATAATACAGGAGTATAATAAATAAGTATAAGCTTATAATAGTATAATAATCATTCACATTATTATTAGAAGATTGCAACAAAAAAAATGTTTGTAGCCTTTCAGATCGCAACTAATAATATTAATGATTATAATTACCGATCAACATTTTACCATCAGAACTGAATTTACAAAATCACAAAACTGCAGAATAGAAATAGTATATCCCACGGTATTTGCATAAATTCAACCCTATAGTTGTTCTAGTCCTGCATCATTTACGAACGGCTTGGGTATGTACATGTGTGTACTGTTAACCAGAGTTATATTTGATACAATTTTTTTTTCCCCTAGCACATTTAATTAACAAAAAAAAATAGTTAATCATTAAAGTATTACAGTAAGACTCTTCTATTATTATTTCTCCCTATTCTAATAATGTTTTTTTTTTAAAAATTTTTATTGTATAACACTCAATAGTCATCAGGGCAATAATGGTTAGTCTCTCGAAAACAAAAAAACAAGCATTTTCAAAATATGACGTTTTTCAAATGTTTATGGTCCATTTAAATATGACAAACAAACCAAACATGGAAAGACTTATTTCTAAAGCTCCTATTATAAAAAAATAATAATAAATAAAAAGAACAGAAACGGTGTTTATAGCAAGTTCAAGTAATCGTGCTACCTTAATTTTATGAAAAAAATCAATTTAAACCGATTGTTGGTTTTATTTTTTTTATCGCTATACATGTAATGGTACAAGGCTTCAAATTAGTGGCTTTTCACAATCTTATCAATTTATCACGTATGGAATGCCAATATGTATTCCTTGAATATTTTTATTTTACTTTTAACTACAACACTTACCATATTCTCCAAAAACAATTTTAGTTTCGCGGGATGTTTGTAAAATAAAATTAACTTCTGAGTGATTCGTTTGAACAAAATTTCTTAAAAAAAAAAAAAAAATTTGAATCATTTTTAAAAATTAGCTCTTTTAGAATTAAAAATAAATTGTGTTAATCTATATCTCTTTATATTTAAACCGACCTTAAATTAAAAGATAGAAGATAATATAAGGTAAAAATATAATATAAGGGTTTATTCTGTATTTTGTATTGATGTCGCCAATTATTTAGAATACCGTAAATGACAAATATAGTAAATGACAAATTATAGTTATATTGTATGAAATTGTGGTCCTGAAGATGCTTTTGAATTTGTCGAAACGTTATTAAGGTTAGTGGTTAGTTTCGGCTTTAGAGATTAAAGGCTTTTTGTTATATATTGACATTTGTTTTCGTTAAAAACAAATGCCGTTTCTATTTTTTAATTTTATGGGGATGGATGTTATAATCAGACTGGAAAATATCGGAAATATGAAATAAAACTATAGGATATATTGTAACGGTAAATGTAGAGGAAAATAAATTTGATATTATATATTATATTTATACAAATATAAATATATTTTCTTTTTTCGTATTAACTACTTAAAATGGAAGCAACGATTTATCTTTTTTCATAAAACATTATTTAGCCCTCATATTTTTTTGTAAATTCTATTCGTGTTAATTTAATTTTTATTTACCCCACAAATATATTGGGTATTAGCTGTATCAAAAACCCATAAGTGCACATACTTCTTATTAATCTAGTAAAGCGGACTTTTTTTAATCACGATTTAATCTAGATGATTAAAATTTATTACGAAAAGATTCATTTTACTGTCATCGCAAAGTAATCAAACAAAGTAAGCAAACAAAGTTAGAAATTAAAATAATACAACCATTATGAACGCAGCCATCCGGCAATACCACCCAAGAACGTTCCCTAAATAACTCCCTCAACAAACTTTGGATCCATTAATGCTCAAAATCAGGCTTTCATCTGCATATCCTCTCGTTTACGTCTATCCATCGCTGCATCCATGTGATCCATGATTATCTGATTCAACTACCTAATACACGCTTTTCAATCGCGTGTTGCGTTTCACATTAACTATAATTATATCACATAATATTGCGTTGTGTATCTGTGTTAACATTGAGTTTACTCATCTTTTAGTGCTTACTAAGTGCTTACTAGTGTTTACTCATCGCTTAGTGCTGTTTCATAATTACAGACTTTTCCATTTAGACATCACGATTAGTTACATTTAGGGATATTTAATAAATTAATATATTTTAGTTCAAACGTCTCAATTTACTAAACTATAATACAAATTTTCATTTATGAACAATAAAATTTATTAATAATAAAAATCAAATCGAATACAAACAAAACATAGACATGATCCGGACTGTTCTGTGATCCGCACCACCTCAAAGGTTTTAAGAAATAGAAATAAAAATTGCATTGTTTGGTTATATGATAATAGAAATTATATTATAAATAATTATGTGCAGTAATATAGTTGTGTAGTAAAATGTGGTTAAAATATGAACTCCTTTTATAAGCATGATTAATGCGTAAAACTTAGAACCGTGTTTCTTAGTTTATTAATTCCGTTCTTAATGACTAAAATCTCCTCTAAACTAAAATTCAGTTAAAAAATAATTAACCAGGAGTCATTATTTACAAAAAAAAAAAAAAAAAAAATAGAAAAGAGTTACACAATAAACGTTCTTACAGCTCTTCAATATACTCTGACGCTTTTGCATTCTTTCATGTAACACGTTTTAAATTTTCATTTGAAGTTTTAAAATTTTTGTATTTACAATGTCTGATGTGAAAAGAAAATTAACTTTGGAGAGGAAATTACCGATGATAAATCGCTTTGAGAAAGGAGTATCCGGAAAAACACTAGCCGAAGAACTCAATGTTTGTAGGAGAGATCTTCAATTCCAGACCAATTTATATTATAATCAGCAAATAAATTTAACAACAATTGCTAATATTTTAAGGGAAATGGAAATCAAATATTTTATTTTTAAATTAAATAATTAATAAAATTGACTTCAATTGTTTTCCATTTGCTAATCCGAAACCTATTGGTTTTCATTAGTTCGGATTAGCGAGAGTTTTTTATATTCTGCAAAATATGAAAAATTGTTTTTTTTTTTGTTTTTTTTAATGAAGGCTCCAGCTGAAGAATTGTGCCTAGAGGATAGAAATAAAAAAAATTTAAAGACTCACATTCAAAAAGAGCGGTCTATCGAGAAACGATATCCATTGACAGAGTTTATCACCGTCCAAACCCTTCGGTGGTCACTGGCTGAATGCCGGCTGGCCAGGTGAGGTGGGGGCAATGTTTACTTGCCTTGTGGTTACCTTGCTGGTAGGGACTTACGCTATCGACAAGTATGCAACG
This sequence comes from Rhaphigaster nebulosa, assembly GCA_948150685.1. Lineage (NCBI taxonomy): Eukaryota > Metazoa > Arthropoda > Insecta > Hemiptera > Pentatomidae > Rhaphigaster > Rhaphigaster nebulosa. The sequence continues at coordinate 37,140,998 of OX411308.1, forward strand.
GCTATACATTGCCAAATCGTTAAAAAAAATCATTGTGAATTAAACTAACTACCTTTCAAATCACATATTTTATTCATACGCTAATCTTACCGATATAATTTATATCATTGTGTCGAATTAAGTATCTTTGCATTTGATTTTATATTGCCACGAGAAAGTAGGAAAAAAAATAGTTCCTATTTTAAGACATTTTGCAAAAATTGCAAAGGAGGTATGCGAAATTTGCAGTGGAAGATGAAGGCTCTTTCTTGCAAACGCTTCAATGCTATCCTTCAAACTTTAGCTTTTTTATTTGGCGAAATTCTGAAGGAGCTTTGTATTTTGGGGTTGTTCTTGAGGGAGGCTATGGATTCCCTAAGCTCGACACTCCGACAATTCGGTAGAGAATAATATTTTGAAATACAAATACTGTTCTTTGAAATACCGATATAAATCAATTTAGTTTCAAAGATATTGCAAATAATTCATGTGTGGTCAAAGAGGAATTCGCAAAAATGGTGGAAGTCAGAATCTCGCATCTCTGCCTTCAGTTCTAACGTTGCCCTATCTCGCGTTCTAATATGGTCGAAAGCACATTCTTCCTCTTTAAATTTTTATTCGCACCTTCATGATTAGCAAATTAAATAAATATTTAAATTATTCTCTCATGAGCCAAGGAGACCATATGTGTCTAGGGGCCCATAGGAAGTTGTCTATATTTTTAATTCGGCACTGGATTTATTATTGATGGATGGCGTGATTGGATAACTTGGTGGAGGAAGGATGCCATGATGTACTTACGAAGGATAAAGCCACATGAACTCTAAAATCGGGAGGCATAGGCGTCCCTCGGGATTTCGAAGATGCATCGTATATAGCAATTTATCAAATTTCTTTTATTTATCTATTTCTTTTATTGCAGGGGACAGCTACTAGGAATTTCAGATCTCCAATGTGAACATACGTATGTTACGTTGTAGACACTTGTACCCCACGCGCCTACTCCAGGGTTAATATGAGAATACGGCCATATAATCATTTCAAAATTACTGAGCATTTAGAAAGAAAGGTGATTCCGTTTTCAGGAAGATTGATAGATTTTTGGGAATCAGGTCTATCTTCATCTTTTTCAGGTTCATCAATCTTTGAAATCATACAATTTTTCCATTGAATGGGGAACTTTGTGGTTCTTATAATAGCTTACATAAGCTTAAGCATATCTTAAGCATAAGAAATACTAAAAAATGTTTAGGGGTTTTCTGAAGTACCTCAATAATGACAAGGAGTCTTGTCGCATTTTGGTGAACAATATGTCATAGTACAAGGGTAAGAGTAAATGTTTTGGAATTGGACATTGGAAAAGGAAATACCGTAAACACGGGCTACTTGAGCCCTAGGGGCTTACTTGAGCCCACTCATTATACTGATATTGGGAGTACCCAGAGAACCAAACACCATTTTTCTGTTTTGGGCTCAAGTAAGTCCCCAGGGCTCAAGTAGCCCGTGTTTACGCTATATTTTCTACAGATAACGTATTTTTGAAACGTATTTTCGAAGTGCATACCACTTCCAAAATACGTTATCTGTGGCCTACCAAGGGGTTGCGTTCATTAAGGTCTCGTCTCCGTATACCATTTTAATTTTACTTTCTTAGATATATTAAATTTAAATTTAGATATATCAAATGTTTTCCTCAACATTGTTTCATAAATTCTTTGTCACGAATTCCTGTCTTGCTAAGGCATCTGATGTCAACAAAATAGTCTTATCAAGTGGAGATTAATGCTCTACTACGACCATAAGGACGGGTATGTTTTTGACTCCTTAAGGATATTAGTTGGTTTCGCTATCTTTTGATTTTATAGATTCCGAATATTTTCGAATGGGTGGAGATTGACGTGTAACATCCTTTATACGGAGGTTAATTAAGTACGAAAATCAATGCACGAAAAATTACCACAATTTTTTTTTAACAATCTAATTTTCTATAAATAATTAATGTTTAACAAATAAATTTATATAAGGTGATGTGGGGTAAATGCGGTTTCGGAATAAGTGCGTAATTGTTTCATTAAATCCAAACCCTAAGAAGAGCTGCCCATTACGGAGCATGAAGCCTAAACCCTGATGAATCAGAAATCAGCCACGAAAGTTCGCTTGGATGAAGTATGTAAGTTGTAAAAACATTACTTCCAACCAATTGATAAATTTGTGTCTTTTAACTTTTGCAGTACAGCTGTAACAGTATTTATCAACAATTTCTTCTTCTTTTTTGTCATAAGCGGAACCTACTGAAGCTGTTCTTCAAGATCTTTTGCGATATACATATCTTCTTGACAGATTTATATTTTTATAAGCGCTAGTCCGCATTCAACCTGCAAAACATGATAGTAGAGGCAGACCTCTGTTGTGTGACAAGTAAGCGTGGTGTTCATTGCTCTTACGCTCATGTTCTGTCGAGGCAACTATGGAGTTGCGGATTAAAATAAAAATTATTTTTTCAATAAATTTATTCAATTATATTCCATGTTCCACTTTGATAACTCAATGAAGATTGTAAAATACGAATCTCAGGCAAGCTTTAATTCTTTTCGATGATTAAACCAGTATGGCAATCCACCGGAAAAACAAACTATTTTGCCCCAAAACCGCTCCTGTTTGAATAATGATTCTTCTCTGTCTTTATAAGGCAGGGGCAAGTACGCACCAAGTACTATTCAATTAAATTATCAAAATTATCAAAATGGACGTGGTTGAAACGTATGCTTGAAAGCAATATTTTAACACAATCTCCTAAGAAACATTTAAAAAAAAAAGAGGAAAAATCCAGCTTCAAAATACAAATTTTACCGGGGTTATAAAATCGAAATTTGTTAAATTTAGTGCGCACTTGCCCCAAATTATCCTACCGTTATAAAAATAATTCAAATTAACTTAATTTGTTTGACAAGCAACGTTCTTAATTACATAAGAAAGATCTGTTGTACAAACGTTTCAGTCGAAATATATTTAAAAATAGAGTAATAGTCTACTGTATCCCCATTTATTTGTACAAATATCGGTTATTTTTAAATACCTATCGTTTATTACTAAATTATCCATTTATTATCATCAAGCACCCCTACTACTTAAGATCCCTGTAGCGATCAGATGTACATAAGAACTAAAGTCGTTATTATTTTATAAAAAAATAATAAAAGGCTTAGCGAATCCGAAAGTTCGATGCCGATACCACCGATTCCAACTTATCATTAAAAGTTATCATTAACTTAAATAAATTAAAGTTAAATAAATAAGTTAAATTAAATTTATATGGCGACGATAAAAATTCGTATACATTGGGATTAAATTATTACTGCTTTAATTAGATCACAACTGTCGACTTCCGCTTGCTACAGTTTCTCTAGAGCTAAAAAAAACCCCATGGATCCTTTTCAGTTGAAGTCGGGGCCTTACTATTAGCCTAGTTTAAATTTATGTAGTTATTTATGTAATGGAAATTTTGTAAATCTTTCCAATTTATTGGTCGATGGGCAAGTGCAACAATCCACAAAACACAGAACTTACAAGAAAGGTAATGGTGTAGGTTATACAGTCCAGAATATAACACATGGTCGACGGAATAATACGTACCACTTTTTTTACTCTAGTATCTTTAAATTCATACTTGATCCCATTCATATAATCCCAAAACACTATCATTGGCTTCCCTTTTCTTCTAGTCTTGCTGAGGATCTAAATGTAAATGATTTAACTATGTGACCAAGAAATTTAGTCAATATTTCTCTATTCTTTTCAGATGATTTTAATAGTATTTACAAATCCATGAACACGATCTGCCATGTTCCAATTCGTGCCATAAGATTTCTCAACACGATTTCATAACAACTTTTGAACTTTTCATCGATCTATACCAGTAGGTAATATCACCTTAAATAATGGTAGGCACTGTCACCAGGCTGCTGTGAATTCCTGAGGTAAGTTTTGGAACTGAGAAGTCATGATTTCTCAACGGATCAAGTCATGATGTCAAGACGTGCTTCTGATATGGCATTGTGTGTCACAATAAGAAAGCAGTTGAAGTGCCCTGCGTTTAATGGCATCCTTAGTGCGTGATCTTATGTCAGATCGTAATCGTTACTCTCTGATATCATTTAAACGAAAAATCTTACTTGATATGCATTATCTGAAATCATACGCTATTCTCTTCTGAATCATTCAGTAGCTTTCCTCAGCTCAGCGTACTTATGTACTCAGTTTTTGTTTTTTAAGTTGTCTTACGTGAAACTTTTCCGAAGTAATTGCCACAATGAAATACGTAACAGCTTACACAAATGTCCTTAAAGTTTCTGGTTTTCATGTTCTATCCAAGCATTAGTTATATACGATTCTCTTAAGCTTTTATTGCCAATGAAAAGGTCACAACATCCTAATCATCAAAAAGTGATTTTGAAAATTAAACTACAATTTGAATTTATTTACCCCTCAGATTTGTGATCGTTTTCTGTTTGATTCATATTGGTTGATTGCTTGTTGCGGCTTTTTGGCACAAAAAGTTTTGGTCATTACGCCGAATTTAATTTAATTGTAAAATCAGGATAAATCATTTGCAAATCATTACAAAATTTGATTAATGATAAGTATACATTATTTGAATTAGATGTATTTATCTGTAGAAGGATAGAGAAAAGAATAGAAATGACAAAATTATCATCCCTCCTCTCCTAGCGCTGCCATCTGGATCCGTAAGTCGGTCTGGACCCCTCCCGAATTTACGAAATTCTTTTATTTATTCTTATTTACAAACAAAACTTGTGTGAACCTATTGAATATAAGTTAAGATAGCTGATGTAATATCTTTCTCGTGAACGGGTGAATGGATTTTAGCGGTTCCAACAATTTTTCGATTATTTAGACGTGCATAGGCTAAAAAGAAAACGAGTTTAAAATTCTTCCGACTTTTCATTCACTTTTCCTCGTATATCTCGTAAACGGTTGAATGAACTTTCGCAATTCAAACGATTTTCCGAACAGAAAGAGGATGGTTAAAAGGAAAAGGAGTGTGAAATTTTTATAACTTTTCATTCGCTTTTCTTCTTTCATCTCGTGAACGGGTGAATGGATTTTCACGATTCAAACGATTTTCTGACGATTTTGATTTTGGCTAAATAGAAACTGGATGTAAAAGTCTTTCAGAGTTTTCGTTCACTTTTCCTCGCATATCTCGTAAACAGTTGAATGCATTTTCGCAATTCAAACGATTTCCCCCCCCAGAAAGTGGATGGCTAATAGGAAAACAAGAGTGATTTTTTTCCGACTTTTCATTTGCTTTTCTTCTTTTATCTCGTGGAGAGATGAATGGAGTTTCGCGGTTCAAACGATTTTCTGTACAAAAAGAGAGTGGTTAAAAAGAAAAGGAGTGTGAAAATCTTTCCGAGTTTTCATTCATTTTTCCTCCTATATCTTGTAAACGTTAGAATGGATGTTCGCAATCCATACGATTTTCCCACCAGAAAATGGATGTCTAAAAGGAAAACAAGTGTGATTTTTTTCCGACTTTTCATTTGCTTTTCTTATTTTATCTCGTGAAGGGGTGAATGGATTTTCGCGGTTCAAACGATTTTCCGACCGTTTTGATTTATGCTAGAAGAAAAATGGGTGTAACAATCTTTTCGAGTTTTCATTCGCTTTTCCTCATATATCTCGTAAACGGTTGAATAGATTTTCGCAATTCAACAATTTTCGCTTTTCTTCGTTCCAACAATTTTCCGGCTATACAGAGGTAAGCTAAAAGTAAAACAATTGTGAAAATATTCCGACTTTTCATTCACTTTTCCTCATATATCTCGTGAACGGTGAATAGATTTTCGTTGTTCTAACAATTTTCCGATTATATAGAAGTAAGCTAAAAGAAAAACAATGGTGAAAATATTTCGACTTTTCATTCCCTTTTCCTCATATATCTCGTGAACGAGTGAATGAATTTTCGCAACTAAACGATTTTCCGACCAGAAGGAGGATGGTTAAAAGGAAAAGGAAAGTGAAATATTTCTGATTTTTCTTCTTTTATCTCGTTAACAGAGAATGGATTTTCGCGGTTCCAAAAATTTTCTATGAATATTTTTGCGAGTTTCCATTCGCTTTTCCTCATATATTTCGTGAACGGTGAATGGATTTTCGCGGTTCTAACAATTTTCCGATTATATAAAGATACATTGGCTAAAAAGAAAACGAGTTTAAAAATTTTCGAATTTTTCATTCACTTTTCCTCGTAGATCTCGTAAACGATTAAATAGATTTTTGCAATTAAAACGATTTTCCGATCAAAAAGAGGATGGTTAAATGGAAAATGAGTGTGATTTTTTTCCGACTTTTCAATCACTTTTCTTCTTTTATCTCGTGAATGGAGAATGGATTTTCGCGTTTGTAATTTTCCGAATATTTTGAATTAGGCTTCGAGGGAAAAAGAGACGAAATTTTCCCGACTATTTATTCGCTCTTATCCTTACTTCTCGTGAATGGGCGAATGATTTTCGCAATTCAAATAAGTCAGAAAGAGGATTGCTAAAAGGAAAACGGTTGTGAAATTTGTCTACTCCTATACAGTCGGAAAATCTTTTGAACACCGAATATCCATTCATCTGTTCACGAGATATAATAGGTTATGAAATGAAAAGTTGGAAAATTTAAAAAGTCGTTTTCATTTTAGTCTGCTTCCAAATGATCAAAAAATCGACTGAACCACGAAAATCTATTCACGTTTATAAAATAAAAGAGGAAAAGTGAATGAAAAGTCATAAATTTTTCACACTCCTTTTCTTTTTAGCCTATCTCTTTATATTCGAAAAATCGTTTGAATCGCGAAAATCCATTCAACCGTTTACGAGATATACAAAGAAAAGCGAATGAATAGTTGGAAAAATTTCACATTCGTTTTCCTTTTTTGCCTATCTCAAAATAATCGGAAAATTGTTCGAACCACGAAAATCCATTCAGAGGTAAAGCGAGTCAAAAGTCGGAAAACTTTTACATTCAATTTACTTTTAGCATACCTCTAAACAGTCCGAAAATCGTTCAAAGAATATAAGAGGAAACGCGAATGAATTTTAACTTTCATACCGTTCTTTATACAAGCTCGACTGATTGAAATATGGAACTAAAAATAAAACAACAGAAAATGTTAAGATGTTTAAGTTATTCCTTTTCTTTCACAATTCAACATATCCTTCATTTTGAATCAAATCTCTGCATAGCTACCTGAATAACTCCAAGTGAACTAAAAATTAAATTATGAAAATTTGGTTCACTTTTAGCACCTCAGAGAATAATACTATGGAACAACGTCCGTTTCGAAAAATGAATACAATTATCGTAATCCTTCCACCTACCTTTCGATCTATCCTTCGGACGTTTACGAGTCGGCTCAGAAATTATCTAAGAGTTCAATTTTTTAATGTTATTAATTACGCTGTAGTAGTTATATTTAAAACAAGCACTGCAATGCACTCTATTGGATTACTATATAAACTAGTGAAGGAGTGATCAGCTGTTCTGAGGGGATACCACTGAAGGTGACGTCATCAGAAGGATATTGGAATATATTGTGGAACGCCATTTTCTCACTCGAACCTAGTGACTTTGTGTTTATTATTTTTCCAAACAAGGTGATGATTTGACAAATACATTTTTATTTACTTTTTAAAGTGTATGATCCTAGTTTATCTCTTTGTTCTTAGTATCATGTTTACAGATCTTCTACATTATACTCGTTTTAATGACGTATCATGTATTTTACTTCTGTATTTTGCTATTATGACATTAATGAATGATTTTCGTTTTAGCTGATTCTGGCTGGTAGTCATCTTCAATTACTTTATTTTGTTGTACCTAATGATTATTTTCCAATCATTAATTAAATTTTTATTTCGTTTTATTATCTTAAAACACAAAGGTAAATTTTCTATTGTCTACTTTCAATCGTTTTGGAAGACCTATTAACACCTACTAAGGTTATTTTGGTTTTGTTTTAACATAGTTCACTTTACTTATGTTATGCTACTTTTTATAAAATATAACAGGTGAATAAGTTCCAAACATTTAATTTTCATTTATTTCTACACCTTAACATAATCAGTTGGCTTGCATTATGCATTTCACTGAAAATCATATTCAATAGTTGCAGCAAATTCTTTTAAATTTTGTTTTTGGACTCTTAATATGAACATTGTCCTATACTGTTGTTTACATATAAGTTACAATTTTCAAAAATATTAACTACCCACCATCTGAATCAATAACCAGTTGTAAGATTTCAGTTTTCCTTTTAATCTGCTTATTACATGGTTATTACATTACATAAATACATTTTTTTTCTATTTTAAAAGTTATATAAATATTTTGCCAGTCTACTTAAATGTAACTTTTGTTTCTTTATGTTGTTTCATTTTAAGCTTAAACATGACATCAAGGAAGAAAGTTCTATTGAAAGTTATAATTCTTGGCGATTCTGGAGTTGGAAAAACTTCGCTGATGAACCAATATGTTAATAAGAAATTTTCTAACCAATATAAGGCTACGATTGGTGCAGATTTTCTTACAAAAGAAGTGCTAGTCGATGATAGAGTTGTAACTATGCAGGCAAGTAAATATTACATCACATATATCTGGTCTTAAAATAAAATTTTTAAGAGCATAGCTTCATAATTGACTTAAAGACATCAATGCAATGTAGTTATTCCGTGTTTTAGCATTCCAAGTGTTCATCATTTAGATAGGATTAAGCATCAGGTAATGTTCAATGGACATTTTTTTTTAAATTTGTTGAATTTAAAGCTGTTATGTAATAATGTATCTACACACATAATGACTAATTCAAATATTTAATTATCTGACATTGCTTGGCTAGAATATTAAACATTTATTTTTTCCTTCTAGAAGTTTCGAGAAAACTGTTTTAGTAATTTGATGTTATTTGGCTTGCATTTGTTAATTCTTAAGACTTTTTGTATTGTTTCATTAGGTCAAGGTTAAGTGTGGTGGTCAGCCTTGTAAAATCTGTAGTTCCTGATATTTTTTTAATTATTTGAGTATTTTAAATCTATTATACTAAAATTTATTGCGGTGTTGAAAAGTGAATACATTTCAGTAAATAAAATATAATTTCATATTTCAGTCAATTTTGTTATTTTAATAAACTATATATTTAACAGGAATAAATAACATGAAGATTTTTATATTTTTAATTTTGTCGTTTATTAAAAATATATTTAGTAAGTAGTTGAAAAACAGTATCATCAATTAAACCTTTTATAGTTTTATGAATTTCTTAATTAGTGGTAAGAGTGATGGATTTTTTAACTTTATATTTGTGTATAATAAAGCATTTTTAAAATTAGGTATTCATTTTAATATTATACATGTGCTTGCATTTTTCTGACTCACACTTCAATCCGATTGATGAATCATCTAAAATCAACATTTACATATGTATCCAATAAACAGGCACATTTAAATAAGTTGTTAGCTTAGAATAAACATGTATATGACAAAGGCACATTTAAATAAGTTGTTAGCTTAGAATAAACATGTATATGACAATAGAAAATCAAAAGATCTCACTACTGAAAATCAAATGCTTTGTTGAAAAACTCTAATAAGTACTAATATTTCAGTTAAATCACATATTTTAACATTGATATATTTGAAAGAAACTATGGAAGTTGTGTTAAAGTTATTTTATTACTTGTTTTAAACAAATGTGCTGCCACTAAAATACATTTTGATTATAGAACAGTGCCATATTTGATTTTAAAGAAATATTTGTACAATTATTTTGGATACTATAGCTGTAGTTTTTTAATATTACTGCCTTTATTATGCTAATTATTTTTGATATTTAAATAGTGTATTGCATTTCTATTCTTTACAGCCAAGATGCCCAAATCATTTCAGGTTACATAATGTCAAGTATAGTAGATATAAATTTAAATGTTGATTATCAAATTTAAAAAAAAATAATGCTTATTAATATATGGATTTAATTAACCAATTAATTACACAATTATTGTGTCTGAAGTTATTTGAATAGAAGCACTTTTCAGATATTTTTTTGTTGCCAGACAACTCTGTTATTTGTCCTTGATCCATACTATCTTTCACTCCACTCTGTATTCATTGTCTGTGTACAGAACATTTACCTTTGTGGTGAATTAATCTGTAAATTAAAAACAAGGAGAAGATGGGTGACAACAAAAAATAGAAACTTTATTGTAGAAATAAGAAGTGTATTTTAAAAAAAAAATTATTTTTTTTGTTAGTAATAATGGCCCGTCACCCGGACCATTTTCTCATTAAATATCAATGTGGTCAACTATTATATATATAAATAAATTACAAATGTGATAGTGATTTAAATTTTATCATCGGATGAAATGAATATTATGATTTTTGGGCTTCAGATTTTTTATTTAAATTCATTAGGGGAATGAATGGCTAATAGTATGGATCCCAAAGTTTCAGGAAAATCTGTCTAATATATAGTCTTAAACTAATTGAATCGTTTTTATTGGGATATCTTTATAGAAGATGTATTAAAACATTCATCCATTATTAAACAATATAGATGTAAATTGAATGAACAGTAAGTCAACTTATTAGTTTGATGATAAAAACAATATCGAGTAGTTAAGACCATAACTGATTTAGGGCATTATTGATTTAGATTTACATTTAACTAAATTTAAAAAGTCTGCTGAGTAGGTCAGCATGTTTCCTCACCATTTATATTAGATACATAATTACATAGGATTTGTATTCAAGGCCAATGATTAGTCGTTTGAGAATAAGATCTACGGGACGACCCCTTTTTTGAAATATAAGTGTATCAAGAAATTATGTTTGAATGTGCATAATCAAAAGTAGTCAGTGCAATTAAACAAAATTGATACAAATCCCTAACTTTTCTAGAACTTTGGACCGAATCGGACAAGCTACTTTCGAAATGTAGGTGTAAAAATAATATTGTATATTATTTATATATTATATAATAATATATAAACACTTATCTCCAACTTTCCTTCAATTTTGGGCCAAATCAGAACAGTTTCCGAAATATAGGCGTGCCAAGGATAATATGTTTTCACGTGTGTAAGCGAAAGTAGTTGATTAAATTGGCAATAAACCCTTTTGATACTAAACTCCATTTTTTTTCCACCTTTAGACCGAATCTGACGTGCCGTTTTCGAAATATAGGTGTGTCAAGGAAAATTCGTTTGCGCATGCATAAGCAGTAACAATGGATGGAATTTAATAAAATTGATATAGGATTATCTAGCTAAATGAATATTTCATTGAAATTGGAGTAGGTGTTACGCCCGTCACATTGATTTGACTACAAACAGACTGGACATAGAAACAAATTTGTTTCCTGATGTCTAAAACTTGAGCCAAAGTGTCGGCACACAACACAATAAAAAATTTCTTATTTGTGTATTTCTTCGTTGATTGAACCTCCAACAAAGCTTCTCCCACTACAATTTTTTTTATTATTCGATCCTTAAAGTTCAGAAAAGATTTATTTGAGTTATTCTGACAAAAAGAACTCTCTAGGAACAAAATTGAAAATTTTGAATTTAAAATGTTTGTTTATATAAGCAGTCTTAATAAATATATTAAAATACTATAACTTTGAGAAAGACTAAATTGCAATAAGCACTCGCTTATGAGAAAAGTACATTTTTCAAAATATATAAACAAATCCTGCTCCAATGTAAAGAATTTGGCATTACTTTGGAGTAAAATCGTTCAACTATGACCTACCTCATGACTTTAAAATTAAAAATCAAAAAAAGTTATTTAATAGTGTCTTGAAGAAATAAAAAATAAGATAAATAAAATTGTATTATGTTTATTATTATTATGATTATGTTTTGCTAAAATTATATTATGTAGAAATCTTATCAGATTAGTTTTATTGGAAAATAAAAGAGTGATTGATCTCTTGGATTCTCACTATCAGAATTCATCCTACCCTGTTGCTCGAGTTGTATTCAGTAGAAGGTAATAGTTTCCTGCAAAATGAACAATGTAATTCATTATTTTAAATAACTGATTTAACGTTTGTAATAAAATATAAACGTTATTTTAAGGAAATGAAGTATATTATAAAAAAAAAAAAAAAAAAAAAAAAGATCCTAGAAAAAATAAATGGTCCATATTATCTCACAGCTTCTTATAAAGGCTCTTCAGAAAATCATATAGTTATAACCATTGAATTCAGAATAGCACTGAGAGGTCTTCCGGGTATAAAATGAGTGGAGGGGGTAGACTCTAGTCCCACTCTCTTCATCTGTACCCAACTATAGCAATAAATAAACTTATGTCCATTATTTGTTATCCATTACCTATTGTTATCACAATAAATTTTTTATTGAAGCTTAAGTAATCAATCATTACTCATCATTTTTATCAAACTAATGACGCTTATTAGTAACAAAGATTTATTGTTCTTTGAAATGAATGATTTTAGTTGATTTGTTTCACAATTTTTTTTTGTTTAATATTTTCTTATATTAATTAATTTATTACTTATTTTATTACTTATATTAATCTCTTACTTTTTTTTATTTTTATAGAAAAGTAAATTTATCTACGCTTTCAATTGACTATTGAATTCATTTGACTGTTGATTATGATTGTTTTCCACCTTATTATAATATTCTGTAAATGCGCTCATAACATCAAATGCTGGTTTGGACTAGATCTTCTTTATTTTTTATTGATACCAAATTTTTTTATAAATTTTGTGCATCATCGGAAATTGCTATCAAACACTTCACATCTAATTGTTGTTTGAAGTTTTTGTACAATATACCCTAATATGCTAAATCGCTGCAGAAGTTAAAAGTAAAAATTAATAAAGTAATCCACAATACTGGCAATATATTCAATTATGCTCAGCATTAATGCTGAGAACTATGGCCCTATTTGTGACAATTTTTCTACAGTGTCTTCCGAAAAAGAAACACCAAAAAAAAAACAAACTGAAAAAAGTAAAATTGAGAATTAAACAGTACCCATTGTGTACCTACCTGAATCAAAACCCACATTGCTTTCATCTAAATCCATCCAACAAGCTTTGGCAAAATGTTAATATTTTCCTTACAACTTATTATTTTACCCCTGAAAATAAGTCCTGTAAAGTTAATTTTGTCCTGGAAGACGGCATTGGCACTATTTGCGCCACCTTCGTGCCATTCCTTATTTCCTTGGAAAATATAAGTTCTATAAGTGTTGGTGTTATCATATAGTCCTCCTCTGGCTATACCAGGCTATAGTACTAATTTTTTAACCTAATTTTAAAATAAAACGACATCACCAGAAAAAACAAACAATAAAAATCGGAGATAGGCAAAACAAAACAACATTTATCGCATCTAATGTAAGTGCTGCCTGTAGTTATAAGAGTGGGTAGTAATGAGCCCACATGCATCCTCCTGAAGGCCTTTTTGTATTTTTTTGTAATCTTTGCTTATAACTAACGAGGTATTCTATAATAACATCCGATTAAAATTATATCACTTATCACATTTTTCTTCAGGAATTTTTGGTAATATCTGTAATTAGGATTCCATTGTAAAACTACTCATTTAACTGCTAAAATCCTAAATTACTGTCTTTATACTTGCTATACTAAAATATGGACAATACTGTATTATATTTTATTTAGCTCTTGATTGTATTTTCATTCAGGTAATCAGTATAATTTTCAATTTTGAAAGCATGTTTGATAGACCAAATACCTGCCGGAGGTAACTGAAGTGGGAGGTAACTGCCCATCATTAAAAAAAAGAAGACAAGTTTGTATTTTCATCGATCCAATTGAAAGTGTTTATATAATAATATTGACACATAGTTGTGAACAGTTAACAAGAAAAATTTTATTGCGAACTTACCATTTCAATTATTTTCTCTAGGTTTTCGACCTCATGAGAAACTCTGAATTTTAAAGGACATATGGATGTCAGAGTTGAGGGAGTTGTAATTTTGTTGGATTAAAAATCAATTCCCTACTGAAAATAATTCCAGAAACTTGTTTGTTTGATTTTGTATGCATTTTGAGGCCCATGTTTATCAGAACTTACTAATTTAATATTTTAATGTTCTATATAATAGCTATTTTCAGCCAACTACTTTGATTCCAGTATAGGTTTTTATTACAACTATTCATTTAACAAAAAAAGTCGTAAATATTCAGATAATAAGGTTAATCTGTTGTTTTTGTTAGGCACCATGTAATATTTATATAAGTTAAAGTAAATTGATTATGACTGGTTAGAAGATATTCGATTTTTGTTTCAACAATAACACTCCCCTTTAACCTTTCACCAATTGCATAACAGTCCTTTAAACATTAATTTTAAGGATTAAACTTATGAATCCTTTAATTAATAATTATAGTTATTGCTCTTTAGACTGGAACCCAAAAAAATAAAAATATTTGAAATATTTAGGTGACAACAAAATTTATCTCCTTCACTGTTGTCGACTGCATGTTGATTCGGAACAAATAAATAAAATTTATCAGACTTGACAGGTGAACAGTCTTTAACAGAAATAAGGTTACTTAGTCTCTTGGTCTATCAAATATTTTATGTTTACTAGTTTTAATTTATTGTTACATATTTATTTTTTAGATCTGGGACACAGCAGGTCAGGAAAGGTTTCAATCATTAGGAGTTGCATTTTACCGAGGTGCGGATTGTTGTGTTCTTGTATTTGATGTTTCTGCACCTACAACTTTTAAGTCACTTGACTCTTGGCGTGATGAGTTTCTCATACAAGCATCGCCTAGAGATCCTGAGAACTTTCCGTTTGTTCTGCTGGGAAACAAAGTTGATCTGGAGAATAGAGCGGTAGGATATCACTTTAACTAATAACTGCATCTAACCATTTTCCTGATCAATACTTTTGAGTTAGGAAGTGAGTTAATTTATATTTCGCTGCTATGCTTCTTATAAAATGCTGTTGTTTGTTGATGCATCAAATAAGCTATTCTTTATTTTCACCCTAATTTAATAAGTTTTATCTTGTCATTATCACATTTCGAAACATGAATCTTTGTTTCGCTTAATGTTATCAATATTTATTTAGTAAATTTTCTATTGAGACTTTTTGTTAGTATTTGGTTTGCTACTCCATGAATAGAGGTAAGTTTTTCAATCTCAAAGTATGTTGATGCTTCTAACAGAAGATGTAAGATTAGATAAAATACAATAGAAATTTTAGAAATGTTTTCTTTAAAGGTTGATCGATAGATAGTCTTTTTAATGCAAGTAAAGGATGAACCTTCGATATCGTGGACAATTTCAACATATCTAGGGTCAGTTGTAACAGTGAAAAATTATATTAAGGAAGAAATAAATGCAAAAATGGCAGCTGACAGTCGGTGGTGTTAGCATGCACTTCAGAAGACACTCACTCCGTTTTCGAAACTTCTCCCGCAAAGCCAAGTTAGTAATCGGACAATCATCCGGCCAGTGGTGACATATGACAATGATACATGGTTCCTGACTCAAGAATATGAACAAATTATTAAGTTGTGGGAAGAAAGGTCTACCTAATGATACATGTGAATGAATCAGGACAGTGGCGATCCAGAAAAAATCAAGAGTTAACGGAGATGTATGGTGAACTAGTTATTGTAGGTGGTGTTCATCAAGATAGCAATGATGGTTTGGTCATGTGGAAATAATCCCAGCGGATCGTATGGTGTATGGTTATCCTGCTGTTACTTAAAATAACTTAACGATTTACCAAAGCTGGATACTGCTGCGATAATTTCGCCTGTTTCCTATCTAACTGTTCACAGTGAAGTTCGGAGTTCTTAAAACGTCCGTCAGAACCTCATGGAATCTCATAAATATCCACTAACGATGACCTGAGTCTTCTGTTCCATGGACGTATCTCCTCTACTGATTTTTTTTAACGAACGCCGCGTTATACGATGGTCAATGACACTTTCAACTCCAGTTTGAATAATTTCATGTATTACTTCAGTGGCTGTAGGTTTTTTCTACAATTTTTTTTTTTAATGTTAAGAGGATTTTGTAAGAAACCATCTTTCTTGTTCGGCTACAGCTGATGAACTAGGAATTTTTTGCACGAGTCAAATGTTTAAAAAGAGGATTACTTAATTCTTTACACGAGAGTATTAGTTAAACATTTACACAAGAGTATTTATTATTGGTAAACACTGAATAGGTTTAAAGTGGGTATTTACATCCTTTGATAAATGGTCATTATTTTTGATACACCCCATTATGAGAAGATTTAGAGAGACATTTGAATTCTTAAGATATCTTATATGAAAAACTATGCCATATTCTCTAATTAATTTCTGTAGCAAGTTAGCTTTTTGAAAACTATCATGGGACTGCTTAATGGATATTTATTATGTCTTATTTATTAAAATGTCAAAAATAATTGCAGAGAATAGTTTTAGCTGGCATGAGGTGTTTTCTGTTGCTGCTTAAAATTTGTTTCTATTTTCGATTAAAACAAAATAAAATGGATTTATTATTAATCAATAGACAAAAAAATACTAAAATAAGTCCTATAATAAGCTAATTAAATTATTAGAGCCTAATAAGGAGAAAAAACATAACAATTATTATTCTAAATAGGAAAACAAATTATAAAATGGATTAAGCAGAATGATAACAAAAAATACGATACAAAAGTGATGAAATATTGTAACAGAAATAGATCTAATTGTATCAGCATATCATAAACATATATTTCTACTATGCACTATGGATATATTAAAATTATATTACGGGAATTACGGGAAGCAAGCTTCAAAACTGGATGCTTGAAGATTCCTAATGATGTTTTGATGATCACAACATTGACATTAAATAACTATAATTTACAAGTTATAATAGTTGATGGTTTATTAACAATGATACAATAAATTAAAAAAATAACTATTTATGCTTAAGGATGAAATGTAAATTCTTCTAAATCAATGAATTTGTTCAGAAATGTATATTTAAAGATTATTGAGTAATAATTATGATGACTTATTTTTAATGTTTTAACCTATTGGCCACCACAACCCTATTCTCCTTGAAGTTTCCTGATTTCAACCTGAATCATTGCTACAAAAAATCTGATTTTTTAAGGGAAAAATTAAAAGAGCATTATACAATTAAATTTTATCTTTATAAACTGTTTAATTTTAAAAATTAGTTTAATTCAATTTTGTCTTTGTTTAGGTTTCGGCGAAAAGAGCGCAACATTGGTGTCAGTCTAAGAATAATATTCCTTACTATGAAACAAGTGCAAAAGAGGCTATAAATGTGGAACAAGCATTTTTAACTATTGCTAAAAATGCCCTTGCTCAAGAATCAGAAGCCAACCTGTATAACGAGTTCCCTGACCAAATAAAGCTGACTGGAGACCCTAAAGTTCCAATGCCAGATCAGTGCGCTTGTTAGGTAAGATATTTGAAATTTAAGTAAGCTATCTGGAATTGTTTGAATTTAATATGGAATAGACTCTTGCTAATATAAAAATAAAACCAAGGAGGTTCAGATAAGTGAAAAATTCGGATTATTGAACGGGGAAAAAAGGTAACTTCATTAATTAACATCAGTTAACAAAGTTAACTAAACAAAATTTGTATATTAATAATATGTTTGCAACAGTAAATCATTGTTCAACGGTTGATGAAGGTCTGAAGGGGTCGGGTAACAGTTTCGGTCACTTTCCATGTTTCACATCCATAGAGGAAAACTGACTTTACGTTGGTGTTGAATAGCCTTATTTTTGTTTTCTTGGACAGTTTCCTGTTCTTCCATATTGGATATAGCTGAACAAATGCCCCATTAGCTTTTTTGATTTGGCTTTTGACATTTTCCCAACGAGCCCCCTTCTTTAGTGACCACACTTCCCAAATAGATGAACGATTCCACCTGCCTTTCCACGGCCTTTACCCTCAGAACAAGTGGATTCTGACATCGCTCGTTCACTCGCATTTCTTTTGTTTTACTGATGTTGATCTGCAGTCCAATTCGGTTGGCGATTTGACTTAAAGCATCTAACTTGTCCTGCAGATCGCTGAATCGCTGTGCTAGAAGACATAGGTCATCAGTGTAGTCAAGATACTCCAGCCTTTCTTTTAGATCTCACTGGATTCCACGTCTTCGTCCCCCAAGCGTAGCTCTCATGATACCGTCAAGAACAACGATGAAAAGAGTTGGAGAAAGTACATAACCTTGTTTTACACCAGTCTCGATTTTAATTGGGTTTGAACGTAACCCCTCATGGATGACCGCTGCTTGCGACGAATCTCAGGAATCTGGTGGCCAGAGAGGATCTCGAATGAGGAGCTTTGGAGCAGCTTCCTATATAACTGGAAATAAGAAAAAAGAAATGGAGGTGGATAGGACACACGTTAAGGAAACCAGATAGTGCCATTTAGAAAGAAGCTCTTCAATGGAATCCACAGAGAGCAAGAAGAAGAGGAAGACCAAGAGAGACGTGGCGCAGATCGTTACAGAAGGACTTGGTAAGAGGCGAAATTGATTGCAGCAAAAATAAAGGAATGGAACGCACTTGTAGATGCCCTATATAGATCCTCTAGGAGTCAATGGAGATAATAATAATAATAAATCATTGTTCTTAAATTTATTTTTTAATCCTTTCCTCAAAAAATAGTATGAAATTTCTGTTAGTTTGAAATTTGAAAGCATGTTTGTTAAGGCCTCTGTACAAAAACTCATGACTTATAATTATAATTAATATATTTAATTATAAATATATAATAATTATAATTTTGAATAGGATACACTACACATTGTATTAACAGGGAAGTTTTGTACTGAAGACCAATTTAATTAATAGATTAATTAACATCCAATCGATTAAGAAATATGCTTCCAAATTTTTATAGCTTAGTTTTTGTTTTAATTTAAAGGAGTTGTCATTTTTAACTATTTTTTTTAAACCTAGCAGTACACAAGATAATATGCATACAATTTTATTGATTACATGTATATGCTTCAAATCAAATCTTCAATTTTTTTTTTTAGCCAGAGCCCATTGTATTTTTGTGACATATATTTAGATTTATTAAGTATGCTGTTTAATTCTCTACTTAGGATTTCAAGGTATTATGAAGTACTAATGATTCTGGATTATTCAGTTTAATTAAAATTTTCCTTTTTCAAAGTACAGTAAAACTTTGCTTATTTAGACCCGATTTTTAGACGCTTTTTGATTTAATGCTCACATTACATTATAATTTTTAATAATAATAGCAAGTTAGGAATTGATAAATTATTTGCCACTTCTATAAATTTGTTTTATTGAAAACTAGTTTCGAATGTTATACATTCATCTTCATTTTGAATTTTTTGTGTGTTTTTTGAACTGTAGATGAATGTATAACATTCGAAATTAGTTTTCAATAAAACAAATTTATAGAAGTGGCAAATAATTTATCAATCCCTATTTAGATTGATCCTTCTTTACCATCATGCGGATGCCAACTAATAATAGCAAGAATGTAACTATGCATTAATACACTAAATATTCGCTGTTTAATTTGATTCAATATACAATTCCTGCATAGATTGTACCATAAATTATGGTAATAAAATGCATTTTAATAAATTAAAGAAAGGTTTACTAGAGTTTCGCAGGACGTTGACGTGTATTGACTCACCAGTTGTAAATAGTTTTTATCCTAATAAATGGTAATTCTGCTTATTTAAGGATTTTGTTTTACTTATTACCTGGATAAATTGGATTGCCTTTGGTTCCAGTTAATCCGGATAAACAAGGCTTTACTTGATCTCACATTTTCTTTCATGTTAAATAGATGCAGAAATATTGAATATTAAAGACAATTTTTTTGTGCTATTGTTCATATTATCCAAATATCTCTCCTTCCTTCCCTTGATTGCCTTTACGTTTTTAATTTTTCTAACACCTTTATTGGTTATTGGCCTTATCAGCAAGCATATGCCAGTTACCTGGGTCGGCTGTTCTGGTTCTTTTTTTTGTTTTACTTCATAGATGAGGCCTTCATTCATTGATTTCATTCTCTTTCTGCTGAACTGTAAAGCTGTTTTTTCTGTAGATACCAAATATTCTGGTACTTTATGCAAACTGCCAGTACAAACTACCTGTAGAAACTATGAACTGCTATTCTATAAGGTTTTAAATCATATATGAAGTAGCATTATTAATTGTTGGAATTAGCTTTTAGTTAGATCCACTGCTGCCCATTTCCATTCGCTATAGAAATGTCACTCATCTTCTGCCCCTAACAGGTTCTTGGATCTGGAGTCATATGTTGTTTGTTACCGTTCTACCAGTATATTACTGTTAGTGTACAGAACCGATATTATTGTAACATGGTCAAGTCCGACTAGCCAATTAATCTTGATATAAACTATATTTTCTAATTTTCTGTTCCTGTCTTTAAGTTATGTATTTTTTTCTGATTTTCCTATTACCAGTTTCAAAAACAGGGATAAACTATGCATTTTTTGTTTGTTTTCTTATCTACCATTTTGTCTTACCAATGTAAGACACGTTTCCATAGCACCTTTTTTTGAGCTCCTGCACTCAGGCCGCATAATCTGAGGGACTAAAGGAGCAAAAGTTACTCAAATAAAATAATTTCTATTTGCTGTTCTAAGTTATTTTCTTCTTTCTCCTCATTTTCTAATGTCACAAATCCACACAAATACTTTTTTGTTTTGTGTTCTTACTTTTTATTGTTTTTCATTACAAGTTTTATTGTGTTGAGTCCATACTTTATTTTCATGAATGGCTTCCTAGCGTGAATTTGATTGCACTTTATATTTATAAAAATATTCTTTTTAGCAAAATTCCATCAAAGTTAATGCTATAAGCTGTCTTATTTTGTTTTGAATGTCCATTTCAGGCATTTCGCTATTACTTTGATAGCTATCCCGGTCTCAGATCAAATTGTGCAGGGCTTAATTTTCTAAAGCTATTGGGAACTCAATTTGTCGAAGAAGTAATATTGTACTTATTGTATCCTGTATTTTCCAATTATCGCATCATCATTGTTTTCATATTTGCCATCAAGCAATTCTGTCTACCAAGGAAAATTGCTACGAATCAAAACAAAATTGCTAATTACATTAATAGATCCCAGATATTCATAAGAGTTTTACAAGGAATTTAACTGGTCAGCCACGTCTTCTAAATCAGTCTTCTGAAACGTTTATATAATGTACCACCAGTTTCCGTCACCATTAAGAAAATCTTAAAGAATGTACGCCTTGTTATAAGTTATTTTATTTTTTTTTGCAACAACTCTGTTAGTTTTAAGTCAGTCAGAATCTTTACTTTTAAAATGTGTTAAAAGACGATATTTTATTCAATTATTTATAGTTTAACATAAACATGTGAAAAATAAAAAGCTGCATGTCCCTGTTTCATTCCACCATTTATCCAGTGTCTCCCAACTCCGAATTTCCAGTTTTTAAGAAACAGGAAGAATTTTAATGGATTCGGCAGAAATGTTTACTGCGTACGTAATGTGAGGCAAAACCTTTACGAGGATCTCTACTTAAGAATAGTAAGAGGATTCGAGACTTCAATGTTGAAATAAAAAATGCTATTACTTAACTAAATAATTTTTTATTCAACAGTGGGCTCTTAAAAGATTATCACCAACTCTTGAAACCCCCCCAAATTATTTTCTTTAGCTTTTCCTATTGGTTTTGGTATAAATCTGTCTTTTTGCCTCATTTGTGTACAAAATGCTGAGGATAGAGACAATTATCATCACCTTCAAATGAAAGCATAAAAAAAAAAAAAAAATCATAGTTGTTGACTTTTTCAACTTAATTGGAACATAATTTGTGGAAAGATTTCTGGCTAAATTCGCATTTATTATGTATGCTTGTTGATCTTGGTTGTGCCATATTTGAAGCAGATTTTTTTTTCCATTTAGGCTTCTGGACTTATGTTCCAGGAATGGGACTGATGAACTCGTCTGACAATTTTGAATGAAACTATCATTTTTAGCACCTGATATCATGTCGTAACATTTGTTCTTAAGATCATATTTTTGTATGTTTCATTACAGGTACCCAAAGATTTAAAAATATGTACTAATTTATGAATATACATAAATATGTATATATATATATATATATATATATATATATATATATATATATATATATATATATATATTTTTTTTTTTTAATGTTTGAATTATAAATAAAATTTGGAACTTTTCTTTTCAGTTGAAGAATGTTTTCTGTGATTTCATCATCTTTTGTGCTTTTGATGGATGGAGCACATTGCATCTACTCAGCTCCGCATTACTGGTTTTTAATTGGGGGGGTCTCAGGGTAACAAATCTAATGATACATTAATATATTTATATATATATGTTTGCATATATATAAACTGAAATATACATTATTTATATATAGACATATAAAATATAGAATTAATTATACATAAACCTATCATATGCTGAAATAATGTATTTGCTGTTCTTTTACAGTAAATATAATTTTTTATCTATGTAATATTAGATTTATTATGTCTGTTGTCTTATTTTGTAAATACATGATTATGTGATAAAAACATACAAATTATATGAAGTGCACCTTCAAACTGTATAGTCATGACATATACTTAATTTTTTGAGATTTGTAAATTATGTATTTGTATTTAAATCAGTTCAGCCTCGTTAGTCAGTATTGATGTTTGTTTTTAATGCACTTCTTATCAATCTATATAATTTTTAATTAAAACTTAGCAGGCAGTACTTTTTAAAGTTACATTTTCAGTTTGATTTTATTTATTTAGTTTATTTTCTCTAATATATATAGTAATAATGTATGATATGTATGTATATTAGATGAATTATATTGCATTTTATGAGGTTTTATTAAAGGTTTGCTTACTTTAGACATATTATAATTCAACTAATGTTTTCCAAGTTATTTTTTCATAATTAGCATAATAGGTACCAGGCAGTTCAAACTTTTTAAATTGTTGTTTTCCATATTTTATGACAGAACTATTGCTTGATGTATTTAAATTGATTCTTAATCATACATCAAGTAGAATTACTATTGAATATAGAATTAAACTACTATTTTAAAGTTTTAATGATTTTTTTTTTTTTTGCTGGTTATACAATTATGAGTTGTGATACAAATTATTTTGTCAATCAGAGTAGTATAAAATTATGCTGTTTGTATAATATAACATGTTAAATATAGTTTATATGCAATTCTGACAAAATGTATTAAATCTTATGAATGTATAGCTCCTTCAAGAAGGTGGTTTTTGTAACGTATATGAAGAAGAGTGCTTTGTGTATAGCAGTTCAATTCAATTTGTCATCGAATAAATAGATTGAATATTACTATATTTATATTCTCCTGTTTTTTACATTTTATTTTAAACACCATAATACAATTGTTAATTTAATTTTGCCCTTGTATAACTAAAGAAGTTTAATCTTTTCCAACTTGTCAACAATTTATGATGATGGTGGGGGCAATAACAATGGAACATACCTCAGTTTTGTATCATTTATATAATATATATTTATACAGCTTATATTTGAACCTACATTACATTACGTCTTCATAGTAACTTCAAATATAGGTATAAGCTTAAGAACTCAATGTATACATACAGATTAGTGCAAGTAAGGTTGCAGTACATATGACAAAATCCAGATTATAAAAAAAGTTTTTTTCCTTAGAATCTCTGTAAGTGCTTTGTAAACAAATATAGTTGTGTTTGTAAAATCTTTCTCATTTCTTCAGGATTTTTAATTTCTTTACCAATTTTGTTTCAAATTCAGTTTATGTATGTTAGTATGACAAAAGGTCTTATTTATATTTGTTTAATTTATGAAATAACCAAGTTAAGTTTTAAAATTCATGTAAATTTGTGGCTTTATAAAAAAGTGTAAAATCGATTATTTATCAGGTAAGTTGATTTTAGTGAAAAAGTTGCTTTAACATTCCAGGCATAACTTACCTTAAATACGTAATTTCAGTTTCCTACATGTTTTGTATTTGACCTAGGCTGTTCACATACAGACACAGACCATTTCTGTGTCTGTGTGCAGGAAAATTTCCTGCAAGATTGTTCCTATTATTATATTTTTTTTTTTGTATCTGTTATAGTTTAAGAAATTTAAAAAAAAAAAATGATTTTTGAGTCCATACAATATTGGACTGAACTTTTCCTTTTAGTTATTGTCTTTACTATTTGTTATTTTGAAGAGTGTTCATTTATCAAACTAAAAAGAAACGAAAAAAAATTTATAGGAACTTCACTGTCTAGTTTTCGTATGGGTATATACCGCTTTTAAAATTATTAAATTTCAGGAAAGCTTCCCTTATCTACTTCCTCACTTTGTTCACGTTTCGGACTTACCCTTGCCCATTCATTTTCAAGTGATCTACAAAAATATTGCACATCGACTATAAAACATTTATAACAACAAAATCAACTAATCAAAAATTAAATACATATATGTAATCAATAATTAAAAAATATTCTATACACAATTAAGACCTTAAAAATATTCATGTCTATATAAAACTATAAAAGAGAATTTGCCGAATAACTGGTATAAAAGTTAACTATACTTCATCTCCCCCCAATATAAAATTTGTTACCTTTATCTTCCACTTTTTCATCCATATTTGTCAATGTAAGATTATTGTCCTGCTGTTATATTCGTATCAGAAAATTCTTATTTGCAATCCTAAAACAAATATTGTTAAAAACAGTTATTAATTTAGACCCTATATCTAAGTTAAAATCTTTGTAAAAACAATTATTAATATATACTGGCAGTTGAATACTGTTATATCCTTTTACCGTTGTCCAGCTGTGCTGAGTGATCTGTTTGAACTGTGCTCAGTGTTTTTTTAGTGTTATTTACTTAATCCTATCAATCAACTACTATGCCTTCTTCTAATTAAAATAAAAAATAGACCCCTATTCATTATTTTTAAATATCTATTTTGTTAATTATATCAACATAGTGCTGACCAATACCTTTCAAGTCTATTATAAAATTTACCTCATTATTGATAGTTTTCGTAATATAAATTGATTCCAAAAATTTCCTGACTATTATCTTCAGGACTATTTAAATTTCATATTTAATTTCATTAAAATGCTGAATGATTTTCTAAAATTTAATAATTTTAAAAATTTATAGGAAGGTACAACTTCCCAATCCGGATGCCTTATCACTGGCTCTGGCTGAACTTACCGGAAGTTCGCCACACAACCACTCTCCAGGGCTATTTGTGCTAACTAGCTGCTTTGTATTCGTATTCATCGGAATTATTAAAATTATTACTGCTTTGATTAAATATTATTTAATTTACAAATATTCAATTCTCAAATTCGTATTCATTGGCATTATTATTGCTTTTATTAGATATTTTAAAATTATTAGTGCTGTCGACTTCCGGTGATCTAGGGAAGTTGTAGTAATAATTTAAAGCAGTAATAATTTAAATTACGGTAAGGATCCGACCTCAACTGAAAATAATCCGTCGGTGTTTTTTTTATCTCTTTCATGAACATATTGAGTGGAAGTTGACAGCACTAATAATTTTAAATAATATCTGAAAAAGAACTTTTGGAGGTTTGTATATCTCTTGAACGAACGGAAGTCGATAGCTGTGATCTATTTAAAGCAGTAATAATTTAAATTACGGTAAGGGCCCGACCTCAACTGAAAAGGATCCGCCGATAAGCGTAAGTCGACAGCGCTAATATTTTTAAATAATATCTAATTAAAGCAGTAATAGTTTTAATAATTCCCGTGAATACGAATATTAGAATTTTATACAAAGCAGTTAGCACACTAATGGCGCTAGAGAGTGGTAGTGCGACTACCTTCGAGTAAGTTCGGCAGGGGCCAGTGATAAGGCGTCCCGATTGTAAAGTTATACGGAACATTCTTATAGGAAATCTAATGCTCTTCACTTTTTTACAGAGAATGTTTCAAGATATAAATGAGAAACATGACCTCCTCCCCTCCTCTCTTTACCTCTGCTTCTGGATCCTGGGACTTTTAATATTTTTTTCTCTTAACTAGTACAAACAAAGCCCTGCAGTCAATTTTGGCCGTCCCGTCAGTACCTCCCTTTTAAGCATTCATTACTACTATATACAGAGCCTTGTAAACCGGGATTCTGCTTGAATTTTTCGCGTCGGGAATTATGCTTGAAATGTTTTTGACTGCTGTTGCCAGTCATCAGGAACTTTTAGTTTTTAGTCTAATAGTTTAATTTTTCCATCAGTACTATGCAACAAGGATATAAAATGTTGAGAAAAAGGTATATGTTGTTTCTCTTGCCATCTCTTATACAATTTAGAAAAACTAAGTTACAAAAAGCTTTCTTCCACTAACTTAGTTCATCAATACCTTTCTCCCTTTCAGACCCTTTGGCGGTAAAAAAAAAAACACTCTGATTTACTGTTTCTATGTTTTGTTGAAAAATCTTAAAGCTTTATGCAGAAATTTCAATTAGACAATGTTTTTTTTAATCATTGAACAAAGTATTAATTTTCCATTTAGTCTTCTCCTTAATGCCATATAACTATTAATACATATAGTAGATTCCCCAGTAAAAATAGTTATATCTCGAACTTCTCCGAAAAATAATTACCGATTATAACTTTATTGAATGTTTCGGCCATACACATCCATACAAGATTTACTTAGTAACTTCTTCGGTATTCTTTGCTTAATCAAAATATTATCCACCCTCCGGCGGTCAATGGAATTGTAAGCCTTTTTGAAATTGACATGAAGTTGACAAACTACACCGTTTTATTCTAATTTTGTCTCTAATATTTACCGTAAAGAAAATATTTGATCGAATCTATCTGAATATCTGATCGCATTAGTATCTGAATATCTACATATGAATATGAATAGGTATCTGAATATCTGTCTTATGAAATATCTTTCAAGGGATTCCTGAATTATGGGCAGTTTTTTCAATCTTTGACTGTCTATACGTTTAGTCAGGTAGTCACCCTTGGATGAGAGCGCGATACTTCTTGGGTCAATGCCATGTGTTAACTGAACGAAAATGAGCACGTGCTCATTCCTAAAAAAAACTGAGCATAAAGAGATATGAATAAAAATAAGTTACTCAATAGAATACTTGCTAAGTGTATGGAGCACGTGCTCCAAGTATTTGATTCGGAGTATCTGCTCAGCCTTCGAAGTAAATAAAACGTGAGAACGCTCAACTATGTGTGCAGGTACTCAGTAAAAAGCCGATATACACTTTCGTATACTCTACATTTTACTGAGTACCTCCTCACGCAGCGTTCTCGCGTTTTATTCACTTAGAAGGGTGAGCACCTGCTCCCAATCATATATTTGTAGCTCGTGCTCCATACACTTAGCAAGTATTCCATTGTGTAACTTTTTATTCACATCTAACCAGAACACCTGTTCAGTTTTATTTGTTTCATCTATTGTTTAAACCGGGTTTACAGTTATTTTATAGATATTACAGGAGCGAGTAGCTTCTATATTTGACAGATAGACTGCAGTGGTAAATAATAATCACTTCACTAAAAAGGTTTGCTACTTGGAGCAGCAAGCGCGCGCTACCGTGTCTACAATGATATCCTCGATCGGTCATTACATCATTGATATCCTATCGAGTAAATCTATCGACGATAATTAATTGACTAATTACAACTCTTACACAACCTCTTTCCTATTCACTATTCACAACCTCTTTCCTTGTGAAGTAAGTAATGGTCTTACGATACCGACATAAATATGAGCGAAACCTTCCTCGTTGTCGAATTTTCATGGCGGGGTGAGTAAGTGTCTTTTAATTTACGTTATCTGGCTAGCAAAAAATTTGGCCCACTGTGCGATGCCCTTATTCATTTGTGGCCTAAAATATTTCTGTGCTATAAATCGTCAGGTAGAGGATTACTGGTAAGAGTACAGGCTGCCGTGAACTGCGTCAAACATATCCTTTTGCAAATAAAGCAAATAAATTCTAACTTATTGTGTCGAAATTAGAGTTCAGAAGCCAGTTTTTCAAGGGCTAGAATTACAAACAGTCGAACAAAATTTGAAATTATTATCTCTCATTTATATGTTGATATTATTGAGCAAATATCAGATAGTAAAGAAACCCCAGCGGAATACCGTATGTAGACATAAAGAAGAGATTAACGGATGTGTATGTAGTATCAGAAAACAAGAAAATTCAATACTTATTAGAAAATAAAGAACTAGGAAAGTTTTTCGTTCCCTAGTTCAGTGGTTCCCATACTTCATGTTACTGCATACCACTTCCAGTTTTCAGATAAATGGGTGTAAGTAGGGTAAGAATGGCGGCCTCTCAATCAACATTCTAAAGAAGCCGCTCAGGAGGAGATGACTCAATTTGGAATTTGGATCCAAGACGAACTATTAATCCGACTACCTTTAATTTAATTAATACGACTATTGATCCGACCTACCTTTAACCACTCCTGCCCACGTGACCGACTCATTTTGTGGAGTTCTTTAACACTAATCCTAAATCCTAATTTATATGTTTTTGATAATTGATTCGACCTGTCTGAACATGTCTCGAGCGTGTCTCAACTAATATATGTATAAATTGAAACATCATATATATATATATATATATATATATATATATATATATATATATACATATAAACTATCTTGTCCACATGACTCTTAATTAATCCTAAATTAACACTAATCCTAATTTATATTTAATTAAAACCAGCTTCGACTTGTCCGAACCTGTCTCGAGCGTGCCGATATTGTTCCGATCAGATCCGAATCAACCCAGTACTTGTTAACTCGTTCTCGCTGCATAATGGCTGGATGGTGTGCAGCTAATCAGATTCGAGTATTCTCCTTTACGCAATTAGTTTTTTTCGTATGATATCCTTCTTGGTTCGCCAATTTTCCTGATTTAAGCCTCCTCACCACGTTAAGGTTTGGGTTTTTCGAGGAGATTTTTGGTTTGCACTTTTTTGGTTTGCAGATAATTCAATTGCGCGTCAGGGACCATAAACACACATACTTAGGTTTGCGGGCAAGTCATTATCTCGCCAGGGACCAAAAAAACAAAATGGAAAACCAAAAAAAATAAAAAAAATAAGTATCTTCTCACAACGATAAAAGAGGAACAAAAATATCTTATGGACAAGAAAAATAAACTTTGTAACAGTTGAGGTTCTAAGAGAAGAGAAATAATTCTTAACACAAGAATTATTCGGGATTCGGGAACGAATGTGTTTCTAGTTTGTATTATTCGCATGCCATGTTCTATTTCGATCGTTGAGCGTAACTCACGGCCGAACGTTAAATATGCGGGTGTAAATCCAGTACACTCACATTTAGCAGAGTTCATGGCCTATCTAATTCCTGGGAGTTTGGAATTCCATGATTTGTGAAGATTTTTCACCTGTATGGCCAGTTGTGTTTTTATGTCCCTGTTCCGTCGTTCGACAGGATTGGCTTCGGTATGATAAAGTGGTGTGAATTTCTGATTGATGCGCAAAATGAAACAAACTTGTTTCATCACTCTGCTGATAAACTGTATTCCATTGTCTGATATCATTTCACGTGGCAAGAATATATATTTCACATCAGAAATATCTCGTTAATGAGTGTTTTTGCGCATTCAGGTGATGTGGCATGTTTTAGCGGAAACAATTCGATCCAACGTGAAGCCATATCTTCGGCTGCAAGGATCCACTTATTCCCAGAATCGGTTGTCGGTAAAGGTCCAAAGAGATCAACAGCCAGTGTTTCGAAACGCTCCGCCGATGGTCTAGTGTGGACGAGACCCTGGTGTTTTTGATTAGTAGGCATGAAACGTTGACACTGCACACAGTTTTTTCTGCATTCGGCGACATATCTTCTCATGCCAGACCAGAAAACATGGTACTTATCTTCGAAAGAGTTTTTTCTAAGCCGTAGTGCCCTGCAGTCGGTGAGTCGTGATATTCGACCATGACCTGTTTCCTACCGCTTTCCGGGACCGCAAGTTGAGCTTCGTCAGTTTCAACTGATGGGTTGTACCGATAAAGAATGTCATTGGACATAAAGTAACCTTTGTCCGACCAAGTTTCCTTTGTGACAGATGATACTGCTTCGAATTCCCTTATAATCTGCCAATTCAGGATCATCTATTTGTTCTTTTCGTATCCAGGCAGGTGATTTTCGGAGTAATGTTGCTGTAATAGCTTGAGCATGCTGTATGATAGAGTTGTGCTCGTCCTCTGGAACATTGACAGGTGGCCAAGATAATGAATCATAGGTGCAGATGTCAAAAGGTTCTTCAATTGATTGAATGAGTTCTGCTGTTCTTCCTTCCATTGTCAGATGACTGCTTTCTTCATTATCCTCGTGAGTGGTTCGATTATTGATGCGAAGTTTCTTATAAATTTCCTAAACCATGAGCAAATTTGAAGGAATGATTGAAGCTGTTTGAGACATTGTGGAGCAGGAAGTTCAGAAATAACAATTATTTTAGCCGGATCAGCCTTAAGGAGTGATTAAGTGACCAAGATATTTAACTGATTCTCTACAAAATACGCTTTTTTCGCGATTTACTTTCAGTTTATAGGCCTTCAGGCGTTGAAAGACTTTGTTTAAGTCACTTAGATGCTCTTTGAAAGACGTCGAAATTACTATTAGGTCGTCTATATATAACATGTTGACCTGCGGCAATGATGATCGAACTCGATCAATTAGTCTTTGGAACGTCGCTCCCGAATTTCTAAGGCCGAAAGGAATTCGAAGAAATCTGACCGTTCCTTGCGGGCAGATAAATGCGGTCTTATCTTTATCAGACTCTCACATTTTTATTTGCCAATATCCAGAT
Source organism: Rhaphigaster nebulosa (assembly GCA_948150685.1). Taxonomy (NCBI): domain Eukaryota; kingdom Metazoa; phylum Arthropoda; class Insecta; order Hemiptera; family Pentatomidae; genus Rhaphigaster; species Rhaphigaster nebulosa. Next base: position 37,171,927 of record OX411308.1, read on the forward strand.
CGGAGGTCTAATGTTGACATGTATTTAGATTATTTTGCCGAATACAGAATGTCATTAATGAGAGGCACAGGGTATCTGTCAGAGATGGTTATAGTGTTAAGTTTCCGGTAATCGATGCATACTCTGAAACAGTCATTAGTTGTAGGGAGGTCCCGCGGGTGGTGGGTGGCCTTCCTCGAGCTGTATCTTATGCTCGGTAAAAGGGGTTGGGTCTCCCCCTTCTCGAAAGATGTCGGCATGATTGTTTAGTGTATTAGAAAGAACATTTTTTTGGATGTCAGTGAGGAGCGTTCCTTCATCGGGACGGAGTTGAAAATCTCCGATTGACATGCTAATTAACAAAAGATCAGTGTCATAAACATAAATTATGTGCGGCTGACCACAGAAATGCTAAGTATTTTCAGCTATTTTTAGAACAATTTTAGCAGAACTAATAAAGTCTATGCCTAATATGGTTCGAGCGTTGTGGCTATCGCTAGAATATATACAATTTTGTTTTACCTTGCAACTTTTGATGCTTAGCTCGACTTCAAATGTGAATGCCTCGTTTATTTTGGTTGAGCCATCAGCGAGAGTGAAGGGCAGAGTTTCAGATTTCTTCTTTAGGCTGCCAGGTAACTGGGAAAACATTGAAGCGTTCATAATGCTTCTTGTCGCGCCGGTGTCAATCAAAGCAGTTTCTGTGAAGCCTCCGACAGTGATGTTTAGTAGTGGACATGTTGATCTACGAGAAGAACTGGCAACATTAATGTCCACCCCTTCGTGCGATAAAACAGCGTCGTTGTGGTCATCCGCTCCTGAGGCTTCATCTGCACTGGTGGCTTCGTAAGCCACGGGGTAATCTTGACGGGGTAATCAATCTCAAGGATATGCTGTGTACCAGATTTCGCTGATCGTTTGCGGCATTCTTCGTAAACGTGCCCGAACTTTGGAATCGCGACGATTCTTAGTTATATTACTATGTTTAGATTCGTGCAGTTCATGGATTTTCGATCGAGTGATAAGGCTCTGAAAATTGTTTATTGACTCCCTTGGAAATTGCTGAATTACTTGCGAATGAAATAGAGAGTAAAGTATGTCGATTAGGAAATCACCACTGATCCTGTAAGGAAGTAAAGATATAGTTTTTTGAAAACTAAAAATAAAATCTGGTGTTTTACTTGGATCAGTCTGTGGGTTTGAAATAATCTGACGAAATCTCAAATAAGCAGGCTGGATTATTTTAAATGTCTCCTTAAGTAAAGTGATTGCATCACATCAAGAGGTTATACCAGATAAAATATGTGGTAGGCCAGCAAGTGCACTTTTTCTTCGACATTCTCGTCGTTTTTGTACAGTTCGATTCCAGATATGAACCGATCCACAGCCGAGAGTCTATCAAAGCGAAATGGACAATCTAGGAGACTTCCTCTCGGGCGACTTGCTTCATTGAGGCTTCTAATAGCTTCATAAGTTGTCGTCGCTGTAGATGAAAGTATCTCCTTGAGATTGTTTTCCCTGAGACTGTAAGATTTCTGCGGTTGTGTTTTCCTAGGTCCCGTATTGCGAATCGCACGTGATTGTTATCAGTTTACGTCGTTGTAGTCTTACCTCCGTTGTTGGGGACCATGTAACGGGTGAGGTTTTAAGAGAAGAGAAATAATTCGTAACACAACACAACAATGTATTTTATTACGTATATCGTATAACCTTCTTGTTAATCAACTTCATTATAAAAACGAATTATTAGAACATCTGTTCCAAAATAGGTATATCTTGCTACAACTTCAATTTATATTTTTTTCATCTTAATAAAATCCACTTCCTGTCTACCATTAGCCTTCTCACCACGTCGAGTATTTCGAGGAGGTTATTTTTTTTTATTTTTTTTTTAAATATTTTCTCGCACCCACACTTTTTTTAGTTTGCAGGTAAACGAATACCGCGCTAGTGATCACGACACACGCATGCTTTGGTTTTCGGATAATCCAATACCGCTTCAATGACCATAGCACACATTCTTCGGTTTGCGGGTAAGTTGATACCGTGCCAGTGACCACTTAAATTAATGATCAGATATCTCTTTATGCTCAGTTTTTTTAGGAATGAGCACGTGCTCATTTTCGTTCACTTCACCTAATGTCATGCACAATTGAATGCGTTAATATGTAAGACTCCTCTGAAATAAGTAGGCAGTTATTAGTGATTTAATGCTGGTCTAAAAGTCACTACAACTATTTTTCCTAAGTCCCTTTCACTTCCAATCTTTCCCACAAAAATTACAAAAAAAACAAAACTAATTTTTCACACCGAACAATTAAAAATGACAATACATCACAAGTAGTACATCAGAAAGTTCCATCGCACTACACCTTATACAGAATTACAACTGGTCCAAAAGGGAAAGATTTTGAAGTCCTGAGTTCGGAACCAGGCATGACCCAGAATAACGAATAAAATTAACACAAAACAGACTACGTTTGCAACGGCTATCCTGCATAGTATCTCTTTCCTCCAGCGTTCCCATCCAAGGGTGACTACCTGACTAAACATATAGACAGTCAAAGATTGAAAAAACTGGCCTTAATTCAGGAACCGTTTAAAAGATGTTTCATAAGAAAGATTTTCAGATACCTCTTCATATTCATATATAGATATTCAGATACTCAAGTGACAGATGATCAGATATTCAGACAGATTAGATCAAATATTTTCTTTACGGTAAATATTAGAGACAAAATTAGAATACAACGGTGTAGTTTGTCAACTTTATGTCGATTTCAAAAAGGCTTACGATTCCATTGACCGCCGGAGGGTGGATAATATTTTGATTAAGCAAAGAATACCGAAGAAGTTACTAAGTAAATCTTGTAGGGATGTGTATGACCGAAACATTCAATAAAGTTATAATCGGTAATTATTTTTTGAAGAAGTTCGAGATATAACTTTTTTTACTGGGGAATCTGCTACATGTATTAATAGTTAAATGGTATTAAGGAGAATACTTTAGGCAAATTAATACTTTGATCATTGATTAAAAAAGACATTGTCTAATTGAAATTTATACATAAAGATTTAAGATTTTTCAACAAAACATAGATAAAGATAAAATATAAAGGATTTTTTAAGGCTACGGACCTAAGGATTTTTTTTCCAAGGATTAATTTGGCTTCTTGTAATTTTTTATAAAAGTCAATTCTTAAGAAACTAACAAACTGAGAGACTTGAAAAATAATTGAGAATGAGACAGAGAAAGAAAATGAGTAATAATATACTAAAAATAAATCTGTAAACTTCAAAACCGCCACTGCGTTAATGGTAAGCGTGAAACAAACAATAAAAATTTAGTTGTAGTTCATGTAACGGTGAGACTTTACTAAGGAGGTATAAGTACTAGGATGTAGCAGGCGGGTAGTAGGCAGGATGTCAATTTTGTATTTTTTTATTAATAGTTTTTTCTTTCCTTACGAAATGTATTTTCAATGGGTTTTTCATCGGTTTTTGGATATAAGAAAAAAAAACAACGATTATAACCGATAGCGTAAAAAGACACAACTAAACAACTAAAACGGTTATTCCATAGGAAAAGAACGGTTATCGGTTAACCGATCGGTTATTAAATCCCTAGTTTTCAACTTAATAAGATTAAGATATATGGGATAATATTAAGGTAAAATAAGATTAAGAGGTAAAATCAGATTAAGAGGTAAAATAAGACAAAGAGCTAAAATTTAGACATAGAATTTCAAATATATCAAGTATTTACCGATTTAATGGCCAAAACTATATTTATTAAAGGAAAATAATGATTCTCTGAAAGACATTGGAATGAAGTGACATTACAAATAGTTAACTAGGTATATAAATTGATCGATAAATCGGTTATTATTTATGTTATTTTTTTTTTATTGTGTTATATGATAGATACCAGGTCCTTTCAATATATATTATCATGCAAGTCAAAAGTACATTAAACTATCCAAAATCAATCTGCTAACAGACAACATTAACAACAATGCGGCACTACTCCACGCGTGGACCAACTCTCTTGTAACTACTTTGTTATTAGAGGTAGAGATACTAAAACTCTGTACACCTCATATTTTCATTTATTTGATCACTAGCACAGCAACATTACTACTAAATTCTTCATATTCTTTATTATCAGGGCCGACGTGAGGTATTATTCTTGTGTGTGCTAAAAGATATGGCGACTTTAAAAAAAAAAATTACATAGTTATAATATATATATATCATATATTTTTACTTTCCCTTATCTATATATACAATATGTAGGAAGGAGGAGTATTGCGATCGTAAAAATTTTTGGATTCGAGTTTTCAACGGAAACGCTTTGAGGTCCCCTGAGTCTTAATAACCAAGTCTCGCAAAGTGGCCTGTGTGTCTGTGAGTCTATCTGTATGTGTCAAAAATGAAAAGTTGTACGAAACTAAAATTACATATTTAAGGTAGATATGTATATGCCTGAGTACTTTTACGTCAAAATCGACTTATCGGAAGTTTCACTTTATATCTTCGATTTCGCTCATTTTTACAATGTTCTCGTCAATGGCTCTGACGATTTTGATGAGACTTGCTTTGTAGAATTTTGATTAAAGCCCTTTCGAACGAAAATGAAGATTCTTCAGTACATTAATTTACTTTCTGTATGTTTAAATGCACTGATGCAAGCTTTCCGTATTTTGACATTTTCAGCTGAATGTACTTGCTAAAGGTCTTAATGTGTAGTGGAAGGCATCCAAATACTACATCAAGATTCAATACTCAATGACGTAAACTTCACTAACTATTCACCAATTGGTGAATATGCAATTGCATACGAATCACTACCAATTAAGTAGATATGCAAGTACATTCCTTCCCTTAGGACGAATAGAATTGTAAGATCGATATGAAACTTATTTCCGTAGTCGAGGTTTTAATTTTTTATTAAATTAAATTTTATTTGAACGTTTTCAGTTTTTCAAGTATTTATAATATATTACCATATGATCACGGACTTACAAATAATGTAATAGGTAACCTCAACAAAAAGCTAAAAATACTTATGAAATATTTGTTCAGTATTTTGAGCACACAATGTTTCAAAACATTCAAGAGAATTGACAGTGATTTAAGCAATCAAACTACGGTTATCAAACATTTTATATTATAAATTTGTGGCATTAAACATGAAAATTGGTTGAGCCTTTCGCGCAAAATATCCTTACTAGTAACGGTCAAGCTATACATACCTACTTCTTAAAATTAAATCTACGATCAACTAAACTTACCCTAATAAATACATTACTCTCTATGTGGCTTTGCCGTAGTCGGGTAATAAGATGTTTGATATGATGACAAATTTCGAAATATATTACCCTAAAATACAGTTATAAAACTGTTGAATTTTATTTTAAGGAAGAGGAGGAGAGGGGGGGGGGATGAAAGAAGGGGCGGTAAAATTATATTTGCCCCTCTCCCTCTGGCAAAATTCAAGTTCCGGCCCTGGTTGTAAATAAGGATTATTTACTGGTAATATAAATAAAATGAAAACACTCTCGTACACATTATTTTTCAAATAATTAGCAAAAGAAACTATCCTGTAAGCGGCTATGACCTCACACATATTAGTTGCAATAGACAGCATATTTAAAGAATAACAACTTTGTTGTAGTGGCAACACTGGAGAACAAAGATGTAGGGTTATTTATATGAAATATGTAAGGCTTAAGAAAAAGTTAATAAACAAGTAAAATTAATTGCTATGTGTACACCAACTATGTGTTTAACCTTAAGTAACTTTGTATATCAGGTTTAGAAAAGTTGTCATAACAGGTCATAAAGACATTTACGCTTAATATCAACGTGAAGACCAAAATATTCAATACTGTATGGGATGATTAACGTCAGCAATAGTTACAACAAAGGAAAATTTACGGCTCTGGCCCAAATCAAGTTTGATGAGTTTTTTTCCATATAGGTCCGGCTCGCAGTACCATTAGCAGTAAATGATGCCAAATTTGAGGGTGATTAACATTTTCGCAGGAAAGGAAGTAAAACGGAAATATCCGCATCAGAGTTAATTAGGAATTTTGATCTTGATTTGTGATCTATAATGAAGAAACTACAAGATTTTATAATGCTCCACCGCAGTGAGTGTTTCCCGATTATTTTTGTGAAGATTTGCAGGTACATGTTTCAAGGCATTTTTAAGCCGACTTTCCAAATTAAAAATGATACAAAAAGAAGAACCTGCTTCGTGGGTGAGAAGACTAAGAAGATATGGGAATGGCTAACACTGGTCATTTCGTTGACATGTTCTTAACTAATCTCGTTGGTTAAGTCGAGGCTCAAGAACCAACAGAAGAGTGGAAGAATGAGACGTAAATGAACTGCAAATATGATGATTGGGGCTATTTCCCAAAATCCTGTCCGCTACTGTTGCGAGGGTGTTTAATGTACTAGCACTAGCGATTAAATTGGAAGCTCCAGAAAACTGACCAAGAAAAATCATGCATAGAAATCCATCTATCTTCTAAATTAGTAACAGCAAGAATCCGCATTTCTGTAAGAAGAACCGAACACTTTAAGCTTCATAATTGAATTTCTACCAGCAATTGTTGGCCTTGTCTCATCTCTGAGTCACCAACTTGCTCTGCTACGCTAACGTCAAGGGTTTCTACAACATAATAATATTTAATTACTTCAGAGTTAATTTGTCAGTTTAAGAACTGGGCAACTATTTTTCAATTATATCTTGATATTTCTTCTACATAACAAGAAATTTTAGTGCTACCTTTAAACTGCTCAGCTTCTTTGTCAGGAATGAATGTATTAGGTATTGGGTTATAAACCATGGCAACATCTTAAAAAGAAATTGAGCGAGGAATGTAATAAGAAATTCACTTACAATTACAGACAAAACCGTTGCATGTAAGATATCAACTCGATATGCAAATACATTCCTTCCCTTAGGACGAATAGGATTGTAAGATCGATATGAAACTTATTTCCGTAGTCGAGGTTTTAATTTCGCTAGTCGGGGCCACTTATGCTGTTGAAGAAAAATAATTTAAACTTTGATTTTTAATAATTCGGTGAAAAAATACAATTAACAATGAGAAACTGAAACAGATTTGAGCCAATTTAAAATTAAAATGATTCGAAATAAAAACATTTAAGCTAAATAGCGATAGTTATTTTTTTATTTTATTTTTAGGATTTGGAAATGAATATTTTTTACCAAACTAACTCTTGCCACGTTAAAACTTCAGATTTATTCAAATGGATTTTAAATATTGGCGATATTTTCTTCAAAGAAAAATTTTCGGCTGAGACTGAGCAGCTTATGTTATATATTAAACAGGACACCAATTTCTGGAAGTTATCAAAAACTATCCTACTTCTTTATTATCTTTTAGACGTTTCGGACTTCTTTTATTGTCCATCTTCAAGCGTTTATTTTTTCCTTTAATCTACAATTATTAAAAATTTACAATTTTATACATTTATATTTTGCCTATACAGCAGGCTGCAGGATCAGATGAAGAATCTTGAGTGAACTGTATAGTTATTAACTATTATTTATTAACTTATAAACATGTTACTTCTTATCGCTTCAACCAAATTTAATTTTTAATATACAGGATACCACTTTCTGGAAGTTATCAAAAACTAGTCTACTTCTTTATTATTTATTTTTACATCTCTTGTCGATGTTTCGGACTGCCCATCTCAAAGCTTTTTTTTTTCCTATAATCTATATTTATTAAAAATATAAATTATATTTCTTCAAGTTTTAATACGAGTAATAATAAATAAAAATTTTTATTTACAGAATAGGATTAGTTCAATAATATTTTACAATTAACAAATGACACATAAACATTTTTAGTTTATGTATTGGATTGAATTGAGCAACAAGAAAACTTGAAGGTACGTTAAACAAATATTAGTTGGAATCAGATCATGACAAATTAGTTAGATATTTTTGGCTAATTTTCAAAACAAGCAATATATTTCAAAACAATAACTAATGTGGAGAAATAAACAATTGTGTTGCATAGTGCTAAAATATAAATTTATAAAATTGTATGTATTTAATAATTGTATATTAAAGGAAGAAAAAGCTCGAAGATGGACAAAACAATAAGTGCGGAAGGTCGAAAAGAGATGTATAAAACTTCCAGAAACTGGTATTCTTTATATTAAAAATTAAATTAGATTGAAGGTATATGAAGTAACATGTGTATAAGTTAATAAATTAATGATCATTTGCATTTTTTTATTTATAGTATAATAATATCAATAGGAAATAGTAAAGTAATACTTTTATTATAGTCTATACCTAGAAAGGAATTATGAGCGTTTATTTTGTAAATTTTGAAAATGTTTCCGGTCTACAATTCCTTCTGCTTTCACCGAATGCTTGTTTCAGAACATTAAATTTGAGATAAACAGCGCTGTGTATTATTATTTCGAAATTCGTTATTAGCTAAATAAACTGCCATTGCCTTGTAGGTTGAGGAATAGTTGCACTGTACACTCAAGGTTTTTCACCTGATCCTGCAATCTGCTGTATAGGCAACATGCGATACATTAATGGCAAGTGGGCTTCCTTTCGATTGTTTTCAGGCGTTTTAAAACTATTTTTAAAAATCGTAATATGGGTACTATCTAAATTAAATAAGTTCTGATTTTTTTGTTTTAATATTCAAATTTCGTTCAAATTTTTTCTGATTGGAAATTTTATTGAATTTTTTTAATTTTTTTGAAAATGAAGGGAGGATTGATGATTGTCGTTAGAATATAGAATTCGTATTGTTAGACCCTCATCCAATTCCTCTTCAGCATTCAGATATAGTTCAGAAATGTATGTATAGTTTTCATATTCTGTACTTTTCGTTACTGTTGTGCCAATGTAATTTTTCGTGAAACGACGTAATTTGTTAGTAATTCATACGGATATAATTTTTCGAGATCGGAATATGTATGTTGCTGTCCAGGGCCACGTTAGAAACGCAGTGTGGTGAATTCGTTATCAGTCTTAACAATTGATGACGTGAGTGGATGAAGATATAGATCGTGTTTTAAAAAATATCTGATGTGGACGTCGCATGAATTACTTGTATGCCAATAAAACTGTAAATCTGTGGCTCAAAAAGTGATCCTGAATTTGGTTACTAGTTTCCCAAGATAGCATAATCTCTAAAATGATACTCGGTGTCGCGTCGTCCATCTATTGACACACACAGATTATTAACAAAATTTTAAAAACGGTTAGTAAGGACCTTGAAACGTGATGAAAAACTCGATTTGTTATTTTTAGCAAAATTCGTATTTCTCCCTTCTAAGAAGGCGGGAGGGAAAAAAACAAAACAGTTTTAGATAAAGTACCACTTCCAGCTTGTCAATAAGAACCAAAATCTAGATTATTATTTATATTACTAATGATATAATTTATAAATCGTTTATTATATTTTTAATTTTAACCAAAATACAGTAAGTTATTTATATTAATATATAAATGTTATATTCCAAATTTGAGAAGTTTTGGTTTATATTCTAATCATTAATACGAGACACGACCGAACGAATATACGTACAGACATCACGACGAAACTATTCAAAATAGATTCAGGGATGGTCAAAATGAAAGTTAAAATCTGAAAACCGAAAATTTTCGCGATTATAATACCTCCTTTTCTGCATACAAGTAGAGATAGGGAGAGTTGTTTTCCACCGTGAGATAGTAGTGACTATATTTGTTACTTCATATCCATAGTTGTCAAGCTCTTGTTCTAAAGTTGCCGTTGGTACACCAACAGATTATTGCAAATTTTATGAGACAACTTAGGAGCTTTTATCTTCCTGAATCTGAAATGTATGGAAGTCAGCACCCGCTCTTCTTAAACTTGCCACTATCCTGCGATATACATCGGGATAAACGGTAATTCCGTTTTCAGCCTGATGCCATTAGGACCATGTTATAACGAAGGAATGTAACAAATGCCCATGCCATTAGATAAAGCATTGGAAATCAACGGTTCCGACATTTTCAGCGAGAGAACCCGCTTAAGTTATATCTTATTCTTCTGCTGCAAACTTGTTCAGCTCACAAATGGGGAAGAAAAATATTTTACATTCAATTTTCACACTTAAACGAGTAATAAAATTATTTAATTAAAGTGGAAACAAAATCGCGTTTGTAATCTTTATCACCGAACCAAATGATCTCTGCATTAAATTCTAATTTAATTTTTGATGTAAGTTTATTGTGACTTTCAAAAAAATTACGCCTTTCTGCTCATCAATTTCAATCAAAATCTAGTATGTTATTTAAATAAATATATAAATCATAAATACCAAATTTGAAAAGTTTTGCATAATATTTTCATAATATAATTTTTTTATGAAAATCTATTATATTCTTAAAATAAAGTACCACTTCCAGTGATCATGTCACCAAAAAGAGAGTTGCACAACTGGAGTTTACAAAAATCCAAAATACAAAATGTCAACTTTATATAGCTAACTATTTTTGAGTTTGCTACGAACGAATGTACGTACAGTCGTCACGACGAAAAATTAAAATGGACATTAAAATCTGAAGACCGAAAATTTTCGCGATTACAATACTTCGTTTACTGCGTACAAGGAAATAAAAATACACAAAGAAAGCTTTATTTCGTTATTTTCTCAAAACTTTAAATTTACACTATCATCCACTCTCGTCTTCAATTGCGATTTGAATGTTTGTATTTTCTGAAGGTGAGAGTTTTTTAGCAGGCTCATGAATTTAAAATTCACTAGCCCGTAGTGCGTTTAGTTAATAAGTGAATACGTTTCTGTTTAGAAGAATATTAAAATGAAAGTAAAATATTAAATAATATGGCACAATCCATCCGGATGTTCGATGCCGATACCACTAACCAACGTTGCCCGTAAAATCTTCTTTCATTGAGCTCTATTAGATTGTATGCACACAGTCTTTCCTTATTCGTTCACCTCTCGGTTTTGTAATAATTAATTACCTTTTAATGGATTCATTCCTTTGTAATAATTTTCGATCACCAAGATGCTATTCCTTCAATTATATTTATGAGGTGCATATTCAATAATACTTCGTTGTTTCTTCGTAATTCTTCAGTTGCTTTATCTTTCAAGGCGATACTTTACTTTTAAAAACCTCATGATTTCATTCTTCTCTGCATCTTACAATGATAAGTATAACTATAACACTCTTCATTAAACCAATGTTAAGATCAAAATAAAACAACCAAATATTTTTATGGGAATGAAAAAAAAAATATTGGCCCATCTATTTTTTTCAATTAGTATTGGCATTTAAAAAATAAATAAATTAAGTAAGATAGTAAACAAATAAAAACTTTTGAAACGGAATGTAATGCCAAGGTTGGGTAGATTGCTGAAAGTAATGCTATAGAAAGGTGTGATCACGGTGAGCCGGCTGAGGGGTTCTTTTCGTGCAGATTTCTGACGAAATAATCAACGCCTTTTTGATTGCTCTAAACGAATTGTGGTGGGGAGAGAGAGAGAGAGAGAGATGTGATCAGCAAATTTGAATGCATTACATTATGCTTCATCTTTTTCTTTTAAGTTGAAACTAAATTTGGTAATTAGGAAAATATGGTCATCAAGTATTCGAAGTTACTAATTTCATCTTCGACAAATTTCTAACAAAAAACATGTTGTCAGCTTACTTAAATTCTTTCATACTATACTAAAAAAAAATCGCAATTCAGTAAATTTTGCAACTATTTTTTTTTAAAGTTCTCATAAGTTCAGCATCATAATCTCTAATACTTTTCATAATCTTAAAGAATCTTCACATGCCACCATTATTTTAGCTATAGTGTAGATAAGCAAATACCAAAATTATAATGGATTGAGTTTTTTACGAGTTTATTGGAAAGGACCAACAAAGAAAAAAGATGTAGTTTGCTGATGGGTGATTGAATGCCAAATATTATTTGAAATTTGGTTTTATTTTAAAAATGTAATTCTAGGACTAGATCTGTAGATGATCCTTTGTCTTTGTTGGGTGTGGATAGCCCAGAAAGTATTTTAACTCTACACGCTCTCATTCTTTAACCGCTAAGAACCCTGGAGTCCATAAATGCTAGAGATAACACGGAAGACACAATGGATCGTTACTCTAAGGCTACCATAAGATAAGGGTGTTAGCTCACCAGTGAGGAATGAGTCGGACAACAGCAATCTCCAGCTTGACCGAAAATGGTACATCTGCTTTTGCCACTATCCAACACGCTTACAAAGTATGTTTTTTTTTATTGACGCATGGCGAAATAATTAAACTATATTTTCGCAGCCTGAAGAGTACCTACATGTTTACACTGAGTGCCATGACAACAATACAGCGGAATGCGGACGGATTGAAACTCTGGAGTAAAAGGAGACTCACGTTCGCGAGAACTGCGAATAGCATTGATTACAGTGAGCGCCAAATGAAAAACACACAGCATTCATTACGTAATTGATAGGACAGACCACCCAGACAATGGCGACTATGGCGGAGCAAGGTTATTATACGCTGGAATTACGAATTACACTTACTCACGTACGTCAATCTAACTTAAGGCTGTAACTCCGAAACAATTACATTACACTATATACAGCTAATGGCCACCTATGGCAATCTCCTTTGAATTATTCAATCTGCGCTTCGCCTCTTTGCCTCGTTTCCAACTATTCTGGCTGGAGTGCATTCCACTGGGAGCTATTGCTTGATTTCCTAATTATTGAAGATTTTTTTAAATTCTCTTTTTAAACTTTTGAAATGAAATCAAACAATTACTTTGTTGGCTTTCCAAACGATGCTATCATTTTTATGGTCAGGTGGTTAGGTAAAACGTCTGATGGTAAAGGTCTGATATTAGAACAACGTGTCTGTATGACCCATTCTGTTTTTATGATCTTATTGAGTCTAAATAATCCAATGTTTTCAGCTGGGACACGTTACTTCGGCAAATATTGCATTACAATAGATTGAAAAATTGTAATTCTAATTAAAAATGGGGTCTTTTCCGTTTCGATTACCGCAGGTACTAACCGGTGATTTCTGTGATAATGTCTATTATTTTATGGTTTAACAATGTAAATAAATGTTTATTATTGTTGGTCACTGCATACATTATTAATAATCTAAACTTAGCATCATATGTTAAACTAGTGATCACATAAATCACCGGTTAGTGTAATAAATCACAGAAAAGACCCTAAACATGTAAATTAAATTTTTAATTATAAAAAGATAATTTGGTAACTTAATATGAATATACTATAAATCTTCCCCCATTCCTCCATGAAACGTTGTCACACATGCTAATCCCTTATTTAATTATTCCAAAATCTATTTCTTCATCATTACTTTCTTGCAAATGTTAGATTCCTGTATATCCTTTTCATCTCTAACAATATTTTTAACTGTGATTTCTTAAATTATTTATGACCGTTTGTTGTGAGATGAGCATTATATGTATAGCAAAATTATAATTCTACAGCTTAAAGTTTTATTGTACTTTGTAATTATGATAAGGCCTAACGAACCCAGAAGTTCCATTCCGATAACACTATCGATTTCCAGATCAGATTTAACGCAATCCCCTCTTAATTTAACGCAAGATCAGATTACGTTTCGGTCTTCTATTGAGACCGTTTCCTGTTGGTTCAGCCCTCGTTTTTCTATTATTGATCTGCGTTATCAATTATAAATTTTGTAAATTCTTCATTTTCATTTTTCATTCATTTTAGATATTGTAGAATATTTTAAATATCGTAGGATACTGTAAATATTGCATTGTAAGAAGCGTAGCCACAAATAGAAACGCAGGTTGGCGAGGTGATGCAAAGTGATTCACGGTGAGTTTTTGTGAAACAAAAATAACATAGAGACAGCGCAAATAGAACCGTGAGGTCACACACCGCAGATTCGAGTGTACGTAACGCAGTCCTCTTGTCGCAGTTTTGGGTTGGTGACCAACGTGATTAGTACTGTCTTGCTTGCACTACAAGTTGTGGATCACGGGACTGACTCCCCAACTGAGGTAAAACCTGCGTTTCGATTTGCGCCTGAAAACTGCGGGCAGGTTTTTCCTACGTTGCGTCAACTCACCAATCTGCGTTGGAGAGATTGGAGAGATGAGCTCAACGGAGACTTTAAGAGCCTACACTAAGTAGAATTGTCTATCATGTACTCTGTTAATATAATAGAAGTAAAATGATCGCGTTGGTTGCAATGGGAAAGTTAAGTTGTTGGTCTTGGCAACGAATGATTCCCTAAAAAATAATTAGTTAGTCGACTAGTGAATGTACAAGGATTAGACCGAAAAGTAAGTATGAGAATTGTTTTAAGATTAAACTTTGGTTTCTACATAGGTCGGTGGACGGAGATATGTCAACAGCGATTGGTGATATCGACTTCGACACTTTGTGTTCTCTAAGCCTTTTGTTATTACTCGATATTGTAGAGAACAGATTTATCAGACAATTCCCTGTGTAAAAGTTTAACGTTTGAGTTAAAGAAGTTATTTTTTTAGAAATTTTGGACTCTTTTAGGAGTAAGAAAGCTCATTTCGCGAGTTTTATAAATATTTTGTATGCATCAGGGTTAAAAACCCAACGAAAACGTTTAAAATTGCTGAAGTTAATCGTCGTGTAAACATGTGAGGGGTAGTCTAAAATGTAGATGGAGTTCTGATATTATTAAGCAACGATTGCTTATCAACGTATATATGCTATATGTATACTATAAATATACTATCTATCGATACACGAATTCGCTGAGTTGTCATAATGGAGATCTTGAAGATTATTTAAAATCAAGGGATTGAAAAAAAGGTTCTCTCAAATGTTATCGGTTGCCTAAGCAATGAGTAGAAAGAACGTTGGTAGTAAATAAAACTTAAACCCCTTCATATCAATGTTGTATTTGACGAGGATTGTTAAGAGTATACGCTGTTGATATCGGCATCGGGACTTTGGGCTCGTTAAGATATATTTGCTTATTATCAGTCAATATAATGGAGTTCTTTCTCGTATATGGTACTGTAACATTCCGTGCGACTGCTACACCAGCTATCTCACGTACTTAGTCGATACCGGAGAATCAGCAGTACCAGAAAGACAGAGCGACAAAGAGAAGACTTGTACGGAGACGAAGACAGGTGGCCGACCCTGGTCCCGAGCAGTCCCGAGCGGTACCGAGTGATGCCGATCCCGAGGGTAGCCTCAGTCACTGTTCGGTGGCGATGCGAGTCGGTCCGGAGCTGTAGAGAGATGCGTTCCGGGCAGCCGCTGGCCCGCGTCCTCTTCGCGGTCGTCCTCTGTGCGATCGCCGTCCTCTCGGTACTCCTCGCCTTCAGGTTCTTCGTAGCGGGTCGTCTCCACTCTCCGATCAAAGGTAAGTCGTCTTAAACGGACCTCGTAACCTAGACTCACATGCATTTTCGTACCGGCTTCAGTGGGTTACAACTCAGAACTTTGACACAATATTATTGTAAAGTTCACCTATTTGAAAAAGTCTTGAACGCAAATGGATTATATCGACTCTTAAAAAAATTAAAATTCTTTTCAATAAAAATTTTTACGTATAATAATTACCATTGAAATTTGTTAATTTTTTATTTATACAGATCACAAACTCTGAAACAGGATTATTTACTCCCCACATTATAATAAGCCTATGCACTCCTTTTTTTAGGACTATCTTGAAATATCGTTGAGAAATAAAGTTCCAAGTATGAATTAATTTTCCTTCAACCACTTAATTCAGTTCCATTTCTCATAGTAGGTTTTCGGCAAACTGCTTATTTAAGTTACTTACGACTAAAATACAACAATTTATTAGGATTAATATAAGACTGTTGTTCATTTTGAGAATTTTAAAGTTAAGAATTAATTTTTTGAAATTATTGAAAAAAGTGTTTTTATAATTTTAAAAATCACTATTTTATTTTATTGAATATTTTATTGATGAACTTTATAAGTAAAAATCATGTTAATCACGTGCAATAAATTTTTATTTTTGGATTTTTCTTCTGATGGTGTATTCAGGGGACATATATTAATATTTTTTAGTTTTAATTTTTTTTTTCTCTTAATAACTGTATTTACAAAAATATTACAACAGATTATTAATACTGATTAATTAACCAATCAAAATTTAAATTTTCGAAGTTTTTTATAACACGAGATGTGTTTAGTGACTGCTGTTTGAAATAGATAATACACTTACTATGCTTTTTTCACAGAGCATAGTACAAATTTATTCATTCACGTGGTGGTGACTGCCGGGATGACATTGAAATTTCTATTTCGTCAAGAACTCGCATTACGTAGCTATACGCGTACAATGAACTCGGAATGTTGAATCGAATTTCATTTAATGAATTTTAAATCATTTAATTCTAATCACCTAAACAGTGTTTTATTAACGCAGGTTATTGTTTGAACAAAAAAAAGTGATAAAATTGAAACAACCAAAAACGAAATTATTGTTTTTGATTTTTAATAATTATTACTGTTTTTTCTTGTCTTTTTAAAATATGGTATAAATAAAAAATAGTGGATTTACTTTTTTGTTTAAAATTAATAAATGCTAAGAATAACTCGTCGTAAATAAAAACTATAATCATATTAACAAAATTTAAAATTCATACATCATAAAACACACATGATAATTTTCTTTGTAGCAGTTTTTCATTGAGTTAATATATTTTCAATTGTTAATATATTTCATACAGATAATATATTTTCCTATATTTAACTTTTGATATTAATGATTAAGAACTACAGTATATGGAAAAAATAATTACTTTTTGTGAATTTTCGAACGAAGAAAATCTACTCAGAAAATGTTTTAAAAAGCTCTTTCCGAGTACAGATTACAATTCGTACACATGGACCCCGTTGTAATAGTCTGAGTGGCATTGAAAATTATATTTAGTCAAACTGGTTACGCTCGTAACGTTGTACAACTCCTTCTGAACAATAAATTTTATTGCTATTCGTCTTAATTAACTATGTAAATGAAAACGACTGTTATAACTAAATCGATTTAAGAGTATTTTCCATTTTCGTTATAAAATCCAGATGAATTTCTTTGCATAACTTCAAACTTCCACATAACATCTTAAATACGTTATTAAAATAATAATAAAGTTAAGATAAGTGTATTAAATAATGATCCTTACGAATGTTTTAAATAAATGAATTCCTTAATTAATTGGTATCATATAATATCCACTTAAACATTTTTAGTTATTTCTATTTTCGAAAAAAAAGTTTGCTTGATTGATATTTTGTTTCATCGATTTTCTGAATTTGTATTACATTTTTTATTATAGAATTAAATTTTTTAATGTGGGTATTTATAAAACTCGTTTTCAATTTTGATTTATTGAGGCTTTTCCAATCTCGGAGTTCAGATGGTTCGCAATGTTCTCATCTGTTATGAATTTTATGTTAATTTACTAGTTAAGCTTTGTTTGTTTTTTGTCTTTGGCTAGTGGTTATATTAAAAGAAAAATAAAGATTCATGATCAGCGCTGTCTGGAAAAGCTGGTTTTCTTGACTGCGTTCACTGAAAATATGAGTAATAAACCCTGTTTTACGACGCAAGTTCTTTCACCAGGACGAGATGTGTGATTAGTTATATCGTTAATTTTAATTTTTTTTTTTAAATTAATTCTAGTTTTAGTAGTCCTGACTTTAGCGTTATTTAATAGCGATCTTGATCTTTTATAAGTTTTTAATTACTTCATCCGTAAAACTCGATTATTAGTCATTACGAAAGAATATATTGTTCAAAAAAAATTTTTTTTTTTATTTTTGAATTCACACTTGACAATTAGTGAATTTGCTGGCTAATAGGTAGTTACTGTGGTGTGATAGAGAGTAATTCTCAGCGGCACTTCTTCCTGTCTTGATTATTGTATATAGTTAAGCAAGGGGGATTCCTCATTCAGCTCCTTTTCAGCCTTCTGGCTTCAGGGATGTTGGTTGTCGCCATGTCTTGTATAAGTGAGTTAGAATGTCGGTGTAAGTTATCGTGAAATCATTTGTAGGGGGTCCCTTTGTGTTCGTTAACGGTTGGCATGTTAAGGTCTGTACGTTAGGTAATGTTAATGGGGGTTACTGATGTACTAAAGTCCCAAAATATTTAAAACAAATTATCATACTTTTGTACCGTAATTCTGACGACTCATATTTGACTTCAGATATGTTATTAATTACTACTTTTAATATTGTTGACATCAAGCAGTCTTTTCGTCTACTGGTGTACGTAGGAAGCATTTACCCTCCTTCCCCTCCTCTCCAAAATGTTTCGAATATTTTAATTTTAGTTTCAACAGGCAGTTATTTAAAAATAAAAGTTATCTCCTTTCTTACCTTTCTCATGTACCATTGTTTTTTTATCTAAAGAATTTATCTAAACTAAAAAAAAAAAATTCTTATACGCCTGTAAGTCATAAATAATTATTAAAACGTGTATTATATAAAATATATACTTTCTTTCAAAATACTACAAATTCAAGAGTCTCAAATCAAAGTTTAAACTTTTTATCAGTAAGTTAATTTAGTAAATGTAAGGCATCTCATATTCTCTAGTTGAAATTATAACTCATATTCTTAAATAAAATCACTAAGCGATTAATATATTAATTGTTGTACACCATTTAATTAGCTATTTAAATTTTCAATGGAGACTTTAAATATGTAATAATTAGAGATTAAACTTCATCGTATGTAAAAGATTTACATTATTGAAAGTTAATTTTTAATCACGTGATTAGACATGACAAATAAATAATATTTATTTGTCATTTCTAATCTAAATCTGGAAGTCGGTGAATATATACACACATATTATGCATGTTTAAATTTATCGATTTTATAGAGAACTAGGACGGAAGTCATACGGTGAGGAGGGAGTTGGAATTTTATTTAATGGTCGGACAACACCGGTTTTCCAGAAAGAAGGGATATGGAGTTTTGCAGAGACAATTTTTAAATATAGTAAAGTAAAGGCATAAGGTCGGGAGACTGGATTTTATTAGTTTTACAGGAATGTTATCAGGTCCATAATAATTGGTGTGGTATTTTAGGATAGTGGAAGTAATTCATCGTACGACACGCGGGAGAAAAAGAAGCTACGTGGGTTAAAGCTAAGGTGTGCAATATCGATCGCAGGTGAAGAATTGGGAGCAAAGTATATGAAATGGTTATCGAAATCATCTGGGGTAATTGAGAGGGAACTGAGGTTACTGGATTCTGGTACGGATAATTTACGAAGTATTTACCTTTGGATTTGGAATCAGAAGCACTGGTGACGGCGGAATGGATGTGGAGGGATTTAGCTCGCCGGACTGTGGATTGGGTTCCACCATGAAGTGGTTTGAAATACGCTTAATCTGCTGGCAGACGAGGGCGACGAAATTTGCGTCTTGCTGTTTCCCTCCTTTTCACAGTGGGGCGGCGTAAGGTTCGGGTTTTAAGGAGAGCATGAATTTCTAGTATGGATTGTAGATTTGAGATGAGAGTGGAAACCATAGCATCAATAGAGGTATACGAGTATATGATATCCCTATGAACCGAGTCCAGATTAGGTTGAAGGGATTCATAGAAAAGGAGAGTTAGATTACGATACGATACCTCTTTGAGAGAAAAGGATTTGTCCGGTATACGATGCGAAATCTGGATAAGATCGTGTGATGAAATAAAGGCAACGGGGTACTGGGGAGAGGAAAGTATTTTCATAGGAGTCAGGTGGAGGTCTTACCAAGAGTCGAAAATTGTGTGTGATGGGTAGGAGAATAAGGAACGGGAAAAAGATTGAGGTAAAACACTATGCCAATAAGAAAGGGTTTATCTCTGGATTCAGAAAGCATATTAGTGTTAAAATCGTCAGCGATTATGACATTGGAATAAGTGGAGACTAGGTGGATAAGGGAGGATTCAAAGAGGTTGTTGAATGGAATAGGAGGAGGTCGGTAAACAATAGTAGTAATAAGGGAGAGAAATTGTTGAAATTTGTTGAAATTTCAACAAACATATATTCTAGGTGAGGAACGTCAAGAGAAGTGGTTCGAAGGAGGATTTTGACCTAGAAAGTGTCATGGATATTTATTCCGATACCACCTTCCTTGCGATCAGATCTATCATGACGAAGGAATGAGTAATTCGTAAGGGAAACTTGGGAGGAAGGAATGAAAGGTTTTAGCCAGGTTTCAAATATAGTTACTATATGATAAAAATCATCAAGGGAATAATGTTGGAATTCATCATAGTGGGCAATAAGAGATTGTGCAATGACGTGACAGGAATTTAGAATATTACTCATGATTGAGGGGTTGGGATGAGGAATTTCAGGAAAAAGGATCGAGGTTGAGGAATAGGATAGAGCAAATTTTTTTACAGTATTCAGTTTTAAGAGAAGATAGAATGTAAATATACAATAACAATTGAAACAAAAATGTGAAAATTAAATTATGAGAAAAAAATAAATATCAATAAAAAAAAAAAAAAAGAAAAGAAAAAAAAGAGAAGTATAGGAAAAGCCTAAAAGTGAAACAAAATAGCATCTCATCGGTGCTACTGTGGTAAAAAATACAGGCAAGAAATAAAAATCAAATATTGTCAATATAAAAGAATGAAATATCTTCAATAAAAAAAAAATATATTCGATATAAAAAAAAAATATATATTCAATATAAAAAATAAAATATCTTTGAAATAAAAAAAATGAAATATATAAAAAAATACCTTCGAAATAAAAAAAAATGAAATATCCCTCAATATAAAAAAAATAAATATAACTCTTTAAAATAACCTCTCGTTTGTACAAAAATGGTAAACAGATGCAAAATCTTCGCAACAAAAAAATGAAATGTTCACAGTGGTGAGGTGTCGATCATACCGGGTTCAGCTGAACACGTCCAGGTCTCTTGGCTTACTAATGACCACCGCCGGATAACCACCAGACTGCTCCACCTTGCCTCCACTGAACCATACGTACTTAATTTTGGCTGTTGCCTTATTTTCGCTGGTTAGCCAGTAAATGTGCTTGTTGGTAGCCGTCATCGCTTTGTTTACGTACGTACAGTGCCACTCCATCCTAGATGACGCGTAAAGAATGTTGGAGAATCTTCTCTGCCTATAAGCTCATCTCTCCTAAGTAAATCTTGCTATAATTAGAACCGGGGTTATATTATGTCTCCAGTGACTATATGAAGACAAGTTATATTTGCATTAAGACATTCAAGAAAAATACCTGCCACTTTTATTACCTTTCGGTTTATTACGTTGTTACTTCATCATGGTCTATTGGGCCAAACATGAAGTTTATTTTCGAAAATACAGATTAATTTCTGTTATAGTACCAAAAATCAATTAAGGTGCATCGTTAGGAGACTATTTTTCATGTTCAGTCACGTAGTTATTTTGTTTCTTTTAATCATTTATTATACGTACGTGTTTGATAAATATAATTTTTGGAAATTTAATACTTCCCACTTGTTTTATCATCCTCGCAAGCTTACTTATCCTAATTCGTGGTCATGAAAATAGTCTTGTATGAAAGAATTTTTCACGGCTGTGTCTAATGTCTACGTCTAAACATTGAAGTATTAGCACGTATGTGATCGGTTAAAAAATAAACTCTTTAACCTTGGGTTTTAGAATATTCTACTGCATTTAAATTTCAGATTATTATTTGACTTTATACGCATATTGTGTATGTATATATATTTACTTCCTTCCATTTTTAGTCTAATTTTTGGCCTTCATTTAAATAGACTGATGGTTAAATTTTACTGAATTGAAAATCTAAATTTTGGATAGTTATTTTTAATACAGAGCTTTTTGAAAATAGTGATTAATTGTTTTTTTTTTCTTTCTTGATGTTTCTGTATTACACTATGGTTTATTATAACGAAGGCTATTTTTATATTAGACACCGAAATTAATATAAAATAACAAACATAGAAGTTTTTATTGATAATTTTTTCTTTATAAAAATGTGTTTAGACGATAAATGAAATTTATATCTTTCTTTTCTTTTTTTAAAGATATATACAGCAAAATTCATTTGATCTTTCTTAGCCCAACAACTCATTAGTATACAATTTTAGAAAATAATTCCGTTTTCTTATGATTTTGAAGTTATAAATTTATACTATTAGAAAGGGATTATTTTGTTATAAATTAATATTTCATAAATATATATTTTATATTTTTATATCAACTGTCAATAATGTTATTTTCTTTATATGTAACACACACTGCCTAATGGCTTTCTGTTTGAAAAAAAGGGCTAATTCCAATTTTACTTAAAAAAAGAAACAGACAGAATTTTTTTTTGTCATTTAGATGCTATATAAGTATTTTTAAAATGTATTAATTTACATGATTTTTTCTTTTATTTGTTTTTTCATGTAGTTTCAAAGCTGTCTTTAATTTTTTTTATTTTATACATACTCCATTCTTTCAGTCAGTGAAGTTATTTATTTTTTGAAATTATTTATGAAGACTAACTCTATGTGAAATGGAAATTGTGCCAAGAGTTGAAATTATAAAAATTATAGACATACTAACGATCGCAGAGATGATTTCTCGAAAATTTTGTTTTATTAACTCGCCTATATGAAATAAAAGGCTAGAGCGAATTAACACATAAGAATTATCCGAGCAGGATAAGCAGTAGTTTGTAGACACACTTAATATATCTGACCGAAATTAGTCCAGAAATCAAAAGGTACCTCATGAATCACTTCCGTGCAACCAAGGACGTCTGCACTCCTTTCCACGTTTACAATTTCGATTTTTATAAATAAATCCAATGGTCTTTATTACCGTTTACAAATACTAGAGTTTTACAAACAATCATCCATTTGGACGGATCAAATGTTGATAAATAGCTGAAATAGTTTTTTCGTAACCGCGTGAAAAAGATCAGATTTCCGAAAAATAACAGTTTTTAACCCGGTCTAGCCTTAGGTATTTCTGCTATTGTTGAATTTGTTGTTGCTGGTCAAGGTAACAATAATAATCTTAACAGGGTTAACTTGATTATTTTGGTTTGTTAATTTGTTCCCTTTGTTTTGTTTTTTTTTTGTTCCCGAAATAACTATTTTGTGTTACTGAGGTTGAGAAATGGTCCATCACACAAAAATCCTAAGTCGCAGTTAGAAAGAATGATAGAAAAATTTATAAAAGATATTGAAACTCATGAATGTTGTTGGATTTAGAACTTTTGTTTCTTTGACAACAACTTTTTTTTTTTTTATACAAGACGATCTGATCAGCATCCAGTTCTGCCATCAGGTTTTTTCCCCAACCCAAGTGAATTGTCAGGTGCCTACTTTATAGATATTTGTTTTTACCAGGAGGGATTCACGACTGATATAAATAAGCTGATCAATTTGCAAAAATTATATTCATTATTTTCTAAACGATAACATCAACAAGTTGTAGCAGCTCTCAACTCAAACTAAATTGTAAAAGCAACAACGTAAACTTCTTCCAGATCTTAAATTTATTTTAATATTAAAAATTAAACTTTATTATTCTTTAAATAAATTATTCACTAACCTTTTCCAGATAAAAAACTAAGACATGGTGGCTATAACATTATTTGATGGAGTCGTTGCTACTGCCTGAACGGAAATCGCTGAAATATCTTATGCTTCTTTGGAGGTTTTCCAAAACTTTAATGGATCGTTACACCGTATTTCTGTTCTTCAAACTGAATTTACAACTTAATAAATTCTGTCGTCGCTGGATACACTTTTCATACGTTCTATTAATGATACTTTCTGTAGTCAGTTAAACAATTTTTGTTTTAAATAAAAAAATTGAATGCGAAGTAAACTGTTAACATCCAGTCCAGCTCTTTCATATCGGAGTCCTGCTGGATTATTTTTGAACATTTCTTATCTACAGATATAGGGTCTGGAAAACCTCCTGGGTATAAACTCTTCAATCGTTGCTGAGAAAACTTTGAGGGTGATCCTGATCGCATCACGTTTTAGTTAAAGGGTTGATACTTTCTTATCACGTACTTTCAGATAATCTGTGCACAACTTGGAAATGCCTTTGGAACCAGTATCTACTTGTCCCTATAATAAGACTTGCATTTCAACGTTCCACACTCAGAAGATAACTAGATTTATAATAATTATTTAGACGATTTCTGTACAAAAATAGGTGGTACAAATAATGGATGTCAAGAATGATCTACATTGCATTAATTGCCTTTCCCTTACGTTTTAGTTTAAGAGCTAGTTAAAATTTAGTGTGCAATCATGGAAATAATTATAGTCTGACGAGTTTTATGTATTCCCATAAAAGTGAAGCCAATTCCACGGGTTTTTATTTTCGTTTCAAGTAGTAAACTTCGAAATTTTACTTTCTCCTTTTTGAAAAACTTTATAAGTAAGGATATGTTAAGAATGAGAGATATATTTGACTAATCCTGACAACTGGCAATAAATATTAAGGACCTTTCGAGCAACCTATTCTTCCTAAACGATGGAGAATATCAAAGAAAATTAGCTGGTTTTGATAGTTCTCCATGACGTTTTCTCGTGGAAAAGTCATACGACGTTGTTAATACAGCAGCTCTTACGTCAGAAATTAAAGAAAAATGCAAAATAGATCAGAGCATGATGCATAACATAGCCATAACACTAGAGGTTTAAAATGAGGTGGATGAAGGACCTCGAAACCGTTGTATGTACTGCTCTTCGTCAGGCGCCACAGATCATATCATTGGTGTTAAAAACAAACAACAAAAAAAGATCGTTATTATAAATAATTATTATTTATTGACTGACTGTTACAATGTGTAGGTTAATTAATTACCCATACAATATTATTATTCATTCATTCATACAAAGGAAAGCTGCAATCTCTGTTTCATAACTTTCCGTCATTCACATCTCATTGATGTGGGTATGGTCCCACGTCCGTCGGTACGGGCTTCGTTTCCTCAATTGAATTTTCGTAGAAATTAAATTATTTTTACAATTTCATGTTGACGTAAGCTTTTTTTTTTAGTTTTTAAAATATCTCTTGCTTCCCTTCATTGGATGTGCTTTATCCTCGAGAAATATGACCGTATAATGACACGTTTTAAGCTTTCTTTCAGCGGAGATAAGGCGTTCGCTGGAAACAGGTTTTGAGTCGGCATATTTCAGTTTGTATATTTACTTCCAACTCTGTTTACAGATTATTCGTTTTAGATTTTAATTCATAAACATGTTTCCTATAGTTCGACATATTTTCAGAATGAATGTGAAATTTATGAAGCCAATGTTAAGAAAAAGTAAATTATTTGGATTCCGTCTGAAAGCAAGGAGATTGAAATAGCCTTTGTGTCACGAGATAGGATTTTTATACATTTTTTGTATTTATCTTATAAAATTGAATTCTACAAAACTTTTAATTGACGAATCTTTACTACACATCTTCAGAGTTGCATACAAGATACAAAGTTTTGTTAAGCTATTGTACTCATATGAAAACAAACAGAATAAAATAAGTAAATACATATACCAGCACGAGTATTTAGCTCTTATTGGTAAATATTTTCTGGTACGATTTCGTATTTCAGTGATGAATTGAATATAATTTTGATAAATAACTTTGTTCGCAATTTTTATATCAGTTTTCAATAGTTGCTCATATTTTTTGATTTTGAAAAATATTTAATTGCGAAATATTTAACAATCTTGAAGAGTTATTTTGTGTCTAGTGATTTATGTATGGCCCTGACTAAGAAAGGTTTTAAAGGCAGTTCGTTAAATCCTAGACAAACCGCCCTAGGCCATAGGAAATGTATTTTTGTAATATATTACAAATTTATGTATTTATTCAAACGCCATCAGTTTCAGAATTATACCTCTATCGAACCGTGTACGATTCTTTTGAAAACAATTCCATGAATCGGGAAAATTTTCACCTCTTTAGGAGTAATAAAAAAAAAATCACAACCCAGAAAATGCCATACAATCCATTATAAGTAACCCATGAATGGAAAATGTAACAGATGTCTTATGAATGATCTGTTCATTCAGAATCATTTATCTTTATTATAAACCATTTATCAATTAGTTATTTCTTGTTTTTTGAAATTCTTTCAACCGTTAAATATCGCGACCAATGAACTTTTTATGGCCTCTATGGCAATTAGCACAGTCATTTGATAGCATTTACTTTTTTTTTTTAGTATTTTATTAGCGCGTGTATCTGCCCTTAGAATATTATTGATATGCTATCAATGACGGTTTCGTGGGGAAAAACACGTTCGCATGGTCTACGATGCCTGAAAATTTTATCCGTTGATCTTGGTGTCACATTCAAACTCTGAAAAAAGCATTTTTTTCTTTCAAAATAGTTTCTATTTATCTATCTAGGGTCAACTAAAAATAGTTACATGTGTAGTTTGATGACTGGTTTGATTGAGGGAATTGAGAAAGAAAGAAAATGCGAAATTTGAAAAATAACCGGAAACAGTATAATATATATATGCTTCAAATTTTTTTTTCAAAATTATTAAAATTAAATTGATGAATTTCGTGAGGTAAATTTTTTTATTCGTCCTGGTCAAAGGACTCAAATTTCGGGAAATTTGATATTTTATTGTTACTTCCTTGTACGAAGTAAAGGAAGTATTGCGAAAATTTTCGGTTTTCAGATTTCAACGGAAATATCCATTTTGACCATCCCTGAATCCATTTTGACTAGTTTCGTCGTGGTGTCTGTACGTACGTTCGTTCGTATTTCGCATAATTCAAAAACGGTTAGCCGTAGAAAGTTGAAATTTTGTATTTAGGATTGTTGTAAAATATAGTTGTGAACCTCCCTTTTTGGTCACTACTTAATCACCGGAAGTTGTACTTTACTTGAAGGTCATAATTGATTTCCATCAAAAATGATATTAAAATATTATGCAAAACTTCTCAAATTTAGTATTTATACTTTATATATTGATTTAAATAACATACGAGATTTTGATCTAAATTGGAAAACTGGAAGCGGTACTTTACTTGAAGGTCATGTTAGACTTTCATCAAAAATTATATTAAAATATAATGTAAAACATCTCAAATTTGGTAAATAGGACATTTATATCAATATGAATGTATTTTCTAGATTTTGGTTTAAATTGGTGAGCCGAAAAGGGTACTTTACTTGAAGGTCATAATAAACTTACATTAAAAATTATATTAAAATTAAATGGAGAAATCATATGATAATCATAACATGATTCGGTAATAAAGGTTACAAACTCGATTTTGTTTATACTCTAATTAAACATTTGTATTACTTATTTTAAGTGTTAATATTGGGTATATAATACTGGTTTTCCTCCCCATTTGTGCGATGAACAAGTCTGCAGCAGGAGAATAAGATATAAGTTAAGTGGGTTCTTCCGCTTAAAATTTAGAAACTGTCGATTTCTAATGCTTTATCTTGTGATATTGACAGTTTTATTGTTGTCACGGAACACGAAGAAATCTCTTGGAAACTAGTTACCTACTGAAAAAAAAAATCGACATTTAATAACGGAATGAGACCTCCAGAAACAAGAGTGTGTGTATGTCAATAGATGGGTGTCGCGACGCCGAGTTTCGTTTATGAGATATTGCAATTTTCGGAAATTAGTAACCAAATTGAGGATCACTTTTTGAGCCAACGATTTATATTTTAATAGGAGTACAAGGAAGTCATGTGTTGTCCACATCAGATATTTTTTTATTGAAATATGATATAATATTCATTCAAATATAAAAAATCCATATGTAAGATATGGATTTATCATTTTACATATATAAATGAACAGCTATAAAAAAATATTAATAATACCATCATAATTTAATTAATAAAGAGTATTTAGCCCATTTGGGTGAACAATTATCAGTCGTGTTAATGCTAACTACAAATTATTATTTAAATTGATGTTTTACTTTCAAAAGAAGTATAAAAAATTGATAAAATAATAATTAAATCAGTTAATTTATTATCCAATGTTAATTTTATTTTGATTTCACCGGTTAATGTTACAATGAATAAAAAAATGCATTTCATTAATTTTAGGTTTAATTTGTTATCGTCAATGAAATATGGATTTTCAGCAAAATGAACAATTGCATTTTAACCATTTTCATTCTTTTTTTCTCCTTAATTATATTTTAATTATTTTATTGTCATTCATAATTAATTTATTTTTAATCTATATTTAACAGGCTCTTAGTTTTTTATATACTCACGCAACGTCATAAAATACAAAGGCATTCTAGAGACGTTACGACACTAGAAAATAACTCGGTATAATCTATAGATTCAGAAACTAATAATTTTCATAGCTATTTCAATAAATTGGCTTGGAAATAATAAATATATCCAATTAGGCGAGTATAAAATTTATCGATCACAAGAAAGCGAAAGCTAAAAATACAATTGTTTACAATTTTTTTTTTTCATTAGGAACCTTCCGGAGGCAACAACCTCACAAGAAATCGACTTTGTGTTAGAAGCCTTGATTTATGTGATGTTTTTTTCGTACAGGTACCAACAATAGATGTCATTAATGGTAAATATAAATACGGGATGAAAAATGGGCGGAGTCAGTATACAAGTAGAAATGTATTGGCCAATCGAGTTGGTGAAATTTATGGTTTCCTGAGTCCTATTTTATTTACTCAGGGCGATAAATACAAATGAATTTTCTTTTAAATACATGTAATGGATAGAATTTGTGAAGTGTGATTTAAATATTTAGATATAGCACACCAATTTGTTATCACTCATTTATTGAATAAAAGAATAGGTATTTATTTACCTTAACACTTTTCACTACATGAACATCTGTAGAAAAAGTAGCGCCATTTTGCACTTAAGAACCAGCTCATTTAAAGCTTTATTCGGTTATTTTCGAATCCATATATTATATTATTATTAAGTTTTTTCAATGTCTGTGGAGTTACTAGTCATATAATAAGAATAAAATTCGAATGCTAAATTGTAACTTAGTCGAATATAAAACTGTAACGTCGCTTGAGAATTTGATTTCCTATAAGAATCCGCCATAAAATATATCGCATTCCAGAGTTATGTGCGCTGGAGAGAGACTTGAGTAAATTATGCGTTTGAATATGAGGTCAAAAGAAACACAGTTGTGCCTCATCAATTTTCATCCCCAAATTCCAAAAATTGAGTATTTTAAAGAGAGTATCTATCGAGTGTTGAACGCCCTGTATATAATCATTTTTATTTATCTTTCATATTTTACTGGATATTATAATAAATTCAACGATTTGAAAATATTAAAATTATTTCACGCTATACGAGGTTGCTCACTGTTCGCTCTATGAAATTATCAATAATTCGTATCAACCCACCTCGTATATGCGCTCGCTGCCCTAAGCGAGTTTACTTTCTATTGATTAACCTGTAAATTATAGTACAAAACCTACTTTAGTTTTAAATAATGGTATTGATGATTATTAAAAATAATATGATTAAATATAAAAAGGTTTTCGGTTCCTGAATTTGTTTATTATTAATTAATATTTTTTTAAATATTTATTTAGTGAGGTAGCTTTACAATGCTTTAACAAGGTTTGTTCAAAGCATTTTATACCAAACATACAAAGTAAATACGGATTTAAAGTATAAAAATTACACTTTCATAATTATAAGTAAAAATTTATTAATAATATTTATTAATTCATTATCTATCACATTTATAAATAATAATTTATTATTATGTTTATTAATCACGAACCTTTACTGTAATTTATGAGTATTAGTTTAGTCCATATTTGATGTTTAATCTGATTTTTTTTTTGTTTTTTT
The DNA here is from genome assembly GCA_948150685.1 of Rhaphigaster nebulosa. Lineage (NCBI taxonomy): Eukaryota > Metazoa > Arthropoda > Insecta > Hemiptera > Pentatomidae > Rhaphigaster > Rhaphigaster nebulosa. The sequence continues at coordinate 37,201,810 of OX411308.1, forward strand.
TATGCAGGTTTCATAATTTATTATCTTGAGAAATGGCACAAGGTGTAACTAACTATAAGGTTCTATTGAATGTTAAAAGCTTAGAAAATTACTTATTAATAATGTAATAAGTATCAAAGAATAAAATATATTTTTAGAGAACTGAGAGGTTTTAAAAACTGATTTTCTTATTGGGTACAATGTGAATGAGATATCTTACTTTATCAATTTTATTAATGATAATTTCTTATTCTTGTCTACGTTTTGAGGTATTATCTCATCATCTAGACAAATATCTAATAATTCCATGCTATTTAACGCACTTAAATACAATATTGTTCTGTTTCTTAAAGTTTTGTTACATCCATATTCTTCGTATTTCATCAATTATGAAAATACTTAAAAACTAAAAAAAATAACAGCTATTTAATTTAAAATAGTTCTGTGACAACGAAAGATAGTTTTTAACATTAATTATATAAATATTTTAATAACCAACAAATACATGAAATTTAACAAACTTAAGAAATACCTAAGATGGCATTATATTTACCAATCTTAAATTACAAGGATTTATAAGATATTTGTCCAGATGTTTCATTAGTAATATCGATAAAGGAATATCTTTCATTCACCTAATATAAAAATTAATTTGATAATATTTATACTAGATTTTATGATTTTCTATTTCTTGTAAAAAATAGAAGTGAGTTTCGAAAAAAATGTACTTATCCTTGATGATGCCTGATTGGGTGAAAATTTGAATTAAAATTAATATATATTTTTGAGACTACGGTGGCCTTATTGTCTTACTATTTTAGTGAGTTTAAAATTAATATTTGTGTCATAAACATTTCTGAATATTAATTTTAGGTTTTTAGTCCATTATAATTATTTTAAATTCCAAATATTTTTCGATAAATTGTTATTATGCTGTTCACTTATACTGTGACCTTTTAAGTATTTTTTGTTTGTTTACGAGTTCTTAAAAAAATATGCAATAACTTCTTTTCATTACATAATTTAAAATAAAAGTCTCTATAAACAGAAAATATGGAGAAAAACCTTTGCGAAACGTAGCATTTATTGAAACATGGAAGGGACCTGATAAATTATTATGCGATTGAATGGGAAGGTGGAAAGAATGATGGGCACTAAACGGGCTGATCAAGGGAATTATTTGCTGAATGGAAATCTCGCCTCCAGGCTCGAATTCAGAAAAAAATATTTAAAATATATTTAGGACAAAACGGCTAATATGTCCGACTCTTACAAATCGTTTATAAATAATCGCTTTGTATTATTAACACTGGATTGATACTTTAAATAAAATAATAAGAATTGCTTCCTTTTTCAGTTTTTAAACAGTAATTATGTGTGTAATAGTTTATTGCGACATTTATCAATTAAACTTTTTTATAGAACAACACTGTTCTGTTACAGGTATAGTGCTATGAAATCAATAAGGTTTTCGAGTTATTTTTGCCAGATAAAAATTTAGTAAGAATTAAATTACTGAAATGTCTAAATGAAATAGTTGGTGAAAATAAATATTTAAATTAACAGTCCTTTTCTTTTTTTCAAAAAAAGAAGCCTAATAATACTATACCGATTACATAAATTAGTTAATTTTCAATTTATGATATTCAATAGATAAATATAAGAGGTGCTGTTACCAATATATATTTGTGCATGTGTTTTTACACGCGTGTGTGAGTGTGTGTGCTTACAGATATATTTGTATTAATATATAATAAAAAAAAAAAAAACTGTGAAAGCTGGATGTATGTATCAAAATAATATTAATGATTTCTACATTTCTTGGCATGGTTATTATTTTATAGATTATTTATAACTGACTCTATAGATTAAATTTTAAATAATTATTAGTGACTTTCAACTGCTGCATTCATAACTTTCAATTCTCTGAAGTCATTCAGAAATTTAGGTGAGAGTGATAACAGGTGTGTAAAAACCAATATTTATCTGATAAATATTATCTTAATAAGTATCAATCGATGCATTTTAATTCTCTTTAGGAAGATTTTCGATAGTTTAAATAATAATTTAAAAAAAAATTTTCTATATTTATCGATGTCTTAAATTATTTTGAATATGCAAGAATGATTTCTGATCTTAAAAATGCAGGTTTTGTTTTTCATTATGACATATTTTGATCATTTATAATGTTTCTTTATGCCATTTTCTTTGATTTCTGAGTGAATTCGAATTTTATCGTTTTTTTTTTTTTCTATGTGTAAGGTTCGATACTTAAGTTGTCAGTTTTAACTTAACTTGTTTAGCTTATGTATTATTCCATTTAATTACTCATTTCAAATTTAAGTATTGCGTTTCCCTCACTCTAACTCTTTTAATTTGATTGTTTTAATGATAACTATAGTTATTATATTGCCTTTTAAAAGGCCATTATATGATTATTTATTTATCATTACCAAAATCAAAACATCTTTTTAAAACATTTTAAATGCGCTCAAGTTATTTTGAACATGGCTTACTTATCATTATCTTAAAATTTCATTTTTTTTTTACTTATGTTCTTAATTAGATATTTTGCTATGTAGATAGTATACCAAATTGATTACCATTTTTGTAGCTGAGTGATTCATTACTCCAAATGTTGAAACATTTTCTTTATAAGGGTACATTTAATACGTAGGACATTCATGATTTCAATCAACCCGGATTCTTTTCTGAAATCATTGACCATGATTTTGTAAAATTATGGAGAATGTTCTTAATTAAAAGGATACATTTATTTTTTATAATTTATCAGAAAACATTTCGATAAATTACAATTTATGTGGTAATGATAATGTTAATTGCCGTTACCCACCTACAATCGCTACCTATGTATTTTCATCCACGGAACCTTGTCAAAATCCAAAGTCAAGGCCACCTTTACCCTAACTAACTCTTTACTAAGTTACTTTACACGCTAATTATTTTTTTAGGGATTCGTTCAAGCCCAAGAACTTTGCACGCATATTTCACGTATCAATTAAGCTTACAGGGTGCATGCCCCATAATTCATCTTTCTTTAGGTCCAATATTCTTTGCAATACTCTTTTTTTTTACCTTAAGACGTTGTTATTCTAAGTAAGGAGCCACGTTTCGTATCCTTAAAGAACACAATGAAGCTAATTCTAAATTTCAGGTTCCTTCAAAATAAGACAGCAAAACGAGTAATTTCACAACTGAAAAATAAAACCGTCCTTAATTTTGCCTTTATTTCCATTTGAATTTCGGCAATTTATATGGTATATATTTCTTATTATTTCATAAGTTGGCTATTGCTTTGTGATTATTGGAATTGGTCTATACTTGAACGGATATTCGATTCCTTGCGTGAATCGTTGTTTTCATATTACCTTCATGGGGACATTTAAGATATAATTTTTATTTTATTTACTACTGTTTTTTCCTTATGAATAATTCATAACGAGTTCGGAGTCCAAACATTTTTTATAAGGAAATCGCGCTTGACACTTTGTTTCAGAGTTTGGACTGCGGATTGCTTAGGACATCGTGTAGTATTGAGGAAGTTCTGAAGTGAAGGTTCTTTGATGAATCATCACTTTCCAATCCCTCGTGCGAACAAGATTATGTCTTCAGCCCATTAACCGCTCTGTCTACAAATTATCTATGTATCCGACTATCGATAATTTCATTTGACGGGTAAGATTCCCGAGGCGTAGGTAGATCGGGCCGCTATTAACAGGGTCAATGGCAAGCACCTTCCCACGACGCCTCGGGAGGGGCATAATAGAAACTTTTATCGTCGTCGGGTGAGGACTCAGCTCCAAGCACGTAGACCGAGACAAAACCGCGTACCTTCATCGTAAAACTAGTCTTACGCTTTGTTTGGTAATATCGTACCGTGAACATACTGCCACGGCTTATCTAATCTACCGCAACTTCGGGGAGGTCGCTTAGCCTTCGTCTACTTTTTGTACAGTTCCTTTGAATATTCTGCTGGCTAATAAAAAGATAATTTAATGGCTGCGCGGGATATAAAAGCTTTGGAAAATAATTTGACATTGATTTCGATTACAATTTTTTAATTACTGTTGGTCATCTAAAAATTGTATCCATCATTCCGAGTTTTAGAATATCAGAAACGTAGGCACCATACTGATGTGATTGATGAATTTATTGATTTAAATCAACATTTAAATCACTTGATATATTACAAGTTATAGTTAATGAAATGTAGTAATATAATAATTATATATCGTTTTTTCAAACTTGAATCGCCAGTATGACCCTAGATGAGCCTTTTGATGTTTTCACAATATATTGCGAGTATCTTAACGAGTATCTCGTACCCTAAATCAACATAGTAGGATGTTTGACCCTATGAAAGTAAAATTTCTAACGTGACGTGAGCATGATCCATGTCTATTTCACTCTACATTGGGTATTTATATCATATTAGAAATAATGTATTATAATTATTAACAGAGCCGAATTTACCACTAGGCTAACTAGTGCCCGGCCTAAATGCCAGATGGCGCATGCTAAAAATATTATTTAATTAACAATGAAAATGTTGATGATGAGTTCAGAAAAGTGTTCATTTAAACTTATCTTATACAATTTATTGATTTAGGTTATAATTAAATTACTTGCTTGAAGAAAACCGTCCCTATATTATGATGACGGGCGTCCAAAATTTAAACCCGGCTCTTGATTATTAATCTGTATGTTTGAGTTATCTCTTTCTTTAAGTTATTCAGAAACGTTCTTGAAAAATCCGAATATTTTTCATTTTAAAATATAAATGGCTGATTCCTCAAGTGGTTTTGTAAAAAATTTTGAACACTAAAGTGATACTTAGAACTCGTCCTTGTCTGTCCTTGTTTATAGTACGTCATAATGTCAATAACCGCTTGTAACATTTAAAAAATGTTTACTTTACTGTTCATCACCTCATACATCACTGTTCTATCACCTCATGTGATAAAGCGGCTGTAGAATCAGTTTTTAATTTTACGTTCAAAACGTATTTTTTATTCTATATCATTAACCCTTTCCTCGTATTTTAGTTTACCTAAATATAATATTAACGATAAATCTCAATAAACTATATGCTTCGATGCCGATACCACCATTATTCGCTCTCTCGTTTGAGTCCCATCAAAAACCGAATTTACAGAGATCAGTTTTTTAGCTTAATCCTCCCATCCATTTTAGACTATATCTCAGACGTTTACACGTCGGTTAAGCGCTGATTATTATGGGGTTCATTCATTATATAGTCTAAACCATTTTCACACTAGTCTTCAGCTTTCCTCCAAATTTGAGTCAAATCAGACGAGCCGATTTTGAAATGTAGGCGTACCAAGGAAAATATGTTTTGCGCATGCGGAGGCAAAAGTAGTTGGTGGAAATTAGTAAAATTTATACAAAACCATTTTTACACCAAATTAAACCATCCAAATATGGGCCAAATCGGACGAGCCGTTGACGTGTTAAGAAAAGTACGTTTCCATACGCGTAAGAGAAAGTACTGGCTGGAGTTTGATAAAATCTAGGTGTCAACCTTCACAATCCCTAAAACTTTCATCATAATCGGTTCAACGGTAGTGGGTATTCTGCCCGTCACATGGATTTGGCTGCAGACAGACACGACACCAAATTTGTTCCTTAATGTCTAAAACGTAAAGCGCGAGTGGAAATTTTCGATTCTTAAGATATGATTTTTTTTTAAATTCTTTCTAGAATTACGCTTTCCTACCTTCGGTAGTAAGGAAGCAAATCGTTATATCCGTCTGTTGTACATTTTTTTTTCTGTGGGTATTGCATTTTATAACAGAAAAAGTTAAAATTACCGAAGGTGCTCCTTATCCTCAGAAGTAAAAAAAAAAAAAGTTTTTTTCTTTTTGCTTTCTTGAAAACTAGTGATTTTCATATTTTTTAGTTCAGCATGTTTTTAGTTTTCTATTCCAAACTTATTGCTTAAGATTATGGAGAGCCAAATATGCATTATTAATTTTAAATGTAAGTACTTAAATTTCTTATTTTTTGCATAGTTAAATATTTTTATTTATTTATTTTAAATACAGTAATGAGATTTCTTCGTCCGTCTTGGACATGCCATTGGTCATGACACAGACTTGGCAAGAGAAGAGAGATGCTGGAAAACAATCTGCCCCAAGATTAAAAGTACGAATAAACTTTTTGACGCGAAAATTGCTCGCACAGAAAAACCGTTAAACAGTGGGCGGAGAGAAGATGAAAGTTATTCAAAATTCTAATTGTGGTTGTGTAACTTGCGTACACGCAAGTCACTTATCATGGCCATAAATGATTATGAGCTGAGAATTTATTCACTCACTTCTGCTTATTGTGTCATATATTTACTTGCGAGTAGAGTATGATGAAAGGTTTGATTCTGGTCCGTCAATTTTTTTTTTCTGTTACTTAGGAATCGTTAAGTTTTGCTATCTTACCATTGTATTTTTACCGAGAATTTCGCTGTCAGAATATTAAATACCTAATTTAATTCTAGTTCATTATACTTATACAGTTATAGTTAAGATAAAAGAAAAATATAATATGCCAGGGCTTGTTATGATGGTTATGAATCAGTTTTCTTGAAACTAGACAGGATATTTAGATTATAAAATAAGTTTAGTAATTCTTGACAATTACCAGATAAAACAATTTTTCTTAAGCTGCTGTATAGACAACAATTTTATTTCAAAAATTTAAACTACCTAGTTGGAATTAGCACTTATTATCAATTATCTAATAAACGAAAAAAATGTCGAAAGAATATGCCGAAATTTTTTCAAAGGCATTAATGTAATTAAAATAATTATTTTTCAATAATAAAATAAATAATATTGAATTAATTCATTTCCGGTTGGGTTACAATTGAAATGGAAAAAGTTACATTTGAATGGAAAAGGTTACAATTGAATTGGAAAAGGGGACAATTGATTTGGAGAAGGTTACAATTTATTCCTAACCTTTTGTAAATCTATGACATTCCTTCAGTGGCATTTTATTTGTATCTGATGAACAAACTCAATACTTAGGATTTCATCTGGACAAGCGTCCAACAAAGAATCCTCATACAAGACTGAAAAGACTTGAATTTACTCGTTTTATACACAACGTGTTTTATAAACACTCTTAACATTCTGACTAGCGAAAAGCTTAGTCACAGGGTTTTAATCAGAGCTGTTTCGAAATGCGAAGGACTTCTGCGAAGGACAGAAGGACTCTTCTGGAGCCATATAATCCTTTGGATTCACTAACTATTATCCAAAATCCTGCACAATTTTGACATAAAAAAGTATCCATTACTTACTTGATATCCTATTTAAATCATGTTTATCCCAGACGGAAACTAATTTCATTTTTAAAATATCCGTTAAACCCTCTTGTTCATAAAATTCTTTCCTAGTCAATTGCCCTTGATCCTCTGAGAGGTCTGAATAGAAGATCGTCCTGGAACTTTCTAACATAGTACGGCCTCTAGAGCGCTCCAATGGGTAGTTTCTCCACTAGTCTATATACTTATCTGTGTATATAAATGTGTATTGAATTTTGTAAACAACAAAATTGTCTTTATTCAACAATAAACAAATTAAACTTGTATTTAAATTGAAGTCTTATTTGCTCAACCGATTTGGGGATATGTGTGTATGGGCACAGTTAAACCCAAATTATCCGGTTCCCAACAGATTATGATTAAATCGTTATTAGAATATTCCAAATTTACCAATCCAGGCTTCATTCCGACAGAAAACCCCAAAATCACATTCATGCAGATTAGTGATGGTACATTAGGATGTAGGCATCAACAGCCTGATATGTATTTGAGATACATATCTAGCCTTCGCTAAGGGTGGCATAACACGTTTGGTTTTCTCGTTTATGCGTTTAATGCTAATATAATATATGTTTAATAAATGTATGTTTAGTACTAATATAAGAATGCAGATACCAAATTTTAAGGTCATAATGGGATCATGTAAAAGAAAAAAGTTTTGTGGAAGATCATTCATCAAATAGTGGCAGAGGAATAATGTCGCGTATAGTAAATAACGTAAAAACCCAGTTTTGATAATGACTTTTAGCAAAGTAAATTTATTTTTAAAAATACAATTTACCTCTATTTTAGTTCGAAAAAAAAACATGGCATAAAAATACATTATAAGTTTTATTTTTTTAAATACACAGAATCCCCAGAACAGAACACTCAAAAACCCCATCTTGAAATATTCCATATACATTTTAATAACATGTATATGTAACATATATTTCTTTCAAAAATTTCAATTTCAAGTTTTTGAAAAAAATAACATTTTGAAATTTTTAAACATTTTAAGATCGTTTTTTTAAAGCCAAAATACATATCAAATTAAAGTTCATGTAATTGTTAAAAGAATGACACTATTTTGAGCATTCTAGGGAAAATAGTTTTGTAGTTTTAAGCCTTTCAATGATTCAATACATGCCAAAATGCAGTCCGTTTTTGATTATTTTAAAATTTATAACTCAAAAAATAAAAATGGGAAAATACGTGTCAAGTTTCACTCATTTTGAAAAAACTCGAGTCTAAAATTATTTTTTTATTGGTTGATTTGGTGTGGAATGAACCAGACCTTAAACGCGTAAGTAATAGTATGAATAATATATAATAGTATGAATTATCATAATAAACATTATAAGTAATTACGGTGTTTGTGACCTGACAGCCATCAGATGGATTGTTTGATTGCTTTTTTTATTACGCTTCCTGGCGTTTCTCGAAAATTCAGTCAACAGAATTTGAGCTCAGAATACGTTTTTGGAAATAGTTGATTATTCTCTTCTATTAATATTTGTAACTGTGTTATGACCATCGTATATTATGCTTCATCTTTTTTATTTTATGACAATTCGGTTGTTTTGCGTTCCTGGTTGTGGGTTGTTGATACGTACTTCCACTTTATAATGGCTTTTAAAAAACCATAAGTATTATGTCACTTTGAGAAAACCTCAAAATTTCTTGGAATGCCTATTCTGACATGCAACTACAATTAAATCCTCATTCATGCCCCGGTACTTATTCATAATAAATAGTGTAAATACAAATATTTTGTTTTTTCACTACAAAAATAAAGATATCATTATGCTTTATAACATTATCGATGGCTACTGACTACTTTTTAGATAAAATACGAAGCTCAAGATCAATTCAAGATTTGTAAACAGTATGTCAAAACGTTCCCTAAAAGATTTAAACTACCGGTTAGAAAACGTATCATTTTAAAATGACTCCTGTCCCTATGTTTATTAAACAGAGATGTTATCTATGTTAAAATACTTTTATTGATTATAATGGCCTTGGATACTGGTTGGGTGCCCGGAGGTCTGTCGTTGGCGGAACTGGCTGGAGGAACGTCACTGCTCCTTCTATAACTGGACCGGCTTCATTATGTAAATCTAATAGCATAGGCGATCCGTTGAATTCCTCAGCTTCCTGATCCTCTTAAGTCTTTTGTCCATGGTTGCTCTGATAGCAGTTGTCAAGATCAGCGCTTTTTTGGAAGGTCCCATTCCATAACTTCACTGGTGTTGAGTCAATTTAATTCACTTTATGGGTGAGAAACATGGCTTTAGTCTGCCAGTTGTGACGACCGGTAGGAGACGCTCAGATTAAACTAGGTAATTTATGGCTTTAGGGAAAAAAAAAAATAACTGGCTGAAGCTCCCCCTTTAAGCATTCATGTAATGAAACCAGAGAAGCCTATTATGTGACAGCTGTAACTTTGTTTGGGAGTAAAATGCTTGAATTATTGAATAGTATCGACGTCTTCTATTGGGAGTCTAACGATTAATCCTTTGAGCCTGAAATTTATTGTCAAATAATAATAACAAAAAAAAAATGAAGTAACATGATCTACAGTAAACTTGAAGGTTTGATGCTGTTGTAACTGAAGAATATCCAATCATTACTCTTATCTACCTAGTCGCATCCACCTCATATGTATACAAACGGGTTTACGCTTCATTATAAGCGTAGCTAACCAAATGTTCTGGGGGCTCGGTAAGTGACTATGGTGGGCACTTCTCAGGAAACCTATCTACGCTATAATATCAGATACCGTCCAAGTGTAAAAGTTTAAAAAACTACTACAAAACTAAAAAACTATTTTAATCAAAGTTTAATACTAATAATTATTATTATTTTATGGCATCCGTCTGGAAAAATAATCCCAAGTATTCGTTTGTTGGTTTTGTACTTCTTATTATTTCTTTATCAAATATTTTCTGGGGGAGTGGGCAGGCAGAAACCTGAGGGGGTAGGCTCTATCGGAGATTTCTTTCTAAGCCGATGATCTTCATATCTACATTTTGGTCCAGTAACTTCCTTTTTCGTTTAATTAACTTTTTTTGGGGGGGAGAGGAAAAGGAGAGTGGAAAGCAATTCTCTTCTTCCTAAGAAGAACCGTTTTAAGCAACCGTTTCCTTCATTATATTAGTCTGAATTCGAAGATGAACAAGTAAATGAAAGGTTTATTGCGAAGTAATACATAAGCCTAAACGAGATGCTAATAATTTTTATTTCGCCTAAAAATCATCTATTGCATCTACATTATACTCTACAAGTCTCTGAATTAACTCTACCCACAGTTCGAACCTATCGAATGTCCAGATAAGCTTTGTCATAGTGATTTAAATCACTTATTAAATAAATTATTAAAAAATACTCGAACATCAGACCAGTCTAATGATAAGACTTTTTTTGCACCATTGGGTCATTCCACCCCAAATCGACCAATAAAAAATGATTGTAGACTCAAAGTTTTTCAAAATTAATGAAACTTGGAATTCATGTTTTATGTATAAATATAGTAAACAAAATTCAAAGTTTTAGATAATTCTCATTTTTCTTCAACCGACAATTTTTTTGTTTGAATAATTGAAAATCTTTAAACTCCAAAAATATTTGCCCTAGAAAGCTCAAAAAAGTGTTCAGTTTTAAAAGTTTTAGAATTAAAACTGTTTTAGCTTCAAAAGTTTTCAGAATTGTATGAAGTTTAATTTGATTTTATTAAACTAATCTTAAATTGTTGAAAATTTTCCAAAAAGCTATTTTTTTAAAAACACAAAAACGAAATGTATAATTTTTAAAAGAAGATACCTTGTACATACATGTTATAAGAATTTCATGATTGGGTTTTGATGGGTTCTATTATATTAAAATAAGGCCTTATATTATTATAAGTTTTTTCCAAACTGAAATGGAGATACACTGTATGTGTCATGTTTTTGACAATAGAATTTACTCTTCTAAAAGCCATCATACGCAGTTTTATGTTATTCAACATACCTGACATTATTCGCGAGCCATTAATAAGTGAATGAGCTTCCACAAAATTTTTTTTTGGCATTATCCTGTTGAGATACCATCATAAAATTTGATATGTTCATTCTTATATTACCATTAAACATATATTTTTTTTTTAATTTATAGCACAAAAACTAAAAATGGGAAAAATCTGAAATTTCGCATTTCGTATCTTAAATGATAGTACTGCGTATGTACAAAAAATCACTGATTTCTGGGACATCAAGTCGCAGACCATTGGTTGATTTGACATGGAATGAAACCATTCTCCATTCCTGGCCTCTAGTTCTTAATAAAAAGTAATAAATGTGACTGTCATGTTTTTTAAAGCACTTAGAGATAAAGTTAGGCGTTGTAAAAAAGCTTGAGGAGCAAAAAACTTTACACGATCGTTTACTGGGCAAAAAGTTAAGCGTAATGCCTTCTGTAGCTGAGATCTGCCATACGTCTTTTATCGAATGAAGTCTTTTGAAAACCTTTGGAAGACCAAGGTCAATGATTCTTCACTTACTACTGTTTGAAATTATTTTTCATATTTATTATTATTATTTTGTTGCTTTGGATCCATAAAACAGCTTTTATTCATATCAAGTTTATAATTTTTATTTTATTTATTTTTTACTTAATAATTATGATTATGTAGTTAGAGTTATTAAACGCAATGACAATAATTTCGATGACCTTACTCCATCCGATTAACTCGTTGAACTCTGCGAGTCGATAGGCGGATATCAGTTAGAAATGAATTACTCATGCCTTGATTGCCTCAAAAGGTCTTGAGGAAGAGAAGGTGTGCTCTTGAAGATTCGAGATTTCACATACCCGACTATTCCTCTCTCTTCTTTGACTGTACTGATCATGAAAAGAATGTTTAAGTTAAAATTACTGTTTGTATATCAATTAGGGTAATTTATAATAGCAATTTCCTTTTGAGAGTAGCGATTATAAATCATATTATAATATAATAATATGATAATTCAGAAGTTTCCATGCCGACATAACCTACTATCGTTGCCTAATTATCTCCCCCCTTACCCAAATTTTCAAGGTCGAACAGTTAATTATAAATAGATAATTAGCATGATAAAGAATTTACTTTAACTACAATTATTTTATGTATAATTTTTGCTATCCATATTACATATTACATTATACATGCCTATTGCAGGTATTGCTAAATTTAATTTTACACATTCATTTCTCTATTTTTGAGTGGATTATTTTTTTATTGCTGGCGAATTCTCAATGATGAACGAAATGATTTTGATAAGATTTAGCCTTGTTCCGTCTAGTAAAGAACTGCCATAAATTAAATGTTCATATCTGTGGGTGTACTGTTGTCAGAAGTACATTTATTATTGTCAATCACTCAAAATCTTTGTAAGTTATGTTCGGTCCGTCCTTATTTAATCATAGATTAAGTGTGTCCGATAAATCTAGAAAATATGAAGCTAAGATATAATTTAATCATGAATTTATTAACTTTAATATTATAATACATTTTTTAAATGTATCTGTTATGATACATTTGTTTAATATATTTATTACCTAACATCTATTTAATTTTTTTATTATAATACGTTGGTTTAGTTGATTTATAACAATAAATAAATAAAATTATATTAACACGTTTAATTAATGACATTAAAAAAATATTTAAATATGGTTGGAAAATTCCTTTCCCGATTTCGAAACATCAGGACTCTACTTCATAATAAAGTACATAAGTGCAAGTACAAGCGGGAAAAGTACTTTAATTAAGCTTACAGGTTACCTATCGTCATTAGATATTTATAATAGTATTAATTTTTTTTTAAAATTTACAATCTTGAATGTTATCGTGTTTTAATATTTCACGGTGTATGTAAGTCATAGGACCACTTGTACTTAACTTTTAGGCACCCAATGTTTCATAATAAAGTACCGTACTACAAAAGAATCAAGTATGAAGAACAACAATAAAACAAAAGAAAAATAAACATCATAACAAAAAAAAAAAGTCCAAACAAAATATTGAATCTTGAACTAAACTTGAAAATATTGACAAGTAAACTAAATAATGCTAAGTAAATAATATACAAAATACAATAAGTTTACAATTAAACTACAAAATGCAATTAAATAATATACAGAAGGAATAATGTTACCATTGAACTTTTTTATGTTGAATTTTTTTTTTTTTTTAGTTATAGTTTTAGTATTTGTTTAGAAACACTAACAAAATTGAACTAAGTAATAAAAATAAATAGTATACAAAATTATATTACATAAATACAATATATTGTTTTATATTAAAACATTCAAAACTATACAACTAAAATAAAAAAAAGATACTAAAATAAAGGTATAACTAAAAAAAAAAATGAAAATAAAATATAACTAAAAATTTGACTGAAATAAAAAATATATAAAACATAAATTTATTTATGTATACAATTATAATATATCAAAACTAAAATATATAATCTGCCATTGAATAATACTGGCAGTTAGATAAATAATAAACCAAAAGGTAATTAAATTAAATGCAAAAAGAATTATTAATGAATTAAGAAATATAGTATAGCATCAGATCCGCTCATAAGTAGTGAGTTGTATATGTTTATGTATATACAACTTAGATTTAAATTTAACAAATATTTGTATATATATAAAACATATAACCAATAAATAAATACTGTTCTATATTAATTACGTAGGTGGGAGGATTATATTAAGGGTGATCTAATGAATTTAGGTTTGGACGGTAGACGGTAGATCGAGGTTTGTAGGCAGCGATTAATGGTATCGGCATCGAACCTACTGGTTCGCTAAGGCTTTTAATATTATTATTATTTTATATTAATGTTTTCTCAATAAAGATAAACGAGTTACCACGCATGTGGGTGTTGGATTATTCCTAAAGAGTCGAGAATTATTTTTTGAGCCAATACTTCTACGTATCCATAAAAAGGAATGGAAATTTTCGTTTTAAAACTGCTAAAACTTCATAAAATATTTTTTCTTCAACGTCTATTTGATATATTTGATTTTATATGACATAAATAAGTATTTTAAAAATAGATCGCCAAAATATTCTAATGTTATAGATAAAAAAATGTCAGCACCAAAATTAATAGAAGAAATCAATTGCGTGGAAATACCTGACCTAATCCATATAGTGACAGTTGGCTGATTAGGATTCTGGAAGAGGCGCGGCTAGGATGTCGGGCAGGGCAACGCTCTTCCTCGGAGGAAGTTGTACCATCCCAGGGTTAGCCTAGCCTCCTGTCTAGGTCACTTTCTTTGGCCATCCCTTCTCCAGTCTATCCTCATTCCCACTGGAGAACGTTCTCACACCACTGAAAAAAACGAAAGGAGTTTCGGAAGAAAAAAACCTAGTGTCAATGGACTGCCAACCTTCCGGGCCCGTTTATGAGTTCATGAATTCGACAGCTGTAAGAGGCTATTGGAGTTGCGTCAACATTAGCGCCATATTTAGCGCTCTCTTGGTTCATTTATTGATGCGAGCCAAGTCAATTTTTCATTGTTTAGCCTGTCCACTTGCCCAAGATTCGTTCCTAACAAAATCATTAGTGAAGCAGAATTATGCTGATGAAGTGTGGTCTACACAAACCATTAAGGATGGTTGAAAACATTCCCATTAGACTGTTTTTCAGTCGTTCATTTCAACATGAGGTCAACTGAATTTTATTTTTACTGTTTTTTAAGGGAATACATTACTTCCTTGATCAAACACGTATAAAAGAAACCTTATGGGTATGTTCCGTGATTACTTGATGTCTAGTGTTCTGAAAACCATACTTTAAATAATAAATCATATATTTTACTGTTTATAATGTTGATATACTAAGTTTTGATTTTCTATCAAAACTCATAGAAATCTCATATATATATCTTATTTAATCATAATTTCATATTATTAATCATTACTTTTATGATTAGTTTAATAAAATCACGATTACATAGGATTATTCCGATTTAATCATCATTTTTCTCATATAAATAAAACATTGTGATTTCGAAAATAATTTCTATTTCACTGCTTTAATCCTAACGACGGAAAAAAATAACGTTATATGGAGCTTTTCTTAATTTCTGTTGTCATTAAAAAAAAAAAAATTATCTGTGGATAGAGTAATATTTGTATGTGAACTTATGTGGCTAATTAGGCCACATAAAACTGAAAGGAATGCACGAAATTCGTCTACTTTAATGGAAGAAATTTTGTTATATTTAATAATTTAAGGATAACAGAATTAGTTTAGAGAACGATTTTTTAATATTATTATTATATTATTATTATTAATATTATTATTATTTTTAATATTTTTATGTACTGTTTCGTCGTCCCTATAGTAAACTTACGAGTGTGAAAATCACTTGTTTTCAGGAGAGCAAAAAAAAAAATGTTAAATTCTTCTGTATACAAAGGCCGATTTTGATTATTTTAAATTTTTTTGTTGGTGTTGTATTTATTTTTATCTCATTCGTAACACGCATATTCGTTACTTAAAAATGGAAGCTTCAGACTTTAATACGTTTAACGTGAAAATCCAACTGCGATTTCGTTACTTTCTATCAATTATTACCAAACCAAAAGCAATCGTAAAATAACAAAAACAAAAAATCGAATTTTTAACATTCTTATGCTTAACATGGGGTCGGCGATTTACTCCTATATTTCTCAACGAATATCTTGATCGGTCAATTTAATCAATATATGTCTTGAAAAATATTTCTAGTTCATCTGAAAAGTATAGCCATCAGCATTAAAATTAACAACTGAAAAAAATACTAACATTCTTATTTTGAAGTGCCTAACACAGTTAAAGTGCCTGCATAAGTTATTTTATAAATGGATTTGTAAACCAGCGCTAAGATCGAGAGCTGAAATGGCAACTTCAGCTATTATTAATTTGTAGAAAAAAAAAAGACTTGTAAGAAAAGGTTACTCAGTCCAAAAATAAACGACCCTCTATTTATTTTAGGCTTTGTTTTACGTTCGATGATTTTCTAAGCGATAGGCGTTTTTGGAAATGTTGATACTGTTCTATTTCGGTTTTTTAGCCAGCTGAATCATGAGAGAAGACATCTGGCATTGTTTGTATATAAGGCTGAGGATTCTTTTCTAGAATGACTTTGAACTTGAAATATGAGTTGTTATCGGGGAGCGAAGTCTTTACGTCTGTTGTTACCACGGAGTATACAGTACCGCCGGCAGCGAACCTGCGGGTGGCATCTTGGCTCTCATCCCAAAAGTCTTTAATTGATTTCTGATGGTAATCTTTAACATTCGAAGCTAATTATACCTAAAGGTACAGTAACTTGGACCCAGTATGGGATTACTTGGACCCACAAAAAAAAGGAAAGAAAAGGTTTTTAATTAAACCTAGGTTCCTTTGTATGAAAATAGAGGCATATGTAATTCACAATCTCTTAAACAGGTATATCACAAGCACTAGGTCCATGGAACATTAATTTGTCGGTTTGGGTCGAAGTAATCCCGTAGGGTCCAAGTAGACCTAAGTAACGAAAATTGATTTCAGTTTTTGTTATTTTGTATTATCAAAAATGAAATATAACCCGAGACAATAATTTTTAACCATTTTAATGTCTTTATATTATAAATATATATAAATATCATTGATGTGTTGACACAATGTTCAATACATCAATAATATTTCTAATATACATAGATGAAGTAAAGTGTCTTGAGCTAAATTTATTAACCTTTAAAGATCTTTATGAAAGTTAAACATCTGCTCAGTACCGCTAATTTTTTTTCTGCGTATGCATTTTTCTCATTTAAAATTATATTAACTAACATATAAAAAGTTAAAATATTACAAAAAAAAAAAAAAAAGAAAAACAGAATTTATCATTTCTTTTTATTAGGTACCGTACTGTACAGTGCAGAAACGTGGACCATAAAACATCTAGAGGTCAAAAATTGCTGGCACTGGAGATAGACTTCCTGAGAAGAAGTTGCGGCATTTCAAGACTCCAGCTTTAGAGTTTCAGATAAAAGATTTTCTTATATATTTTATTATATTCAAGGCAAAAGAGGGGGGCGACCAAGAAATATATGACTGGCTAATACCAACCAAGGAATGGCAGGTAGAGGTCTACGGGAAGAGGATTGTTTGGACAGCAAAAAATGGCAAGCGACATTTCTGGGTATCGGGATACAATAATGATTGTACTAAACCGAATAAATAAAATAAAAATAAAAAACTATATATGTATTGCCTTAAATGTATGCTTTATTTATAAATAGTAGTAAATTTTACTCCGAAAAGTTTTAGTTATTTTTTTCCGGGGTTATAACTGTGTGATTCCCTTTACACAGTTTTATTAAATTTAGCAATGAAAAGCGTTATTATAAAGGTAACTCTTTATTATTAAAATTATGATGTATATCGTAACGAAAAATATTTAACTCGTCCCGATGGAATATCTATGCATTGGTTATGCCCGCGATCTGGTATAAGTTAAGTTGGAGAAGTTATTAAATTTATGGATTGTGGTAACGAATTTTGTTGTAAAATCAATACTGGAAAAAATGTTTGGTACTATCTAATATTATAATGATTTTAATGTTATATAAGGAATAATATGTTTGAATATGTAAAAAGGTATCTGGGGTATACAATACCTAGGGTCTAAAGAAAATATATTTAAGAGGAAATATAGGCGGAGAATGCTGGTTACAAAATTATTTAGTTCCTTTGTACAGTCCAAAAACGGGAAAGTAAGAATTTACAAGAGAGTTGTTTTTAGAACGGTTCGTTACAACATACTCGTATGTAAAAAACTGAGGTTTAAGGATGAAAAATTGCTAATGGTGTTATCCTCGCCCAAACTGAAGAATTTAGAATGTTACAGAACATGCTATGGAAAGCTTTTGTTAAATCTGATGTTTTAGAATAAGTTTTAAAATTTTACATTTTGACCAATACAGCTAAAATAATCTTGGATATGCTTATCTAGTATATGTTTATTAGACGCATAGCAACAATGGTGGGCAAAACGTAATCTCAATTACAATTACTATTTCTTACCAATTCTGTAATTTTATTCACGCAACTCCAAATTACAATAATTTGTGAAAAATTGTAATTGTAATTTGAATTACATTTTGCCCAATCCTGCATAGCAACTGTACTTATCAAACTACCGACATAGTTTTACTTATTAATAATTATTAAAAAGTTTTATGATTTTTGAAGGAATTTATGAAGCTTAATCACCTGTACTTTCCTTACTATCAATTTACTTTGGAAAAAGATTCCATCATTTGATATTCTTTTCGCGGTTACTCCAGATAAGTTCAACTGACCCAAGTTTAAAACCACTTAGTCTTTACAGCTTTATGAAAATACTTTCCAGAGTACATTATAGATGAACTTTTCTAGTAGAGTGTTTTTGCCCGGTGTTATCCTATAATTATCGGTAATTAAAGTTGCTTAATTGTGCTTATTTTAATATATGGCATTTTAAAATTGTACGGTTTTCAACTTGCTAAGTGACTTGTACTTTCATGCCGAACGTTTGGATGTATTTTATTGTATGAACTTGTCTTTTCGCTTTTATTCCGTCCTCAACCTACTCTCTCTCTCTCTCGGGTATCCTTTTGCCGAAGATATATGGCGAACATGTCGGAATATATAGGATGCCCTATAGTTTCTCTTTAATGGAATCTTTACATTTTAGTGCTCTAGGTAAGGGGTGAAATCGTTCGAATCGAGGTATCAAGTAATTGTGGGTTGTAGCATTGCGCATGAAAGGAGAACAGATGTACTAGGTCAATTCAAGTAAAATTTGCCTGTATAAGTAATTAGATCTTCGTTTATTCACGCTCTGTGCATTTACTTTTAGATTACGTATAAAAGTAAAGTTATTATTTTCTGTAATGAGAAAATAAAAAATACAGTAAGATTTTCTATATAAGTATCAATATTGTAAAGAGTTGTAAAATTATTTTGAAATTGTTGTGCTTATAAATCTTCTAATATTTCGGTATTACGACATTAAGAACTTCCTGCAAACGATCAAGTTAATAAGTTAATTAATTGATTTAGTTAGTTTTATATATATATATATATATATATATATATATATATATATATATATATATATATATATATATATATATGTATATATATATATATATATACACTTTTTTTTATTTATTTTTTTAAAAGTTTTATTTATTTATATTTTCCAGATTCGTGTTACTCCTAATATAATTTTATATTTTGGATCGCTTGCTATATTATTTGTGATAACTTTTCTATACCCGAAAGTTGGATGTCGATATCTCTAAATAGCATTTCCTTCATACCTTTCTCCACCAAACTTCATCGGATTACCTTCACCTACGGTTCGGCCTATCTCCGTAAGGTTTATTTGTCGGTCTAAACTTTATAATGTATAAAACCAGCAATGCTATATGACCTTATAATATCATATTGACATTATGCTTACAAAACCTCGTAACTGCTTCTGTCATAATTTTTCTGTCGACAAAAAAAAAAAACAACCTTTCTGAAGCCTTCTAAACTTACAGTTTATTACCATTGGCCATGGACAAGTGATAAAACTAATAATGGAAAAATGACGGTCTCCGTTCGTTCCAGAACTTGTAGAGATACAAAACCTTTATTTTAATAAAAATGAGACTTAGAGTTTTTGCAGGGATAGTTCGATTTGTTTTGTTCCCTATTTTAACTAAATTTATTAGAACCTTGCTTAAAACCATTATTCTAAAGT
This sequence comes from Rhaphigaster nebulosa, assembly GCA_948150685.1. Taxonomy (NCBI): domain Eukaryota; kingdom Metazoa; phylum Arthropoda; class Insecta; order Hemiptera; family Pentatomidae; genus Rhaphigaster; species Rhaphigaster nebulosa. The sequence goes on from OX411308.1 coordinate 37,221,935, forward strand.
CTTATCCACCTAGCTCCACTCGTTTCTATTATTCGCCTCGATGGTTGACATGACAATTGCCTGAAGATCTTTTATAAATATGTAAGACATTGGAGTTATGACAATGGCTAAACAACTCAGCGTCTGCGCCTAAAGCGGTCTCTAATTGTTTTCATACAAGTGACGCGGTTGAGAGATAAGCACTGGAATCTCCTGGAGAAAAATAAACGAAATAATACGTTTTTTTTATGAAATAATGAAGAATTTTAAATCATTCATCGGAAAAAAAAGATTACGATATTAACTCAACTAGTTTTTCACTATCTCTAAAAATATAATAAACAAAATGGTTTTCGCTTCATAACAGGTTCTAAAAATAATTTATGGAAAAAGAAACAAAAGTAAAAATATCAATAACTGTCTTCCTAATTACGGAAAGACCTGCATTAAATAATGTAATTATTCAAATGAAATACAGTCTTATCTTAGTCGACAACTAGGAAAAGGATTATAATTAATGCTGTAAATGGTTATTTATAGGGCCAAATTTAGGTGTGTTAACTTATAAATTTACTGCCACCTTGAATGGATATTATTATAATAGCGCAATTTGGCCGTTCTGCAAAGGACAATTGCTGCTTTGATCCTGAGGCGGGTGAGGGGAGGGGGACAGGGTGAGGGAGAAGCTGTTCTATGGCTGAAGGGCATTCCTATCTTGATTAGCCTCTTGTTTCAAAATCGTTTATTATCTCACAATCTATTAAACCTTTAATAGGTAGATTTTGTATAGTTTATCCAGTGAAAGTGGGTTTTGTTTGCCTTATAGCTTAATATCTAGCTAGACAATTGAAAATTAGGTATAGGGAGATACTTAAATACTTAACTTCAATTAGGAAATATGAATACCTAAATCATAAAATTTCATAGAAAATATTAACTTACATATATATATATATATATATATATATATATATATATATATATATATATATATATATATATATATATATATATGTAAACTTATGGTATTAACATGGCTTGGAAATGGATATCACGTTTTATTAAATGAAATAGTAGATTTTTGTGGATAGTGTGGGTGTAACGCGAGAACGGCCTAAAAACGTTTTATTGGAAATTATTCCAATGATAAGATTCCAGTTTTATGCTAATTTTTACATGTTTACTTTACTAATTGACTTTCCTATTAATAAAAATAGTATATTTCCTGAATCGATTTATTTTCTGCCTGTATGCTTAATTTTATAATTAGTTATATAAATCGACAATTTTCTTTAAAATTAAATGCTTTTTATTCATAATGTTGTGCAGGTCGTATTGAAATTGGATAAAACAATTTAACAAAAGAGCAGCAAGTGCTTAAAATAAAAAAAATAAAAATTATCTTCTGCTACGATTAACATTACAGATGATACGATTGATAAAAGTATCACTAAAAATTTTCGAGATCAAGCCGTAATACTATTTCAACTGAAACTGAAAGTTGAATTAATTAATATTAATAAATAAATAAATAAATATTATTAATCAAGTTATTAAATGTTTTAAATCATAGAGGTTTTGTGTAAAGATTCCTAATTTTAAAATTTGTTTGTTGAAGAAGTAATAAAAGTAAGAATGCTAGTTAGTAAATTTTTTTTTCCAGTTTTGTTATTTTATTAATTAATTAAAACTCTTTAAACTTATATATTTCTGCCAAGAGATGTGCTACAGATTAAATAATGAAGGGGAAAAAAAGAAGATTTTTGGATGATATTGATGCATAAGAAAATAATCTTATGTTTGCTTTGAGGCAACTGAATTCTTCTTTTGTTAGTGGAAAATAAAGGGAAAATATTAGATTGAAAGGATTCATCGCTGGTTTTAACAAGTGGTTGAGGAATTTTGTACCCAACACAAACCAAGGTTTTTTATTTTTATTTCTTTGTATTGGCATCGATATAATTTTTTTTGTGAGCACTATCGGCGCTTTTGATAATTCGATACAACAGTAAGGGCCGTTCATAAAGTTTAGAAAAGTTTAGAAAAGCATCACATTAACAAACAAGAAGTTGTTTGAATAAAATTTATCGGCACCCTTTAAGAAGGCCCTATGTTTCAATGATGCCCTAAAGAGTATCGTAATGGATACCATTTGACTGAGACAATCCATTCATACTTATAAGGCACCGTGGCCCAAATAAGGGACGAATGAAGGAAGAAGAACCATTTCATGACATGGGCAGACAGAGGCTCATAATACGTGGGTGTCAGCGACTTGAGCATGCGTTAGAAGGGCATATGCAAATAGTCTGGGTGTAGCTTTCGGAAGTCTCATTCATTTCTGGCTACTTTGTACCTTTTCTGGGGGTATTATTTACATAAGTGCCCTTTAGCTTCATTGTTTTCGGATTAGCTCTGTATATAACACAATCTTTTTTTAGTGATATTAAATGTATCATTATTCACTGATTTATTAGAACTAAGGACTTTGTTGTCCAACACATTATTTATACACAGCTAAAACACTTGTTTATATATTGAATAAACTTAATAATAAGGTTAGAATCTTTTTAAATATTGGAGTGAGTAAAAACTCCTTTTCCTCTAGTGGGAAAAATTAGAGAGCTACATTTTCGGTATAGAATAATTTCCAGTATTCTATATTGTCTTTTTTAGTTATAAATCATTGTTGTAAAAATCTATAAATATTCACAAAACATTAGTGATTTAATTTATTTCCCACTAAATACATAATTGAAGTATAAATAAATTGAAGTTGTTCTTTTATCCGTTATTTAATCAAAACCTCAACTATGCCAACCCGTTTTTTTAAAATGCCCTTTATTGTATTTATAATGTGTATACTGTGTGTAATGTGTATAACGTGTATATTATATTGGGAGTCAGAATAACATAGTTTATTTTATTATTATTTTTTTTTATCTTCTGATTCGATCAATCTAGGCTTCAACATAGACAAGATGTTATCTTGTTATACCTTAAAATACGTCTACCTACTTAATTATCACGTGGATAAAAATTGATATTTATTCAAATTAATATAAAAATTATATAATTATGAAATAAATAATAGCTATTCTTTGTATTACTCATTTTTTTACACCAACTACTTAGAAAATATTCTTGAACTTCAAATTTTAATTTCATTTCCGGGGCTAGGGATTTACAGTTGAAGTTATTTGGATTAAAATTTCTTATGAAGTTCACAAACCCTTCATCATGGTGACTTGGTTTACCAAATCTGTCTTAGCTTAAGATCGCTTATAAACGTTTTCGAAAATTCTTCATTGTGTATATTCCGTCATGAATTAGTTTAGTCTTAACGTGCATCATCATCTGAAGGTTGGAAAAATATATTCAAATCTTGGTGTAAAGTTCACATCGTTAACTACTTGTTTCAAAAAGTACAGTAATCCGCATGAAATAATATGTTTGTAAATTGGACACACAAGAGTTATGAAAGGACATACATAGATCACTATGCTTTTGTTTAAAATTCTATTAAAAAATTGGTTTAATTAATAATTAAAATAATTTTTTATCAGGATGAGGATTTTTTTTAATCAAGCACTGATATCCGATATACATTGTGTCAATCCTATTTGAAGAGTCCAGAAGTAAAACTGCTTTACAGCACAAAAAGGAATTTCAAAGTTGTCAAAACGTAGGCTTTCTATGCCTTCCCCAATATTTTATCTCTATGTTTAACGACTTTAAAGTGATTTTACACCAGATATGAATGTATGTGTTAGTGCTTCGTCAAAACTAAAATATGGTATTACTAATTTATTTTTCATAAAAACTGATGTAAAGTGGTTTACCCTGGATTCCTGATTTTCTGAACTTGGATACAGAGATATCGCGGAGCTCTTCTCTCGAAGAAGTTGTATAAGTGGAGCTCTATGATAAATCTTTTGGTAACATTTATCGAAAGCTGCTGCCCTTATTAAATCTAAGCACCATTACAATAACTGCCAACGTTTTGAAAGCGTTTTTTCATATACTCTGAATGGAAATTTATATGCATAGAATTTGTGAGTTCTGAAATCCGTTTTCTAAAATTTTTCAAATACCTTTGTTTTTTTCTTGTTAATTGTAGTTCGGATATCTAAAACAAGAAGTATTTGGTAGGCGAAAAAAGGAATCATTTGTAGTTAATATACCTTAAAAATCGTTGCATTTCAATTTTTGCCAAAGAAGTTTCACTTGTAATGTGCATATTAATCTAGTTGCAAATATTGTTTTTTTTAGAGCAACTCTAATTTTTTTTTTCTTACTGAAAAAATATAGAAAAATGTAAATCCTCACGTCATGATAAAAATCATTCTGATTTATTGCTATCTTCAATTTTTTTTTCAATGCCCATTCTGCTTAATTCTTGATTTAAATTTTCATTTATTTCTTACCTTTTATCCTTCTTTATCCTAGATACAATTTAAGATATTTTGGTGAGACAAATATTATTGATGTTTTCTAGACAATTTTACCACACCAGTTAAGGGGCTCACTTCTGACTGAAATTTCCTTATAATTACAGCTTACTTGCTAGCTTAACTTTATTCTACAGTATCCTACCACCGTTTTAAGGCTGGTGGAGCTGCTATGCTATCAAACAGCGGATTGTTAAGATGTTGCAAAGAATCTAAAAATTTGACGTGGCGTCGCCTTATGAATTTTTGTTAGTTTTAGAGTGAAATGAACATTTGGAGATTTTTTTTTTCAGACAATTATATCTGCATATTTTTCTAATTACTTCAAACATTTAGGAAATATCTTCAATTTGTTTTTTTTTTTTCATAGCTCCTTATTGTCCTTCTGATAACTTGATTGCCTGGAGGTTCTCTTTTTTCTGCATATATGCGTTTTAAGGAGATTTATAATACATCTTCAATTTCGTTTAATGTTTTATAATTTCTGTTTTATAAGGTGATGGGGCTCACCTTTCATTTTGTGTTGAACTTATCATCTAAAACTAAAATGAAATTTTGATTGGATAGGTATCTCTCCAAGAAGGCCCTGTTCCCCTATATATATATAATTTTCGTTCTTGATATGAACATGTAAGACCGGTAATTGTATGAGCCGTGATGCTAATCTGTAAAAAATATCTTTCTAAACCAATTGTGAACAAGACAAATGATTTTAGTAAGAACTCACTTATATATTTTTGAATCCGGAGCAAGCATTTATCGTGGATTAAGGCAATTCATAAATTTAGAATGTTACTGGTAAATACATATTTAATTTTTAAACAAATATTATACTTTCTGCAAGCTATAAAACAGGAAAATTTACCTAAGCAATAAAAAACAAACTGCACTCTACGTTAGCCGTTTGATACCCGTGAGCCCCGAACTGCTCACAGGAAGCTGCTTTGAACCGCCTTTAAAAGTTGAACTGTTTGCTTTATGCTCATGCTCATTAGACTCGTCAGCAAATGACTGTTTTATCAGCTCTGAAAATTAGGTCTTTTTTAAGAGCCTATTTCCATTTGTATCGGATGTTCGTGTTTCCATTTGAGAACTGAATGCTATAATTACGGACGTTCCGTTGAACTTTTTCGACCCTTGAAGCGGCAGGCTAAGAAATAGTAGGTCGAATCGTTTATCTCTCCTAGTGGGAAAGCGATGGATGTGCTTTGCATTCGGATATTGTAAAAGCAATAAACCAGTGAAATTTTCATTAGGCGCTTTTAGCATAATATTTTTCATTCACATCAAAGGAGTTTAAAGACGTGATATTTCACTTTAATCACCTAAAACCTCTAATTAAATCTAATGATGACGAACAAGCCATAAGTTGTATTCACTTTTTAGATATATATAAAATAAAAATAATATATATATATATATATATATATATATATATATTTATAAATATTTTAAAAATATAAATAGTAAAAATGTCCTGTTTTCAGTCCATTATAGAAAAAAAAAATTTAAAATTGGGGGAAGGAAAGAGAGACAGAATTTGATACTCAGTCCATGTCTATGTCAGTATATTAAAAAAACAAAAAACAGTCATATTACTTCTCTGAATATTATCAATCATCTTGTGATTTTCCCTCCGATAATTAATTTGTTTTTTCCTTCTCAACTGTTCCTAACCAAGAAATTGCTAATTTTTGTGTGCCGTTATATTTTTTTTTCTCTAATGTTTGTTAAATACTCAAAGATTTTATTTCAACATTTCCGTTTTTACTTATACATTCTTGTTTTCAAAAGAAATATATTTTTAGATTGTTTTATAAAATATGTTTTTTTTTAATTTGATAATACTGCATCCTTTTTCGATTTTTTAATGATATAATAATAATAACATTAAGAAGTTAAGTGAACACGGGGGTTGATGCTAAAGCCACTAATAGTTGTTATCTCTACTACACTTCTCTCCATCGAACCCTTTCGATTCGGTAATGATTTTGTTTTTAGTAATTAGATCTGTATTCAGCCCAGCAACTGAACACGCCGATTTCAATCGTCATGATCTGTTACTCGATTATATTTACCCGGTGCAGTTCACGCAATCACACCTTGTCTATTCTAAATTTTCTTATGAACCCATCCTCCTTGGCAGATTCAAAGATTCTTAGCAATGTTTAATTTTCGAAAACTTTGGGCCATTACTAAAAAAAAAATTTCACTTTGTTCTATTAGGTGGTGAATGTACATGATATGTTACCCTATGGAAACGGGCATGTTTAAGTACTCTCTGTTATACTTTTACTAAGTATTATAGAAGTTAAAGTTGAAAACAGGAGCTGGCTGTAAATGAATATTTGTCTGGAAATTAATCGAAGTGACGTGCCTACAGGCGCCATAAGAAGGCATAATTCAACATTTGTATGCGCTAAGTTCCTGAGGCTTTCTTTGTATTACGTACGTGATATCATCGAGATCGCTTATTAAGTCAGTGTGCAGGAAGATTACAAAAATGTTGCATTCAAGAGTGTGTGTGGACGTCTGAAGGACAAAAAGAGATGACCTTGTCAAGGTGAGGCAAATGACAAATCACCTATACTGGCTTATGATTTGCTAACATCCCGCAAAAAGATTTTCACAAACAATTAATTTCGGAGTTATTATTCAATTGGCTATTTAATATATCGTCGCTACCATGTTCGAGTAACGAATGCGAATATAGCTATTTTTCAGGAGACCTAAAAAGATCTTTACGTTTATCTTCACCTTTGCGAATACTCTTTTTTTTTTTTTATATCTGGACCTTTTTACTTCTCTGAGCTCTAGAATTGTGTTTATAAGAATTTATTTTGCTAATCAGCTTCTGGAAAATTAATAAAACTAATGTGATTTTTCGCATTTATTGTTTAAGCGTGAAAGCGATATATCCATCCGTATATATAAATATATATATATATATATATATATATATATATATATATATATATATATCCATCCGCGAGTTTAATACATAATATGCCGTGAGGCTCGGAGTCGAAAGCATTCTTATAGTCTTTAATAATCATAGCTGTCGCTGCTTTCCCGCTGGGTTCTCTGCACATCTAGTTCTAAAACTTCAATAAGGATTTTGAAGATTAAAAAAAAATAATAATAATAATAATTTTAAATAATAATGAAATAACTGGGCTTGTTAAGAATCACCTCTAGCGAAAAATTGGACATTATAAGTGACTCGTACTTGAACTGGTACGCAAGCGGTATTGAAAAGATCCCTGCGCAAAGTGGTTATACTGTAAAGCAAAATACGTTTCCAGGCATTCATTCATCTGTTAATGTTCCACGCCAAAGAACAGTCAAGAGACGGTTTTTGAATTCCTAAATGTCTCATCGTAGCAGGTACTAATTTCGAATTCCGTAACTTCCAGAAACTTTATTGATGTATCAAGAAGCAGTTAATTCCTAATAGTTGGCATGCACACTTTTGAGTTTATTGTCAGCCATGAGCTGAAAACAAATTTTCAGACTTTTGGAATTTTATTTACCTTAAATATTATGACTGTTCCTGGAACCAGAGTTGATAGTATTTCTATTAAAACTATTTAGGTGTGATTCTCGAGTCTATTTACACTTACCACATGAGTTAATATTGTGGGTTAAATGTTTGCCATTGTTCCAAACGGGACAACCTGCTAAGAGCAATTCGATTAAGATATGAAATATTCTAGTCAAGGATGTCATCGGTCTCTTTTGCCTTCTCGTGTGGGTGTTACTAGCCATTTGTATAATGTTCATGGATGGTTGAACTTTATTATAGTGATAATTCAGTTTGTCGTTTGTATAAGTGACCAGTTTCCTATCATGGCAGAATGTTGTTTGTAACTGTCGCTTCCTCAATTTCAGAGTGTTTATGTGTAGCGATTTGCTAACAAAGACAGTAGTCATTCGTATAAATTTATTAATATTTATTCCAAATTAAGGTCATAGGCAGGGTCGGATTAAGACCTTGAGAGGCCCTAAGCACTTAAAATATTTAGAATAACTATTATGCAAGATCAAAAGCTCAAAATGAGACATATATAATTGTTAGGACATAAATAGGACAAACAAAAACTCTACAGTCTCAAAAATAACAGAAAATAAACCACCTGTCGGTATTTCGCCAATTCAGTCGTCATCAGAATGAGAGAAAGAAAAAAAAATCTATACGAATAACAAAATGCAGCACTTCTTACATCCACTCTCACTAACCATAGTGCTGTCTATGGTGTCCCACACCAAGACACCCAGACACATACTGAGGGAAAAGGATTGCATGACAACAGCTGGAAAAATTTAAATTGCAAACAGCTGATCATAAAAAAAAGGAGATACTAATACCAAATATCCAAAAATGTACAAAAGATCATAAAAATAAATCAAATAATTAAATGAATATCGCACCTGTCCTAGATTAAAAGTACAACTCAAACAAATGTGATAAAATTTTGCGTTAGTAACAGTATTCAATTGAAGAAGTATCTCATTTTGTAGGTAGAATGCAAGGATAGCTGCTGCTCTAGTTGCCTCCTAAAGTAATATTATTAAAATTATAAATTATATAAATAAATTTTATAAATTATAAAATTCCTAATATTTGTCGTAAAGAAATATTACGAATTTTCATTATATTTTAAGGAAAGGAGGAGGTATTCAAAATTGTAGGGCAAAAATTTAAATCTGATTTTCCAGCAATTAGCAATTTTTTAGTTGTTTCGTTATTCTACAACGGGTGCGAGGTGTTGAAAAGAACTTCTGTGACGCTTTTTCTCAACAACTTTTAAAAAATTTCGTTTAATGAAATTTTCGAAATTTATTTTTCTCCACCACCTTCGCTCTAAAGATTTAATTTTAATGAATAATTATAAGGATGAAAACATTACTAACATAGTTTATCACCCAATCGTATTAAAATGAAACATAAAACAAATCTCATAGCATTTCTGTTTTGTTAAGTATATAGTAAGTTTTATTTGCTCGTTCTCCTCTTTCGGAATAAATGCAGTCATGGTATGTGGGACCAATCACACTAAATATGGTTTTATTAATTCAGATAAAAAGTTTCTTTTTTAGAATAGTTGTGATGCGAATTACAATTAATTATTTTTTCATTCATTCTTATTGAGAAAATGTGAGTTACATTCGAATAGATTTCCGAACTCTGTTATTCGAATTAGGTTATCTTATATTTTTTGAGTGACCACTTGTCCTTCAGTGCTCTAAAATATAAGTGTGTCTGACGAATCAGGATATTTTAGATGATCAACTAAACTTCGAACATTTCTCTAATTTCTTCTCACGAGTCTCGAAGTTTAGACTCTTTTCAAAATTACTTAATTTTTCGTATTATGATTTGTTTTAATCTGATTTAAAAAATAAAATAAAAATATTTTCCAATATAGACAAATCTATTTAAAGTTTCTAAAGCACAAATGAATCCTTTTTTCAATGTTTAATTTATGTCGTTCCTATTTTTTTGGAATTTCGGAAATTTCAAATTTTTATTTAGTATTGTTTTCCTTAGATTTTTTTTTGTATTGATTCTCCGGTTTTATTAAATAACGGCTTTCTATCGTTAACGCTTTAGTAGTTTTGGAAAAAAAAAATTCTTTTTGGGGAGTTTTAGCTTGAAACAACCTTGAAAGTTATCTCTAAAATTATTTTCTCTTGTATTGTAAAACGTCACCACAAACTTAAATGGCCCAGAACCACATTTTAATATCCAATTTGAAGTTTTTTCCACGTTAAATAAGACTCTAAAAAATAATAACATTCAAGATGATAACATGCAAAAATTGAAAAAAATGCTGTATTTTAAAAGGAGTAAAGTTAACAGTTCACTTACATACCATACCAAACAAATAAGTCCCATTTGATTGATTTAGTAGATATTGTCATAGGTAACCGTAACCCCTCCATCATAAATTTTGGGAAATCCTCACGTCTTAAGTGACCATCACTTCTCCCTGTAGTTCCATCACAAATGGTTCAGTAATTTTTGAGAATGAGAGGTCTTCTATATAATAAAACCCTTCGGTGCGTCCGACCGTGACCGTCATTTTGACGCTAAACCTTCACAAGCGTTCAGTATTGCGGGAACTGTATAGCTTGCTCCGTGTCTATTTCTAAATTACATTATTACAAAAAATTAATGAACATCTGGTAGAGAATATCTGTAGACATTCTTATATGGGGGCATAAAGAAATAAGGCTAATTAATTAATTAAGTTAAGCTAAATATATAAATATTATGTTTTGTATTATTTCCTTTCTTACTAGAATTATGACCTTACTTGTGACGAGCCCCTCTAGCATTTAGTAAGGAATGACTACAAAGACAAAACAAAATTACCTATAAATCACTATGGTGACATTCTTTGTAACAGGTTGTTCCAAAATTTAGGTAATTTCTTAAAAGTTTTTTTTTTTTTTTTACTATTCACCATATATTTTAGATAATTCAAGAAATAATAAAGGTTGTAATATACCAGATTCATATATGTTAACTGCCTGGATAAAATTAATTGACTGTCGTATTCTGGAGCAGTAGATAAAATACGTATTAATCAAAATTTTAATGTATATAAATGTATAGCTAATTAAATATACTAAGTATTTAGTTCAAGTTTCAAGCCTTTGCTTGGACTTATTTGTAAATACAAATTTACTCTGCTTGACCTCTTTCTATAGTCCTTGTGATACGTTCACGTAGCAGGAAACCGGAATAAAAAAAAACTACAGATAACTTCTAAATAACAGCTATCGTCTTGAATGATATTTTTTTTCTTCATTTCTGATTCTCGCATTGCCTAATCGGATTTTCGTTGGTTCATTCATCCTTGTTTGTTGTTTGTTGAAGTTTGTTCTGGCTAAGCTGTTGACTGAATGACGTGTCCTGTTTGGAGAATAATTCAATTGTCACTCAGCTTTTTCGGTCTATTAACATTTCAAATTTTGACACACCATTAAAATAATTTCCTACTCGTATTGTTTCATAAAGGTGCGTTTATTTATTCGAGTAGCATCGTAAATTCTGATTATATAACATTTATTTTTGATTTGAATAAGGCATTAACGTTTTTATGCTTGCTTAAGGTCATTGTTCTCAATGTTTAGAGCCAATTATGTTTGATAAGAAAAAAAATTATGTCAGTGACTTTGCGGCTATAACTATACCGCTTAGTAATATATTTTTCAAACATGGTTTTCTTTCAAACTGACAAAAGTAATTTAATTTTTTTTTTATATTATTATTTTTTTTGTACGTGCGTGTTTTCTTTTGATCTTAAAGTCGTAAGTTTATTTTTGAAAGATTCGAGTAAGTAAAGGTTTTATTCCAAGCTTGCCAACGTTTTACTAATTTTAGGTATCTTCAGTACTAAAACATTTAGTACTAAACTCGGCGAAAGACACAAATTAAAGGCATAATTAATATATTTTGTCAATATGAATGAAAAGAAAAACTAAAACTAAATATAAATGCATGTTAATGATTACGATTATGCTACAAAGAAATAAGAATGAACCTAAAATACAAAACTATCTTTGCATAAAAATATAGATAGATAAAAATAAAGGTAGAGAATAAATAAAACAAAATTTGAGATATATCTTACAATTAGTTGAAACAAAATTAGAATATTTTACACTCTGATTTCGTGTATTTAAAACATGCTAAAATTATTAAATAAAATTGAATTATTAGTTAGGCTAGGATTCCTGAATCAAAAATTAAAATGACTTCTTTGCTTTAATTTCTTGGGAAGTCTTTATTTAATAAATAAAGGATAATTTAAAACTTCAAATAAAATTTTCAATTTTAATGCATATTTGCCGTAACGGAGAAAACTATCCCCATCTTTAGAACATATGTAGATGATACAACTCGTTAAATTTTTCTTTGAATTCTTGCAAAAGTATAATATTATTGGTATTGACATATTCCATATTATGTGCTACTGTCGTCTTTGTTTTGATTTCTAGGGAAGTAAGTATCTTTAATTTCATAAATAACAACAATTTAAAACTTGCAATAGAACCTTCAGTTTTATTAATAATATTAATATACTCATTGAAGACTTCAAAGAAAAAATAAACTAGTTATTAAGTAGTATCTACATAAGTTTGAAAAATGAGAGTTCTGAAGATGGGAATGATTTTCCCTGAATCGTTGAAATGTTGAATATATAATGAATCCTTACAGTTTCGCATTTTCGAAACATTACCATAATATTTATGGTAATATTTTTACCAAAATTGGGTGGTACAATAAATATTTTTAGTATATAATATATATATATATATATATATATATATATATATATATATAATATATATGTAATATTATATATATATAATATATAGGATATAACAATTTAGAAAGAATATAAGGGCGCTGAAAGTAATAAATTCCAATGAATATGTATCAATAGGGCAAAGTATTACTGCTTACGTTTGTAGCATCTTTTAACTTAAATTTCTTATATCTTCAAAATCTGATTTGCCAAAAAAGTAGGATGATTAAATTTATTGTTAGGTTTCCCTTAACGAAAACAAATTCGTACAATGCTCCATATTATCGAGAAAAAAAATGTCTTCTGCTTCCTTCTAAAAAAATCTCCAATCACTAGCTGTTAATTGTGATTTAGGATTCAGAGAAATGTGGTTCTCTGTAATTCCGAATATTAAGAAATGTTCTTACAGGATCGATTTTAGCCTAATCTGAAAGCCTTTACTTGTAGCTTGTCAGTTTAATCTTCCGCTCGTTAAAATAGGGGCCTGTTGTCTTGAAAGGTGATAAGTTTTTTGTTTTTGTATTTCTAATTTTTTTTTTAATATCCTATTCTTTTTATCGTCTAAAAAATATAATTAAACATTTTTTTACTGGCGACATTAATTAACCGATTGAATCAATTTAGCATTGATTGATTGCATTTTCGATTTATGAGAAAATTCTTACCATTTACTTATTTTTTTTCGTTTAAAATAAAAAAATTGTGGAAAAAACTGATGTAGAATGATTTTATTTTTTTATATTTTTTTTTTTATTTACACCTGTCAATGTTGACAACTAGTCAATTTCGTGGCTACAAACTAAAAATGCTGACTTAAAAGTTGATAAAAAAATTTAAATATAATAACTATTCAACCATTAGTGGGCCTAGTAGTAAATATTATGGCCTGGTAATCATATAAACATAATTGTATTGTGTGCAGTTATATGAAATTAAGTATTTTACCACATCACATTTTACCAGCTTTTTATCACAGGAAAGTGTTGTGGTATATTTTTGAACAATAAATATTGTTCACAATTTCTTTGTAACATATCCTCATTAATTATTCATAATTTTGGGTAACCTTATTGACTTTAGGTATACCAAGGGCATTCACCTTCTCGCTGGAATGTTGACTTGTCATTTTTGTACCTGTAGATGGTGTAGAAAATGCCTTAGGGAAGACGACAGAACGACCTCCTTGTCAGTGACTGTTTGGGTCGTCAAAACTGGGTCGGACATTTGGCAATGGAGTATAAATGTGAATCTTTGTCCATTCAGTTTCCGCTCACCCGAAAAGCGAGGACACAATCTTGTTTAGGCAACCTTTTACGTCGCTTCGATCCTTTACAATGATGTATATAATCTTTGGGTAAGATATTTCCTTTCGTTGCCAATATTGTATTGTAATTTATATTTGTCGTTGCTAATATTTTTTTAGTATCGTAATATATGATCCCAACACAATATATATCAGTGACAAGACTGAGGCATTCTATTCTGAAAAAAAGGGAGGAGAGAATCAAATTCCTGAACCAAAAAGCATTCCGTATACCATAATAATTAAAATTTAAACATATTGAATAAATTATAAATACTTAATATATATAGTATAATATTCTAATTATTATATATTACACATCAAACATATTTTATTAAAGTATCTATATGTAAACTTATTTATACAAAACGTTTTTGAGAAGTTATATCTGATTGTTACTATTATGTGCTGTAAGAAACAGTCATTAAATAAAGACCACACTTGAGAATTCTACACCGACTTTTTCAGCAAAATTACAATTTGGGCATATACTCAAACAGGATTATCTCAGTTAATACTTGATGTAGAGCTCTCTACATGCGTTAATTTTATTGATGATTTAGTTAGGTACAATATTCATTTGTAAGAATTTTCGATAAAAGGCTTTCTTTTGGAGAAAAATCAAAATTTGTTGGAAAAAGTGTAATTTATTGCGGTGATTAGCGCCTTTCCGGAGTTTCGGATCGATATTTTCACAGATATAAATAACATCGCTTTAGAATTTGATTTCCAATAAGAATCTGTCATCAAATTTATCCAATTCCATTAAAAACTCCAGACTTATGTGCACTGGAGAAGTACTTGAGAAAGTTAGGAGTTTGAATACGCGCTCAAAAGAAACTTTAGACGTCACGCTTGTATCCCTCCAAGTTTCAACCCTGAATTACAAAAATAAAGGATTTTAAGGGGGGTGTAAATCGAGGCTTGAACACTCTGTATATATTCTTTTTCTTTCATAAGTAACATATTTATAATCCAAGTTTAAAATAAATAAAGAAATATCTAATTGTGAGTTAAATGTCTGCAATTATTCCATACTCCTGTATTTTACTTTATGATTTTTATTATTTTATAATTTAACTGTTTCTTAATTATTAACTGCAAGCTAGATTGCGTAAATTACAATAAAAGTATTATAAATTTTTGTTATTCCAAGGGGACTGAAAGTCCCAGAATAAAATTTAGTTTCATTTCATAAATAAATATCATTCACGGCTATAGCGCACTCACTCAGTCTCCACTGGCTTTCGTGGCTCAGGATTCCCCAGTCCGATTGTAATAGTGTATGCCTTGGTTTAATATATTTCTTTTATTTTATCTAAGTTAAATTTTTTTTGTCTATATATCATTTTGCTGACTTCATTTGCCTACAAATGACTACCGTAATATTATTATATGAAAGCCAAATTATATGAAATATTATTATATTTATTTTTGTTATATTCAAAATTACAGCTCTAAGTCTCAATGAATGTTACAGTTATCGTTTCGCCAACTTCCGACATCTTGAGGATTAAACCTTATTACTAACTATTATTCTTAGATTCTAGATTTCTAGCACTAAGAAATTTATTAATCTTTCTTCTATTAACAATTACTTGATAACTTAAAATTCCAATGCAAAATTAAAAAAACACAAGAAAAATGACATCTCATCTCAGGTCGACAGTGTATCAATCCTCTGAACAACTAACTTCGCAATCAGCTAAGTAGTTCTAATCCAAAATGTGGATTATTGAATTACATTCAAATTTAACAAACATTTTTTTCACATTTCAATTATTTATCAATCTTAGAATTGAGAGTGCCATTTGTGAAAATTGGAAATTAAGTTTAAAATAAATTTGGAGATATTTGTGTTTTATTTTTAATATTTAGTTTGAAAAATACCGAAGAATGGACATTTAGCATGACTTTCCTAAAATCATCAATTTGCATATAATACATTTTGGGACTCATCTCTACCAATTATAATCATATAGAAAAATGATATAAGTTTAATAAATTGAAAGTGAGAACAATTTTCGAGTTATAAATTGGAATCTTTTTAATATAAGATAATTATAATTTATAACTCGAAAATTGTCAATTCAGTCTCTGCAAGGAATTTTATTCTCATTTCATAAATTGAAATGCTTTCTGAAATTCGTGTCTCACAAAAAAAAAAAAAAGGATATCTGCTGATAGATGGCGATTTCAGTAGCCGGTTACATCAAACCTTAATTCTGTATTACGTATAAAAACATATGTTAAAAGGTCTGAAACACGAATTCCGCCAAGGAGAAACGTTTCTTTTTATGCCGAGTACAAAAAAATAAATTTATGGAGCTACCACCCATGCCTTGAAGAATGTCTTCCAAAAGCCAGCCATCCATTAGGCCGGCATTTTTCGAAAATCGTTCTAAAAGAAAAAAAAACAAAAGTTAGAGGCCCACAATAAACATTCCGGTGGCCGAAACAAAGGGTCCATCCGTCCTGGAAAAGTCAAATAAGACGTACTTCCACTTTTATTTTATTTTTTCTCGAGCCCCGTAGATAAATGGCTCTAAGTAGCCAAGCACATATAATGGGTCACTTTGTGAAGTGCTACAGGGAAATCGTTATTGTCCGTACTAAGTAAGCCCAGCGCTTTAACGCACATATCCTTCTAAGTGCGTCGACCTCGGTCCTTTCATCCTTCACCGACTCAGGGGTTTGTTTTTTCGTATGTCTTTTGCTTTTTTGTTATTCTTTAGCTTCTGGCCTTTCATCGGCCCTTTCTATAGTTCTTCGTAAGGTCTCTGTTAATCCTTATTTTCTGGACGTAAATAAGGACATGTACCCGCGCTCCGTGTCTTAACGCATCCAATTGTCCGTGCGTCGCTTCACTGTGTATGGGTCCTCTGACAGGTGGTGTGGAATTTATAAGTACCAGTTCATTCACTCATTCAATTTGTAGATCCTTTAGTTGTCCTTTTAAATGTCCTGACCTTCCTTAGAGGTTATCTTAATATTTATAGCGACAACTCTAGTAAATAAAATCATCTTGTACAACTTTTTGGGTATTTTTTTTATTGTCATGTTCATCAACAATATAATTTTTAATTGAATCATTGCCGATTTCTATTCTTGAACCCTCAATTAAAATTGTTTCTCAGTATCAGATTTTGAATGAAAAAGCCTTTACCTAAATAGAGATAAAACATGGCATCATTCATGTTTGGTCAATGTCTTTTTAATTACAGAAAGATCTTCAATCTGTGCTTCGTGTCCCAAATCGTAAAAAAAGCATTCCTGTTCCCCTGCCGCTACTGTGAATTTAATCTACTTAACTGAATTCACAGAGCACAGAATTTTATAGTCTGTTACCGTTATAATTATATCATTGTGACGATTAAAATGGGCTAGTTAACTAGTTCGTCTGGATAAAAAATAAATTATTAAATGGTACTTATCTATTATTAATATAGCGTATAGGGAATCGTCCTGGCAGAAGGATCTTGGAATTTTCATATGCTCTTAAAAATAGTAAAAATTGAAATTTAAAATTTTTTTTTCTTTTGCTCCAGCTCAGAATTTTCTGAACTTTTTGGTGGTAGTATCGGACGCCCTGCCAGGACAGAAAAGCCTCTATACTATCGTAAAGGTGACTCCTATCGGCAGGACTTCGTGTCCTTCCGGAAAGATGTTGTACGTTATATCATTGATATGAGGCAAAATATGATGTACTTATGTATGTTCGACCACGTGGTCTGTTGGTATCCCTCATAAGCTGACGCTGATAACGTTCATCTTCCTCTTTGTATTTATGGAAATTTATGTTGCGGCGTTAAAATTAAATTTTAATTACACTATCTCTAAAATACCTTATTAAAAAAAAAGAAAAAATGGAATAATCTCAGAACTTTATATTTATGTAGAGGCATTAAAAAATCGTTTTCATTGGGAGAATTTAAAATTGTTGCTGCTTTAATTTGATCACAGCTATCGACTTCCGCTCGCTCAAGAGATACAAACCCCCAACGGATCCATTTCAGTTGAGGTCGGGGCCTTGCCGTAATTTAAATTTAGTTATTTATATAATATGAATACTATGCCCATTCTTACTTAATTTCTTCAATAGAATAATCCCAAAGCCTCTAATTTACTTTACTACATTTTCTTCCGTGAAAGGCAATTCCCATTTTTTTTTTCATTTTTCTTACAGAAAAAAAGATACAGATCACAAATAAAAATATAGATCTCCAAAAAAAAGTATTAATACTTCACAAATGATTTAATAACCAAATCAGAACTGACAAAAATAAAGCTTATCAAAAGAAACAACACTTATTAACTAACAACTTATCAATGCTTTACAAATAATGTTAATAATAATAACAGAACAGAAGTGATAAAATTATAAGAGAAACCAACAGACCGCGTGATCGACGGCAAATACCTAAACGTGTAAAAATGCAAATGTAGACCAAAACGTTGATGGGAGGATTGTGTTACGTCTAGTTATCGATTTAGATTCTAGCGGGCTTTTGAAGAGGACTCAATTTTTGAAGGAATTGTTGGTTCTATCGGCATCAATCCCTCCGGTTTTCTTAGGCCTATTACTATTAACATTGAGAATGGTGAAGTTAGTGGGATGATTTTTTATAAAACAGAGAAATCGACATTATACTAATAATCTTTATTGATTTTTACTATTTTTTAATGAAAATGTAACTAATTCATTAGTGGTTTTAAAAATTAAAAATATTGTAATCATTGAAAATAATTAAAACAGTGATGATAGGAATTATTAGTGTATCATGAAGCTCTTACATAACATGGGCCAAGTTAAATTGTTAATCAGTTTAATTAAAAAAAAAAAGTGTGGTTCTCAGTGATCCATTCTTCCTGTTTAAGAACATTTTTTAGTTCTCATTAAAACTAACGGGGTCAGGTATTTATAAAACGAGACCAATAAATCATTTTAATTAGACAATACATAAAAAGTAATACTGTGTTCCTTATATTTGAGCTGATATATAAGAGTTAGTCTAGTTGGAGCGATGACTATAAATAGGAGAATACCGAGGCCGACAAGGATATTTTATGTTAATGCACGATTGCTGACATGGAAATAACAGATATGGACGAGGAAGTTTATTTCTTGGTCAAAAGCCAATGGTCCGCCGTTCTCATGTCGCCTAAAATATAGTCACGAGTCGAGTATTTCTTTTTCCTGTTTTTTAAAAAGTCACCATTTCCACGAGATGCTTTAGCCACGCAAGAGAAAGAAAAATAATAACTTTTTTCTTTATTTAAAATTACTTTAATTATTATAATATTTATTAATAATAAATTTCGTTATTTTTAATATATTCTTGCGGAAACTTTTTATTACTAACGCCCCAAATACATTCAATACAAATATAGGTAGCTAAAATTGTTTAGTTTAAACTTGAGATTAAATAATATATCAAGCAATGGTGGTATAAAAACACTTTACTAATCAG
This sequence comes from Rhaphigaster nebulosa, assembly GCA_948150685.1. Taxonomy (NCBI): domain Eukaryota; kingdom Metazoa; phylum Arthropoda; class Insecta; order Hemiptera; family Pentatomidae; genus Rhaphigaster; species Rhaphigaster nebulosa. The sequence continues at coordinate 37,241,460 of OX411308.1, forward strand.
AACTTCGTTTTGAAAAAAAAAAAAAAAATTGAAAGTTGTCCAATTTATGATCGGTCCCATGTTAAATTTACGAATGCGAAAAATTGGAGTTTTTGTTTTTGTTATTTTTGGATAGTAATTCACTTGATACAGCTTGGAGTAAAGTTACAGCATTAGAAAGGGCTGAAATCGCAGTTGCATTTTTACTAAAACTATTATTATTATTAGTATTATTTAAAAGGTAAAACAATAATTAAACATGAAATTATGAGATAAAATAAATATAGTACCAACAAACAATTTGAAATAATCTAAATCGACCCTTACATTCAGAAGCATGTGACATCTAGTCTTCTCTCCTGAAATGTAGTGATTTTCACATTCTAATTAGGGATTGATAAATTATTTGTCACTTCTATAAATTTATCAATCCCCAATTAGATTGATTCTTCTATACCATCATGCGGATGTCAACTGATTTTCACATTCGTAAGTTTTCCATGTGAACGGCGGTGGGAACGATATGTTTTTCATGCATTCCATGAAACTTATCGCTATGTTTAAACGGCTTTAAAGTGTTTCTTCACCTGATACAAATGGACTTGGTATTAGTACTCTATGAAAGCTACAATATGGATAGATAGATACACAGCTTACTCATTTTCCTTAAAAACTGCTGTAAATTGGTTTTACCCATGATCCCTTCATATGTAAATGTTCAAGTAAGTAGGAGTGGTTTGAAAATATGTGCAAACGATTAAGGTACTTTAGTGCTCGGACAACCTTCTGAATCATCTGGTGCCATTTTCCTCATTCATATATTGGAATAAGATGAATGAAACGTATCTTGAAAAAAATCTGTGGTGGAATTACAGTCAAAATATAAAAATTAGTCAAAGTACAAAATGTCTTTGACGATAACTCGAGTAACTCATATTAGATTTGAAATGTATTTATTTTATTTCTGAATAGAGAGGCTCTTCCACCACAAGCGTCATGTTCGATCTTATTCTGCAATAAGTTTATTTCTAATTTAACATCGCACTTCGTTCTTTTCTTAAGCGAGGCATTAACATCTTATATTAAATGTTAAATATTGTAAATATGTGTACTGGTGTTCAGTCAATGGGCAGATTTACCACTGCGTCTGCGGCTAATGGTTTCAATGTTAGTGATGTGATAGAGAGAGAAGAGGTGAGATTTATTGAATTCTGCTTTTCCCTCATAGAGTGGAGGAGATGAGCTTAGTTCAGATTTCCCATTACTTAGGTATGTTTTAAGATGATTCATTTTAATTTTTCTTTTTTTTTCATTTTCCTTTACTTTTTTTTTAATTTTAATTTCTATAAAATTTTTAATAAAAATTTAATAAAATATTTGACCCAAAGAAGGATCGCGTTCACTGGGCGTTGGCGTAAGGTGAAGGAGGCGGCCGCCCAGAAGAAAAATGCCAGGAAATAATATTTTCCTTCTTTTTTAGGCTTCGAAAAAATCCAATAAAATAAATCTTCTTTTCGGAGCCTAAAAAAGAAGGAAAAATTATTAATTTTTTTTAATTATTTCTACTTTATAATTATATGCTAAGTCGAACCTACGTTTAAATTAGTAATAATGAAATAATGTCTACAGTAAGCAGATACCGATTGATATAAGTAAAGTAGCGATACTTTCCTTTTAATACCAACCTTAATTTTTCAACCACTTCTTTCAACCCCCACCAAAAAAAGGCAACACTGGAATTAAGGTCAGTCAATAAAATTTTCAAAAAAAAGAAACAAACATTTTTTACTTAACTTAAAGATAAACATTCACTCGAAATTTGCCACCCTTCCTGCCACTTGGGGCAAATCCACCTTTTGCTCCTTCCCTCTAGTTCCGGTCCCAAATGTGGCAATCTTGAAATTTGCCTCGGGCGTCAGTTAACTCAGCTACGCAAATGTCACTTGGGCATTTAGGAGACTAACATGGTACCCTGTTCATATTATGGAAATAATAGAACTTCTTTGTGAAATTAAGGTATTCGGCAATGAACGAATCTCCTAAAACTTAATTATGGCTAATTGACGGTAAACGTGGAGGGAGGTGTCTAAGCGGCGATTGATAGTATCGGCATCGGACCTTCCGGTTCGCTTAGCCTTTAACTTATTTATTTATTAATATTTAATTTATTTGTATTGTGAGTAAGTATGGCCTGAAAGAACTCGTTTAGCTCTATTACTTGCTGTCTATAATTGAGATGGATTGTAATATTTAACGATAAAACATTTCATTCTTCTGCTAGGGAGTGGGCCTTCTATTTATTTGTTAATTAATTTCAATTTTTCTAATCGACCAAGAAAAATAAAATTTTAACCTCCCTCAAAATTTGAGGTATTACGTTTCAAGATATGTAGAATCCAAATATCGAATTAAAAAAAGTCCGTCTTCCGCCGTCCGCCGTTCACTGTCCGCGGCTTTTTTGCGAGACTACTGGCCCGGTTTTCTTGAGATTTGGCATCAAAGTCGCTGGTCGCCCTACGATGATCCTCGGAACTCCACATTACCAACCGTCGTTTTGTTTCATAATGGCGGCCGATATTATAAATATTTTAGTTTTTAGTTTTGTATAAATATTATTAATTTATACGAAGGAATTAAGTTATATTCTTATTATTCGCCATAATAGTAGTTATATTTATCCATATTTCAAAAATATTCATGCGGATTAGAATCTGGTGTAATTTATTCAAAATATGATTATTGTTGATTTATTTTCATATACCTGATAAGGCTGGTATTGGAATCGAGAAAAATTTCGAATCCCAGTTTTCAACGGAAATTCATATTTTAAGGTACTCTGAGTCCAAATAACCAAGTCTCGCATAATGATGTGTGTGTAATGCAAGTCTAGCTCAAGAACGAACAGCAGTAAAAAACTAAAAATGAGGAATTAAAATAGGTATATGCCCGTTTTCGGTATATGATGATTTTTTTCGCCAAAATCGATTTACCGGAAGTGCACTTCATACTATCGGTTTTACACATTTTTCCAATTTTCACGAAAAAGGCTCTGACGATTTTTATAAAATTCGTTATATTAATATATAATTAAATGATCTTAAGTTTCAGCTAGGTCTCATAATCATTGAAATAACAGAGCTTGACTGCCGAATTTTCAAAATTGCTTTTTCTAAAGTACTTTAAATTTTGTTTATTTGAAATAATTAACCGTCTCTCATTGTTACTAAGGGTCTTTTTTTATATATCCCCGTAAGTTACTTTTTGTAATATCAGTGAATTAAATGATATACAATAAAAGTACATATGATTTTAAAATATTAATATTTATTTATTAACCTATTCCAAAATCCAGAAATTAACAATATCTGATGAAATTACTTCAAAAAGATTCCTTCCCTTGTGCCGTTTACGCTACATAAATTCGCACAGCTAAGAGCCCATCATTGTTCTTCTGGTACCTGCTTCAATCTTGTTTCGCCTCTTCGCTGCAAACCTAAGTGACATAACATAAATATTGCCATGTGTTATTTTAAATTCACTGATATTACTAAAAGTAACTGGTGGGGATATATAAAAAAAGACCCGTTACTAGTAATAAAAAATGGATAAATATAAACGATAAAAAAAATTGATAAATTTATAAGAGAGAAATATTTTCCAGGTAAAATACAAATTCCTGAAAATAAGAGTAGTAATACAGATGTGTAATGATAAAGATTTTAGAAAAAATATTATCCAGTATAAATATAATTAGAAAGTAATGGATAGCGAGGAAAAACTCATAGACTTAATTTATTGTTGTAGTTAATAATTTCTATTTTTATATTGTGTAATGGAAATAAAATGCTTCTTTGTAAACTAGATCGAATTCCTGAATCGAATTGTGATTTTTTTTTTGTTTTACTATAAAAAATTAAAAGAATATTTCTAAAAGGTTTTTAATCATCACCCTATGTTTTTATAACTAGATCTTGTTCTTTCATCGCGGTGATTAACTTGAGTTGTCAATTGGTGTAATTTCTCGTTACACGACCAAGCCTTAACACGAGTTAACAACACGTCTATTCAACGAGTGACGAATAAAAAATTAATATATACAATAGTCTAAGGGGAGACGTACAGTAGGAAGGCCGGGGATACAGGAGCCTTGTTGGATAAGATCTTGAGGTCGAGATGTCTATCGGACGAAACGAGGCAGAAAGTATCTCTGTAATTAAATCTATCGTGGGCCGCCGGTATCTAGCACACCTTTCCAAAACTCCTTCGCATTTTTAAAAATAGGATATTATGTAATTTTATTTATTAATATTTATAAGTTTTAAAATACAACCTTCGTGGTTTAACCTTAGTGACATTTGATTGACTATTTCTTTTCCTTTCTTTTGGTAGTTATTCAATTTCTTTTCTCCTGAAAAAACATATATTTTTAAACTATTTTATGTGAAATAAGAGGCATCTTAAATTAGGCTTTGCAAAATTTATTTGGAATAACTAATAAAAAATAACAAATCAACTCTTATTTATTATTCTTAAATAAAAATGATTTGTTATTTACGAATAAAATTTTGCGAATGCATTGTCTTGAAAGTCTTGAAACTTTTTCAAAAAATTTCGATGGGACTCTTTTGAAAAAAGTTGTTTCAATAAAAGTTCTAAGGTACTTTTTTTTAAAATGAAGTTCTAGATTTATTATTATGTTTAACTTTTATTTATTTAAGTTATTAAAAATTAGAAAAAAGTTTCGTTAAATATTAAGAAGAAAAAAACGATTTAAGGTGAATATACCGGTAGTGGAAACTGCTCCAGTTGTGGCCACTTGGGTAATTTAATTGTGAAAATAAAACAGCTAGGTTTTGATCCAGCTTCAAACTTGGAGTAAATGTAGCTGATATCATCTAGTAATGGTTTAAGCACTTTCGTGAATTTTTTTTTGTTACAGCTTTTAATTTGAGGCAACCTTCCTTGTTTTCTCCTTTCTTCTTCATTTATGAGATCCTAAGCATTGTAACATGAGAAAACGTAACATTAATGTATTTCAATTCATACAAAATTAGACTTTAATTCAAGAAATAGTTGTTAAAATGTTTGTCCATCGCTAATCCATTGAGGTGATTTCCAAGTGTCTACTTCTGGTGCAAATTTGATATTTAGGAAAATCCAGGAAAAAATATACTAAATACTTTCTATTAAAATTTAATTTGTCATGAATTCAAAGAGGAATAGCCGATATAGTCACTAGATACGTTTTAAATATCAAAAGTACCTGTAGAAACCATTGGGGGAGAAAAAAAAAACAGCGAAAATTTCCATAACTGTTTTCACTACGGGTACATATTTACCTTATCCAAAGAACATTGATAGGATCCAAGAAAACAAATTCAAGTTCTGTTATTTGTTATTAAATATCCAATGATTTTTATTTTTATGCATTTTTAACTTTATCAATTGTCATCAAAGATAGAAAAGATTCTGGAAGGATAATCTTTTATCCTTATAAATCAATGATTTATTTACTTATTTATTGAGCTTCCTACATCGACAATGAAAATTGATGACCAGTCAGTCAAATTAAGGGTGTCTCTTCAAAAATGAGGAATAACTATTGAGTGGGCTTATATTACAGATATAATTTATCTTGAATGAATTGCCCGAATCTTCTATTTCCATTGTTTGAGTAGCTAAGAATGTCCTATTCTTTTACCGTTTTTTAGATTTGCTTTTTGGTGAAAGGAATGGCTTTAACAGGGATTTTAAATATAACCTCTATAATAAAATAATAATAAAAAAAAATTTAAATTATAAAAACTTAATTATTACTATAATTTAGTTTTTACAAATTTCAAATTTGATTAAAATGATTCATTCATCTCTTGAGATAATAAATGGTTGCGAATGTATTTACGCGAGACAGGTGTACGTTTTTTATAAGAAAATATTTCTTGCATTAACACTGCATAAAATCACATATCATATGAGGAATAATTTCTGCATAATCATGAATGTTTTTCTTTAGTAATAAGCCATTGATTATTTATTATTAATAAATCATTTATTTTAATTGAAAGTCACAACAACTTATTCCTGTAAGTGATATATGAAATTTATTACTTTACATATCTGCTTTAATCAATTTTTTTTTTCATTACAAACATCATTACCTATAGTAGTCCTTGATATTTATCTCATATAAATTATTAATGACTTAGTAAAGGTTTCCACTTATTTCTGTAATAAATATTGCATAGTATTTTACTGCAATTTTTTTTTTTGTTTTGTTTTTTGTAATTAGCTACTTTAATAAAATAAATTTACCTAATGTAGTAATAAACTAACATTTGTCTACTGACAAATAAATATTTTAATATTTCAAAGCTATTCTCGACTTCTTTCACTTGTATTATCTGAATTTATTGTAAAGTCGCTTGTGTATCTTTAGTTAAAAAAATAAAATTAAAATACATAAAGTTTACATCTTATATTATTAACGATAGCGAATATTAAAATGTTTGAAATTCTAAAAAACATTGAAATAATTACTATCACAAAGATTCTAACATAATTCAATGATATTTTAGAAATTTCAAATTAGATAAAAATGAATCATCCGCCTCTTGAGATGAAGGTTGATTCTAGAAGTCTTCACATTAGACACGTGAACATTTTTTAAAAGGAAATATTTCTTGTATTAGCACTGCATAAAATTAAAATTAAGTGAGGAATATTTTCTGGATAGTCATGAATGCTTTTCTATAGTCATAAGCTATTGATTATTTATTATTATTAAATAATTTATTTTAATTCAAAGCCATAACACCTTATTCCTGTAAGTAACATATGAAATTTATTAGTTTGCATATTTGACATAATCGATTTTTTTTGTTAAAAAATAATTACAATACTTGGTTCGTGGTAATTATCTCGTTTAAATTATTTATGACAGTAAAGGTTTTCTGATAGTAGTTTTATGAATACATAGTTGTTCACTGCAACAATTATGTTTTCTTTTAATAATGAACTAATACATTGAAATTTTCGCTGGATGCTGATGTACTTTAAAAAAATAAATTTATCAAATGTGGTAATGAATTAGCATATTGTAAATTGGCTAATCAATATTTTAATATTTCAATGCTATTCTTGATTCCCTCTACTAATATAATTTATGTTAACAGTATTCTAAGTTAGCAATTTGTCTCACATATACAATGAGTTCGATATATGTATATATAAGTGTTTATTAATTATTATGGTTTAGTGAACCCGAAGGTTCGATGCCGATGACACTAACAACTGTTGTCTTAGTTATCTACCTAAACTGCTCATCATAGACTATCATAGACCCAAGACTATCCTCCCATCTGCTTCTATGTCTGCATACTTCTAAGGTGCATACGCAAAATTTTTTTTCGCAATGGAATTTAAATTTTTTTTTTTCAGGAGGTGTATTTAATTTGATGAATGCAAATAATCACCTAAATGTCTGTAACCGCCAAATTTGGTGTAAGATTTTAGAATAAGCATGAAAATTGGATCAAAAACTGTTGTTAAAATTACCAAAAATATTACTCAAAATATAAAATCTTAAGTTGGGAGGGTATGAAAACCAAAAGTTTTTTTACTTTTCTCGAACATCCTCCTGATCATCCCTCCTGCGTACGCCACTCTTTGTGAACAACTCAGAAGAATAATACCTCTTTGATTTAGTGCTGATTACATTTTTGATGTTTTATCTAGCCAAAAACATATATGCTCATAATTTTTTTTATGAAAATCTAATAATAAAATCTGAAGTGAAAACGTCTCGGCAGTTTGTAATTATCTTTGTTTAGAATCTGAAAAGGAAATCTGTAGAAAACTTGAAATTTATTTATTTTCTTGGGTTTGTGATTACACATCTCATTTTATACTATAAGCACTGAATGCTCGATTGCCGATACCTCTCAGAGATGGATTCTAAGTAAAAGAATGAATAAAAAAAAAATTATATCTTTAGTCATTTATGACGTTTTAAGATTTACTAATTACGACTTTCCTTTCCTTATAGCATAATCTGAATTTTTTTTACATGAATTCCATGATCTAAACAAATACTCATGAGGACTGACGAAGAATAAGATTTTAAACTTTTTTTTAAATTTTATACATTTTTTTTTTAGAAAAGCACCAATGTATAGCGGATTTTTAATATTTTCTAGTTAGGTACCATTAAAAACCGTTTTATTTCTGAACTAAATTTGAATTTTTACTATAAAACAAAACCCCAATGGAATGTTTCTAAAAACACGTAAGATAATTTTTAAGAATCTTCAAAATTTCCCTAATATGTTATTGTGTCAGACATATTTAAATAACAGTGGTTCTGTCATCCTTGATAATTTTAGTTTTAACAATTAAGTATAGATATTTATTTAAAATAATGTTACTTCTCGATATAAACGGTAACAGGTTATTTTTTTTTCAAATAAATATTGTTCTGTTACAAGATGCCAATTAGGTGTCTGGCTAAGGAAAGTTTCAAGGAACTGGAGATTCTGATGACGCGTCAGTGTTTGCTGATCACCTTAGAACTGAGCTGGCACTGGCTACAGTGATAAACTCAGTAATAAACTGTTAATGCAAATAACCTTTAAATGATATATAACGGTTGCGGGCGTAGCTAAATCGTTCCCCGCATAAAATCGACAGCTATAAGCTATTCGGCCCGAGAAGTTGAATCGGCGTATTCATTCGGAGATGGTAAATTTCTGAACTATAGTTTCCGAAAAAAAAAAAAAAAAATTCATTAGCAGCGTCAGTCGATATTTTTTGGATCCTGTTTGATGGCACCTTCAAATATGTTATTATTTTTTTTTACTTTTGCCATTAGCCAATAGTAATATACAAGCTGTCACGGTAAATATTTACAGGTGATAATAGACCTACTGAGCAACAAAAAATCCATATGCTCCATTGCGCACAGAAAAACAGGGAATTTTGTATTTTTTAAAGGTTATTTAGTTATTAACATAGTTTGACAATAATTAACTTAATTAACTTGAAAATTTGTGATTGCTTCTTATTCAATAAAAAACGTGACTTATTTAAAAAAACACAAATTAGTGTACAGCTTAACTAATTAAAAAAAAAAAGTTTAACTCTACCTTAAGGTTTTGAAAATTGGCTTTTAAACTGTGTATAAATGACTATCACGATAAAAAAAGTTTTGGGGATACCTACATGACATGCTTATTGACTAGTGTATTTAAATGTAGTTTTCCGTATTTTAACGTAAATCACTAACATTTATTTGTTATATATGTATATCTGCACATTATATCTAGTTATATGTTATTAGCTGTTCATTCCGAATTTTTGCTGCATTTTTTTCACTGAAGGTAATTATGGTTCCGAGAACAGTCAGTTGTTGTTAAATTTATTGGAGCCATTTTGAAGACCAAAGGTTGTATAAAGTTATATAAACATGTCTCAATTGAGTTGTTTGAGCTAGGTTGAAAAATGTTCATTCTCATAGTCCTTAAACAAGAAAGCAGATGTAGTTTCGTTTGTATTATTCCCAACTAACCATCAAACCATCCTAAAAATTCTGATATGCTTAGTCTACTGTAACTGTGTTGTTTCCCCAAGTAACATTATCTTTACTTTGTAAGCTATTTGGAACTGATTCAATGCAAACAAGTGCAAAGAATGCAAGGAATCGATTTAACAGATTTAAAGGCGTTAATAATTTGTTCTGGGCAAAACAGTTTTAGTGAATGGGGAGTTGTAAAGTTAATCAACGTTTTGTTAAATGTTTGGAATGTTTTGTTAAATGTTTGGACTATTTCATTTTTTCAAAATTGTAATTTTTGTGCGTCGTTGAAATTATTCGTATATATCTTCGCTGCTTCTTTTAAATATCCGCTACCTCTCTTTCTCTTCCTCACTTTAATACATATATACATATACATATATATATGTATATATACATATACATATATATATGTATATATATATATATATATATATATATATATATATATATATATATATATATATATATATATATATATATATATACATGGATCGATTTCTGCCTTATGATGAATCTTCAAATCCCAATGATGAAACCTTTAAGAATTTCTTATTTCTAGCATCCCCTAATATCCTCGAAATAACATGTGGATCTCTTATGCAAGTTGAATTCTAAACAATCTTGAGTGTATTAATAAACTTAGATTTTCTACTTTGACCTCCTTACTGTAGATTGTGAAATATGTGGCATCTATATTGATTCAAATTAAAAGACAGTTGAGGTATGTTGAAGATGTGGGTATTCTGTCCTGGCAATGGCATCTTCAATCTTGACTGAGACTCATAAAGTCTGATTGACTGGTCGTAAAATTTAAGAATCGTAACCTTGTGGTAACCTACTTCCGCCGTTTTCATTGTTGTATAGATTATCCTCTTAGACATTTAAATAGATTAACAACATCCTTTTTTTCAACAGAATTTTTCTCTTAATCAAGATTATTTTAATTAAATTATATGGTTTTTTTTTATTGCCCTAATACTAGTTCAATGTTTGATTTAAGTGATCAGCATTAAAAAAAAAAAATCTTAGATTTTGATATCACTAAAAATGAAGCAAAAGCTCTAGTAAATTTATTATACAAAGTTCTCTCCCGTTTAATGTTATCATAAGATTATCTCTGTAAGCATATCGTCCCATATGGAAGACATGGACTTCCAAAGATTTATCAGTCCAATGGCTGTATCGACTTACTTTCGGCTGTGTTCTGCGATAGGCAGACTCTTGCTATCTTGGTGGCATTTGCTGCGACAGCATTCAGCTTCTTGCCTCACGCCACCCAACTCCAGATGTCTCTGAGCTTCCGATAAAAGGCGTGTCTCGTCGATCTTTAATACGAAACTAGATTACGCTAAGAAATTGCTTTTAGGCTTGGTGGACGAAATTCAAGGCTCAAAACTGCTTAACTTAAATGCCTTCCTTTTGTCTTGACAGTGAATGGGATTTCGCTTTGTTAATGTAATTCATTGCCATTTCGTATATATTTTTTATTGACAGATCTTAACTTTATTTCATTTGTACGTTATTATTATTATTTCTTCTTCTTTTTTTTATGTCAATCTTTTGGTTATTTTTTAATTTTTTGGAAAAAATAAACAAAGTATTTAGTCGGTTTGGGATAAAAACCATGGAAACAAATTTGCTTTTTGTAATTTTTAAAATAATTCGGCAGTTATATGTATGACCATATTTCTTTTTTTTTGTATTTTTTTTACAGTATTAGGAAGACTGAGTTTACAATTATTATTATACAATTATTTAAAGTTTAAATTATTATGTCGGTTGAAGTACACAAAAAATAACTAATAAAATACGTACCGAAATTATTTTTTTTTTAAATCTTAGTTCAGGATAAAAATTACCCGAGTGGTTGAACAATCCAAACAATTGTAAATAAATAAATAAAATAGTTACATACCGTATTAATAAAAATACTTGAGCCACTGATATTCGGTTTTGGTTTTTCTCATATTATTCTTAATGTTGAAATTGTAATTTTGTTTTCTGTTTGTCACCGGTTTCAGGCTAAAAAACGACTGACCGGAATATTTTTTTTAAACTTTGAGAATATTTGGTTCCATTGTGGTATTGGGGAATCAGCAATGCGAACGCACTGTATTTTTTTTTTTTTCTGAATGTATCACATTATATAATTCATCAGCAGTAAATGTCTGAAAGCAGGCGGCAGTAGAGATGTGCTTGTTTAGCTAATTTATAGCTAGTTTTATATGTTAGTCTATTTTATGAGTTGCCTGGGCTCTCATCCGATTTTTTGTTGCCTATAACGTTTTATAGCTCGCTGATTCATAGGTTTCTAGTTGATCTAAAATCTTTTTAATTAATTGGTTTTAAATAAATTACAATTTGAACTGCTTCTAATAACTGATAATCGGCCTGTCTGTCTCTCTATTCCCCTTCCTTCCCCCGCTCTCTCTCTCACTCTCCTCATTTCTCTCTCCCTGTCTTTCTCCCTCCCTACCTCAACTAACTTATACTACCTCCAAATTAACTTAATAACTTCTACTTTTATATTGTTTAATGCTAATTAACAAAATATTTACATGGAAACTAAACCGAATCTTTAAAAATATGTTTTGACAGTAACAAACCAAAAATATATTGTGTACAGAATTGTCATTCTAACATTAAAGTTGAAATGACAATTCAATTTCAATTGACTAAAATTGAAATTGTGAGATGCGCACACCGCACCAAATTTTTCGATATGAATTTATTTTTTGAGTCTATATGCAAAATAAAACCTAAAATAATGCTGAAAAAAATGTCTGTATTTTAAGAACAAAATTTTCACAAATATAAGCGGTATTATATTTCATTCTGATTCTAAGATTTTTACTTAGATTTTGAATCTAAAACTAATAAAAATCGTTCCGAATTATTTTAAATTCAAAATTTAATATTTGTAATCCTTTGTTATTTTTCAACAAGCTTTTCATGATTTGATATCCCTATTTACATATAATTAGCCCCAATTTTTTTTTAAGGAATTTGGTTCAATGATTAGGAAGTGAAACAAAAATTCGACAAAATGTTGAAAATTGTAGAATATATTATTTCTCTCACTTTTAAAATCATACGACTTACGTAATATTTTTCATGAAGATCTAAAGTTTTTTTAAATTAATCTATTCCTGAGAAATGATTTTTACCGAAGTTATGGCTCGACTCAGAAAAAAAGTAAGATCACTGTCGCTTATCATTTTTTTAAATAATTATATTGTCACCTAAACATATAACAGTTGGCTCTTGCTTTAGATGGACGCCTCAACATTTTCAAGTTTCTCTTTTATATTTAATTCGAACATGGAAAGATCCTAATATTTTTAAGGATCTTATGTTTCAACTTAAAAATTTCTTATCATGGAAATGAGAAAACAGTTGAGAAATAACAAAATTACTAATTAGAAACTGATTTCTGTCTGCTTGATGTACTCAGTTCAGGCACAGACATGCTAATTTTAATTTATTTATTTTATCTTTATATTGTTTTATTACAATATATATATATATATATATATATATATATATATATATATATATATATATATATATATATATATATATATATATATATATGTGTGTGTATATTTTACTGAGATGAATTAGAGCTGTTAAACATTATGAGTTGTTTTATGTTTCAGGTAAATTGAAGAAATCAGTTTTGAATAAAGATGGAAGTGTAAGTTAATAGACTTTTTTCATACCTTTATACCTCTAGGAATTGGGTAATCAATATATAGATGATTTACTGTTATGTCTCTTAACATATTAAACAAATAACCCATAATTGATTAATAATTTAAAAGTTCAAAAAGTATTTATTAATAATCCAGATCCTGAAAACCTTATTTTTGTAGCATATTTTAAAACCCTTCAATTCCACCCACTTTTAAGTAGGTGCTTTGTACAAAACAAAATAAAGAAATTAATTTATTTGAATGCAAGAGATAAAGAGAATGCGATACTTGGCTATATTGACAGTATTATCAGCAAAGCCACCAAGCTGTTTAATATAATGTCCAACAAGGTCTTTTTTTTTCTTCTTTTTTTTTTAACGATTCATAAATGTGATTTTTGAGTTTAATTTATATTATTGATATTGGTCAATAATATAAATTAAACTCAAAAATCACACTTCATGGTTTTTTTTTTTCAGGGCTTTTTTGTCTTTAGATTGTTTCAATCCATTTTTTTTTAAACTAGTTAATCACAAGCATATTTGTCAACTGCTTTGCTTATTATGTTTGACAATTTATTATTATTGCACCTGATTACTTTTAGTAGATTCCAAATCAAAAGTTTAAGACTCTGAAATCGAAAAAGATTTTTTTTGCAGATATCCTCATAGACAACTAAACTTTTACTTTTAATTTATTAAAAAAATTAAAATCAAAGCTTTTAATCGATTATTAATTTGACGAAATTTCGACAATTTTGCAATAAACCTTTTTTATGCAATTATAACATTTATCTCTAGTACGAGTTTTACTTTATTTATTTGCTCATTATTTTTTTTAAATTATGGTTGAATTTTATAAAAAATTTAGTCTCGATATATGAATAGTATAATGTTTTTTACAGCAATATTGTTGAATGACCCATATTTTGTTTTATTTACAGTTTCAACTTATTATGAAATAAGGAATCTTGGTATTTTAATAGAAATTTCTTAATCTGAATAATGACACGAGGGTAAAAAAGGAAATCAGACCTATTTTTCGATTTACCATCTTAACAGCCAATTGCCAAAAAATATTCATCCAACAATCTTATTTCTTTATTTTTTTTCAAATATTAAAGTCCATCAATGTAAATTTGCATGGACGGTGTTCAATATTCAGGATACTGCGAGCCAGAATGCTTTTTTAATAATCTTTCTTTCTATGCCTATTTTGCACTGTTAAATAACGCCACTTTAAGTGTTACTATTTGTTCGCCTCTTTGAATTTTTTTTTATCTTTTTGGATGTACAGCTGTATTTCTTTGTAACGACAGAGGAACTTGCAGTTACAACAATATGCGAGGCACTATAAATTATTTAAAAACAATGATATGCAAGACCTGTTTTGAAATTAATATTAAAAGAAAACGAATGATATTTACAATCAGTCGTTTTTAATTTATTCTATGCTTACGAACCGAATGATATTTTGCTCATGTTACCTCATATATATTCATAGAAATTATTTTATTTTATCATGTACATAATAAAATATTTTATTATAGTCTTTTGTAATAAAATAATTTTTTAATATTTTTCTAAAATGCACTACCTTTAGCCTGGTGTAAATTATCTGTTCCTCTTTGTAGCAAGACATCTACACTGTTTCAATATTCATAGACCTCAACTTCACTAACAACTCACCAGTATGTTTAAATAGATATGGAAGTAAATTTAGTCTTAGAACGGACGGATAGGGTTATTTCCGTAGTTTTTTTTTCTAAATTAGATTTTTATTTATTTTAACATTTTTAGTTTTGGCGATTTATATTTTATTACATATGATCATTACCTTACACATATGATATGAAAAATATCATATGTGTAAGGTATGATCATACTTAAATTATACTGAAATATTTTTTCAATATTTTGAGCTCTAATTATTTCAAAATATTCACGGGAATTCACTGCGTAATTTGACCCATCAAACTTCAAAATCGCTTGAGCCGTACACTTACAAAATCGTTAACTTCAAATGGATAGATTTGAACTCAAATAATTTCAAAACATTCATGGGATCATAGAAAATAATATGAACAATCAAATGTCAAAACAGGTTGAGCCGTTTGCTCAAAAAATCGTTACATACCCTCTAACGGACAGATAAAACGCATTTAATACCATATTTTCTCAGTACTTTGAGCTCATATTGTTTCAAAACAATCACGGGATCTCATCAAATCATTTGAGCCATCAAATTTGTAAATCGGTTGATCCGTTCGCTCATAAAATTGTTACATCACTACAAACGGTCAGGCTAATTACATTATCCATCTTGTGGCTGCGCCGTAGTCGGGGTAAAAAGTATATTTCTTGATTTTTATCTTTTGAAATATTGATACTTCTTAAAAAGGAATTAATTTTCCTGAGTTACGTCTTCGATCCATTGTGAATCGATTGATAATGTAAGTCGAAAGTGTTCATCTTGTTGAATGGTCCCCTGGTTTGTTGTTTGTAACGCATTTTGAATATTCCGGACGTGAAAATTTTTTTTAACAGGGCATATTCTATATAGAAATGGCTTACGTCAGTCTGCCTGTTCTATATCAGACCCAGGGAGCCAAAATACCAGCCGTGATATGTCGGGAAGTGTGACCGCTCGAGCAAGGACTTCCCAACCACTGATTAATGAATGGATTACAGAAATATCCAAAGGGTCAATGTCATTGATATGTGACCTTTTTTCTTCTTGTGCGGTCGCACATCCTGTTGCAATAGCTTCCCAGCCGGCTCCGTTCATTGATAAATTTTCGCTGGGTCGAAATATAAAAAAGAAAAGCCGAAAAAAATAAGGAAAAAAAATACGGAAGTCAGATAGCGGTTCCAGCTGTGACGTTTTAAAAACAATAACCTTTTAATTTCTCCGTCGAGACGTTGGCCCACATATTCCAGTTGCCGAAAATGTATTTTTTTTAATTTTTATATAATGAAGTAATTATTATTAATAACACTGATTTATGTGCACAATTGTTTACTGTACAGTATAGTAATTTATAGTACTGCTTTACTTCAGCTTTCCGGCATGTATACTTATAAATAGATACATTTTTTCTGAAGATCTGTCAGAGATTTTATAAAACTATTTGTTATTGTATTTTTAGATTAAAGCATTGGAAGATAACAGATGTAAAGAAAAATCATTAAAAAAAAAATAAACTAACAAAAAAAAATCTAATAGATATTTAAATTACGTTTATCGTGCAAAAACCAGAATATAATTTTACATCTGACAGCTACACTACCGAGGGACTTCAGCCAGCTTAAACTCACACCGTAAATATTCCGGATTACTAAAAATTTCATTACTAATTTTTATGTAACTTGAAAGTTTTATCATCAGATAAACAAATTAAACTGTAATAAAAAAATAATAGAATTATATTAAATAATTAAATACTAAAGCTTATTTGGAAATACGGAGCAGAACTTTATTGTTAAGCCTGATACGTGCACACCCACAAGATACAAACATCACAATCTAAAATTCTCCTAAAAATTATAAATGCCCATTACTATACACATCGACATGAACATTCGAACATTAAGATCTTACATTCATGACAAATACACCACATTTCACTGTTCAACTCAGAATCATTGCTATCCACTCGTGTGACTTTCCTCCTCCATGTTACCTGTTCTACCTGAACTGAGGTTTAAAAGACAATGGTCTAGCGAACTCTTGGTTCACCGGTAATTGTAAATCCAAACTTAAGACACATTATCAAGCAGATCTAGGGGAAAAAAAAAAACGAAATAAAATTTGCTTGAATAATGGTTGCACATGGTTGAATAATCAATAAGGAATAATGGTTTGTTCAGCTGTATTTGTGTCAATAGATAATGGTCTGCGAACCATTGCAAATCCTATTTTGATACATAAATATGATATAATCGGTTGTTTGAACTTGCTGTAGGAATGCTGTTCGCAGAGGCTATATAAGCTTAACCACCATGTAAGCTTAACTAAGCCACTCAATGCAAACATATCTAAATTTAACCATACAATTCTATATAATTAAATTATTTTTAATAATATTACTCCTCCTGATGAAACAGAGGATTCGTTGCATTCCCGGATATATGAAAGACAGCAAATTGCTTTGCTATTTGGGGCATCTCTATTTAACTACTTGTTTGTGGATGAAGACAGTGGGCACTGTCCGATAAACCGTTTCCGTTAATAGTTATCGGAAATCTATACGAACGACTCTGACATGAAAAATGAGTTGGGTGGATAATAAATGTTGTGAGCCCACTGAAATAAAATTAGGAAACTTCATAATAATTTTATCAAATCAAGTATCATCAGGCTAATAATAAGGAACCTATTATTTAATGATAATAAATAACTAGAAGTCGGGTTGGTATTAAGTGCTTGCATATTACACTTATCTAAAACAATTCAACAGAACAATACAGTCTAGAGGAATCTACCTCTGTTTGTTTCTTCAATGATACTCCGTGTGGATTGATGAAGCGTTTCATGGTCAGAGTTATCATTTCCTTGAGATGTTATCTTCGCGAATAAGTAATATCACGCCTTGAATATCTTACTGTTATATCATCCGCAGTAATTTACGGATCTTTCTATTTAATAATAAAATTATGATAAAAGCCTAAGTGTTACGCCAGTCCGCATTATAAATTAATATTGAGTTTAGTGAGAAATCGATGAAAATATGAATCTTTAAATAAAATAAAGTTATTAATATAGTATAATTAATTTCGTTTTCCAATGGGTTCAAAACATGTGTTTTTTATATCGTTATTTCTTTTTAAAATATATTATCCAAGGATTTTTTATCTATTTAGCAAAATAAAAATAAAACATTCTAGAGAAGGAAAACTTTTTTTTTCTCATTTTCGAAATGAGCAATTTCTTACACATCGTTTTCAAATATTTCTATTTACTAGTGAGGATTGTTCTTATAGGTATTGGTTAAAAGTCAATGAAAGGTTTGAAGTTCCATTCATCACTATTGATTGTTCGTAAATAGAATTTTCCGTGAGTGAATAGAACCTGCCGATAAAATTTAACCAGATATCTCTTAGAATATCCTTAAAAGTAAATAAGGATGCTTAAAACTACTTAAATAAATATATGCTAACAGGATGGCCATTGGCATGACTGGATTCTTGATTCCTGAACTAAGGTCTTAATTTTAAATTTATTTTCTGTTCTTCGAGCCGTGGATTGAAGATTTTCATTCAATGTTGAAGGGTTCATTCAGCCTTTATAAGTGGTGGAAGGAGAGAGGGGTAACCTAACTGTTTAGCGTGGCATCACCCCCTGGTATATAATCATTCAAGCCATGAAATTGCACTTTTTTATAAATCTTCTTGGGTTGTAGTGGTACTTTATTTTTATTCTTTTTTTTTTTTTTTAATAAATAAACATTTAAATAAGATCCTTCCTAGAAAATCAAAGTTTTCTCGTAAGAAATCAAATATTAAAAAAAAGTATTAAAACGTTTCTTTTTTTTGCTTCTTATTAAGATCGAGTCAGTGATAAATTTTGTTATAAACCAAAGTCCTATCTTTTCCGATTTGGCAGAAAGTAATTTTAACTTTTATTTCATATTATTTTTCTTTTCTGACCTATAGTATAAAATTTATTTTGAAATGCTTAGTGGTTTTTTTATATTTATGTTGCTCATAAAATTAAGCTATTATTTTGATGGGCAAAAAAGCGTGTATACAAATTAAATTATTATCTATTAAAAAATTATCTATTTCTAGAATAATTTAATTGATAAACTTGGAAGGATTTTGAACTTTTTAGAGAAGGGTATGGACCAGAGAAAAGAAGAGAATTATATTTTGGGGAAACAGAAAAAAATATCTGATGTGGACAACACATGACTTCCTTGTACGCCTATTAAATTATAAGTCGGTGGCTCAAAAAGTGACCCTCAATTTGGTTACTAGTTTCCGAAGATTGCAGTATCTCAAAAACGACACTCGGCGCCGCGACATTCATCTATTGACACACACACAAATGGGGAGGAAAACCAGTATTTTACACCCAATTTTAACACTTAAAACAAGTAATAAAAATGTTTAATTGGATTGGAAACCAAATTACGTTTGAAACCTTTATTAGCGAAACATATGATTTATGTATTTAATTTAAATATAATTGTTGATTTAAGCTTATTATGAACTACAAATAAAGTACCTTTTCGGCTCACCAATTTTAATCAAAATATAGTAAATACATTCATATCGATATAAAAGTCCTATTTACCAAATTTGAGATGTTTTACATTATATTTTAATATAATTTTTGATGAAAGTTTAATATGACCTTCAAGTAAAGTACCACTTCCGGTTTTCCAATTTAGACCAAAATCTTGTATGTTATTTAAATCACTATATAAGTTATAAATACTAAATTTGAAAAGTTTTTTATTGTATTGTAATATAATTTTTGATGGAAATCTATTATGATCTTCAAGTAAAGTACCACTTTCGGTAATCATATAGTGACCAAAAAGGGATGTTCACAACTAGATTATATGATAATCCTAAATACGAAATTTTAACTTTCTACGGTTAACCGTTTTTGAGTTATGCGAGATACGTACGAACGTCTGCACGTCGTCACGACGAAACTAGTCATAATGGATTCAGGGATGGTCAAAATGGATATTTCCGTTGAAATCTGAAAACCGAAAATTTTCGCTATTACAATACTTCCTTTACTTCGTACAAGGAAGTAAAAAGAAAAACAGAGAAGGAAACAGTTTTTTATCATTTTCCTATATTGAACATGTGCTATAGTTTGTAATATTTATTTAAGAATTTTTCTTTTAACATTTGCTTTTATTTGTAATTATTTTATTAGTTACCACTTGTATGTGTACAAAAGTGTGTTTAAATTTAATCTATTAATAAAATGGCGTTTTTGCTGAACTGGGAATGAATCAATGAATTATTTTTAAAACAGGTATAAATGTTCAATAAAATTTGATTACTTTTGAACTTTCATTTAATATCAACCCGGGATATTCTATACTTAGAGGTGGAGAGAAAACGTGATTACCCCGGGCCAATGAGGTTCTAGTATGCTCTATAATCTAATTACCACAACTGACAGTTAAAACTATGTTTTTGACTCCAGTACTTGTCTAGTCTCGAACCGGCTCAGATGTATGTTGGATGCTTACTATTATTTTTAATATGTATAATATTGTTAAAAAGTGAGAAGATTTGTTTCATTTGATTATCAAGGTTTCGAGTCTGCAGTGGACCTTCGGATAACATGATAATTGTTATATATTTTGAACAGTGCTATTTAAAAAACAATCATCCGCCATATTTGAATTTCAACAATGTTGGAATGAAACATATAAAAAAAGTAAGCCTATCAATTAATTCTAAATATTAATGAAATCTGTTCTTGCTAATGATTATATTATTGTTAAAGTGATCCTACAAATTATATAGATGTTAAAATAAACCGTTATATGCGGTTAAATGTATAAACAAATATTTGTTTCTACTAATTGTGTTAAAACTTTTAACAGACTCCATACTTTTAATTTCAAATCATGGAATCTTAGTCTTATCAGGCACATTTACGTTTGATTTTAGAGTTAAGGTGATGAAATCAACTTTTATAGCACTAATTTGTATTCCTTCTTAGAAAAATAGTGCATTTAAGTTCATTTTCAGTTTGGATATTTTAACATAAATTCGTTGATGTATATTAAATTTGATTAAACCAATAATTGAATATTTTTTTTGTTTTGTGTTTATATTAAGAGAATTTAGTATTATTTAAATAAAAATAAATTATTTAAATGTAAATGCCTCGAAGGAAAAACATTTCTGCTTCAAACACAAAACTAGAAGAAAAAAATTACAATCTTTTGATATATTTTTTTAAAGGGGTTGTTCAATCTATTTTACCACTCATCAATCTTGCAATTAATTTGTTACTCCCGTTTGGCCAGGTACATTTATTTGATATCATAATAATCATGATATATTTAAAATAAACTTGCAAAGTCTATTTAAATATTGTATATTATTTTCGGTTTATAATTTTCAGTAATGAATCTTTGAAATCGACCATACAATTTTTTTTTATCTCCCCTCAAAATTTGGATTTTTTTTTTATTTTTAATAAACGTTTTTATTTAAAACAGAGTTAAAAAGATATATTTTTTAAACTTTGATTATTGTAAATATTAACTATATTTATTTAATTTACAGAATATATGTTAACTTTTTTTTTTATCCGTTGCTCAACAAATCAGTATTTATTATAATGTATTTATAGAGATAGGGATAGAATTTTTTTTTCTGATGATTCTTAAAAAAAGCATAAATACCAATTAGTAGTAGTACCGGAATAATCTCCGAAAGGGTTTTATGCTATTTGATTCGGTAATACTGTTTCACAACTATTCATTATCGAGTGATGTCAAAATTCATTCTCAACTGCCAGATTTTTTCGAGAAACCCTTGAAGGATCATGCACCCAATTTTAAGTGGCTTGGTCTGACGTCTGGGCCGAACCATAACTGATACAATACATTTTTTTTTGCTGCGACCAGACTCAAACCTGGACACGAAATTTAGTAGTGTAATGCTTAACTCCGATAGCTACACCACTCTCATTCTGTGTGTTATTTTATTCTAAATCAGAAGATGAGTAATTGAATTAATACAAGTTAATTTAAAACACACAGCATATCCGTATAGTTCAATCACACTTCATTTATATTTGCGACTAACCTATAGGTACAATAAACAATCCAATTTCACTTTACAAACAGTAAACAATCTTTTTAAAATGCCGACATGTTAACCTATCTCTGCCAAAAACACAGTCTCGCGTTTTAGGAAGATTTCCGTGATGACAGCTATAGTGCTTTCATAACTTACCTACCACGTTCCCTGTCAGCTTGAATGCACCTCGGGTAATACATTTTCAATATTCTTTGGATGACGACTTAATGTATCTATCTAATGATGTAGTTCTTTTCAGCCGGTGAAGTTAACGAGGTCTTGTAAAAGAATTCGAAAATCTAATCCTTGAATTATTTATTCGGTAAATAAAAGAAGCGTTGAATAAATTGTATTGAAATGCCTGCTCTTGAGTGAGGATGGGACCTGGGTGACTGATGCAGATCGCCCATTTCACTCGCGGTGTACTTCTTGCCTTCTTGAATTATTAATATATACCCGGCATTCTGAGTGCTCGGTCACTGACCCGCATCTTCTGTCCCAGGTTGACACAGGCATAATTGGATGAGCAGGTGCCTCTTGTCTAGTCAATGGAGGGATCGTCCTTAGTAATTTTTGACTCTAAACATTACGGTACCCAGGTTTCATCTATTTTCCTCCTAACGTGAAATTATACTTATATATGTAGGTATGTGTTAGTATCAACCACCAAGGATTAGAACTTATATTAAGTATTTTTAAATATCATATATAACAGATACAATAATTATAAACAATAATATATATGTATTTATATCTATTTTTTCCCCAGCTACATATAGGCACTTCCAGCGGCCCGCTTCTGATGAAATCAGCTGAAATTGTAACGAACGAAACTTTATGTAGGATCGTTTTCTAAAGAGAAAAGTGGGGGTTAATTTCAGTCAAAATTTCAATATGTTTTCATTTCGCGGTTTTTAGGGCTTTGCGCCACTCATCGACCCTACCAAATTGAGCTAGAAGGTTGAAAATTTGTATGCGAATTCGGTGTGTTAGAGAAGTGCCTTTTAGGGGTCTCAACTTTTTCCTCCCATCTTCATCGCTTTGATATTTTCAACTTTGTCTTTTAGTGAAAATACGACCTTAAGCTCTGTTGATCACGAATTTTTTTTTTAGATCATGTAATCTACAATTTCACGAAAAGTGTTTGATAAAAATGTCATTTCTATACTTCAGGTTTTAAAATAGTAAATTTTAATTTTAATTTAATATCATACTATGACTTAATCTTCAACCTACCGATAACTCATAGTAAAAACGATACTCTGATACAATACTTATCTTAATATTTAATTTTTATAAACGTTTATTGTTTCATTAAAAGAGTTGCACTTCCTGCTGGATATTCGCATCAACTGAAATATAATATTAATTATAAACTAATAGACCAAGGGAATATTTTCGGTGGGTAATTAGATTGTTCATCCGTTAATAAGGGTTGATGTTAAAGGATCCAGAAGATTCTAGTTGAGGAGTTATTATTGAAGGGTTTATTAATTATAGAGAAATAAGTAATTATTATAAGTCGTAATAATCATAATAAAAGAAAATTATTTATCGAATTACTGCTAAACCACGAGTAATTATTAATAACAAATTTTCTTCATTAGATGCGTGGATTGTACTCTGATCTTTTAGGTTTTAATGACCGAATATGTATATTCACAAATTTGAATTTATTTAGCAGTAATAAAAAATGTCTCCATTTTCAGTTTAATTTTATCTTTTTTTTTTTTTGCAAATCAAATAATTTGTTGTTAATAATACTCTTTAGTGAATCATAGTGATATGGCTCGCAGTTGCATTTTGGTTTCCTCGTTTATTTTTGGAAAGTTCTACAGTCGCTCTCAGCGGTTCATAAAAGATTACAGGTTTAATAGATTGGTCCCGAAGTGAAATTAAATGCTATTATTATAGTCATGGTGAATGGCTTTTGGTTATTAGGAACTGTTATAGGATGGCTACTATCTGCTATTTGTTATCTAAATCACTGTTATTGGTCAGTTTAGTTAATACAAGTCTCTTGTCTACCTGTTCATTACGTCGAGGTGGCTTCATTATCTTGAATTAGATTTTATACAGGGCGCATGGTTGGTGTTGGAATTTTTATTAATGAAACAACAACGTATACTGCGAGCTTTCATATGAGAATATATAAAAAGAAGATAGTTTTGAAGAATATTTGAAACTACTAATCGGTGAAAGATAAAGAAATTAAAAAACTTAATTGTAGTATTTTTTCCAATTTTTACATTTAGTTCTCCCTCTCTTCCCTAATAAAATCTTGAAGTGGAACAGGATGTGTTGATAGGTCATGGCGTAAATTAAGTGATTGGGCAGGCAACTTGTCCGTGATTGAGACATGCATGATTCTCATACAAATGAAGTATTTTCGCATCTTAATTTTGTTGCTCATGGTAATAAATGAGGGTTTGTTGGTTATTTCAGAGTGTAAATAACATTAGTAAAATGTTATATAAGAAGAAACTGCGTGCTTTCCATTTGTGGCAAACGTCAGGCAAGACCTTTTGACGGGACCTCCTCTTTTGAAGCCTCTACCAGTTCTCGTGCTGCTCACGTATTCCTTGATTTGTTAGCAAGCTCCGTGCGGCCCAGGCAACAGAAGGGGCAAAAAAAAAAATAGAAGAAGAAGCATAATGATCCAGAATGAAGTATTCCAGTTCAGTTGTTAAAGGTTTCGGGACCCTGTCCAAGCCGGCAGCACGATGCCAAATCTTATAAAATTATCATAACGGGTTTCCTAATTGGGCTTAATTGTGGATTCGTGTCGCATGTCTTTACTGGGCGGCTGTATCCCAATGCCTAGTCCATCTGTCTAAGTGAAGCTTACTAATCCGCCTTTTTTGATGATGAAAAACAACAACAAGAACATAATATGGCCTCTTTATTTCGAACCGGTAGCATTTCATGGCCTTTAATGCGTATGTTTTTTGGGAATATATTGCTTTGAAATACTGCTTGGCGACTCCGTCGGGTAATCTGTTCCATTCTCAAAGGTGTTCATACCTTTATTTTCTTTAGTGTAAAAAACAAATAAGCTTTCTTGGGTGTTGGTTGATTTAATTTATCTTTCTCTGTTCTTATTCAATTTAAATTTTTCTCTTCTTTGAATGATTCATCTTCTCTAAGAAGGGTTAAATTATCATAGAGTTTATTTTATCTCTTGAAAATCCTTCATTTCTGATTCTCATTATTTATAGAGAAAAACTTTAATGACGATTTATAATATATATGAGTGCGAAATTATTCATGAGACAGTGTGACATTTGCATTTTATTTGCTTATAATTCTATTGTACCTTAAGAATAAGATTAATAAATTAATAAAATAAGATTTATTTTATATCTTGTCCTACACAGTTATTTAATAGTTTTCGGTTAACCTAGTACAGAACTTCCTCCAACAAAAGATTTTATCATATCAACCGGCATGGAATCCTCGTGTAAAACTGGAAGGAAAAAAACCGCCTTCGTTTTCGACTACTTTAATACCAAACAAATCTTCAAAATCTTCAAAAGTTTTCGAGAATAAAATCTCCATATTTGCATTTGCCGTATTATATTTTTAATTATTAAAAACGTTGAAGATTAATAACCATTATTAATGACAATGATTCATTATAGCACTAAATTAAAAAAAATAAAAAATTATAGCATAACAGATAAGGAAATACTGAAGTAGGTGTTGTGTATTACGCATTTTCAAAAGTTAAAATTTATAACGTAATTTCTACTTTTCTGTAACATATAGCTCATTAAAGAAATGAATAGAAAAATAGGGTACTCTAGAAAAACTCAACAACTTTCTAGAATCTCTGAAGAATTAATTTTAGGTCAATCACCTCCTCGAAGGAGGCCAATTAGGGTTAATTAAGGGCTTGGCAAACATTACACCCGGCTGAATTTCTTGACCTCATATTCATGATTAATTTTCAATTTTATGGTTAAATAAATATCATTTTGAGCTTGAAATATATTTCTGAATGGGTTCGGCCGGCCTACGCTCGGCATTCCAATTTTTATGGCTTCATGAACTCACTTAGAAGAATAACAAAAAGAAAACTTGATCTAACGGGGCTGTTGCAATAACTTATTCTTTCCCCTAGACATGAAGAATGACGTTTATTATTTACTTGACTACTGGCGTAATATACTAAACATTCTGTTATCCTTGGGATATTGCCAATAACAAAAGTAATAATTATTGTTTTATATTTATAAATTATTGAATGGAAAAAAATGTCTTCACGACTCGTTTTGAAAAAAAAGTACGTGAGAAAGTTATAACAAAATGGTGTGACGGCTTTACAGCTTCCTTCTACAAAGATAAGGATGGCTTTTATGCATCCTTCGTATAAGAGATTGCTGCAGTCACTTTTTATATGATTACAACACCAGATGTTCCCCACGGAAGAATCTTTTTTTCTTGCTGATGTGCAAATATTAGCCCTTAGGGAACACGGAGATTAGAGGATCTCATTCATCCAAAAGAACATAGGACTGAGATAAGGAGGACTGATCAAGTGTTGAAGAAGTGAGTTTTCGGTATAACATAGGAAATAGTAATTAGTTCTAAAGAGATGAGGTTTTCTTACCTCAAGGCAATGCCTATAACATTCTTAATAACATACTGTTATGATTTGATATAAATTTTTATTACGTTATTTTAAATTCTAAATTACATATAGAGTGGAATAGAAAACTTGTTTTATTCTGGGACCAGGTTCCTTCACAATGAACAAATAAAAGAAAACCACATCTGGCCAAAAAACCACAATAGTAAAATTAAATACGTTTTTACATCAATTACAATAAAAATGAATAAACAAAAAATGAATTCTTCTCTTAACAAAAATGTACATGCATTGAACAAAAACACAAATATATGTATTGTCTAAGTTTTAATGATATGATACATGATGAAACAGTGAGGGGAATTTAAGATTTAATAGAAACTAATAAGTCTGATATTCTCAATGATTTGTCACTTTCACCCCTTTCCATTAGTGTATGATGTTTGCTGAATAAAAGCAAAATACTTTGAATTTTTCGTGAGAAAGCTAAAACGAAAAGTTTAAGTTATGAATATCTATCCCGATTAAAAATCACTGATATATGACAACCTTAATTAAAACTATCTAGATCTTTTTCTAGGGATTGATAAATTATTTGCCACTTCTATAATTTTGTTTTTATTGAAAACTAGTTTCAAATGTTATACATTCATCTGAAGTTCAAGGTTTAAGTAGATTATAACAAACAGAAAAGTTTGTATTGGTTTGGCTCGCTTCATAATCAGTTGACATCCATTCATAACATTCGAAACTAGTTTTCAATAAAAACAAAATTATAGAAGTGCCAATTAATTCATCAATCCCTAATTTGATTGATCCTTCTATACCATCATGCGGATGTCAACTGATATCTGATATTACTTACTTTTCCTATCATTAGTTATTGAAACCTGATTTCAATTTTCTGCAAGTGCCAATGCATCGAAAGCCTATCAGATTCGCTCAGATGAATCTCAAAAATGAGGTTTTGTGATTGACTCTATACATAAGTCTGCTGTAATATGCAGGTAATGTGAATTCTGTATAAAATATGATGTTCATTATTGCTCGATATAAAACTACTGATTCGTCAATGGAGCCTATTGCACTTCTGTGATAGTAATGGTTCTTTGGAAGAACAGGTCTAGCTTAAGATTTATGTAAACTTTGTTAGCAACAAGCCATGGCTATGCTGCAACAAGTAGTGCATACATCATACCCTGAGGACAGCTGGCGGCGTTTGTCTTGCGGCGCCACTGTTTACTCACCGCTACTCTTCCGGCAGCTTGTGAATGAGTAGTCCCAGCCGCAGCACTGCACGCAGGGGGTTTGTTGAACTTCTCTTTGTCACTTCCTGGGCTAGGGGTACAGAGTATGAGGATACAGGAAGATACGGAACCTTTTCAAAACATCATGAAATGGTCCATAATGTTTCATTGCCCTTGACGGAATGGTTTCATAAACAGTCAATGCTGGCACGCGGAAATAAGGAAACTCGGAGGGTGGTAGCAAACAGCTGTCTGAGACAAATACAGACGACGGAGATCTCATCAACAGGAAATTAAGAGATAATTTTTGTTTTATTTTTTCAATTAAAGTGTATCCTAAAAGTAGATATTCGCAAAAAAACAGAAAAAAAATGTCCATATTTACATCCTATTTCTCAATTACTGGTTATTTCCTGTAAAGTATTTAATATTTTGAAACTGATTTACTGTTTTTTTTGTTCTTTCATTATTTTTTTATTTAAAAAACAATTGGTGTTTTAAGACGATTTTGCGAAAAACATGCTATCTCTAATATTAACCCTCTGAGTACCTATTGGTACACACAATTAATATTTCCACTTCTATCCTCGCATTAATGAATCAGAAGTTAAAACTCGATACTTATGTATGTTTTTGGGTGCTAATAATGAATTTAACCTTTAAGTATGGTATTATTTTTGCCTACTACCAAAAATAAATAGAAATTGCATCTTGATTTTTCTTCTCAGAATGTGAGGAGCTTTTTGATGAAAATAATTCATGTTTTTTTTCCGTTTTTCTAACTGAAAATTCGAATATTAAATATTTTTTAAATCTAGCTACTAGTAAATAAAGAGAGTATGGGCATTAGTTGGGTTCTTTGCAAATAATTTCTTGCCAAGATTGTGAAAAGCCAAAGGTGCCCGATTCTCCACAAAAACTCAATCCTTCTAATGAGAAACATCTCGATAAATTAATTAGCTATTTTTACTTATAGATCTTTGTTATAAATTGTTTAATTATGACTATGGATTTTTTATGATAATAATAATTAATCATAATGGTGCCAGGCAATTTTTCAAAATTGCCTAGACACTTTTTGTTCGTATATCTTTTTTTGATCTAGTTATTTGTATAAAATATAAGGAGAAACATTTTTTATATAAGAAATTCATCAAATAATATTTTTTTAAAATAAATAAACCAAAAAACAAAACAATATAAGGTCTAATTCCACGGGGTTCCTGAAAGGCCCACAGCCGTAAATGTATATATTATATATAAACATATAATATTATATTATATATACGACATAATATAAAATGATATATTTCATCAAACGTGAAAGGTATCAAAGCATTTCTTCAAATGTTATTTCAAAGAAAAGAAATGTGTCGGATCGTAAAAGAACTCCATCTGCAGTGGGACGAATTGAAAAATAAGTTGGCATCTCTATTATTTTGTATATTTCTTTGAATATTAGGAAACATTATTACATTTTAGACCTATTAGTGTTATGTTGGATTATTTTATGAATGTAGCCGTTAACCAATACCAGTATTTAATTGTATAATACAGTCATTATAAATATTAATAAATAGGCGATAGCGAAACAAAAAAAAAATTTTTAAATGGTATGAAATTGGCTGTTTACATAATTTACAAAATAAAATTCAGATAATTGGAATGGATTTATTAAAATAAATTTTTTCATAAATTACGTTATGTACTTAATTATTTAGGCACTTCTCTCATGAAATAAATACTCTAAAAAAATTACATATAACTGTATAAAACCAATACAACATAATTTAATATGTCATACCTAATTGGTAAGATTCTGACCACATCTTTTTCTACTTTTGGTCTTCAAATGTGGTTGATTTAAATGAAGAAATATTAGCAGATCTGATGTCCGCAAAACATAGTTTAAAACGATTTCGTTTGAAGCTTCCCAATTTCTTTTTTGTGTGAGATTCCTACAATTTGCTACAATCCTTATTTCTGGCCTCTTGGACCTCTTCCATCAATTGTCCAATTGGCAATATTACCTGGTTTATATTTTTCTTGCCACAGATTAGCAGTGAAATCTCAGAGGGAAAGCGCACAAAACATATTTCGTACAGGTTTGTTCAATAAAGTTATTATATAAATTAAACAGTGGAATGCGCTGGGATGGAATTCTTGGATAATTATAAACTAGAACAGTTACTGGTTAGCGACATATAATTAAATATATGTATACATTTCAACATTTTTTTGTAATGATAAAAATACAACCTTAAGATTTAAAAAAAAAAATTCCAAATCTTCACACAAAAATGTTTGCTAAGCGAATTTTTTCCATCCAATATTTTTTTATTTTTTCCAAGGATCCAATACTATGTAAAAGTTTGTAATCATAACAGAAAAAGTTAACCATATTTTTCAGTAAGAAAAACACAAAGCAATGATTGAGTCCTACAATTCAAGTTAGATTAGTCCCCAGAAAATTGTATGAAAAAAATATCTTTTTGCGTTTTTGTATTGCCTAATATAGAATAAAAACTTGTTTTACTTAGAAAGTCTCATTTCCAAAATTTGTTTTTGAGCAATATCTAGAAAAAGGCCGTTTCCTCTCTCTGGTACTCGTAGGTTTTTAAAAAAAAAAATGCTGTAGATGACTCAGCGAATATCTGTTAAAAATTATTCATTTTATCTACATACGAATCCTAAACAACTGGATTCCAATTCAATGTTTAACATGAATTTTTCAATAAGTCAAAATGAAAGTTTCTTGTTGGCGTCGATTTTCACGGTTTCGTAAATTAATTTCATTAGAAATAAAAATCTGAAGTCGCTTAAGATTCGTTTTGATTTACTGAAATTATGTTCACATATGGATTTCGACAGTCATCAGGATTAGCATTAGTAGATTTTTGTTTAAATAAAAATCAAAAATTCATATCCATGGTTTTTTTAAATTATTTTTTATTGAATACTAAAGTTGCTATAGTCGCGTAAGGTCTGTTTTGATACACTGAAATTATGGCAATATTCCTAACATTATATTCATATTCATATTACTGAAGTTTTTCCCAAAACGATAAAGAACAAAAAGTCCCTAGAAGTAAAGAACGACCACAATCATCAAATAGGTGACATTTTTTACTAAGGAGAGGCTTAGAGAACCCTTCGATGCCCTATATTACCAACCGCTGTTTACCGACTTCTGACCATCGCTCACCGACCACTCTTCCCTAAGATCACTCTTAATGCAATCCTCCCACCTGCGTTTCGGTCTAACCCTCGGACGTTTATTAGTCGACTCAGCGTTTATTAACTTTTTAGGAATTCGTTCGTTATTAAGCGCAGAAACTTTACATGTCCATTTCACCAGTCACGATGCTATCATTTAAATTATATTAATAGGGTGCGTGCTCCGCAATCCCGCTTTGTGTAACCTCCTATATTTTCCATTTGGCTCATTTTTCCTCGGAACAAATATTATAAGCAATACTTTCTCGAAGACCTTAAGGTGTTCTTCCTTTGTACACCTTTCGCGACCACATTGAACAGTAGTAAGGATAATAGTTTTGGAAATTCTAACTTATAAGTTTCTGGATAAAAGCATAACAATTAGCAACTTATCTTCATTATGAATATCTACAGAGGATATGCAGGCAATTCTGATTTCCAAGCAGGAAGAAAACTATATCAGTTTTCTTCTGACGGAATTCTAGAAAATAGGCCTCTATTGTCTCTAATTATTAATTTAAAATATCAATTAATAATTTTATGAGAATACGAACATCATCAGTACCTTCAGGATGTAGCACTAAGCATTTAAGATGTCTAATCAGGAACCTCATTATTTCTTGGATAACATGGTATAACGGAATGATAATTGATTGGATTTATGTTGATATTCTATTTATTCATGAGATCTTATAATTTATTTTTGCAATAATAAGTTATCATCAGAGAACACAGATCCTGAGTTAATAAATTTTTAATTATTACTTTATGTCGAATGTTAGTTCGCTTTTTGACATTATTGATACTCTTTCCTTATAAAAAATTATTCCTTATCTATTCTATGGGGGAAATTATTTCTCAAGACACGTTTTCTTGTTTACCATAAAGAGGCTTATTTATGTAAGCAATCATTCTAAATCAATCCTTTAGGTGCAGATATGTGAGAGCACTTTGTCACCGTCATCCTTTATGGAAGTTCGAAGGATAAAGAACATTATTAATTGTGAGAGGCTTAGGTTTGGCTATCATTGTCCAGGCGATACTCTCAAGGGCTGACAGAACGCTCTCGCGGCTATCTTTTTCCTGTAATTCACTTGTTAACAATGGTTATGCTTATGGAACTTGATAGCTATGAGTTGACATCAGTTGAACGTGTATTCTTCGAGGTCATGTACATTTTGAATCACAAAATTATGCACTCATCTATAATGTTTCACTTAGTTCCTTGTAGACACCTTAAATTCGCACCTTGAAATAACTCCTTTTTCTCTAACGAATTATTCCACTTTGTAGGAGAGTAGACATAGATTTTAAAGTAGAATTACGTTCCTTAATCTGAAATGTCGGGACAGAAAAAATTTTAGCTACTTTTAATGTAATTCTGAAAAAAAAAACACCAATCTTTTAATTTCGTTTAAAATTATGCATTCAATTCGACTAATTTTGTATTTTTTTTCATAGATTATTGAAACGTAATTTGAATATTTTCCTATTCTGAATTAATTCACATCTATAGGCATGATGAACTGTTTGTCAAATCAATCTGAAACTAATAATAGTCGAATTTCTAAAACTATTTTTGAATAGACCTGTTTTATTGAGCTATCCAAATCACTCGAGGAGTTATTTAAAACTTCTAACCACTTGAGCCACCTTGGTTTTAAAGAAAAAAACCACTCACTTGGTTACTATAAAATAGTCTCAACTATCACACCCGTGAAAATAATGATCCGGTTTTTCAACCAGAGTTATAATTATCGTTGAAAATATTATGGAGTTTTATATTAGTTTTATATTTATATTATATCGTAAATTGTTAGTTTTATTTACAGTCATTTACGTATGCTTATTCCTCATATTCCGGTTGTGTTGGGAACGCTGTCAGCAAGTACCGTTGACTAGTGAAATCAGGAAAGACTTTCAACAAGGCGTCACTTTCAACAGTGAGACACCGCTCTCATTAATAAACATATGCTAATTGCCTCTAGTGCAAAACAGCTCAGCCAGCTTGTCTTATTAAGTCAGTCTTTTTCCACGCCAACTGAGCCTGTTCGAATCTCCCATTAGTTTTCGCAGGACAAATTTTCTGCTGAAAATAATCGATTTAGGATTGTAATTTTACGCTTCTGTGGGCTGGGTCTCTAATCTCCACATTTAACATGGATATATATCCCAAGTCCTGTTTCCAGTTTTATTTTATTTTCTCTCTTTACTGACCAAACTGAACTCATCTCATGAGGTTCGTCATCTACTGAGCTCTGAGAGAGTTCACGATCTTATTTTCAATTCCTGTATTCTTACTGCTTCTCATCGATCAATATTAACAGGACAGGAGTAAAACTCAATGTATTATAAATCATTGAAAATTCGGTAATCCTGAGATCTATAATTATTTTTTTTAAATTATAAATTAACACTTAGAAAATTAAAACCGTTTTGTTAATTTTAAGACTTTAATTATAGTTGTGAAAAATTAGGCAAAGAGAGCTATAAAAAATGTATTTACAATATTAACATAAACATTATCCAGAAGACGAATATAATATATTTTCCTCAAATATAACAGTATTTGATACTTTTTACACACTTTATTATTTTTTTGTTTACTTTATTTAATTATTTCATAACTGTAAGAAGAAAATATTTACAAACAGCGAATCCGATGATAATAATGCATGGATGTAATGATCATGTCATGATACCTCTCAGTAAAAATTGAAATTTGAAAATTAATATAGATCCCTCCATTCCAACTTCGTAAACGTCGTCGTGTGTCAGGCAAGACTGGTGTTGATATCCTTGAATTAATGGATTTGAGTGTATATTAAGTTTGTCATGAAATCGTACTTAATTATAAAAAAATTAAATAACGGTGATTTATGTTACCTGGTTCAATTTTATTACTTGCAGATCACAATAGGTATAGTGTACACATATGTTACTACTTGTTAACTTAAATGATAATTTATTTTAATATACTTTTTTTATCTAACGATTTTATTTGAAAACAAATGTGTTTCAAATGAAGAAAAAACTTGTTGCCTGCTAAAAATGTTTGAAAAGTATGTAACCTAACGTTTCAATGTTTTAAGAAAAAAAAGTACTGCATTCTTGTTTCAACAAACGTTTTATGTTTTTTTTATACATCTGTTTTGAAAAAAAAAACTATAATTTCCATTGAATTCAGTTCAGTAGGATTAGGAAAACTTATTTTTTAAGACGGATTTCCTTAAAAAAAAATAAAACAATTGTTTTAACTTGTTTGGTTTAATTTTTTAATTAATAAAAACATAAATCGGACAACCGATATAAAGGTTACAGAGGAAATATTGTATCGATTTTGTGATTTTGGCACAATATTATAGTTCCAAGAAAGACGAATTATATAGTATGTAGGTATTGATCTGGGGAAAACAGCCTATATGCCTGGTTTATAAACAGAAAAGAAGAATACAATATGATCACCAGAAGTGATAATTTTCTTGAAGGTCATAATTTATTTCAATCCTAAATCATATTAAAATGTAAGGCAAAACTTTTAAAATTTAGTATTTATGATTTAAGTATTTATTTCAACAACACACTAGATTTTGTTATAAATTGGTAAACCGGAAGCGGTACTTTACTTGAAGGTCATAATTATTTTTCATCAAAAATTATATTAAAATATAATGTAAAACATTTGGTAAATAAAACTGTTGATTCGGAAGGAGTACTTTACTTGAAGATCATAATAAACATACATAAAAAAATATAATAAAATTAAATACAGAGATCATATGGTTCGGTGATATAGGTTATAATCGCGATTTTTTTTCCAAACTAATTAAATAATTTTATTGCTTATTTTAAGTATTAAAATCGAGTGTCAATACTTTTTCTCTCCATTTGTGAGCTGAAGAAGTCTGCAGCAGGAGAATAAGAATAATCAGTTGACGTCCGCATGATGGTATTGAAGGATAAGAATAAATATAATTTAAGCGGGTTCTTTCGCATAGACAGATCTAATGTTGTCTCGGAACACGAAGAAATTTCTTGGGAACTTGTTACGTACTGAATGAAAACGACATAAAGGTAATAACGGAATGAGACCTCAAGAAACAAGAGCTTATGTGTGTGTGTCACTAGACGGGTGTCTTTGAGATACTGCTATTTTCGGATACTAGTAACCAAATTCAGGATCACTTTTTGAGTCATTGATTTATAGTTTTATAGCCTTACAAGGAAGTCATGCGGTGTCCACATTAAATATTTTTTATATAGTTTCAACTATTCACAATTAATGATCAATTTCAATACTCTTTTAAACCACCAATATTATTAATTAACAAGATATAATCATATTTTAATCTCCGATAACTTTTAATACATTATTTAGTACAATACCTGTTATAGTGGGTTGAATTCTATAAAGTGATTTTAAATCACCGAATGTGTGCTTACGGTTGTTGACTACCAATGTTAAGAAACAAAACTACTTCCTTTCCGGGACTTATCGTTTATTTTTCTAAGTGCATTATGCTCTTGTTTTTCTTCAAACCCTTGAATTTATTTGGTCTTGGATCCTTTCACTAATAAATATTTTGGGTCACAAATTTGATAGCAGTCGGCATGTTTCGGTATATGTTCTCAAGATTAAATATGATGTATGTACAGAAAAGTATATTGACATTTTTAGTAATATATATTGTCATTGCTACAACGAATCATACCTTTATTTACTAATAAAATATTTATCAAAATATCTACTTTTTACGGGCTTTTGGTAGAATAAAAATGCCGTAACTTGGGGTTACTTGCAGCCTCACCGGAGTAAGTAACGGGGTTGTGGTGACGTGCTGTGGTGTACGCGGGGCTGCGGAGAGAAGAAAGGTCAGGGGAATATATCCCTTCCCCGATATTTTTGAAAAAATATGATTTTCATATAAGTTTTGTATTTTTTGTAATAGTTTTTGATCCAATTATCATTGTTATCCTTAAAACTTACGCTCAGTGGCAATTATTGACACTTAATGGTTGCTTGCCTTCTCATTAAATCCATCCGCGGAACAAAAATTTAATTCCTCACCCCGAAAAAAAAAATTCTGCGTACACACCTGGTGAAGTGCCTCAGAATCTATCTAGGGTCTACTGTGCTGTTATCTGTTAGAGAAATTGTCAATTATGTCTATACCTAAATGTTTTTAACATGAAATCTAGGAGTAATTAAAAATCTTTTTATGTTTTGATACAATTACTACTGGGTCGGAGTAGTCCCAATTTACGGTACATAAACTTATTGCAATTCTTTCCTCAGATTTCTAATGTTATTATAGATTTGCGAATTTCAACAAATTTAATCCAAATTAATTTCGACAAATTTAAGACCTCAATAAACTAAAATAATAGAGTGGATTTCCTTATCTAGCTTAATGAAATGTATCGTGGTGGTTTTCTATCATGCCTACTAATTAACATAATTTTCAAATCATGCTATTTGATTTAAATATGCGAATGAAATCATAAAAAAAAATTATTTTCGGAAGCCTATTGACATAAATATTACTTTTTGAAAATGGTATATCTTTACTCCAAAACAAATATTATATATTTAAGATTATACTAGACTTTTTAAAGTGAAATGTTCTGTGATTTCTATCCTTCTAAATTCCTAAGACCTTGAATATTTATATTGTTAAGGCTGCTATTGAATAATATGATTTTATATTTAGTAGTAAGTGTTAATGTTGATGATGCCGGAATTCGCAAAACTTTCACATATAATGATGGTTCAACAACCTAATTTGCTTCCTGCAAGAACCTCCGCGAAACGTTTTCGAGTCTGTGCGAAGAGAAACCTAAAGCTTTTTTTTTTTTAAATTTCCAAAAATTTCCTAATAAAAAATTTCCTGATAAAATTTCCTGATAATATAAAATTTCCTGATATTGGTCTCTAATTTGGTTCGTATTCTTATTCATAAAAATTGTATTTAAATGGATAGCCATATAAAGTCTCATATTGAAGGAGGTACCTGGATGTCAACTGAAAATTCGGTTCGTCAATATTGGATTGAGTATCCGTCATACTTTAAGGGCTTGGCTCGATAACCAACATCCAAATAAATAATTATTTATGGCTTGAAATAATTATTTTAATGGTTTATCAAATAAAATAGCAAGACCCGTGAAGAATCTTACCCAACGGAATGACGCAATATTAATTTACATGACCATTCCTCAGCAGATATGTTGGGGCGAAGGAAACGTTTTGATCGAAGACTCAGGTGAGGGCGAGTATGGGTTGTATTGTAATGGAGATAAGGCGATGAAAGACAACTCACTCGTTAGGTCACACCTCCGATTTTATCTCGGCTTTGTCTGGCGACACAACGTACGACACCCGCTACGCTATTTATCAGCAAACATTTTACAATATCTAATTGCTTTTCCTTCTAATGGTAGAGATGCTATCTTATGATTTTTTTTTCTTCTTCAGGATTTACAATGCGTTGTTAAAATAATTAAGGTCATTTATGAGATATCATAGGACGTAGTTCTTCCGGGAATAGCATATTTTTAAAAATAATTATAGTTAAATTTTCTCAATTAAATCTTTCAAATTATTTAAAAATATTTTTGGTTTAATATTTTATAATAAGTATAAATATTTTGATGGAACATGGTATTAGCGGACTCACTGACTGATTGTTACAAATATTGGGGACGACTCTTACACAAGTACATTGAAAATATCACACTACAAAACCACGATAAACCAAAAAGTATACCTTACAAACTAACACAATTGCTAAAGTAATAAGAACAAGCTATACGAGTACATTATTTAAAATGCTTCTATAAAGTAAATATAGAATTGCAATTGTGATGTACGGACTCCATAAATATTTCAGCACGTCTTATTTCCACTATAACCTACAAGAAAAAAATACTGCAAATTTTATCAAGTTTATTTTGCCTCTTTGTTTATTTTACCTTTTTTCGTTTTAATTTTGTTTTTTGTAATATATTTTTTTTAATGTTTTAATTAATTTATGTACATATCGAAAGAAACTAAAATATTACTATACAGGTAATATGCCTATC
Source organism: Rhaphigaster nebulosa (assembly GCA_948150685.1). Classification (NCBI taxonomy): domain Eukaryota; kingdom Metazoa; phylum Arthropoda; class Insecta; order Hemiptera; family Pentatomidae; genus Rhaphigaster; species Rhaphigaster nebulosa. The sequence goes on from OX411308.1 coordinate 37,279,631, forward strand.
GCAGCATGGAATTTGTAAAATTCGTAAGTACGACCCTCTCATAAGGGTACTTATGAAGGGAAAATCGAAAAAAAAAAAAGAAAAGAAAAATGATACATGTTATCGTTCATGCTTATGGTAGTTTTTTTATGTAAAATGTATATCCGTCATGACTGAATATAATCATATATTTTATATAAAAATATAAAAACTTTTAGTTATTATTTGTTAAAAAAAATAACTTCTATTTCTACGATCTTGTTTCTTAGAGCTACTTTAATACATGCTACAATTGAACATACTATGGCTACGGCTGACATGACCAAAAGGAGAATACTGGAAAGGAGCTGGATGAGAGATCTCCTTTCATGAACTGAAGAACTAATTCAACATCGGCAAGAAGTGCTGCTGGGCACTATCCTTCCTCATGCCGATCATGCCCGTATATCTGTTTTATCTGTTTTATCCATAATTATTTGCTTATTATCACTCTTTTTGAGACAAGTGCGAAAATATAGTTAAAAGATAAAAAAAACAGAATATCAGATAAACAATTTTTTTTCTTCGATTATGATGAACATGGAAAAGTTCTTACCATAAGTAGTAACAGCGCGAGTGCTAATGAGAATGAATAAGAAAAATTTCAATGAGCAGGAAATAATTTATTTATATGAAATGAAATTTATAACCATCACACCAAGGAGTTGTAGCCTTGTTCAGACCGGTTGTCCTAGATGCAAGTGTGACAATATCGAGAAATAAATGTTCCCCTTAAACATTTCCTGGACTTTTGTAAATTGCAAACAAAAAAATATATATTGTGCTGTCACCTAAGCATGGTCAGTTAATTGTTATTTTTTCAACAATACAGTTCCTTGAAAAAACAAAACAAAATATTGTTTGTATAGTTTCTTAATTATATAATAATTATATAACTATTTTATTCACTATAAATGACTATATGGAATAATGTGTATGTGTGTGTGCGTGTGAGTATATATATATATATATATATATATATATATATATATATATATATATATATATATATATATATTTAGTTGAATTAGTTCTTCAGTTCATGAAAGGAGATCTCTCATCCAGCTCCTTTCCAGTATTCTCCTTTTGGTCATGTCAGCCGTAGCCATATCGAATAAAGAGTACGTATGTGTTGGTCAATAGTTAGTTGTTTTAAGTCGGAAAGTAGAGTTTTGTTGTTTACGTACCAAGCAGCTTTTGTTTCAGATAAAATTGAAATACAAATATTTTATTCAAATCGTCTCTGACTTATTATTCTTTTTTTAAATAAAATGTATTCATTATGCCTATCTGCTGCTCTTTGCGTTTTATATTTATTATGAATTCAATTATCACATTTATTATTTTTAACAAATGGTTTTTGTTTTATAATGGTTTTTAAAATATAATTAATTATTGAGTTGCCTTGAAATTCGTGAAAATATGCACAATTTATTTGAAGTTATAAATCCATTAAATTAATAAAGTGGAAAGATGATATTCTGTTCCCAATAGGTCTGGACAAGTTTTAAAAAAATTAAATAAAAATAGAGTTGGTTACATGAGTCTAGAAAGTAATTTACTCTGTTGGATGGTGCTCTCGATTATTGAATTTTGGAGGAAATTGGAATTTTGACTCAGAGATGGGTCCAAGTGATGAGAAATGATTTCCTATTCCTTAAATTGTTAGCTTAATGGATTATTTAACTATCAGATTTCTACCATAAAGGTCGAAAAACGCACAAACTTTACTTGTATCAAAGAAGCGACATTTATCAAGCAAAATATTTATGTTCTTTGTATTATATTGTTTAGATCTTGAACTAGTTGTAAATGCGGTTTCCATATTCAAGAAGTAAGCTAGAACGTATTTTTCATTAAAGGTGAAAAGAAATTTAGTTATTCCGAATGAGTCTAGACTTGTTAAGATGCAGCTAGAAATAATCACAGATTTGGACGTCACTGTCAAAATTTTGGTTTTCTTGACCGATTCATTACATCGTTTTTAAGTATTTAATCGGTTAATCTTACGAAGCTCATTGGGCCTAGTTATTCTGTGTTGTTTGGGTAAAGGGGTACAATTCTTTTTTTTTTTTGCCTCAATGAGTTTAAGTTATATTTTGTTCTCTATAATGAACTTTACCTCTGAGAAAAAGGTTATTAGTTAGTGAAACGGTATTGAAATGGGATGTGAATACTGTTCTATTGACTTATTTACTTTTTCTGAGAGGTACAGATCTATAAAAAGAACAAAATTTAACTTAAATCCATTGTCGCAAAAAAATTACTTGTTCCCTTTTACCCAAACAACACATTACGACGTTTACCACATATAAAAATAACGAATTGGGTTTCATGTATCCATGGATCATAAACGGCGCTACCTACATTTTGGACAATAATACGTAGAAAGAAGCCTGCTATTTACATCGTCGCAATTTAGAGTTGGTACAGAAATATTGAACTGGCATTGGTGTATAGATTATTTTTATATAATTTTCAGTGTATTTGGAGTCTCCATAGTTCCAGGATATTAGTCATCTTGGAAACCGGAATCCAATTACTTTTTTGGAAGATTTGGAGTTTATAAATTGTATTATGACTTCTAATGTAAGATCCACATTGGGTGTATACCAAATCTCTGGCCTTTCATCTTATAGTGGATATGTTGGTTAATAAGGCTGTTGGGACGTTGCCCTCTATGACCCTACCGGCTTCTCCAAGAACGTCTAGGTTCGATTGCAAAGCGGAACTGTCATGTCGCGGGTGTTCTTTGGCAGACATCTGACCTTATGGTCTCCTTGCATGCAGGCCACCCATCACGCCATTCCATGTTACATGTGTTTCAATTTCTGATGTACATGTTTTTTCAATGTTGTATATTGCTTTCTATCGTGACCATCTGGTCATATTAAATCAAAATAACCGACAGCCCCTAAGACTGAATGACATATGGATGCAAATTTAAAATTAAAAAAAAATAATATGCTTGGAACGTTTCAGTTCAAATTTTCGACATATCTTTTTTTTTTAAACGAATTTGCATACTATGTAATAGATTTTGGGTTGGTGTTTTAAGGATTAGCAGTGAATTGGTCATAGCCTAGATATATTATATGCCAAAAGGACTTATTATAAATGTAGGCATTTTAGTATACGGTCGCTACTACCTTGCAACATCCTATGTGACAAAAACACATTAGTGTTTTGATTTTATAAGAAACAGGAGTTTGTCTCCTATGTACTGATGAAAAACATTATTTGTTAAAAAATCGTAACATGATTTAAATTGATCAAAAATAATCATGCTATTGTTAGTGTTTATCGCAAACGCAACAGTAGCAACTAGAAATCCTCCATATTACACTTCTAAGACAGTCGTCACATTGGTGACTTCACGTATATACGAAGTGTGGCTATTAAATAACGAGACTGACGTTGCAATAAAATTTATTTTTATTTTATACATAATTACTTACTATCACCTTCAATATACACCCCTTCTCTATCCCTACAACGCTCCATGCGTATTTTCCATTGTTGGAAACAGTGCTGGAAGTCATCTTCTGTCAGCTCCGTCAGGACGCGTGCCGCTTTCTCTTTTACAGCTTCCACGGACTCAAATCTCGTCCCTTTTAATGAAGATTTCACGAGATAGAAGTCACATGGTGCAAGATCTGGTGAATAAGGTGGATGTTCTAACACTGAATGCTGTACTGGACTAGGAACCTCTTAACAGATAACGCGGAATGAGCTGGAGCATTGTCTTGGTGGAGAATCCCTGATTTGTCCTTCCACATTTCGGGTCGTTTTTTCCTTACTCTTTCACGTAGTTTTTCAAGTACTTGCTGACTTCCAGCACTGTTTCCAACAATGGAAAATTCGCATGGAGCGTTGTAGGGATAGAGAAGGGGTGTATATTGAAGGTGATAGTAAGTAATGATATATATATATATATATATATATATATATATATATATATATATATATATATAATAAAAATAAATTTTATTGCAACGTCAGCCTCGTTGTTTAATAGCCACACCTCGTATATACCTACCTTGTTGGAATGTTTAGAATCATTGTATAAAATCATATTGTATAAAATAGAATAAAATCACTTTTTCGTTATAAATCAGTTGGTCCTGTAAAATCATTTATTTGACACGTAGGAGGTTTCACATTGATGTCCTTTTTTTTTTTAAAGTAGTATATCGAATTCTCAATAGTTGATTGCATAAGTAACTATCGTAATAGTTTAACTTGAGAAATTAAAGATAAATACATTTATGAAGAATGTCTAACACCTTACAGCAATTATTTCTCAGCTTGGATACTTTTAACCAATGATAATAAGGCTTAGTGGACTCCCCCGGAGGTTTGACACCGATTGATGCTGATACCAACGAATGTTGCCAATTCCTTCCTCCTATTGAACTACATGGAAACCCGAACACAAAGATCAGAATGAACTATTATCACGTCTCGTTCTTCTCACGCACAACAGGTTGTTATTATACGTAAATAATAATTTACCGCAAATCGGTTATTTAATTTTATCATGTCTCGAAACATGTTGGGTTACTTACTATGTGTAGATTTGCACATATCGTCGGTCTACAAGTGAAACAAACTAAGCCAAAAAAATAGTTTGACTATTTGGTTATTTTTCATGAAAAAGTCTCGATCTTTTGACTTGTGAAACTCACTCAGTCTTAGTATTATTAAAATTCGGTTTGAGTTGCAAAACACATCAGTGAACATTTTGGTCTTTTGAGTGTTAAAACACGATAATTGTTATAAAACGATTTTTTTGACTTAGTGTGTTTCTCTTGTAGGCCGACGATATATTTAATTCCGTAGTGTTAAGCAATAGATATCTATGCCTCGGAGGAATAGGAAACTATGTCCATTTCTTACCATTTTAGCATTATTTACATTTATATTTAACTTTTTTGTTTTAGTCATAGGTATAATTAAAAATTCCCTTTAAATCTAATGAAATTAATTCTAATTTCAATTCAAATTCTATTCCTATTTAATAAGTATTCCTTTTTAAAATTCATATTGATCCATTTTCTTATTTTATTCAAACTTTTCCCTTTTAGGTTTAATAAAAGAAATCATAGGTGCATAGAAAGAAGTAAAACTTTTTTTTAATATAAAAAAAATCTTATACTAAAGTGTGTATAAATTTTTATGTAATAACAACATTCAGGAAATTAAATCTTTTTAAAATTTTTTCTTTCATTTATTATATTTGACAACATTTCGGGCATCACTTGAGAAGGGGCATACAAGTAGAAAATTAAAAAAATAACACAACTGAAAAAGTTATAATGCAATGTTAAAATATTACTTTACCATAAATTCACTGTTATCAGTGTAAAAAGAATATCTATTCCCATTTTTATTTAGCACTTGAGGGGAGTATTCTATAACTCAAAAATGAGGGCGTGAAGAAAAGACCCGGATCTTTGTATATCTGATATTATTAACTTTTTTTATGCGGCATGTTAAAAACGCAAGGTATATGCTGAACGAAGGATTTTTCGATATCTTTGTACCAGACATATTTTTTTTGCTTTCGAGTTGAACAATTTATTTCCAGATTTAGGCTGTTATGAATTGAAAAATCTTGCAGCGCTTTATAGTAACTTATCACATACAAAATTGAGACATTGAGACCGGAGGCTGATGCACTGGTACCTTATACTCCTGAAATCTGATGAAGCCGCGTTAGACAAGACGGCTTCTGTTCGCTGTGAACTGATAGCGGCGGTCTCCTAGAAGAGCAATGCCCCTCGGTTTTGCTATGTACAAAGAAGGACGTCTAATATTATGTTCCGAGAAGTAGCTCAGTCTTCAAGCCGGTCAACCTTGTCGTTTTGCCGAATCTGCACATTTCATTGTCCCCTCTTCGGCTGATCTACGCTGATTCATAAAGCTATTGGACATCAGTCCTCATCGAACCTATTCAGTCGTGACCGTTTCCTGTGCCTTTTCTATAGGATCCTATTGATTTCCTGTTGTTAAACAAAATTAATCTATTGACATTGTAAAAAAGAAAATTGAATTGTGGCGTGGCTTCGACGATTGTGCTCCCCATGGCCCAGGAAGAAGTATTATACTCAATGTTCGATGCGAGTTAGTCGCTTGACTGATCCATCAATACCAGTTTCTGAATGTTGTATAACACAATAATGACACTAGCAGTTTTATATAAAATAAATATAATGAATTACTGTAGCCATTAACATCTTGTAGTTTGTCGAATTATTTTATTATTATTATAAAATCTATAATTTATAACATATAATTTAACAAGCATGTGGCACATAAAATAAAAATTGATCTATAAAAAGCAGTACCCGTTTTCATTAGTATATAATATAATTTTTCCATTAAAATGTTATGGTATTATCGTTTAAAACATAATTACCATCAGTTGAAATAAATGTTCGAATAGCTAATTAGACGACTATATACTGAGGTCAACAATGTTAATAGTTTATTATCCTTTCATAAATTGATTTTAGTTTAACTAGCTACCAATTTTCGTTGATGTTTTTTTAATTGGACGAGCTGAACCTTAAATCTTGCAGCAATTTGAGAAATTTGTGGCTATACATGTATATATATATATGGCGTTCAATGACCGTGAGCTTATATTACAGCATAAAAAAAAACATGAATTTTTGGGTCTACTTTCTGTTATGGATTTATAATTCCATAACGGTGCTTCCTAGCGAAATTTGATTGTTTCAAGAATTAAAGTGTATTAAATTCTGCTTCGAGTGAGCACGTAACATTATAAATTTGATCAGAATATGGTTGAAATACGAGATCATCTGCCAATTTTGGGATTTTTTTTCAGTTTTTTATTTATAACTTTAAAACAGTACTTCATAGCGAAAATTTTATTGTTTCAAAATTAAATTCTATTAAATTTTGCGTCAAATGAGTACCTAATATTACAAAATTGATCCAGGATTATGGACAAAATACATTACTATTTTTACCAACTTTGCCAAGATATCTAATACGGTGTCTTCTAAACGTTTGTACCATGGAAACGGCTGATCTGAATTAAAAAAACTTATAGAATAAAAGTTGTAAAGCATCATTTTATTCATTGGAGAATTGTCTATAATTTAAAATGGCTTCTAGCGGTATGTCCTTTCGTGGAATGAATAAGACGCAAGCCCCTTGCGAGTCAGAAGCGGCGCATCACAATTATTTAGTACAGGGAGTTTGTCGGACAAAATTCTATTGATAGTGGATTCTGATAGAAAATTCCGTTCTAATTACAAAAATACCTCATTACAAGGGTCAAAAATGACTGGAAAATAATAGTAAAAAAACAAATAAGTAATGACATTGTCTGTCCAAATTACTTTAAACTTGCCTTGCTTTTGGTTAGCTTATTGCTTTTTGAAATTTAAGAACGCGTTATTTTCAAATGTTTAGTTAAATAAGTGTTGTGTGACTCCGAACTAATTCTTTTTTATTGGTAGTTTATTCGTAAGTTTAACTGATTGATCAGATTTTTTTTTTTTTATTTGTTACAAATTCAAATGTACGTTGGAAATTTCTACGGCAGATCATGACGTGGCGGACTTGTTCAATCAGTAGTTAACCCTTTTTACGTGGGATTTGCCACAGTTTTTTTTTTTGTTTTTTGTCAGGATTATTTAAAATTGTCGACATTTGTTGAAATTTATACCGTCTATGTTATTTAATTCGATAGAATTTGAATTGATATGGAATAAATGCATTTAGATTCTATATAAATTTGAACCGTTGGATACAGTATTAGATAGGAAGGACTGATGTCGATTTCGCAACCTGGACATGAGGAATGCCTTCGGGAATGGCAGCTAATGCTATTGTTATGTAGGTTCAGACCTATTTGCCCTGACACCTTGAAGTATACTTGTTTAATACTGTCCTTTGGTCAATAGAATACTCTATACAGATATCTTGTATTTCCTCGTAATGTAAATTAGTCTCTACATCAAGGTTTTATTTGGATCAGATGGTATCAGCTTTTACTTATATTTTTGGCTTTCGTATAAATTTATATAATTTATATTGTTTTTGAATCGGATTATTTATTTATTTGCATGTTTTTGTACACCACTGAATTAAGATGGAGACACTATTCTGTAATAAATTACAATTGCTTACAGGCTTTGATCTTGAATGATACAAACCGAAATATTATCAACAGTGAAACTCTGAAAATTGTATATCTAATCATAATTGATTTCTGTATTAAGATACGGAATACAATTATAAATTGTAGAATCACTAGGAAAAACAAATCAATCTCAATTAGCTTATTGTAAGTTTATTCGGACTAACATCATATATTGGGGGTAAAGATTATTTTAAAAGAAACACTTGATGAACTTCTTTTATACCGCTTATCTTTATTATTATATAAAGCTGAAGAGTTTGTGCGTATGAACGCGCGAATTTCAGGGACTACTCGTCCGATTTGAACAGTTATTTTTGCGTTAGATAGTCCGTTTATCGACAGAGGATTTAAGCTTTGCATCACTCTACGAACAGGTACACGGAACACACGGAACGGAGCAGTGATCATAAATAAATTACTAAGAGAAAAAGTTTCCAACTTGGTACGTTTCTATCCATATTACACCACAACATCATCTATCTATCGAAGATCTATATCTATACTATTATATAAAGCGGAAGAGTTTGTGTGTATAAACGCGCTAATTTCAGGAACTACCAGTCGGATTTGAAAAAGAGTATGAAGCATCACTAATTCATACCGGTTTGACCAAGTTGACTGCAAAAACTTATTAATTTTGTCATCCACTTATTACTTTGTTTTTCTTCATTGACCGCCTTCCTCGACCAATTCCTCATGAAACTAAACTTTTTTATAAGTGTTAAATTATTGTGTGAAAAAGCTATTTTGTAAATAAAATGAATAAGGTAAAGGATCTGCCTGAAGTAGGTCAGTATAGTTTCCTCACCATTTCTGTTGGCTACTTAAGGAAACAAAATGCAAATAATATATAAAAAAAAAAAGTTTAAGAAAAACAAATTTATTGCTTCAATTTTTTATTTCGACATGTTTCGGAAAAATTAAACAAAATTGATGCGCATGCGCGATCACAAATGTAATTAAAAAAATTGAATCGGAACCCTTGAATACCTGTTAAACGATCCCTTTATCGAAGAAAACTTAAAAAATAACGATAATTCGAAACGTTCATGCGCATTTAAAAATCCGATTAAAAGAAGAGAAATCAGAATCCGCGTAAATCTAATGAACGATCCCTATATAGAATAAAATATTAATAGTTACTATAAATTGAAATGCGCATGCGCGATCATAAATTAAAAAAATGGAATCCTAAATTTTATACTAATCTTCAAATGTCCTCCAACTTTCGACTAAATCGGACGAGCCGTTTTCGAAATATACGTTTGCTTAACTCTAGATCCCTTTTTTCCTTTTTATTTCTTTGCATTATTGGCTTATATAGAACAAAGGATTAGGTAATATAAAAACTGATAGTATAGGTATAATGACAATATAGGCATTGTTGAGGGGTAAATGAAGAGCTTTTCATGTTCTGCCGCCCATAGTTCTTAGTTTTTGTTGTTTCCTTTGAAACTCATTATTGTATCAATATGCCGTTAATAACTTTTTTGCTGGGAAAGGTATAATTCAGTCATTAGAAAGAACAATTATAGATTTTTTTTACCATACATATTGAAAAAAAAAGAAGTTAATTTGAAGATATTCGAGGCAATTAAAAAAAATATATATTAAAGAAAACTAAAGAATAAAAATAAGTAAAATGCAATTTTTTTGTTTCATGAAGTCGTATGTATCCCTTTCATACTAAGTCCACTCTTCATCCAATACCTGCATTGATAATGTCAAATGTCGAACATGTATTGTTTGGTATTTTTGAATTTTCAGTCTGGTCTACTGTGTTCCTGATAAGCAATCCTATTCACAAGAATTTTGAAATGACTCTTCACCACTTGAGAAACTATTCTCTAATTCTACTCTATTGAACTGATGTAATTTCTATATCTTCATAATACTGAGCTAGTCGTGTTTACGTTCGTTTTCACTATGTGCAGATGCGAAATATGTAGATTGTATTATGCATCAGTATGAGTTTTCTTTAATAATCGGAATTGAATTAAACAATTAACTATGACTATAAAGGTAATTGATAAAAAAAATGTCCTGATTAGTGTTGTCTATTTTTATCATATCTTGACAAAAATTGTACTCTTTTGTAACATTGGCGATGAACTTCTTGTTAGGTCATCAACTTTCTTCTTTCTACTTGGATATATATGTGTATGGATATATATATATATATATATATATATATATATATATATATATATATATATATATATAGATATATATATATATATATATGAGTATACATACCAACATAAATTGTATAAGAGCATAAGCCTCTAAAATATTTAGAAATAGCTTAGTTTTGCGCTCATTATTTCTATATTATATTTACAGACTTATGCTCTTATACAATCTATGATGGCATTGGCTTTTGCAATTTCCATTTGATCATTAATCATTTTCTATACTGTCATCTATGACAAGGTCATTAGTGATTAGAATTTGTTTTGAATGGACGTGTTAACTATTACATATTTTTAAAGATTTATTAGTATTTAGAATGCTAGAAGGATAATCAATAGGGCATTCTCAATTGTAAATTTTGCTTTTAATTTGTAATGCCCTGTTTTTAATGATGGTTGATAATAGTGATTTCGGAATAGTACATTTTTAGCTATTTTTGTTTTCAAGATACGTAGAATCCAAATATCGAATAAAAAAAAATCCGTCCGTCCGCCGATACGCCGTCCGCGGCTTTTCTCCGGGACTACTGGACCGATGTTCTTGAGATTCGGTACCAATGTCACAGGTCACCCCGGGATGATCCTCGGAACTCGACATTACCATCCGTCTGTTTGTTTCAAAACGACGGCCGCTTAGAGATCTCATAAGCCCATTACTCGGCCATATATAAAGATAGAGAGGAAATGTAAGGTGTTTTGGAAACAGCATAACAAGGCATTATAATAAGAAAAAAGAAAAAAAAACGAAAAATAAATAAATATCTATCTGTAAATGCTCTTGGTTTATTATTTTCAATAATAGACCTTAGGAATCGACGGAGAAAATAATTTTTGTAACCCCCCTCAAAATTTGAGGTTTTACCTTTCAAGATACGTAAAATCCAAATATCGAATAAAATAAAACCGTCCGTCCGCGGATAAAAACGAAAGCTAATGAAATTCCCTACAAAATGAATTAAAAATCACTTAAATCGGACCATTATTAGCTGAGATATAGGGTAATGAACTTCATAGACTGACTCCGGGCGGCTAGTCATCGTGGCCCTAGGCCTTCTGACTTATCTATTGGGCTTCTGACTTCCTCGTATCTCTTTGCTGTATCCTTCCTTGGATTATTTCTGCACTTCCTTTAGCTTCCTTTTTTTTTCCTACTGAAGTCCACATCAAATATTTCCTCTGTATCATTTTACATCACAGCCTACTTGGATTGACACAGTTTCTTGTGACAAGCTTCAAATTTCTTTACCTTTAGTGCCTACTGCTTCATTTTTTTTTCTTGGACAGAATAGATATTTTTGAAATATTACTAAGTGGAAATAATAAACCATTGTGTAATCATTTGCAGCGTTTTTTTTTTTATTCCATAGTAACTCGAGAGGGAATCTCCTGTTATACCACTTTTAAACTGTTTAACTTCATTTATGATTAGAAAACTTTTAATTGAACTTTTTTTTTTTACGAATACGGATGTTTCATGTAAAGAGTGCTATTGAAACTGAATGTGAAGGAAGAAGAAGAGGCCAGGTCATGTACGTCCCAGGTAAGAGGGGTCACAAAGAATTGTATACTAAATTTTCGTACCTAAAATAAGTTCTTGTTAGCCGAACATTTCACTCTACCGTTGTCTAAAATTGTTTGAAATTCAGGTTTTATGAACTTTACAATTCATACTTATATACTTTACGATTCAGGTTAACCGAGAATTTCTTCAAATATGCCAGAAAATTCATGGATAGGAAATTAGCTCGTGTTATCTGATGTTTCATAAATATATATTTATATATATATTTCCTGTTTACAATAAACTATACTGATGGATTCTATCTGTTCTTATTAAATTTCACGAAATAGCCATTTTTAGAACTTGTTTAATTGATTAATAATTCCTCCTTCGAAAATTAATATTAAGATTAATAACAATATTTTAATTTAATTTTTTTAAGGGATAGTATTTTAAAATCATCCAATAGGTAGGTATTATCCATAATATATGAAGGCATGAGAATACATGAAGTAAATACAGAACAGATGAAATACAAAACAGACATTGTAAGTCATACCGCCTTATCTCATCCAGTCATATGATACGATTGTTTGAGCATAGCCTGACGAATGGCCGTAATTCATCGAAATTGCTTACGCAATGGTCCAAAATTATTGGGTACCGCCTGAGAGCAATCGCCCCGTACACTGACCTTCGCCGAGCAGTCTTCGCCGCAGACAGACCGGCACGAGCTCGCCATTTCGATTGAACGGCACTAGGTGAGTCGTCGATAGTATCGTCAATAAGGATATTAGATACTCAGATAAGCGGAGTTCTGGGGTATGTCCTAACTGATTCAATATGGATGAAATAGCATTCATTTGTGTTACACCTTATTCCTCAAGAGGTGCTGCTTATAAAGAAGTATGCTAACAAGTACCAAGGAGGTACAAATGATTATAAATTAACCTAAGTGTTGGGTGAAAAAAGAGTAAATCGGATTATTCTGGTTTTGAGAAAAGTGATTTTTTAAATTTACATCTTACGTAATTTAATTAAGCTAATGCGGGGAAGTAAAGATTTTGGAGTAACTAAAAACCTGTAAAGACATCTGTTCCAACTTATTGATAGAATCGGATCTTCCAAATTCGAATGTACAGATATATTGGTATTTTTCCACCACTAAGTCTCTGTGTGTTTTTTTTTTAATCTTTGCGTTAAGTAGAACCTTCAGAAGCTGCTCTTTAAAATACTTTGTGATATAAGTGCGTATTCGTCTCGTTAAATCCAAACCTTGAACTGATAAGAGCTACACTTTAGGGAACATGAATTCTAAGCACTGATCTTTCACAAATCAGTTTTCTATTTTCAAACGCTAGTCCGTAGTTGCCCCGGCAGAACATATTTGGAGGGGTATATCAAAGCATTCAAAGAATTATTCAATGCAGAGTTTTTCATTATCTTCCTTACTGCTTACAAAGGAAATCTTAAAGATCTCCCATTTTATTCAATTTTGACTCTAAGATGAGAAAATCCTCCTTGTGAACATCCAACCTCTATAAAGTTTGTGCCTTACCTTACATTAGCCTGAGAGAAAATCTGACGGTTGTGTGCTGATCACACCACATTCTTACTTAACCGTTGGTCAAGAAACAGGCAATTGTGCCCAGAATTATTTGGACGCTTATTGGTAGCACCTATTTTCGGTATTACTTATTTGTTCAAAATGTAGGAGATACTGCTTAACATACGGTTGGTTCTCAGAAAAAGTTCAAAAATAGACCTCTAAAAAATTGAGTTGGTGAACTCTACCCAAAAAATCTGAAAAAAATCATGATTGATTTAGAGATCCTAATAAATGAGTTTTAAGACAGTTTTGAGCTGAACTTCAAATTTTCGTTCAGGAATTCACAATTCAGAATTTTTAGAAGTGGCCGTAATTATAATAATTTTCTTGATTGTCAGGCTCATTACCACCGACAAATCGATAAAGTAGTTGACTTTCAATCAGGTTTTCATTATCACTCCATTGCCTCATTACCGCCTCAAAATGAAATTGTGGCGGTAATGAGAATCTATCCTAGTAAAATTAATAGAGCTATATCAAAAACCAAAATGCCGTTTTGCTTGGATTTTTGTGGAGAAAAAGAGTAATTAATTTTAGAAATTTCAAAGCAATAGTTTAGGAGAAACGTTATGGAGCGGCAATGATAAGAATAAAAATATTTGCCGAAAAAACGGCAATTTTATGCTACTACTGATACTGCTACCAGCTAAAGTGAAAGATGGACCATTGGTCTAGGGGGAGGTCTTCTTTGCATCGGTTGCCATCTGTCCTCTATGAAGAAACGCGAAAAATACATAATACTTTCGTGCATGTAAATATATATATATATAATTCATTTTCGGAAAAAAATGGAGTAATTATATATAATTGTGTGTTTAACTAAAAAAAAAAGTTGATGGTTTAGTTTATTAAATTGTTATTGGTTTAGTTAATTTAGCTCATTAATGAACTCATGGTTTTTGTTTTTGTTATTGGGTCGGTAAGCCAAATGAACCTAATGGATAAAAAAAATCTGTTGACACTAATCACCTGAATGTAATGAACGAGGGACACGACTTTTTTCTTCACCCTTATATACTTGATACTTCAACGTTGTTTTTGGTTCGGTCTTATGAATTACTTATTTAATTCAGATTAATTGTTAACTATTTAATTTGTTACCTTTTTTTTCAGTATTTATTATTTATGTTTTTTTTTCGTCTATAAATATACTCGTAGTAAAAGAACCACGATTAAACAATATAGTTAAATGTGTTTCTTTACTTGTTTATAATTTTAATTACTTAAGTTTTCACGATGTTTAGCAAGCCTCAAGTATTTGTTATAAATAACTTAGCTTTAGAGGTTACCATTCCCGTTTAACCTAAGTTGTCTCACCTTATGTTAAATTTTATTACTTTTGAACCATTTATATGGCCCTATAATAGCCATTGTAATTAATATTAATTGTTAATTCCTTCTGTAAACTGTGTAATTATAGAATCCAATTATACTTTTATTATTATAGTTGTATAAATTAATTTTAAAATATTGATTACTTATATTTAATGGTAGTTCGGTGCTTACAAAAAAAAATATGGTTAAGATATGAAAATAAAAAAAAGTATTACATATTATTCAGATTGCTCAATGGATTAACCAACAGTATATATTATTTAAAAAAATAGTTCCGTTTTGCAACTTTGGAGTAATGTCCACTGCTTACCAAATATGGAATTATATCCTATTTATTTATTTAAGAAGGAATAAAATAGAAGGAAATCAAAACAAGGTGTCGCTTTTTAATTGTCAATAGTATCTCTTGTAGTAATTGGGGGAAATTACAGTTGCCTATTTCAAGATGATTCGTACACTTGATACTTGAAATAAATAAATAATTAAAAAGTAAATTTTGTGAGCAAAATATTAAATAATGCAAAAAACCCATCTTAGCCAATATCTTTAGAATGGCCATTTTTCCAATTATCCTAACAGACTAAGGTTTAAGTTTGAGTTTCTCACAAGTAAGTTGTTACTAGAAATCGAGTTTCACACTATTAAATGAGAGTATTTAAATGGATTTATATAATTGGTGTTTATTGTTTAGTTAAGATTATGTGTCAATAAAACATTTAAACACCCCCTTACTTAGATATAAATTTTTAAAATTATTCACTTTTAAGAAATACCAACGAAAATGGCTTTAATAAATTAAAATTGTTATGCATTACAGGTTATTTTTTTAAATTATTTCGTAAAACTTTTTAAATTCTTATTCTTCCCTCGATCGTTAATTTTAATATTAATAGTAATGCGTATTCCTGGTAGATGCATATATTATAGGCATGACGTAAAAACTCATTTAAATTTCTTATTTATTTTATTTTCTCAGTATTATAATGAATTAGGATAAAGTTGAAAATATATATATTTTTATTCAGCACCTTTTAAAAAAAAAGATTCATATCAACATTATTAAGAATATTTATGATATATAAAGAAATCATCCTAAATACTAATAAGTAGTTTAAACCCAAGAAGGACATAAATGAAGGACATTCACGTAAATTATTATATTGAGGACAGCATTAGTTACTAAATAGTACGGAATCAAGTACAACTGAATTAATAATAAATTAATAATTCTCTGTTGAACAAATCTCCTATTTCCATATCCTTTTTTCAGTCTACAGCACTTTCCAGTTGACAAGCTATGTGATAATCATGTTATATTCTTACGCTTAAAGGTGTGAATGTTCATTTACATTTAGCAGTTTGCTCCTAGTTACACCGTATTTGAGAATTACTAGTTAACTAACACTTTGGCTTTTACTTTTTCCATGGCCATTCACGGAAAAACGAATTTATGAAAAAATATTAGTTGTACGGATTCGCCTTATCGTCTGCATCAGTGTATTATTTTAATTATTCTACAAAAAACTAATAAACATATTACTTCCTTATAATAAATTATAATAACACAGTTACTCCTTACCACAAGTACTGAACCTAAGACTCTTCATGGTTTGTAGTGCTATAGGATTTCTTTTTTTCTAGTTAACATATAGTGGATGTGTATAGCATATACCAATAACATATGTCATAACGATGAAATAAATAATCGGGTTGCCATAAACAAATTATATTTGTTTATTGTACAAGACGACGTTTCGGCTCCATCTTGTTAGCCATTATCAGGGCTATTTTAGTTCGAAGTGGTGGCAGAACTTTTACTTTTACCATGGTTATTTATGGGAAGACTAGTTCATTCAAAAATATTTGGTGTTCGGTTTTGCCTTATCGTCTGAAGCAATGTGTTGTTTTAATTATCGTACAAAAAAACTAATAAACATCGTATATACATATTCAACTTCTGTCACTACTTCGAACTAAAATAGAGCTAATGATGGCGGCACACATGATTGAGCCAAAACGTCGGCTTGTACAATATAAAAAATATACTTTGTTTACTGCAACCCGATTGTTTATTTCATTAGAATAACATCACAGTCGAACAAGGAACACCAATAATTCAATATATCATAACATTAACGAAGGTTCTTACTTATTATTTATATTAGTATATTACTTATTAGTTATATTATTATTTAAACGTTATTTCTTATAACTATCTTTAGGATTATTATAGTATTAAAAAACTATATAAGATTTTTTGGATATTATTCAGTTATCGAAAGGAAAGTAGTTACAAAAGATTGGCGAAACTCAAAATAGTGTTACTACATATTGTATGGAAATCGATTTACTGTCCTACTTAACTGTATTAATTTATTTATAATAGATGTAATATACATCATTAAATATAGCAGAAGAGAATAATTAAATACACGTGAGCCTTTAGGTATTTTATAGGTTATCTGGATTCTCTTCCTATTTTCTGTTGCCTATAACGTTTTATTGCTTGCAAGCGCATAGTTTCGTAATTTACTTAACTTCTTTGGAATTCATAATTGTAATTCTTGTTAATTAATTACCGTTTTCACTTCCTCAACTATCACCTGCGGTAGAGGAGTTTATAGTATATTATTATTTATCCATTTAAAGGTTTCTCCACGTCGCATTTGACCTTAAGAATGATTCAAGCTGAGAAATCAGGAAAGGAATGTACAATATGATCGATTATTCCCTCTCCTTCCCTCATCTATTTAAATAAAATATATAAAACAAATAAAAACTTCTGTTTTTTTTTTTTTTTTATCAGATCTGAAGTGAGGTAGCTCAGTGGCTAAGATACTGGACTCCTAACTCTCGGCCCAGAGCCTAATCCAGCTGTGGCAGATAATTTATTTCTTCCGTTATATTAGCCAGGGATCAACACTGGTGTCGAGAGACACTTGTGGGGTATACGCCAGCCTCTATCAAATTGACCCTTACGCATTACCTCTAATCGCATCACCTCCTTGTTAAAAGTTGGTCTGAAATCAGTACTTCCTTACTAAGTATTGAACCCAAGACCTTCATGGAGAATAATATTTTTTTATTTATTTTTTTTTTTCACATCCACAAATAAACAGACCATTTTGCGATGCTTGATTTTTTGGACTCAAGGGACCATAAAACGTGTATTTCTGATGAAAACTCGGAATCAAAATTTTGCACGCTCGTAATACTTTCTCTAGCTATATATTTCTTTTATAGGTAGGTAAAAGTATAAAAGAACAAAAATGTAGGTTTCAAAAACACATTGCCAAGAGACGTTTGGGAATTCCCCTACTCAAATCTAGGATTTTATACCTTTTATTTTAATTTTTTAAAGCTGATTTTTTCATTTTAATTTTGAATAATTAAAATATGATTTTTTCGATAAATACACAGAAATATTATATGATGGTATATAGGTGATTATTATTTCTTTCATACTAGTAGTAATGAAAGAGATAGGACAGCTCGGGGTGTTAAATAGACGATCCCGCTCTACACGAAGTGTCGGGGAGCTGTGCCCATTAGCCGGGTGATGGACAAGCCGGCTGCAGTTGGTACTGGTCGGGCCCCAGCCAGTTCGGGCTAAGAGATCGGGGCAAAATAAACAATACTAATAAAACATTCTATTTACATACAATGGCCTGGCTTCTTCCCATCTGGTCCGGTCCTCCTCTTCCGATCACGAACTCTCAATAATACCCGGAGCTCTTCCTCGGCCAGATCCTATCGCCTTACGATTAACCATGTCTCGTGGGGAGCGAAAGGTGGGTAAGCATTATGTAGTCCACCGGTAGCATGGAATGTTTACACTACTGTAAGTAGAACATGATTCAATGTAACGAATATATTTTACTGCATTTTTAAATACTGATTTCACGTAGGTATGTAAACTTTTTTTTATTTTGAATTACATAAAAAAAAAAATGAAGTTTATGAATTGGTGGAATTTCTTATGAAGTACCTAACAAAAATCTATAAAGTTTTTTAAAAATAAAGTATTGCAAAGTACTTCTGGCTTTTAGGAAGATTAGGGAACTAGAGAATTTCTAGGGCTATGTGTGCGTGTCTACTGACAATAATACAGTGTATCACAAGTAAATGCGAGTTATACACAAATGCACTTGTTAAATATAGTTAAAATAATATCATTGTGGGATTCAAATTCGGTTGTAAAGTTTTTAAGGTAGATAAAGAACGAATAAATAAACAAGTTGTCATCGCTGAACCGACGGGTAAACGTTTGAGAGGCCGAAACGTAAATAGGAGGATTTAGCAAGGTCTGATCCCGTAGATTTAGGTTTTGGTGGTTTTACTAATTATTTGATTTATTATTTGGTATTCTTCACCTGAAAGGTAGGAACCAGGCATTGGTGCGGCTTCCCAAGAAGTAGCAAAAAATTGAAAAGGGAGAATAACACCTAAAGGTTTTTGAAAGTTAAGTATTGCAAAATATTTCTGACCTTTTGGAAGATTAGGCAACTGGATAATTTCGGAGGCTAGTGTTTGAATGACAACTCTTAATGATGGATAATGCTGGCTGACTTTACTTAAGTAACGGATATGTACTATATAACACAAAGCTCATTTCTTAAATACCCGATTATAAGGTAATCAAGCCGTGTCTTTGAAAAGTTAGAATTGACTTATTTAACGGGACTACAGCTAGGTATTCAGAAATGTTTATAAACTAATATATTCCTATAAAGTTACTTTGAATGGCATATGATTTAAATAACAATGTTCAATTTTATTTTCAAACTATTTATGACTACTTAAATGCTGCTGCTGCATCCCTTGTCAAAGCTAGGCATAGCGACTTTTGTATATAAATATATCCACTATATTCTTTGAGCTTTATATAAATACTTTTTCTGAATCATTATTTTTTGTCCATGGGTCCTAGGTTTTTTAGAATTATCCTTTGACGTTATAGGGAGTAAAAGTCGTTCGCGAACATTCAATGACTATTGTCTATTTATAATGCGAGCCCCTTACCTGGTTTATCTGTAAATAAGGTATTTCTGTATATATAGGGTTCGCTTTATTACAAATGTGCGACGACGCCCTTGGCATAAGGAACTCATTAACAGCTTTTTAACAAATGACGAAGTGAAGCTGTGCTTAATCGTTTATGTCTTTATTTGCCGCATTGTCTCATTATAATTTCTAATATCTCTCAGTTGCCTGCTACTGCTAATATTTCATACACGTAATGATCTAATGCGCATGCCCTTGTAGTATGATAAGTTAGTCATTCCTCTTTTTCTCTAACGGATGCTTAAATGACCCGTTAGGGCTGTTATCTAGCAATGGATTCCCTTAGCATCTTATTCAATAGGATAAATATTTAAATTTATCTAGGAATGATACTTGTTTACTGGCAATCAGAATTTTCACACAATTATTCTTATTATTTTTTTGTTAGGTTTTTGCCTATGATAATGCGAATTTAGCGTTCGAAGTATTTTATTTTCATTCTTATTTCAAATTTGACAGCATAACTACTTAGTCTGTTACAAAAAGGCTAATATAAAATCACAGTTTAAAAATATTATAACTATGTGTATGCTTCTTATATTCTATGGAGAATTCAATGCTTTTTTACAATAGTGATTCTCAAACTTTTTTTTGTCTGACGCATACTGAAATTATTAAACAAAATTCACGGTACCCGTTGTCTTTTTTTTTTTTTTTTTGACAAATAATGTAATAAACTGTAGAATTAAATAAAATGGAAGTATAAAATACAGAATTGCAATAAAAACCCAAATTAGTTTTTAAAATTAATTCAGAGCTTTAAGTTAAATTTAATCATCTAAAAGTTTATGAGCGGAATCCACTTTGAGAACCACTGTTCTACACAGCTATAACAGTGTTGCAAAGCAATTTTTTATTTATATCCAACATAAAACCAAATATTTATTTTGCAAGTCAACAATGGTTGCTAAACTCATTTGCGGAAACCCAGCGTATAGATATCAAAGTTTTTATTCTTTTCTTTAAAACATCAGTTATAATATTTATTCTTGATAGTAATACTGTTTAAAAAAATAACCATAAAAGAAAACTCTTATGTCAAGAACTATGTTGTGAGGCAATGAAATGCTTACTATAAAAAATTAAACAATAAACCTTTCAAACTTCTTCTTTTCCTAATACAATTGTAATAAATTGTATCACATTGTACTTTTCAGGCATGTTACTCACGTTATACGCACGTATATATCAATAAATAAATAAAATTACATGCGATGTATTTGTGAATGTTTATTTATGTTTACGATATCGATATAAATAATATTGAAATAAACTATTAGTGTACTAATTAGCCTCATCTCCTTCTTTAGTCTTGTTATGTTCCAAGAAATATAATCAAGTCAAATCAATAAAATTTCGTAGGGTTCTGGAGCTAATTTTGAAACGGAGCCAACGGATTAATAGGGGTCTGATGTTAGGAGTTTTATTTTTAGAAAATGAAATGGTTAGATCCATCAGGCAGTTTGTGACAGAATTAATCTTATGATGTTTCCCGTGGACGTCATTTGGCTGAGTAGTTTGTTTATATATTTGTTTTTTCAGTTTAAAATAAACGATTCAAACAATATCCCTTAAAATTATGATAGGAAATAAGTTGGAATATTATTTTTATTGATATTAAATATATATATATTAAATGCAATAAAATATATTCTTTTGTACAATAATATTAATATAATAATATTACTAACTCAAGTAATATTATATAAACTCAAGTACAAAACAATTTTTTTTTTATCTATACTAAGATGCCATTTCATATATATATATATATATATACATACATACATATACATATATATAGGTAGTCTCATTATAATTTATAATCTCTCTCAGTTGCCTGGTACTGCTAATATATATATTATTATAAAACTACAGTTATTAACCTGCTGTTTGGTTAGACTTTGATGATTAAAAGTTAGTTTTTCTATATATCATGTAAATCTTTTTTTCACCCTAAACACACGTATGCATACACCTCGAAAATTCTTTAACACGCGGAAACTAAAATCTAACTCCATGAGATAAATATACATTATTATTATACGTCATTTAATACTGCCAATGTTAAAAAATGGTAGACAATTAAATTCATAATATCTTCAAAAAACAATCCTGAGTATGTTACCATAAAACGTCATTTATCCTAACTTCTCTACTATAAAATGGTTTAAAATTACATTTATAATAATCTTCAAAAAATAATACTGAGTAAGAGTATGTGATTATTGTTACTAAGTTTATTAAAAATAATATTTTTTGTTTAACGAATGTTATTGCTTTATAACTAAGAATTATTAGAATTATTCTTCTAAAAATTTAATTTTTGAAATATTATTCCAAGAATCCTTATGCAGTACAAGCGAATCTTTATTGTATTATTTTCTATATTAAATTGTAAAATTTCGGTTATTTATACACGGTGTTTGGTTTCAAAATTGGTTAAATCCATTTAAATTTTTTCTTTTGTTTTTTTTTTTCAAAATTTTAATGTCAGAAATAACATGTTTTGTTTTATATGTTTATCCATTAAAAATAATAAAATGATTTCGTGTCTTATGCTCAGCACTGTGCTTGCCTCAACTGTCTGATCTATCACCTGATTACTTTTATCTACTCATTTTTTCAAGTTTCAATATAGATCCTGGCTAATGCCCCATTCTGACATGGCCCTTTTATTATTTTCAAGACTAACAGTAATGATCCAAACTAGAATTTGAATCGAGTTGTTTTATAATGAAATTAGATATTGAAATGAAATGAACGGTTTTATTATGATATTTCTATTTAGTTTTAATGGGATTGTTTTTATTTTTTTTTTATGAAAATTTACTGAAATCTTTTAACTTCTCTAAAATTCCATGCATAATGGAACCAGTTAGATTAAATGTTAAAAATTATGTTTACCTAAATATAAGCCTATAATAATAATAATAATCAAATCAAGCATCATTATCAAATCGAAGAAAACAATTCATTGACAACAAATTTGCTAGATGCGTTGCAAAGAATGTAAAAAATAAATAAAATGACTTTATTAATTATTTAACAGTCATAATATTTTAATTTATTCAATTATCAGATTATGTGCTTCTGTTAATTTTTTTCTTCTTGGAGTTGAGTTGGAATGGTTATTCTACGATTCATTACGCGATGAGAAATCGTGTAGTGATTTTTCTTTTTATATTCATTTTTAATGATAGTTTATTGGCATCTATTATGGGTTTTCTTTATAGGTTTTTTGAAAGGTAATTTATTATTATTATTCACAGTGTCATTGGTTTTGTTCTGTTTCTGTAATTATCTCTTGGAGGTCTGTTTCGTAATTTCCAAGAGATGAAACCTCAGAGAACACTTCCTAGTCAGTGTATTAATCATAGAAAATAGAAACCTGTTAAACTTAATAATATGCTTCCATGACTAGTCTGATTTAATTGTTGTTGTTTGTTTTTGTTTTTTCATATCATATTTACTCCAAAGAAAGGATTGGTATTGCCGACTTTTAAATTTGATAAATTTGTAAAAGTAACAAATTGCTACTTTCTCTCCTATTTACTACTCTACTTACTCTCCTTACATGTTCGTTGCGACTCAGAATATCCCAATTCTTATTCCATCAAAGCCCGAATTTTAATAAAATGCAGAACACTCTCATTCTTTCTGAACATTTTCCTCACTTTTTTCTAAGACACAGACGATCTTAAATACATTGCATTAATTTTTAAAGAAATCTTTTACAGATCGAAGATTGTAGAATTATATGGTGGGTTAAAGTTGTTATTGATTAAAGCCAACAAAAACAAGTACACAATTACGAAAATTAATTTTATTTAATGATCTCAACACAATGTGCATAGCTACTAATTTCTAACATTGGCATTCTTGACAAAGAATTTTTGATCTCAAATGCATAACGTTATAGACAATTTCCTAAATGAAAATATTGTCGTTTAAAAGACAAATTCTAAAACATTTGTGTACGTTTTCAAAACGTGCGGAACAGCAAATAAATACTCGATCAAAAGTATATTAAGTAATCAGCGATATATTTAATGTAACCAACAATGGCCATTTATCTTTCAACGTCAATTTTCCCAAACTATTTCATAATAATTTTATAATTATAAAGTAATCTTCCATAGTACTCAAAATAATTTATTATATTGAACTATTAATATGGAATGTGAGGACCTTATGTATAGACTGAGAGTTTGGTAATTTAATGGAATTACTGGAACAATATAAAATAGCAAACAATTGTCCTGCAAATGATTGAATATCAAACTTTGATATTGCTGTAATAATCATTATTAATAAAGTGATATGGGAAGATTTATGTTATATAATTATAATATAATTTTTCAAGGTACTCAAAATTATTTATAATTATGTTATTATATATATTTAAAAAAGTTTTTTTTTAATTCGATGAATCGCATTAACTTTTTTTTTTTTTTATCGACAAACCTAATATTTGGTGCTTATTGAGATTTCCTGAATTCTTCAATCGACTCAAAAAAAGATATCTGATTTAATTTTAGTTATCTACATTTAAAAGTATCAAAATGATAAGTATTATATAACAATTCAAATCGGTAAATCTTTTATTGTTTTACTACTTAATTTTTAGCTGAATTAGTGAAATTTTTGTTTTGTTTACACTTGTCACAAAATATCACTTACATAGTCCAAAATAAATACTCGAACAAAGGATTTTATCAATGATCTAATTTTCTATTCAATATCTTTGATTACTTTTACAATAGCTCCATTTTCATGTAAATTGTAAATGGAATGAAATCTTTTTGTTAATCTAAAAATTGAAAAAAAGAAGCTATTTTTGAGATGTCTTCAGATCTCAGATTTCTGAAGTTTACGTGTTACATATGATACATCAGTGTCATAGATAAATCATGATCTGATATCCGTCCATGTTGTGAGGTCTTGAATCTTCATGATGCTCTTATCAATAGGAATCTTATTAATGTTAGTCAAAGTAGATGGAGTTTGTCGATGGAAAAGATAACACTTCTCTGCGAAATGGCTCCTGATGGAGCTCATCGGTAACTTAGTTTGGTTTTATTTGTAGTTGAATCTTAATTTTTTTTTGGCACTATATATTACGAACATCTTTAATCGCGCGATGTGGTCTTAGAGACATTTATTCCTTGCGTAAGCACAGATAGCCTGGAGGAGGTCACCCAACTATGGTTTAGCGGCAGGCTACCCATGGCTCCGTTATCGGTCCCTTTGAGGCCAATTCGGCTGTGTCCTTCCCATGGACTCACCCTGGTTCAAAGATAGTGATTATATTTAGATCCATGGATTATGTCTGTTCAGGGTCAGCAGGCGCACGAGGACATATATTTCTTTCCATGAAGCAGGCTGTCCATAGATGAAACCTCCGGGCTATTTGACATCCTGAAAAACCATAACGCGATTTGCAATTTAGTAGTAGAGTCATCTACTTCCTGTCCGCGTGAGTTGCCTCCAGTAGGCTGACGGGCCTCACATACCCGGAGGAGGGGTGAAATGCCTGAGGGATCCTGAGACTTCCTTGTGATCCTGAGAGAATTCCTTTGGGCTTGTAAGCTGGTGCATTTTTTGCAACCACGTTCGCCCGCTTAGCCTCCCCGACCCTCTAAACCGACAGCATAAGCACATATAATATTCCATTTTTCAGTATTTTGAGCCCAAATTGTTTTAAAACATTCGCGGGATCTCAACGAATAGTTTGAACCATCAAACATGAAAATTCGCTCATGAAATTGTTATATACCCACTAACGGACAAGCTATACACATTACTCTTCTTGAGGCTAGGCAGGCTCAGTGGGACTAGGGCGGAAAAATACCAAAAATGAAAATGTATTCTATGTACCTTTTTAAGTTTTACCAGTCCTTTAATAGTTAAGGAATAAAGGCTTGCTCTAATTTTTCTGATAAGATATACGTGGGTCTCTACAGAAGGGTTTAAAAATGAGCTATCGTTGCTAATCGAAAATCGTCCAATTCAAGCTTAAATTTAGTTTTTCCTTTATTTTCAATGATACCTAATTAAAATTTTGTGGTAATGATTTCATATTTAGAAGAAAATAAAACTCCATTAACATAATTTGCGTCATAGTGAAGATTTGAGGTATGTATTGCTCTGAAATAGCGTGAACAAAAGATTGTTGAATCTTAAAAAATACCTTCATCGACTTTCTGCATGGCTTAGCAATTTTCCATAATCTAGATAACATGTGAAACTCCTCTAAAATTTTCAGCTGCCATTGATTGCAATTCTGGCATCAGCGAAATTTTGTTTCTTAGAAGAAGAAGGCCCGTTTCGGCCTTAAAACTTCTAAGACATAATATTCGCAAAAATCCTTTAAAGAAATTTTACCTGATTTTAAGCATATATATTATTTGAATATTTCGTAGAAAAATTCTTAGGATGGCGCAATTTCACGTTTAACACTCTGAAAAAAATCGAATGTGTTCTTTAGACCAAAGCATATTTGAGACGGTTTCATTGGTCTATAAAAAGTAGATCAATTGGACCTACGAAAATTCCGGGTTTCGCAATGTCTCGGCACAGGAGGAGATATGGTAATGGGGATGACACCAATCGATTCTACGTCCAAATATACATGAAAAATTACATCTAGCATGTCTTGGATCAACTCAGCTTGTTGAATACAAATTTCCGGAAACAACAGTAGTAATATAGATTTATAATACACCACTGGAAAGCTAACGATTTTAGAAATATTTATCTGTTACCAAAATAGTCTTATAACGTAATGGAGAGTGACAAAAAGTGCATAAGCTTATGTGATCGTTATAGTTAATAGATTCTAATTTATTGTTGTGTCATGAAAACTAAATTTTTCCATGGATACTAAATTGAATTTCTATGGAAACTAAACCAGTTATTACTTCTTCGCGGTGGTCCCGAGAAATGAATCTTGACATCCCATTATCGTTAGTACAGAGCGGCGACCAAAAGATAGCCCTCAGGGGTTGGCTAAAAGGACCACATGTCGGAATAGTTTCCCTCACTTCAACAGCACCTGTATGGAAACTTTAAAATTTATTTTCAACTTGGCAAATCAAAAATATATAGTGCAAAGAATCGTCGTACTGCTATGGTTAAAAAAACCCACTATTTGATTGTACTTTTCTGAGAGAAGGCGTGAAGAAGTACATGCTGCTGAAAATATTTTATGCCATGTTTATGTGAATTCTTTAAAATTATTTTTTAAAATTGATAATTATTAGGTTGGTTTGTGAAAGTTTTGTGATATGCGCACCGCACCCGATATTTTTTCGTTCAGAGAATTAAGTTAAATAACAAATTTTTTTTTCGCTTTAATGCCATATTCCGCTGTTTTAAATATCAGAGGTTTGTCTTTGTCTGAAACAGTTTAAAAGGAATGTGCCTTGTTTTTCGAATTATTTACGATGACAGTAGCCATATTGAGATTCGTTGAAATGAATGCCGAGAACCATTGATCCTCTCTGAGATCAGATCCTACGGTCAGCTACACCGGTCCGCTGGAAACGCTTTGACGATCTTATCGCATTGAACAATACAGCCCATTGTTAATAAGCGTTTCTCCCTAGTTGGGAGTATTATTAGTGTCCCAGCCGTGTGGTTAGCTGCCGACACGACTTGAGAACTATTGTAATCTCAATAATAGACCTAATTACATGTAATTTTTATCGTTATTAAAGGAAACAACCCTTCACAAGCGCCTGTCCAAACACGTTCGTGCATGCCTTCCATTGATTTATGGACAAATCACAATAATTTACTGGAGATTATTAATAATGTATTGCATCACATTATTTTTACCATATTATGCTATTGGATTGTATATTAACTTTATTTATTTATTATAATATATTATATTACTACATGCAATGCAGAGGTGACAATTGCCGACGTATGATACTATTGATTTTTTGTGTATTACTTATACCTAACAGTTAATGGTCTATTAGAGATTAATAGATAAAATAACACTGATCCAAAATAAATAGTCGTTGGTACGTTGCAATGTGTACAGATTGGCCTACGGGTTCCAGTCAGCAATATTGATGAGTGACACGGCTTGTGTCTGATTCGGAGTATCTGAACGGACGATTTCAAAGAACGTACTGATCTACTTAAGCTCCTATTTGTTCATTACTTGTGATATTGTAAGTATATGGAGGCTATCTAAACTGGTGATTGTGAGGGTATCTAAACAGACGAGGGAATCAATAATGTCGCTTCATCAGCTTGGCAATTTCCAGGTATATCATTGTGTCCTGAAATCTTGCCAAATAAAACTGTTCGATTTATCCAATTTAGTATAAAAAAACAGAAAAAATATAAGGACTGTAATAGGATGCGTTGTCTACACATTTTCAACAATAACAATGAACTTATAAATTCTAAATAGAGCACGATGTTTTCACTCTAAAACAGAGGACTGTTTTAGAGTGAAAACATCGTGCTATAAGAGAGGACTCTTATCCCCAGGTATATCGCCGTCAGTTTGTTATCGATTTGAGTGTTAAGTGCAAATTGGAATGTATTTTACAGCAGAACACCTATAATTTGGAATACTATGGTTAGGCAATTTCGCATAATGCTTAATTCCAAAAAATAGTAGATGTATGAATAGAAAATTAAACAAATGTTGATATTTTTACGTTTATTGAAGCATTGTGCATAAAAAATATATATATAAATAAATAATTATAAAGTGGATGCAAACATATTTATGTAATTTTCAACATTCAATTTATTATTTATTTAGAATTTATTTCAACATTAAGTTTGGTTTGACTCTGATTTTATTTTATTTTTCTCTCGGCAATGCTTAGTCGCCATAATTATCAGTAATACCTAAATGGGCAAAGAAAGCCTGTATTTATTTGATTTAAATATTTAAACTATCCCTCATTAAATGAAAATAATGAAACTCTGAACGACTTTAAAACCTTCGATACATTTTTTTAGCAATAAAATTTAAATATCTGAAAGAGAGAGGGACAACTCATTACTAAAATTTCAATAATTTTAAATAAAAGTTGAATAATATTATTATTCCGTGCACAATATTCATTAATCCAGTCATATTTACGTAATTATTACAGTTTCTTAACGCTTCGAGAGTGTTGAAAGTTCTTCCTCTGCACTGGAAATTTAGATGAAAAGATTGGACTGATAGCATTGATATGAAAACATTTTAAACAGAAAGTGTTTACTAGGCAATAAATATGCAAAGTATCTGTTTCTTAAGAAAGGATTAAAATGTGTACATCCGCTGAATGCATAAGCTATTTCATTATTTTTTTATGAGGATGGAACAACTAATGTTTACTATATATGCAAGAAAACAATAAAAAGTCGTTTTGTTTAATGTAAATTATTTTAGATTTGTTAATTTAAATTATTTTCGGGATTATTTTATTATAACTTGATTTTTAAAACTTCTAAATAAAGAAGAATAAAACTTCTAAAAATGCAAATAATTAACTCCTTTAACTTTGTGCTTTCGTAAATCTTGCTTTGAATGAGCTGTATATGTTATTCTTGGAAGTTCATTTGTGGATGAATGGGGTACACCCTTTCCGATATCTCGCTGGGATACGATGATGAAATAGGATGCTCATGTTTCGGATATATTAAAAAATATCTCGCCTTTTGTAAAAATTGATTGAGCATTGATACAAAAACGTGATAGAGTTTTAAAGTCAATGAATTAAATTTAAAAGATCTTGTTTATGAATAAAATATTGTCTTTTCTTATTTTATATTAAAGGATTTTTTTTTTTGCTCTTTTGAAAAATATCATTTTTAGTTAAAATATTGATCTTTGATTACACGTAAACCGGCATGTTTAGCCCTGCGTAGATAATCTCGTCTTGCGCCATAGCTCAGGATGAAGTTGTAATTATTCCAACACTTTTCCTTAAAAAAGATTGTTTTTTATTTCTTGGTAACAATATTTGAATGTTCTCAGAAACAACCTGTTTTATTCAATTAAATATTGTGTATTTATGGATTCCTAAAAGGCATATGGACAATCCTCCCTATGCAATATAGTGCTCATTCTCCTGATGCATAAATCTTTTATTCAGGTGATCGCATTTCTCAGAGTTCCAAGACCATAATACGAAGGAGTTCCTCCTTATTTGATCCTACTGGATTCCATCTCCTAAAAGGGTCATGTCCTTCTCTCTTCTGTCCAGGTATTAATCTTGACTGCGAAGTCAATTTTTCTTCTGAAACTCCGGTTGAGAAATAGTATTTTTTAGATGAAATGATAGGTGAAAGTTTTGTCTCCTTTAGGAGTGAACGACGATTGCCGTGTTGTTGAAAGGGAGTACGCGGAAGAGATTTCTATGAAAAATTTATTCTGCTCAGTACTTTCCCTCGCATGACCATAAGGTGGAAATTCCATTCTGGAAATTCAGGTTTAATAACATGTTCACCAGGTGATTTGTTTCCTAAATGAAGAATACGAAAAAAGATTCTATTAAAAATTTAAAAATTGTATTTTTGGAGCCAAACGCATTCTAATGATTTGATTTTACTGGCCATTTATTCATGTTTTGTATTCTTTAAGTTAAATATTTATCACAAGGTGTGAGCTGAGTTATAAAACTCTCTCGTACCACAACTATACGTATTTGGTCAGTCCATTCTTGTATGCAGTGCCCTTAAAACGTACTTTAGATATAGAAGAGAATGAAATAACAATTTTTATGACCTCGTAAAAATAAACGGATTGTTGCTATAAAGGAATGGACTAAATGTAAATCTGAGATGCAGGACATTTTACGAGTTTTGAATGGTTGTTGCATTAGATCTGTACCTTTATGTAGGCGTATCTGTAGTTAAAATGTATACGAATCTGTAATAAATGAAAATTGATTTTCTTTATTGCCCTGGCGTAAACTACTCCTGTAACATCGGTAAAAAGATTTATGGGTTGTTTGATCTTAGTTTTATATGGGGCCTGCTTGGATTAGAGTCTGTAGTAAAGCAGCAATACCATATTTGGATATACAGAAGAAAAAAAAAAACACCAATCATTTTATTCAAGGCGTTAGAGGAATGGGACATCATATTTGCAAAGGAATGATAAAGCCCAGGACGTTGAATCTATTTCCTACCTGTGTAAATAGGTGGTAGCTGCACTTGAACGAAACAAATTAAAGCATATTTCGTAGGCTTTCATTTAGAGTTTCGTTATCGTTCCGATGAAATAATTATACTTTTATTGAATTTAAATACTACAAACTTCACTAATTTCTTCATTTCACTTTTTAAAAATATATAAAAAGGATAAGAATTAAATTCTTTTATCTTCCTGATATCATGGCAATGGTATCAGCTCTTACAGAGAATAACTATGTGAAATCTGATTGGCAATGCATTAGCAGCAGTTAAATTTGTAGTTCAATTTGTAATAGTTAGAAGTTTGTAATTTTTTTTGTCAGTTCAGTTGGTGTGGAGAAGTTCTTTTGGGGGATTTCAACTTTTATTTCCCACCCCCGCCATTTTGATATTTTTAGTTTTATATTTTAGTGGAAATAAGACTTTTTTTTCTAAACTTTAATTACATTTGTATAAAATCTAGAAGCACAAAATAAATATTTTAATATTTTCATAAATAACCGATAATTAAAGCTTGGTAAAAATTTGAATTCTTTCAAAACACCCTACTTCTAATTCTTTTTATTTTGGCGTAATTTTACTGGATCAAAAACAATTTTTAAGTTTTTTCTAATTCCTAAGACTTACTAAGTAATTCTGCCAATAGATAATGAACCGAGTTAGTGGAATTTGACTTCAAATTCCAACCATTGGGATAATTTCATTATATCGGAAGACTAGTGTATGGCTTAAGTTTAAGAGTAATTTGCACTGTGTTTGACTCTGAATTTCGCTTTTGCCCATTGGTTTTTCGAAAACTACTTGTAATAAATTTCGAATTAGACTAGTGATGTGATCATATCATTGTGAGCTATTTTTCACTTCATTTTTTTTTCGGAATTTTTTTATTAAATTATTTATATAATGATTTATTCCAGCAGCGTAATGCTCATGATATTTAGTCCAACAGCTGTTGCTCCATCGCATTCCTTTTTCGCAAATAGGGTTGCCCACCTAAACAGGAACAGGCGAGAAATTTACTATGCCATTAATTCCGGATCCTTTTTAAGCGTAGTCCATGTACCAAAGTAAGATATCTCAAGGAACTGGTGAGGACTATCTTCTCATGCCGTGGAAGCACTTTTCTCAGCTATGGCTTGCTTCCAAATCCAAGGAATTTATTAATGAGCATTGCTATATCGCAGACCATACCTGGAAACCTGTGCGTGAGCACTTCACAAAGTAGCGGGACCACCTGTCGGAACCATCGGTAAACTTAATGCCGTATTTATGTTGTTTCTAGTGCCGTTTTATTGCATTTTAAGCGTCTCCATGTTGTTCCTTCGCTCTTTAATTGATCAGTAAACAAAGTCAACTCGTGGTATGGAATATCTATATTCAAAGGATGACTTATCGATGTCGCCATGATAATTGTATGTAGCCTTGATGGTAGACGTTGTTCCTCATGATCAGCGGCCCGAATTGGTATGCAATTGAGTAGTGCAGAAACAAAACAAGCAATCTCCAGTTTTCGAATTTTTTTGTTCGAATATTTTTTTTTCGCACTTTCCTATTTTGCCACCTCACTGAAATTCTGTTTAGTTAAAAAAGTCAAGAAAAATATAGTCTTTCAGAATAGCATAGTTAATTTTGAAAAAGATATCTGATAAATGTAAGGTATTTTTAACATGGAGACAGTATCTATCCATTCACAAAAATGATTATTATTGGTTTTGATCATAAAACAAATGAAGATTGTGGGACTTGTCACGAATTTTCATAAAAATGCAAAAATAAGTTATTTTTTCTAATAATTCAAAATCCTTTACAAAAAATAAAAATATTGTTAAACAATGATTTACATTATTAATAAATTAATAAAGAATGATAAGTTGGCCTTTTATTAAAATTAGGCAGTTTAAAAATTCAAAGTGCTTTTTATGCAAGAGAAAATGCTTTTCTCTTTGACAAAAGAGAAACTAAAACTAGATAAAACTTAAAACATGTGATGAAAACCTGAAATCTTGAACAATGATACCATGTACCATGTCTAATTCTAATAAACTAATACAACTGATAGAAGTTTATTAAGTTAATTATACCATGAAATTTGTGGATTCATTTATTTTTTCACAACAGAATTCATCAGTGCTTTCCTCAATCAAAGTAACATTAGGAAGTGTAGATAGAATAACATTGTTCTAATAGGCCAGTGAATCAATAATGCTGCAATCGTTTCCAAAATGTTTTACAAAAAGATCGTTTACATTCCTGTTTTTGAACTACTTAAGACAAAAATTTTATAAGGATTTATTAAGTCTGGATTATTCAAATTAAACTTATCAACTGGAGGATATTATTCGTTTTTATCCTAAACCTACTATTATGTGTGTTTTTCAGTAGGATGTTGCAGGCTTTTATTCTACCATTCTACTTTAATTTTAGTTCTGAAAGTTCTTATTTTAGTACATTTAAAAAAAAAATGTCTTCCTTACCTTAACAACTCATAATTTATTATATTATTATAAAATATTTAAAACTTATTTTTCTGTTATACTTTCTTCACAATAGATTATTTTTAAATACGAAATATTTGTGGTTATAGATTGTATATTAAAACTTTTTGTTAGTTTTGTATTGTATGTTTTTCGATTGTTCATTGCATAAGAATCCTGCTCATAATTTTCTTTCTTTTCTTTTTTTAAGAAAAATCTTTATCTTGAATTTTCTAAGCATAGTGCTTAAACATTTTGGAAGACATATAGTAAAGTAACTCCTTTGAAAGAAGATTGTTTCGAATGATTGATTTTCAAATTGGCGTAGGCTTTAAATAGATGAAAACAATGGTGATAGTATATTTTTTTCTTAATTTCTACTAGATATTTTCTGTTAGGCTGTGTGGAAGATGTGTATGGGAAACTGGAAACTGACTAATTAATCAAGGTGCATAAGGGTCAGGTAACTAATTAGCCCTCGCCTTGGACAAAGGCTGGAGACCGATGGGCATATGATGTTCCTCGCCCATCATATATCACCTCTAGGATGGGTCTTTTAAATCTTTTCAACGGCCCGGTGAGTCGTTTGGACAACTTTCTCTTTAATCTTAAAAATATCATCGGGGTTTTATTTTGAATGAGAAACAAAAGAAACATTTGATTTACAGTAAGTTTTTAAATTTTAATTTCAAGGAACACATTTACAACCTGATTCGTTTACACATGGAAGTTTTGAAGA
This sequence comes from Rhaphigaster nebulosa, assembly GCA_948150685.1. Classification (NCBI taxonomy): domain Eukaryota; kingdom Metazoa; phylum Arthropoda; class Insecta; order Hemiptera; family Pentatomidae; genus Rhaphigaster; species Rhaphigaster nebulosa. The sequence goes on from OX411308.1 coordinate 37,313,908, forward strand.
TGTCTGATATAATTCTTTTTTTCCCGCTATATTTGAGCACCTCCAGCCCCCTTAGGGTATACATTGATACGCACAGATCCATTGAAAACTACATGGAAAGTAAAAATATGGCAGCCAAGTTCCATACGCTGTATCTTTGCTTATAATGGGTATGATTTCGATTTTTTTTTCGTTTTGTAGGGATTTAAATGCTTTTTTAATGATTAACATGTATATATATATATATATATATATATATATATATATATATATATATATATATATATATATATATATATATATATAGAGAGAGAGAGAGAGAGAGAGAGGGACGAAAAATGCATATTTTTCAAGTTGCGCGCAAATATAATTCTTCTTTAAGTTACTTTTTCTCTCCGTTTTCCAGAGAGGTGCACTAAATGTATGGATAGTATACGGGCTTTAAAGAGAGGAGTTTAGGCTAGTTTCATCAAAATCGTTAGTCTGATTTCGATAACTTTTGTTTTGAGCATATCTATACTATACATATCCAATAATATATCTATTTTGCCCCTATTAGGTATATATGAAGAGTAATTGGTACGATGAAAAAAGTGCTTGGCTATTAATATGCAGATTTTGTTCTGGAGCACATTATTAGAAAGGTTTCCTGTAACTTTTCCTCACATGGCTGCTGCCCAAATTAGCTAAGTCTATGTCTGGTTGGCCTTTGATGCGGAAGGTACTAAATTAAATATAAAGTTGAATTACGTGACCGGTGCCTTTTAAATATAAATAATGAAGCTTTACGGAAATTAATAGGTATAGGAGTATAAGTTAATGATCGTTGCATTACAAAGATATTAGTGCTTTATAGCGACTGGTAAGTGGCCGATGTAGTACGAGATGGAGTTATGATAGGACATTGAGCTTTCTCGGAAGTTCCTCCCGACTAGATACGATGGACTCGCTGACTAACCAAAGAGCTCATAAGCGTGTTCAAATGTGATAATTTACACATAATTATTATGCGTTTATGACACTAATGATTATTGGTCGGTAATTAATTATCTTCGTTCAACTTGGTGCATGGCATTAGTGGTTTTTTGTTAAAATTTAAAATTTTTATCACTGCATTCATTTAATTAAGCTACAATTAGTGCAGTTTGTGATTCTTGTGGTACATTTATAGGATGTTGTTCACCGTTCTCAAATTTCATAGATTTTTAAAGATTCAACTAATTGAGATTCCCGTTTCCTTTAATTTCTTCACTGTTAGTGAGATGATAGGACAAGATCTCTGCTGATTGACAGTGACCTTTACGTTCTTTTGGCACTTGTCAGATTACGATCTGTAACCGGTTGAGCTAATCATATTCTAACAAATCACGAACTTGTTTATTACATATATGATAATGAGTCAACTGATATTCATTACTAATCACCTGCTCCACTATCGAATGTTTTGCCTACATAAATTTGCAACCGTAATACTGATCTTATGTCTGGATTATTCTCCATCGCCAGGTTGTTTGACTGACTACCTGATGATGAATATTTAAATAGTAAATGTTTTATCTATAAATATGGTTCTTGAATTTATTTATAAACATTTTCTTGAATTTATGGTGATGCAATCACTTCCTGACTCGACTAGGGCCTTTCTGAAATATAACCGTTAAATCTTTCAATAAAATTTAACGGCTACCTGAAAAAAAAAAACAACCTAATATTATAGTAATGATTTCGAACTTCTTTATGGAAATGGAATTCGTTATTATACAGTAAATCACTCTTATTCGATAGTCTCTTTAAATTACTAAATCCTGCCCATCATTTTCTTTTTTATCGCCACCAATATTACTGGTTACTTATCCAATTATAAATGCATTGTGGTTAATTCTCCCTGTGATTTATTTGTCTTGCGATAAAGCGCTTATACCAAGTGGGTTAACTGAGAATAATTATATTTCCTGTTAATTATTCAGTATATTACTATTAAACATCAATATAACCCTTAATAGGAATGTGTGAAACCTCAAAACTTAAGAATTAATTAGTAATTATTAGTGCTATAATTAATTACAAGATTATATTATTGATGATATTATTTAGGGTATAAGTAACAAAAAGTAGTTTGAAAAATTAGTTTTGCAAACATTTTTATTAAAATATACAAGGCCAGTCAAGTTACTTCCAAACAAATTAAAAGTTAAGATTAATCGTTGTAATACATTTAGTCGTTCAGTACTTGTTTCACTGCTCTTCATCATATACGAGTATACACACGGTATTTCAAACTACTCCGAAACTCTGGCAGCGACGTATGCAAGCGATAGAACAATTTTAACAAAATATCATAATCGAATAAACGCCTAATAGACTTTCCAACATCATCTAACGAAAGTAGGTTTACATAAAAATTAACTATTTTACATCTGCAACCATAATTCAAACCCAATTTCCTCAGTTCCACAAAGATGCAGATAAGACACTTTTACAATTTAAGATACAAATTCATTGCATGTGGATGAATCATTGAATGGTATCTTCTAGGTCTTGGATAGGAACAAGTAGAAACACTTTCCCTTGTCCCTTTTTTTTTTTTAAATTGTTATATTGGTATTTTGAGATATTTTTGCTCAATGTGTACACATTGAATTCCGACGGAAAGCGTTCTGTGTAGTAGTACGTAGCTCTGAGACAAAATATTTCTATTAAATTAAATAACAAAATTTGGCACCTAGATAATTCTTCGCTAAAAGTATCATTAAATCCCTTTATTATTAATTGTATTAATGCATATTTTAATCAATTGCATTAAAATAATTGGAATATATTGTCGTTTTAGTCATTTTGAAACGTGAACCTTATTAGCTCATCAGTTTTCAAAAGTAAATTAAAAGATCATACCTTAAATAAAGACTAATTATTATTTCAGATCTTTAAGTTAATTGAAAACAATTTTCTTAAGCGGGTGAATGATCACTTTATATCAAGATATCGCTTGGCATCAATTGTTGGTACCAACGTTCGTGAAGAAGATTAGTGCTCGTTATCAATTTCGGTACCAACATTTGTGAAGGGGTGATTACCGCCGAGTCAATTTGAACTGAAGAATTGAGTTGGGCTATCGAACTGTTACTCAGGCTTTTAATTCACTCCAATTAGTTAATCAACTTCAAGACTGAACCTTCTTCTTTGAGGCCACTTACCCGATAAGTTTCAAAAAGAAAGAAAAAACAACAACACATATTACTTAAGATAACTCTCTTTTAACTTAACATGCACTTCTGTTCCTTCATTAACTTTTTGGCCTTAAGTGGACCAGTTGAATTGCTAAGTAGAGGGAAAAAAAAACTGTTCGTTAATGTGGTTTCCTTATTTAGGCCCTCGAAGTATCACCGCAATCAAATGAGCTCGGGACCTGCTGTAATTAATTATTCTTCAATCAGTTAATCGGTGTAATAATAACCATTCATTTTTTACAATCTTAATACATTGATAATGTTTCGAAATTGAATTAATAAAATTATGTTCAATTACTATTGTATGGAGGTAATACTTTTTTTCTGAGATAATCATTTTATTCGTTCATTAATGCTATCTAAAAACACTGCGTTAGTGCAATTCACAGCATACTTATTATTTTTTTTAGTAATTTTCTTAATTAAAAAAAAATTTAATTTAATTACTTATTTTAACGTCTTGCTGGCTACTGGCACTGTACTCGTACCTCTCGGACCTGGGTTCGGGTCCGTCCGTGGCAAATAATTATTTAATCTGTTATATCAGCCGTAGTTTGAATCTGGAATCGAGAGACTCCTCTGGGGCTCACCCAGTCTCAATAAAGTGTGTATCTGATCCTTTAATTGATTGTGAGAAAAACATAATTTGTAGTGTTAAGTTAAATAGAGGCAAGTTAAATATAATCAACAAGATGGAACTGATATATTTACAAATCGTTATACTTCATCCTAGCGAACTCCGTGGCTCATTTGTGATACATCGGTGTTTATACTCCCGAACTTCCAGTGGGGAAGTTCTTACATGTTCAGGATTTGGATTTAACGTGATGATTAAGCACTTACTCCGAAAACGAACTTGCCCGTACTTACCTTATACATTTTACTTTTTTTTTTTTACAACGAGGTTCATTAATAACAACTTTATAACATTTGGCGGATATTTGGTTGGGTTTTCGAGCATTTGTTATCCACGCAAAATATATTACAATCATCATAAATGAATTAGTTTTGTTCTTCGTTTCTGGACTTTCTTATGTGTTATTATCTTGCTAAGTTTTAATTCCGTTTCTTAAACTCAATCAAATTTTCGAGTGTATGAGTCGCATGATGAGATTCTGATTTGCTAATGCTTCTTAATAAGAACTTTTTATTAAATATCAATTTGTTTTCTATTATTTCTTCCTTTTCATCCAATCCTTTTTCAGTGAATATCATCCTTCATTGATTTAAAGTAAATGTAGTTCCAATAGAAAAAATACTTGTATAAATGATGTTTTTTTAAAATCAGGAAACATGACGTATATGTACGCTTTACTAACAATAAGATCGCTCATATTTCTTGCATACAACTTAGTATAGACTCGAATTTTCATAACGAACACTATCGAACATAGTTGAAAAAAAAATAGCAATATAATTTTCCTTTTAAATGTTGAATACAAATATGTTCTCAACTATAATTTTATTATGAGTTCATTTTATATAGCTTATTTCGCATTTATGAAGTGAGGAAACTAGGTCTTCATCTTCAGAAGTACGAAATTAATTTTCTGTTCTATTTTTTAATTTTCATTGATAGGATTCCATTAGTAATCACGGATTGATCGTTCATTATTTTCTGCGAAAAATAGCTGCAACAATAATTTCTACATTTGGTGTTTATGAACCGCTTACTCGGAATTGTTTCTTTTAATTGGCTTTTTATTTATAAAATATAATTTTTTAATCGTTAGTACTTCATATTTTATTATATAATAAAATAATAGTGAATAGTTGTCCGTGATGTTTGTTGAGCTCTTCGAACTTAAAAAAAAAAAAAATGATTTGCGTGAATTTCTTCTTCAGAATATTATCATTCATGTAAATATTCAATATATTTTGTATCGATTCCAAACTAAGTTGGCACATTTAATTTGGAATGACTTGTGGCCAGACAAGTGGGTTTAATTTAATTCAGATGACTTTAATTTAATTCAGATGACTTACTTCTTAGGGAATAAGCCTTCCCGTTAACGGTATGTCAGATTCCAAATAAGGCAGTCGTTGGCCAGCGGGGGAATAACTTCATTTACATCTTGGCCGTGGAGGGATCCCTCGTCAGCCCAGAGGGACACCGTTCCCCGAAGGCGCCTTTAACTACTTTCCAACATCAGTGTAAGTAGCGATACTGTTTATACATATTAACGAGGTCCATGCTGACGAAGCCTTTAAGATAACCCATAAGATATTAGAAATTCATTTGTATCTATGTATCAGCTAATATAATAGTTTTATTACTAATCTGTGAACCAAAGTCTTTTCCCTTAGTAATCATATTCTCTTAAATCATATGTGAGAGAATTGCCAAAGGGTAACATACCATGGCTGAAAATTATGCTCCAGAAATCTTTGGAATAATCCAACGTAAAATTTTCATATTTGGCTCTACCAAAAAGCTATAATCATTCTTCAGAACTAAATGAAACAGCGCTCCTGGACTTAACGGAATACATATTATTCTACTAAAGCAACTATCAGAAATTTTTTTGTTATTTTCGTGTAATCTCTACAAAGATAGCCTCACAGTTTGATATTTTCCTATGGATATGGATTTTGTATCTCCCTAATATAGAAAAGTTCTTAAAACGAAAGCTTGCCAAATTAAATGATTTCTTACATCCTACATACAGTACGTTAATTAACCTAACACCAAATACATATCAGCATAGAAATGGAATTAATCATACCTAAGGTATTATATTATATTAGGTATTATATTATGTATTAACAGCCTTATCTACGCCTGAAAACTACCTTCTTAAATGCCAGAAAATCTTAAATACCTCTCAAGGCTGAAGAGGAGCTGGATGAGGAACGTTCTTGATCCATATTTAGAAAATTAGTAGTGGAATTGGTTGATCTAGATGATTCTCATCCAATTTTTAATCAATGGAAAATGTTTATTGAAAAACTTATAAAAAGTAGAAGAATGTAACTTTTACCAAAATGATTTACTATATTCAAATAAGTTATATTTGGAGTATTTATATTTGTAACAGATATATGGATCAAGATGATTATACTTTGAATAATGAAATTATGCCCTTCAAATTACTTAGGATTTTAATCAGAGATTGAAATTGAGAATTATTTTTTTCTTGAGAAATAATCAAATCATGACAAGATTTTTATTTTTATAATTATAACAAATAATTCTGATTTATTTGACAACCGATTAAAAATTATCTCATAATAATTATTGTTGAGTGAAAAAATTTAAATAAAAAATAAGTGTTATTTTTGAGCGTTGATTTTATGTTCAAAATAAAACTCAAAACGCTATAACTTGCTTAAAATTAGAGAACACCTTTTTACTAATACGATATGCTGAAAAATTAAATACCGACAAACCAAATATAAAATCATAAAGTGAACAATTATATTTTTTCTGTTTATTTGATCTTTAATCGTTATTTATTGTTTTAAAATATGTTAAAAAAAGTTGTTTACTTCAATTCATACAAATGCTTATTTATATCTTCCTTTATTCAGTTTTGCTTAAATGCTGTGCTCAATTGCAACTTTTTCCTACATATTAACTTGATATATCAGTTGAGCTTGTGAATTTACCCAATCGGCACATGAAAAAAATAACATTTTCGTGCTCGTTAGAATATAGCTCAGAATGTCGTACTGGTAAGTTTAAAATTTGCGAAAAGAATTTTTGATCATTTGAAGCAGCATTTATATGAATAGAAGTAAACAACTTATTTTAACATATCTTGAAATAATAACTAAGAATTAATGATGGAATTGGTAGAAGAATATAATTGTACGATGAAGTAAGGTTTTATATTTGGTTTGTTGATAGTTTATTTTTCATCTTATCGTATTAGTAAAAAAAGTGGTTATATGACCGTCTTTTAACAGTTTTTTTTTCACGTTGAATAAAATGGAAGCATTCTCAATTCGCAAGCACTAATTTTAAGTAACTTATAGCGTTTAGAGTTTTAATTTCGGCAAACAAAATACATATCGCTCAGAAATAAGAGTGACCTAAAAAAAAAATACTCTAAAAATATTATGGTAGTTATAGTTTTAAAAGGTTTATGATAGTTATTTTTTATCATAAAACTAATAATCAGTTAGTGACGCTTCTCTTTTATCTCAAGCAAATATAAGTTACAAATTTACAGTTATTTTTTAACACATATTTGTTTTCACTTATTTTAATTTTTATTTATTTAACTTAAAAATCATTCATTTTAAATCCTAATTTTAATTTATTTTATTAATTTGAAATAAAAGTAGGTTTTTAGTATATAATAAATGTTCCAAAGAACAATGTTATTTATATTTATCCTAACAGGGTTAATACTAATTTCTAATTTTTTTTTTACAGGTAATTGGCGGTTTTTTAAGCTTCAGAAGATAAGGAGATTTTTCTGGTAATAATTTTGCATTGCTCTTATTTTTTACTCGTGTATATATATATATATATATATATATATATATATATATATATATATATATATATATATGGGAAAGAATCTTTTAAACATAATTTTCAAAAAGCTTAACATTTTTTTACAATTTTAAGAGCAGTAAGTTGTTGGATTTTATATATCAGTTTGGGTATACTGTAGCTTTGCATTTCATCAAATTTTAATTAATGAGAATTAATGGATTTCATCGAAATTTCATGGTATTGTTACTAGATAACATTTTATATTGCTCAAATAAATTCGTATTTTTTTTTCATACACTCATTTCAAAAGAATGCATTTATAAAGAATACATTGTGTTGCTTTACTATTATGTATCAGACTATGCATGCATTTTAATTTTAACTGGATTTAGTTAAGTGTATCGCATTTAGTGATTTTTTTATTTAGTTAAATATTTTAATTTTTTTTTTTTAATATTTTTTTGACTTATCTAAGTTGTACTTATCTACATGATATATTGAATTATTTTATAACTTAATTTATTCATTCTATTTAAAAAAATTCTTTTCAAGGGTTCATAAATTTTATAGAATCTAAGAAGACATTTTACTGCTCGAAACTTTTGTTTGATCCCTGATTAAAAAATTTAGTTTTCGAATACTAGTTTATCCATATTTTTACAGAATTAAATTAATTACTTCATTACAATATCACATATGTTTGCTTTTATATTCATACCTGTCCCTCGTAAATGTATTTAGGGACCATGGTTCCATGCCCTTGTTACGCAATGGGGCCTGAATCAAAAGTTTTTCTTCATTACGGAACAGAGAGAGATTGAAGTAGGTGTGAGCCTCTAGTATGTCTTTATGAACCCCTAGTGGACACATTAAAAAAAAAAAAAAAAATTACCGCACTTTTTTCCCTTAAAGATCACGCTGAATGTAGGATTTCTCTCGACCATAAGAAAGGGTATAAAAAAAAAAGTTATACAGGTGAGAAGGAATGCCTTTCAGTGGATATCCCCTTAAGGAACTAGTTTAGTAAGAGCACCGTCTGGAATGTCGGTTAGCGTGGAAGCTAAGGGTGTGAGAACAATAAATTGCATAGAAAATATTACATACACATAACAATAGGCCAATAAATGCAGAGAATAATACCTATAGGAATACATAAATGGGTATTAAATCTCAAAACTTAAAAGGTCTACAGTTATATGTCTGTGGGTGTATTAGACATGCCAATGTTTGCAAAGTCTTTTTTATTACAACAAAATAACATTTTTCTTCACACTTTATCTGAAAAGCAATGGAATTATTGTTATCGTGTATTATTCTTCCATTGTTGAGGTTAGTGTGTATGATATTTGAAACTTTATAGACAGTATTCACAGTTCCCTGTCTTGACATGAATCCAAATGGGTTGTCATTAATTAAGAAAAGACTTATTAAGTATTGTAACAACCGATTGTTAATTGTTAATTACCTTGCCAATAGTTAGAATTGCTATAATTCTATATTTATCCGTTCCGAGTTATGAACACAGGTATAAGATCCCGTTTTTCTTATCTTGTGGAATGTATTTCTTTCCTCTTATTTTTTTTTTTTTTTTTTTTTTTTGGCATAACGTGGTGTGAATTCCATTACTGCGTAACTACAGTTCAGTTTTACGTTAAAACTAGATATTTTGAACTTTACTAGTTATAGAATGAAATTTTTTCCTGATAATCAACTTATCTATTTTTAAAAAGGATCACATCTGTGGATCTTTTACCATAATAACCTAGTTGACTACAACGCAAACTATTGTTGCGGACCTAAACTAGTGGAACCTTTCTGTGCGATTACCCATGTTTTGCAAAATTGAAGACTGGGCTTCAATAACAGACTAAGAGAAAAAAAATTGATATCCCGCCTTTAATTGTTATTATCTAGTTGTAGAACTCCAATAACTTCAATAAAAACCGCAGTAACATGTTGCAACATACCTGATTTTTTTAGAATTTAATCGGCCTTATCAAACGGAGAGTGTTGATGGGCATTCGATTCTGTCGGATGTCATTAGAACCTCATTCGTAATGGCGTGCTTGCGGTGTATTAGGTTGCATCTGAGGCCAAGGTTACGAGTGCATTGTCTGATAAAGCTAGCGGCTACGAGAGTGAAGAGAAATATTCAATAGACTCTGATTTGCATAACTTCCTTTTATTTCTTCAATGCATATTTGCTATTTTCTGGATTCCAGCCTATTCAAAACAAATTTATCTTTGTAGAAATGATTATTAAACTTTAAAGAACTGAGAATATTTTTCGGATTTGATTTTGATTCAAATTATGAATTTAAATTTACCCTCAACTACTACTCCAACACTTATTTCTTTATTATTATTAAGTTATTCCGACAGAATGATTATCATTCCGTCTTTTTAGATGTATATATATATATATATATATATATATATATATATATATATATATATATATATTCCATTTTAATATTTTTTATCATGGCCCATTTTTATAGAACTTTTTTTGTTGTTACATTCTTGTTTTATTATAAATAACAAATAAGAAAGGAATTTTCATCGAACTTATATCATAAATATTATGAGAGAAAGAACCTTGAAAACTGTATATAATCCTCCTTTCTTTGACCTAAAAAAATAAAGAATTAAAAATCACCATTAATTATATCATTTATATTTAAAGTTTATCACTTTGAATCTGACCTTGAAAAATGGAAAAATTGGCTCCGGTACTTAAGAAATATTGGGGTGATGAAGATTAGTATAACATGGGATGGGTGCCGAGCATAGAACGCCATACATAAAGAAGTATGCTCTACATAAAGAACGTCACACAGTCATCACCAGGAAAACATTAATTAAACATTAAACAAATTAAACTGGAACGGAAAACTGCGATGCTAACATATAAAACAGTAAAATAAGTTATTTGTAAGTAAAAGATTATGAAATATTAGAAGGGGGCAGAAAATGGCTTGTCCCCTCGGTACCGGCACCCATGTGCGCAGAAGTTCAAGTAAAGTCACACCGAAGCTGCTTACTCCCTTCCTTTTAGGCTTAACAAAATAAATAGAAATATATATATTTATATATTTATATATATATATATATATATATATATATATATATATATATATATATATATATATATATTCGATAAAAAAGTTCCAAAAAATATCCAATTCGTCTTCATTCTAAAACAAATAAAATTTCTAAGGTCGCTGAAAATTTCCTTGAGTTATCGTCGTACAATCTATAACTCAAGCTGCGGATAGAAGAAGCCTTTTTATTGCGGCTATTTCGGCTGAATCTGAAATTCCTCTCAGAAGTAGGGGACTTTACGGTATTTTTAAAAACATTTTTTTTTACAGGTGTTACATTTAGGACAAAAATATAATGAGATTTGAAAAAGAAAACTTCTATTCATTATCGTATTCTCTCTTCATTGGGTAGTTGAGAAATAAATCAATATAAAATTATCAATAACGGAGATAAGATCGGTTATGCCTGACCGGTTATTTATTGATGACCGGTTTCTGGACAAAGCCAACTTTGACCTATCCATCACTCTCGAGAAAAACTGAAAACAACATAAGTTTAGGTCATGAATAACACTGATATAGAACTGATTTACTTTGATGTTTACGGAGAATAAAACTGACAGAACTGTTTTACCTTGAGGCTCTCGATGAATCGGCAATAGTAAGTCTCGGAATAGCTATGTCCTAGAGTAGAATACATTAGGATTTATCCAGGACTGTACTAAAGTTTGATCCAGTAAACAATCTATAAAAAAAGTACTACTAATAACAATCTTAAAACCAAGTAAGATTAAAAATTGTAAATCGTCTTTGGATGATAGCTATCTTTTTTTCGTTATGGACTGCAAAACGTTTCGAATGTATCAAATTACAGCTTCCCTTCGTGATTAAAGGCATCACTTATGAGTCATAAATATCGTTCCGTAAAACAGGATATTTCTCGCTTTAAGTCGTGTCGCAACAGCTTTATCAAGGTTATTTACATATTAGATTCCATTCGTTTTGTAACATTTCTATTTGAACGAGATGATTGATAGAGTGCTTTCAAAAGAGACATTTCGTGTGTATAATTCGTGACTGATACAACGAGAACCATGATCTCTTGAGGATTTGCTCTTTCGTCATTCTTTAAACAAAGCGGTTATGCTCTTGGTCTGCGTCAATAGGTTTTTATTTTCTCTTATCAGCCATTGTTTATCGATTGCTTGTAAAGCATCATTGTTATAAAAATATTATTGAAAAATCCGTTGGCCATGTGCTTAATTAAAATCAGTTACTGATATCTATATAGTTCTTCCTTCCGTCTATTAACGATTGGCGGTTTACTAACGAAAATGTGTATTTTTTTTATGACTGAAAATGAATTTTAATTCTAATTCATTATACTCACTTTTTTCAAGACGTTCAGAACTGGTGCTTGGGCATAAATTTAACACTTACACTTACTTACTCAAGCACATCTGGACCGACGCTTCACAGATCACCAAAGCACCTTGGTACATCAACAACATTACCTTATATACAGACCTCAATATGCGAACAGTTAAAGAACACATACGGACCCACTACAAACGATTTCACGATAACTTACACGAGCATCCTAATACATTCATACAGGACACGGCGACAACCAACATGCCTGACTACACTCGCAGAAGAGAAAGGCTGAAGAGAAGCTGGATGAGGGATCTCCTAGCCTAACTATATACGATAATCACGACAGGAAGAAGTGCTGCTGGGTAATACTCTTTATCATGCCTTTCATGCCACGGTAACATGTTCTTTGTCAGCGCATTCACTGGTTATCCCATCGACAGATGTGAAAATAAAAAATAAAATAAAAATTCTAATAGATAAATTATAAAAAGCTTCAAATTGTTGCAGTATAGTGTTATTTAAAAATAATGATATACTTTATCAAATACTAAACCAAAAAATATCAATTATTTATTAATAGAAGAAATCGGTTCGAGGGGTCAATGAAAAACACACAAATACGAGACTTATTTAATTGTGTTCCGACTTTTCGCCCTAAGTTTTAGGCCACCATCAGGACAACAGAATTTAAGCCCTATGAACCAGTTTCAAAGGTTTTCATGGGTTCGTAATTATAATATTTTTGTGATCCCTGCCCTACTTTATTGACTTGGCTAAGAAAATATGATTTATTTGAATACATAAAGCATAATTATTATTTGCGATTTAAACAGCGATTCGGAGTATAATCAAAGCCCCTTGCTTTTTATTCGTAATTCTCTACGAATTTCGGAAGGGGTGGAAAGACCTAGAAATCCGAGCCAGAGCTATTATACGTCTCCGTAGCAGGTTCCATTAGAAGTTCTATTTAAGTAAGCTGTGACTGGCACTGACGACTGCTGTTCTATTTCGGCAACGACGCGACTCCAACCCCCGAATCGCTCCGACTATTAAATGCTCCATGTGCACGGAAGTGATGTGACATTTGATGCACTCAGAACGACGGAACGACATCTATAAATGTCTCTATCATCGGCCATGACAACTTAAATTTATATTTCAGAAAATGGACTATTACTGGAATGTTGACATGTCTTAAAATTCCCGGTGGATATACAGGGTGTAGGGATTTGGATAAAGGGTGAATTTTTATATTTTAGTTTGGAGAATCTACTATGCGTGGTTTTAAAAATGCACTCTTTATAGCCAGGTTTTTGCGCTGTGGAAGTTAGTATTAAGGTTAGTGATATTTACTACCTTATAAATAAAAAAATAACACGCTAAATAGTTTCAAAATTATTGAGAAAAACAATTACTCTGAAAAGTATAAATAAAAATAAATAACTGAATTTGAATAAAATATAAATTGTTTATTTATCGTTGATGGATTTGCATTACTAAAATTCAGTAGCCCTTGAAAGGCCTCTATCAAATAATATTGAGTGATCCATCTTTACAGTTTAACAGATATTGTGGTATTTATTGACGATACCGTTTATATTTTTTTCCGAGTGTATAAAATACATATAAACTTTCTTTTTAGTCTCAATTTTGATTAATAATAACTATTAATAATAATAACTTTTCTAATTTTACAAATTATATTGGGTGGTAGCGTTACAGCTGATTTTAATTTTTCTATTTTATTACTATTTTGGGTAATGTTTTTTAACGTCATATCTGTAGCTTAGCAATTTTTGACGGATTATATTTTAGACTGGCTCCTGACATTCAATTTTATATCTTTATGTACACTCAATCAAAGCTTTTTACTTCTAAATTAAGATTTGTTTTCAAAGTGAGATATAGGTGATAATACATTTTAAAAGTTATATTTGTTTTAAAACGATTTTTATAGTTTTAAATTACTATAAATATTGATTGTTAATGTTTGGAAGACAAGAACAATCCAGAAGATATTATTTAAATCTCATTACTGGAGGTGTTTGGATTATTATGGATTAAAAAGAAATATCTTTTCATACAAACGAATCATTCGTTTATTATTTTAAACAGGAATAATTGATATGTATTATATTGCACTTCCTTGTCTTCCTTACGGGTGCGAAACGATGAGGGAAAAACGAAGCCATTAGGTTTTTGATGATACGAAAAATATTTGACACGAAGATGGAAGTGTTGACTAAAGGATTTAAACAATTTTACAACATTTGATCGCGTCACCCTCATCCGGCAAAGTTAGATGATGTAGTAATATCTGGGTAATAGAAATTGGCGTGTAATGTTGTTGAGCTGTATTGGTGGGAGGGAGGAGGAAGGAGTAAATGTCTAAGGGTGAACATTGACATAGATGGTAGAGTAATGTCAAGGCTGATCTTTTAGATTTGGACTTTGTTCGGAATCAGCAGAGAGAGGTATGCAACCTGTGTTTGATTGTCATTTCGGCAGAAAACCTCCGGGTTTGCTTAGCCTAATTTATTACTTGATGTGTAATGTTTAAAAAACATTTTGTGGTAGGTGATATCTCTTAAATGGACTATACCATTGCAGCATCTTGATCAGAAACACGCTATCATAGCCTTTTTTTTTCTTTAATGAAAAGCAATCTTCCATTTCTCTTCTAATTTTTTATTATTATTTAATGACGTGTTCTAATTACTTTTGCAAAGTTATTTAATTCGTTTTCAAATTACTTTTTATACTTCCGCACAAACCTACACCTTTCCGCTTAAATAAAATTGTTATTAAATCAATAAAAAGATTAATATTTATAATTTAATATTTAAATTCTTGAATGCGACTTTGACGTTCCACACAATTATTTGACAAACTTTCAAAAATTCAATATTCATTACTTCAAAAAATATTAGTAGTAATAAAAAAAAACCTTATTTACATGTCCGCAATAAAGCCTATTTTTACATGAGGTTCCTCTCTTGTCAGTATAATCTTTATAATTCAAAATCTGTTGTAAACTAATCTTGATGCACATTATTCATTTAAATTCATTTTAAAAAAAAATTAATATTCACCTTTGCTTGAAACACAACACGTTACATGTTGCTGTACATAGTTTTTTCTTTAACAAGGAGAGGAAGGGGTCCCGTCTCAAGGACAATTGTAATCAACGCAAACAAATAAAAAACGTAATACATATTTATGTACTTAACTTTCATTTATTATTTATTTAGCCATATTTATTTATGCCACTCCACAAGAAAGCTATCTACAGGTATTGTCTATTTTCATTATGAGATGTTCATAAATTTTTTATTGATATAATTTATAAATAGGCACGGGGCAGGTTATACAGTACCCGAAATACTGAGCGGTTGCAAGGATTTAGCGGGGTTAAACAATGGACATGGTCGGACGCATCCAAGGGTTTAATTAGAAACGTGGCCATTTCCTCTATTTTGTTGCGATATCCGTTTAATTTATCATAAAACCGTATCGAGTACGTCTGCTTATATTTATTAACTGTTAGCATGTGTCTTGAATTGAAAAAATGGTATCTGTTTAGATGCATCAGTTTTGTAGTGCCATCCATTTATAATGCGTATGTCCATAGAGGTTTTAGTAGGTATGTGTAAGTATTTAGTTTCTATTTTGTCTTGCATTTGAACTGTTTTCCAATTAGTATTGTATGTAAGTTTAATGAAATCCGATTTTTCTTAATATGTGGGCCAAATGTCGAATATAATCCTTGACAACTCTATCCGTTTGTGGAATCGGAGAAATGTCTTGTTTAACGGGATGTTTCATGTCTTATGAGTGAAGGTGATGTGATGAGGCTTTTCTCGACCGAATCGAGACGTTCAGAGTTTGCACCAGTTGTGTAACTCTTGTAAGTGAAGTGGAGTGGTGTTCAGTGATACCTATGTAGAATTTTGATATCAAGTAATTATTGCCTGTAGTCTGTTTATGTAGCTGAAAGGGTGCTAGATTTAAGAGAAATGTCCTTTGTGTATGTTATGTCCTGTAGTGGTGGGAATACTGATCTGACCCGAGACACACCCTCTGTGATTAGTAATTAAAACCTAACGAAGAATAACAATTACGAAGGTTAAGAAAATAATAAATGACTTTGAATTCTAGCTCCTATTACTACAATAAATTAAAAGTTTATATTTAGCAATAAAACAAATAAAAATTGTTTAAAATTAAAATTTTTGGAATATTTCGAAGCGTACGATGCGATCTGTTTTCCTTTGTTTTCCATCATGAATCGAAGCTTAATTGTCATGTGGTTCTTGTACCGTCACCTATAGGTGTATTTGAGTCTTAAAACCGGACAAAATTATTTGAAGCTTTTTTTACTTGCATATTCTAATTTATGTAATTATAACCAATAAATTAATGTAAACAAATAATTGATTGATCTCTGCTAAACCAGCAATGCATTCAGCGTACACAGCACAAAAAAAAAGATCTTTCAAACGCCAAGAATTTTACCGGTCCGGTTTTCTAGTCGGTGAGACGGCCGCAACCGTCCGGTTTTTTACCACGCGGTATAATTCTTAGCGTGTAAAAGCCACAATTAACTTAAACACGCCACTGAAATGTAAACACGGCTTTTCATCCGACCAACAAAATCCTTGGCGTGTGAAAGGGGCCTAAGTCTGAATTTGATTTTATATTAAAAACTTCATATTATTAGTTTTGCTGGTTTTGTGGCGCTGGCGATGCCTGTATACATGCGAGTTGGCAAGTTAGTAATTAATTAATAACCTGATGCTTTTATTTTGAAATATTCCGAAAATTACCTTTTTATTGTATTTGTTATCATTGCATTATAACTTTATATTTTGATTATTAGTAAAATTTAACGTAAAAATTTATAATGATTAAAATCAAAAATATATCAAAAAGTATTCCAGGACTAAAGATGTTTTGCGCAATTTCAACTATTTATAAAGATATTTGATAACGACTAATTAATTTATTTACTTTTGACTTCATTTATTTATTATTGACGTATGGGTACAATAGTTTAGTTTTTTAACTTACTGGGTTTCTATTAGTTTTTAATTTTTTCAGGGAAAATATAATTTATTTATCTAATGCTGCATAATAGGATAATTAATTAAATTATGATACAGAACACTCGAAAGGACGCTAATCTGCACATGCATTACACCAGTCTGGCTGATATTGGCCACTTGTCGGAGTTCTAAATTTAATTGCCAAGATCTAGGTTAGGTGTTTAACGAGCTCTGTCTAGCTTTTCTCAGTGTCGTCTTCTAATTATTTAGGTCGGTGTGTGGTCTTTTTATACTTAAAACCTAATGTGGGATTATTATACACATCAATAATTCCAGATCAAATGTCATAATAGTTTAGTGTAAAATTTTATGTCACTGAATAATAGCAGCACATTTGAGGAGTGGAGATGCAAAAGAGAATGAATCTATATTTTTTCATTGTGTTATTAATGCTTTACCCACTATCTAGAGCCTTCTTTAAAATAGGCACATAAATAGCATGTGCTTATGCCCTCAAAACCTACTAAACCCAATTTAATTTTACGAGTTCGTTTAAAGTTTGGGTAAATACCTGAATCATGTATAGTTTTGGGTTTCCTGAAAAATGTAATAATTTGAATTTATCATCTTTTCCATCTGTTCACTTCATTCAATATATTCGGGAATTGTTTCCTTATATATTGAGTATTATAATCTATCATATTGTATTCAAAACTGTATATATTGAACATTAAAAATATATATATGTATATATATATATATATATATATATATATATATATATATATATATATATATATATATATATATACGAGTAAAAAAGTATTATTATTTTATTTGATATATAAATTATATTTTTAATTACATTTTTTTACAAATGAAAAATAAACAGATATATATATATATATATATATATATATATATATATATATATATATATATATATATATAATAAATACCAACTATATACGTATATAAGATTTATGAACATGAAAATGAGTAAACCGAGATTTTAAATTTATTGAGAGTTCCTAAAAAAACATTATGGTTTTTAATTTTGTAAACGTTCAGGTTTTTTTTTTTTTTTTTACTAAGATAGAGGTTCAATATAATTATTTTCTTTTATGTCCCCGTTTCTATATTTTTTTTATGTTGTGGTATATACTTTATCGTGTGTATTTTCTTACATCAGAAATATAGTTTAACATTTATATGCACATCTATTTTTTTTTTTGTAAGTTAATGCTACTTTCTATGGCACTAATTATATATATATATATATATATATATATATATATATATATATATATATATATATATATATATATATATATATATATATATATATATATCTGAAGCATTCATCTTAATTTGTTCTTCGAGCAATTATTTAATGTATCTTACAACTGATTCATTATATATGATCTAAATTGATAATTTAAAAAAAATTTAATCATACAATTTAATCTAACTTCGTTCTATAAATTCTTTTAAATGAGGGAGGTCTGATACGTCTTCAACCCTCAACCAAGCAACTTCGTCTCCTTACCGGTATGACTTCTTAAAAAGCTTTTTTAGGATTCTATTGTAGCTTCTAGAGTATTTTCGGATGAAGCATAAGTATGAATTTGGAGGCCCGTGTCAATCAAGTTTTGAAGCCGCCTAAGTTTTTTTAGTCAAAATTTGAAGATGTTGCTGTTTAGTATGCATAAAAGCAATGTTAGTTATTAATTACATTACTTCATGTAATATTGTATTACTACATATAAATACAATTTGATACTATGTTTTATTGTTGAAAAGGTCAATTCGAGGTTCACCTTGGACCGAGGCGCGTGGCTTGTGCCACCTGCTTATTAAGCTCCTGTTTCGGATATATATACGAACTCAATTGAATTTATTTCAACTTTTATGAAAAACAATATAACATTTCAATATTTCATAGAAGTTTTGTAATTTATAAATTTCGAGCGAAATGCGATATCCAACCTGAAATAGACATTATCGTATCCATTCAGATAAAGTATCAGCACGATTATGTAAAAAATTCAGAATAATAATTTCTGCTATTGTGACGATATATTATTTAAATACAAGCTTAAAAATATTAAATTGTAACATTATGATTCTAATTGTTCAACTTTAGAATATGTAGGATGTTAACAATGGTCTCCTATGATTAATTAAAATCGTGGTTCTCTAAAATTCCTCTTAACTGAAAATGAATTCGGAAACTTTAATTTAAAAGACGATTTCCCCTAAGACATGATTGTCACTAGTCATGGTGATATTTCACATGGCTGAAGAAGAGTGCTGACCACACGTACTCTTATTAAATCTGGAAGATCGGGAATATGGCACCATTGCTAGTGTATGCCCCCGTAGATCCTTCAATTGTGCATTTTTTTTATTTCATTATTTATTTATTTAAAATAATATACAATATTCTTACATGTTCTTTCAAGGATGATAAAACGCCGGAACATAATCATGTAAGAATATTGTATATTATTTTAAATAACAATCAAGACAAAATTTGTAATATGGATTTTATTGACAACAATTTTATAATTTATGACTAATTTAAAGAGAATGTCTGAAGATGGGGGTAATTTTCACGATACGTTACATTTGGAAATTATGTTTAATAATGAATCAATGAAATGTTAATAATGAAGGCAGTTTTTAAAAAGTCATCTATGCTTACTAACCATAGGCCAGTAAAAAAGAATTACGTCCATAAAGTTAATTTGAAAAGCGAGATCAGAAAACAATGCAATGCAGGACACCAAATTTGTACTTTTGTACGTCTGAAAATTAAAATATTAAAGGACGAAAGAATCATTAAAACGTAATTAACAGTTGCCACTGGTAGAGCAGAAGGAATACGGTAAGTATTGCTGGTCTATTTTTAATTTAACTGGATATATGCCCTCCAATATACCTCGATATTCCGTTCTAATTTCGCAGACAGACACAATTCGATACCTTGGCATTTGACATACCTGACATTTGACAGAAGAACGACATTGGGACCCATACATCAAGAACAATCGAAAAATGATACCCCTAACGCTAAAACTGTTATGCTCTATTCTTTTTATTCGTTCAGAATTGAAACCTAGACAGCAATTGAACACTTGCCCTTATTTACTTAAGCCCATTTTGACTTGCGCTTCAGAGATATACGAGATAGCCAAAAATAAACATATCTATTATTCCAAATTTTCAGTCAAAAACATTTAGGACTATAACCAAAGCCCCATGGTACATTTAGCAACATTATTTTGCTTACAGACCTGCATATGCCGACAGTAAATGAACACATGCGGACCCACTACAAACGATTTCACGATAACTTACCCGGACATTCTAACTCACTTATACTGGCATGGCCTCAACCAACATGCCTGAAAACATTCGCAGAATTCTGCAAAGGAGTTAAATGAGGGACCTCCTTGCCGAACTCTATACCGTAATTAAGACAAGAAGAGGCACCGCTGAGTATTACTCTCTATAATGCCACAATATGAAATTGTTAGTCAGAAAATTCACTGATTGTCAACACTCTGGAAATATGTGAATACAAAAATGAAGCTACACATTATAAATAAAATGTTCATAAACATGTTGACCATTGTAGAATCTGTTGATGATTTGAGTTTTCTTGACTGTTTTTTAGAATATTCCTGCGAAATCGATCTGAGCTTATTCTAGTAGGTTTCAAAGATGTATAAAAAAAACTACTAATATGTTTGAATCGTGAAGTTCGACGTTGATAAAATCCTGGTCAAAGGAAAGTTACAAAAGCGAAATTGTTTCTTTGTGAAGCGAGCGCTGAGTATACCTCTGCCATTGTGTACGAGTTATGGGGCGTTTATATCTTCTGGACCTCGAACGCTTCTTTACTGCCTTCATTGCTCTTGGTGGGGAGGAGAACTAAAAAAATTAATTTCCCTTCCAGTGCTATTGTTTGCTTGACCGCGCCTCGCTTTATGGGTCATTATTCATTCCCCATTCTTTTCATTCTAATCCCCGATCGGGTGACAGAGCATTGCTGATAGCTCTGATTGGTATTTATCCTTGAGGCTCAATAACCACCGATATTTTATTTTTTTCTTTAAATTAATCTAGTAGATGATTTGTAGACTACTTTAGAATATAATTTTGAGTGCATTTAAAAACGGTTTTGCCACCTTCAGTTTTAATCTGGTATTTACTAAATGCTTGCTTTGTTCTTACAACCTCAAATTACTTTAGAATACTAGTGATAATGATAAGATCTCACAGAGGTTCAATGCCCCAACTTCCAAAAATGGTATCTATATCTACCATTTTTCACATCTTACACAATACTGGTACATTAGCGTCTCTTCCTCGGAATATTGCCAGTCGGTTGAAGGTTGACTACCGTCCTAGTAATTGAATCGGTGAGAATGAAACAGCACATGTCCAAAATTACTTTCTGAGGTTTGGCGATATGCTGAATCGCTACAATCACTTTTTTTAGAGCCTAAGAGTTTTGCTTGTGTACTGTTTATGTGCTCAATGGCTAGTTCTACATGTACAAACCTATAAAAAAGTTTTTTTTCCCGAAATGCCCAATATTGGACATGTACTGTTTTCATTCCACCGATTCAATTGTATCTGTAAAAAATTTACAATATTAAAACTTTAAATGCCCTATTTAATCATTTCTACGCATATTGCTTAAGAATTTATATCTGAAATGATGGATTACTAAAAGCGATAAATTCAATCTGCATTTATAGCGAATAAAAAGAAAATTGTAATTATTCGTCTTATCAAAGCTGTTGTAAGGTGATAGCCATATAAAGGCCTATTAATTAAAAATGGGAATCAATTTAGTTTGATTTATTAATTAATATTTATTTAATAAATGAATACTGTTGAGTTATTTTTCTTTTTTTTTTTGCGCGCGCTTTTCTAATATCACATAGGTATTCAAAAATATATAAAAATAACTATCTTCAACGTATTTTATACGTTATTTTTAATTTTATTTTTCGTATTTTATCTCTTCATGAGTTTGCCTATAGACACAGTAATTAAGGGCATTTGAACCATATTTTTTAACACTATTGTTTTCATTTACTTGATTGCTTGATTTACTTTTTAAAACAGGATTTACATTATTAATGCAATAGTTAAGCAAACATTCTTAAACGTTGCCTTAATATAGACTCCTCTAACATACTGCAAGAATAAGGTGCCTCTGACCTATGTTGTCGTATACGGCACCTAAAACTGTAACTAAATAAATATATAGTCAGTAAAATACAAAAAATAATACTTGTTTGTTGTGTTTGTAAGAAAAATGCACTGTAGATATTTTCTAATATTCTTTTTATTGAAATGATAATTAATTTGTTGTAAAAATTTTCTCTTTGAAAGAAAGTAAGTATCTAGGTATTTTCCAACTGCATGACAGATTGTAAGGAAAGAAGTGCTTTACACTGTTAGCGAAGCCATTAAAATCAATCTTAGAATTATTCACTTGTAAGCTGAGATTTTATTAGTATGTTTAATTATTTTTATTTCGTATTAAATGTCTTATTGTCATATTTAAAAAAAAATCGTTGTGAGAAGAAATTCCTCTTGATCACTTAAAATTCCAAAAGGACAGACTTTCTTCAGCGTGAACTAAGACACAATGGAACCTTATCTCCGGAACTAGTTGTGAGGTTTGAACAAAAGAAGGTAGGGTTCTATCTTGGAGAACGGATGATCTTGTCACGGAAACGCATAAATATCTTCCTACAACTGGGCCACGACATTTCACTCCCTTCGGTTATTTAGTTGGATAGCTTTAATGCTACAGTCGATAATTCCGTCGTAAAGTAAGGTTTCAGCTGTTGGTAGTACTTTTTGAATATTCTTGGGATTCTAAATATATCAGCCAAAATATATATAATTTAAACTAATCATTTATCTGTAAAAAATAAAATAATATCAGTATGTCTCTTGTGAAGTGTATTTTAATTACGATGTGAAATGTGATTAGTATTATCTTTAACAAAAGCTATCAATTATTTTAATAAATGCAATTTCTCCCTTAGGTGCGATAGAATTTTATTTTAAAAAATAAAATAGAGCTTAATCTCTGACTTAATTTTTTTAATCTTACTTCTCCTAATTCTTCTTTTCCCCAGATGAATTTCCTATTAATTATTTTACACACTGAACGAATCCTTAAAGTTTCTATTTTAATTACTTCGGAGAATTTCGTTCGCAATAAACATGTCAAGCCCCGTGCCTATTTTATTTTCAAGTTGTCGTTTTCATCAGAATATGATTTTCTTTTTGCGAAACTAAACCTTGATTTTATTATTAACTAGCCACTATCACTTATTGAACGCAATATTTGGTAGACAATTTTTTCACAGCCTGACTGCAGGAAATATTCGATCCGACTACGGTAATCATCATGCCAAAATATATATTAAAATAAATTGATTACTAATTAATTTATTAACACGTACTTATTTATTAATTATTTAATGATATCTGCTGCAATAAATTTGCTTTGACGAGAAAAAATATTACTTTATATGCTTCTTTATAAGCTTGAGTTTGCTTGGAAGACTCCTGTCCTACATGCCCTGCTATTTCTTGTGGATATCCTCTTTCTGTGGACATGAGAGTTCTGATGATATTAATCCCTACATGGATTAATGTAGGAACTAATATCATCAGAACTCTCACGACCTTGGAGAGAGAATGCTTCTTTAGCTCCTTCAGCGGCCATTTCATTTCCCTTTTCACCGACATGTCCCATATGTAATTAATCGATTTTCCGTCATCATTCATGGAGTTTCCTTTTATCAAAATTCGCTATATTCCTGGATGATTGCAATACGTGTTTTTTACAGCCTCTAAAGCACTCAATGAGTCTGAGGAAATTACTATATTCTTCACAGGCAATATAGAAGGAATACTGTAATGTCATAGCAATGGCATTCACTTCAGCAGTATAAACACTACAAATCTAGTGCAGTTTGAATTTGCCTATCAAAATGAATTGTCCTTGAAACACTCATGAAGTTGCTGAATCGGATTTTGACCCGTCTGTGAAAATTAACTGATATTCCAGCAATGAGTAAATCATCTTTTTGAAATCAATCTTTGTAATCCGATGATATTGTACTTCCTTTAGTGAGTTTAGAGATAGTCTGAGATGTATTTTAGGTTGTAATAGGTCCAGGGAGGTGTGTCGTTTTCTATAGTATTTATGGTGATTAATTTTAGCTGTTGAACTGCCGTGATAAAAGTGATACCTATGTTGGATCTTTAATTTGGTGTCGGCTAGTGTGGTGAAGAGGCTTGTCGGATAAATATTATTATGAATTGGAAGATCGAGGAAAAAAAACCCAGGTTACTCTACGTTTTTAAAAACTGAGAAAAACGCAATTATTTCTCAACACAATAATGTGTATAACTTTATAAAATCATTGACATCCAAGTTTTTAAGAGGAAAAGTAATGAGCTCTAGGCTTCTAAAAAAAAAAAAAAAAAAAGAAAAAAAAAAAAAAATTGATTTAATGTAAATGTCGACAAAACTCTCTTTTTTAAATAAATGATTGTGTATAAAATATTTTAAATTTTGGTTATTACAAAATTTGCTAAAAAAAAAATCAATGGTGTAGTTATTGAAAAAATTGGCAGCTACAATACTTCATCAGCTTTTTTTTTTGTGTCGGAATCTGGCCTGGGCAATTGGGAGGCAACTTACAATGAACAGCATAAATAAAAATAATACAACAAAAAGGTGATATAGATCTTATAAAATATATGCTGAATTTCTAAACGAATTTCCTGACAGATTACTTTTTTCTGGTGCCCTGATCATGCCTGTTAGCATTCTTTCAAAGTAAGTCATGCGACAATGGTTAATAAGATATTGACTTGGATGTAAATTCTAAATTTATGATATTATTTTAACAGGCTGAATTTTAAAGGAACACTTCTTTATGCAGATTGAACCCAACGGTGAAATTCAATGCAGCACCATATTTTGTGTTACAATGACCGCAATGAAAGGAGATCATCTAATTCTGCATGAACTTATCATTTCTTTGAAATCTTTCGGTGTTCTTTATTTTATTATTATTATTATTATTATTTATTTATTTTTTTAAGGTTTCTTAATCTGACGTTTTTGTCACATTCCAAAGAAGAGTGACCAGATAAGGAAAACGTAATTTGGATTTCTTTAAGTCCATAAATTTGGTTGGGGGCAACATAATGGATGAATCTTTGACCTGGAATATCAATTTGAAATATCAAAGAGTTGCCTGGTTCCTTCCTCTTTGCACTCCTACATATCTGGTTCTTTCCCTATGCATTTAAACATCATAATATTTCTTGGCTCACATGGTTTTTCCATATTCTTTACGTGAAGAATTCAGCTTTTCATTCTGAATCCATTAATACCAATTATTCAATTTGAAAAAAAAAGAAAAGTGACACCTGTTTTTTTCCCCTAGCCCTTCAATTGAAAATGAATATCTGATGTGAGGTATTTGATATAGGAATTGAAATTGTGTATTTTCTTTTAGTTGTAATTGGAGGAGTATTCGATTTGATTAGAGTATTACCTCGATAATCCGGATACTTTGTTTTCCGGATTAGAGATTAGTGCTCTGCTCAGGAACTGTCGGAGAGTGAGATGATAGATAATGATATTCATTAAATCATCCCGATCCCTTAACTGAGTCAGTGAATTATGAAAAGAACTGCTAACTCTTTGCTGTGATTAAATCATTCTGGAATCTCTAGAATGAATGTTTTGCCCATCCCGCGGACGACTCTGCTGTCCGAATGATACCTCCCTTCTATGTTTTTCCTTAGACTTGTTCAAATTCATATACAGGATTCTGTCCTTAAATCCGAATGAGCGACGATCAATGATTCATCTGGATTAATAAGGTTATTTATTAATGTCCTACTGTATATATAAATAATGACTAATGGAATATCGAATCAAACATTTTCACGTCTGAATTTTCGCCTATTCTCATCCTCGAAGATATTACTATCGCTTACCTTAGTCGATTATCTAAGTATCGTCTCACTGTTTAATGATAAGTGATCTTTATCGGCCGATTACTTATGTAATGGCGTTACGGCTGGCCGAGCAGGGCGTGGCTGTGTCTGCGAAACCTTGGTAAAAATAGTTTTGGCAGAGCTCTGGTGGTGTATGTTTAGCCAGAGCGTTACATCGGCCTTCACTGCCCGCGATTGTATTACCCCGGGGTCGCTCGAGGCGATCAACCCTTGCCTCGTCGGTTTTGATAATTTTTTTAAATTTTAGTTGGTGATGTTTTGGTTTCAGTTTGACTAAAGAGATAAGAAAACCACTACGATTATTCATGCATTTAAAATTTTGACGGTGGGTGAGGATGGCGCTTATAGGCATACCATTTCCAAGGCCGGTAATCCTTTTCTACCATAATAACTTATGCTGAGGTAATAGTAATCGGTGGAATAAGTATCTCAAGATCTGCTTTAAAAAGTAATTTTTCAGAAAAATCTCTTCTGTCATTGTTATATTTTCCCATTTTTATAGAATTCTCGTTCTCCTAAGTTTCTGAAGCATTTTCGGTAAAACTGCATATGTAGATCGCTGTTGCATCAGACTCACAAAGCGTTTCCTAAAAAATATTGGGTAGAGTTATATGCAAATCTTAACGGGCACCGACTTGTGCAGTTTTTTTTTTTTTTTTTGGTATATTTATATGTATGAACAGTAGAATTTTGGTTAATTCCTCACCGATTTATTTTTTTTAAGAGTTGTTTTTTTATTGATTTATTTTTATCACTTTATTCCTCAATACTAAATTCAACTCAGAAAACTTTTAAATCGATGCAATTTCTTACCCTCTGATTGTCTTATTGATGATTCATGATTATTTTATTTCTGATGACACATACTAATTATTAATGGTAACAATAAAACACATAAAATGCGCATTTCCGTTTCGGCGATATGATTCTTTTTTCCTATTTAAGGAAATGCGATATTATTTTTCCTATTCGATTTTATTTAAACATTTATGACTACCTTTTTATTGCGACGGATTAGCGAAAAATCACGCCATTTCAGAGAGGTATTCATCAGCGGTTCGCAAACAAAGGGCGATAGATCACTGGCTAATGCTCTCGTAGACCAATTAGTCATTAGTGACATTTGGAAACTGTTGCGTGATTATAAGTGTATGTGTTCAGTAATTTTTCT
This sequence comes from Rhaphigaster nebulosa, assembly GCA_948150685.1. Lineage (NCBI taxonomy): Eukaryota > Metazoa > Arthropoda > Insecta > Hemiptera > Pentatomidae > Rhaphigaster > Rhaphigaster nebulosa. The sequence continues at coordinate 37,341,285 of OX411308.1, forward strand.
AATGCTAATGATTTGCTGAAGGAATGTTTAAATAACGATTGTGCAACGGCTACCATGTGACAGTCGGCGTTGGGAAAGTTAATCAATTACCGGTTGCCTTTTTCGACCAAGGTATGATGGCTATTTTCGATGTCTAAAGGGCTCCCGTCCTGGGCACTGGCCTTTTTCGATCGAGGCTTCCATTAAAGGCCTTCCTCAGGGGGGCCGGCATAACTCTTTGAAATGGAATTGCAGTTTAAGTTTTACGTCCCTCTAATAGAACTGTTGGCGGTGCGCAATGGTTGTGGGACTGTGGGGGGGAGAGCTGAACCTCCAATTTATAGTTTTCACGGTTGAATCTTTAATGTTTTCCTAGAGGTAGTAAGCTTTTTAATTTTATGAACGCCTTACCGCTGAAAATTACTCACCCTAGAAAAGGCATCAAGAAGATTCCTTGTTAGTTTATTATATGCATTACGCTTCAAATATCTGTTCTAGGGTAACAAGAAAATCTTTATAAAATTTAGAGTAGCTGCTCATCTATGTTGAATTGCTAATTTATACAGTGTACCTGAACAGTGTAGCCAAATTTAGATCGGCGACATAAATGTCACCGGCTTTTTATGTAGACTCTAATTCATAACTGGAAAAATGTAAAATGCTGGAGTTTTCTGTAGCCAGGTGATACTAAAATAGAAGGTTTTATAATGAATAAGTTGGCAATATCCAGAAGCAAAGCTCAGTCAAATCTGATAACGAGACAACTATCAAATTCAACTAAAGAATAATCGTGCTTATATTATCTAACAATAGTAGGCACATAGATAATATCAGATTAGATCGAATTCGACTACAATTAAAACGAAATAGTCTGTAAGCAGAGTAAGTTATATCATATCTAAGTAAGGCCTTACTGCCGGTATCTAACTTACTGCCGGTAAGTTAGATCATATTAGAGTTTGTGATCACGGTTGGAAAGTTTATCAGAATAAATATATTGATGAATTCACAGTCTAACACATAGGGCTAAGTTATATGACTACATTAGATATTGCGCAAATGTTGAATTGTGAATTGGGGTTTGGAAAAACGTGCTTGATGATGTCTCTGATTTCCTTATTCCGAGAGGATCTCCCGGAACTAGTATTGTGAGTGGAAATTATCCGAAAGAACATCCTACGACTTCTAATAAAAAAAAAGTTATCTATTGTTCAATTTTTATTTCGTTCAGTTTGATTTTAATTATAAAGATTTTTGTTACTTTGTTTAAACTTATGCTTTCGTTTTTCTCTTTTTTAAGTTTTTTTAATATATATTTTCATTTGATTACGATTTTTTGGCGCCATTTTCCATGTTTAGATAAAGTTTCAAAATAATAAGAAGTCTTTATAAGGTTTTGTTCCGCATAGATTTACCAAAGAGCGTATCATGTTTAGTAATTATTGGCTTAACTTTTCTATCAGAAAGTGCTAATTTTTCGTTACAAATATTTGCATCACGATTGTTTGATTTGTAAATTATTAATTTGATCAGCAAACAATATTTTTTAAAACGTACTGAAACGTCCTTAATATATACGATATTCGGTTAAAATGAAATACCTTTTACTTGCGATGCGTGATGAGGATATTTAAATGCATATTACCGCTGGGAAATTGAAGGCGAACCATCAATCGAATATCTTGTTGGACGAACGGATCCGATTGCAGCTGTGTATTGTGGACCGTTAATGTTTTGTTTGATGCAGATAAGTTGGATTGCAAATAATGGTTTTGTTGATGTAGATGTAATACTTTCGACCTTCACAGGACCGTTATAAGCAATGAATACGAAAACTGGTCAAGAGAGAAAAGAACAAAGAACTATCCGTAAATTCTGAAATACCAACGTATTTACAAAATAATAGGGGGGAGGGTCCCTTCTCAATGGCTGCTTGTCATCACTCGGAGAAAATACAAAGCATAATATTTATTTATTTAGCTCTAATTAATTAACCTTTTTTATTTATGCCCCGTTCTTCCGACAATATCTAAAGTTGTTCTAAGTATCAGATGTCCGTAAATACACAAAGACCAAAAAAAAAACAAAATTGTTTACAATAAGATGATAAACGTTTAAAGCAAGGAACTGAGAGAGAGCGAGAGTTTTGGCAGGGCATGACCGTTCTCAATTTTTTTCACTCAGGAACCATACTAATCGTATGTCTACACGTACACCCATTTCTACAAGGCTGTCTGTATCTCCCTCCTGTCCACTTGTTGCGAATGCACCTTTGCCACTTCTAATTCCGGTGGCTTCTTCCATTATATGAAATTTTAATTTGATGTTGTGTGTTTCTGAAATAATTACTCAATGTTTCCAAAGCATACTTTTTTTCTGATATGCTCTATACTTGAAGAAACTATATTGAAGGGTAAAGAGTTTCGCGGATACCTCTTAACCCAATCGTTTTCGCGACTTATATTTGTTTTTCGTAATTTCGTTTGAAACATAAGGGCCTGGATTTCTACTAGTTGTTACGTTGAATGCATAAGTTTAAGTGAGTGAAGAGTTTACATTTTTTGTATAATTAAACAATGCTATCAAGTATAAGCCTTGTTCCAGGATAAGCTTTATGGAGAGCAGATAAGAAAAATAAATGGTCTTGCGTCTCCTCCTTAAAGCACGTCTTATGTGAACATCTTTGTGCTCCACGAGATAAGAATGTTATAGTCGAGTTACTGATTTTTAGTTCATTCCGTAAAATGTTTTAAAGATTGCTTTTAACGCAATTAATAACATATTATAATTTGTGATTTAACAATAAATTAATAGCGTATTAGTGACGAATTTTTAGATCATTTTAGTAGCATAAGGGTAAAAACATTCCTAGCTGTAGATTCATTCAAATTGTCGCATTTAAATAACCTCACACGAAATATTCTGAAACGGATATCGCAGGAAGTTGAAACATTGTGAGAAAATTGATTTCCGGTAATGGCAAGTGTTCCTCGTTAAGTCTGACTGTACTCTGCTCAAATTACGGTCCGCGTTTTAAAATTGCCAGCGGTGCAAATTATAGCTATTATCTTTAATCATTCTCACATGGCAATTTAAGGCTTGAAGGTAACAAGTTACGCAAAAGATTACTTAGAAAAAGATATGAAAACTAAAAAAATTTAACGATCAGTACAAACCTATCTTGCCCATCTTGAAAAGATTATTTATCTCATTATTACTGGTCCATTACATTAAGTAGAAATATTGTAGACATTTTTATTTGTATTTCTATTAAGATAATTAACAAAAATTTTGAATATGCTATTTAATATTTACGAATGTACACCTCCTTCATTCATTGAGGAATGACAATCATTCACTCTTGCACCAGTCAATGAAACCACTATCAATTTTTAGCTAATAATAGTGATTGGACAAATATTTTTAGTTGGCCTTTGAGTTCCTGTATGATAACATTTTTATAGCGCAATCGAGATAAAACTTCTAAATTTGATTAGCATAATTATATAAACACGATAACACACGATTTTATCGGCTTACTTTGAAACATATGAAATGATTCAGAACAATTTTAATAAAAAGATATAAAGTTTTAAATTTTATATTATACATTCTTCCGTTGTGAATTCCTTACCTTCACATTACGACCACCCTTTAATATTGCTTTCCAATCAATTACTGCCCAAGTATCTAACTTTCCCTTTTCCCATAAATTCTAGAATGCTTAAAATATCAGAATGAAATTTGGGAGTAACCTGAAGTTAGTTTGAGGGGTATCGCTAACTTTGTAACCTATCGAAGTATTCCTTCAACTCTAACTGGAATTTCCAATGTGTAATTTGTTTTACAGATTCTATAGGAAATGAAATTTTAAGACGAATTCATACAGGGTACTTTTTTGGTCCGATTCATGTCGAGGAATAGAAAAAAAAAAACACGCAAACCTACAGCTTTTTTCGTTTTGATCTAAACATTCTAGAATTTACAGGGAGGGAGAGGTTATCTGTGTTACCCTGCATCCACGTGTAGGGGAAAACGGGGATACATTGGACATTTTTTAAACTAAGTTGAAGAATTAATTTATATATTTTAAAATCGATAAGGTATATTTAGTATTTGCTGAAACCATTATCTTGGCCCCGGCATGTTAATAGATATTCTTCTTTGATATACTGAATTTGTAACAATTGAAACATACGTACTGAGTTTGTACCAATTCATTCAATTGGTGGGATTACATTGGACTTAAGATGAGGCTATTGTGGACTTGAGATGGATTTGGCCAGAGCTACCATATTGATGATTAATATAAATTATTTATTAAAATTTGAAAAAACTAAAATAAAATCCAAGTAAATCACAATTGAGATAGAAAATTAATTAGTTAGTCCATGATATAACACGGTGTAATTACATAAAATAAATTCACTTTTTGCACTTTAAATGCAGCCTTGTTATTAGAAAGAAATGCCTCAAAAATATAAAACTCTACTTACCTTTTCAGTTTGAAACAGTGACTGACAGTTACTGAGCCATTAGGTCAACTTCAGTTTGGCAAACATTGACAGAAAAGTTCAACTGGCAGTAATGCGGGTACAAAAGTGTCCAATGTTACCTTATGCCCTAAGTATTCCCGTTCTCCTTTATATCTCCTATATATTATTGTTCTCATAATCATGCCCTACAGTAAACAATAGTTTTTTTTTCCTGAAAAGCAGTAAAGACATCTAAATAAATAAATAAATCTCAAAACGTCTCCAAAATATGGTTTTATGTTTATTTACTGAACCTCAAGATCCTTAAAAAACTTATATTGTTATTAGTCGAGAAGAAAACAAAAACACAATCAATATATATGCATAAATATAAATCTAAGTATTTATAATCAGAAAAACATCGATATTAAAAATGTTTTTATTTTATTTTTTGATTTAAGGCATAATATCTATCATTCACACAAGTATTTCAAAGATTTGTTGAGTTATTACTTCTTTATTATGTATTAACGATATTACTTCTTTATTACTAACGATTTTACTAACGTTAAAATATAATTGGATGCCATTTATTATTATTTTGTTTAAATTTCACTAACAAATCGGTGTTGCATAATTTGAAATGGAACTTGTGTGTTGTAAATGGATGGATCCTATAACAGAGGCAGCTCTAGAAACAGCTGCCTTCCTTATACGGCTTCCTGTTGATCGCTTCTTTGATTTGACTTCGCAACCGTTCATTGTGATTTAATAATAAATATTTATTATCTTTTTGGTTTAGTTTATTGGTGCAATATTTAAATTGAATCTTTATTACAGGATACGCTAATTATGTTGAATTTGTTAAAACATATTAGCATTTCTTTAATAACAAGTTATTAGCACTCTTCAAGAATGTGATATTTCCAACGTTGTATTGAAAGACTTCCTGCACTAACCCAATTGTTGGCTAAAAGGAAGAAGGAAGTGCCTGTCTTGATTTTCTAATTACAGCTCATGAGATAATTGCAAAGGTAATAAGTGACTAGAATCAAGAAATGAAGGCAATATTATATTTAAACGTATCATATTTATACCTACAATAAAAATAATTGTAGCGTTACTAAGGGCTTTGAAAACTTAATTAATAAACGTATAAATTTATTTATTTTTATTTAAGTATTTGGGGTCTGTGATTACTAGAAAAAACGAAATTCAAGAGGAAATAAAGGCGCGGTTAAAGGTGGGAAATGCTTGTTATTTTTCGGTATCAACATTACTTAGGTCGCGCATTTTGTCCAGAAACTTAAAACTTAGAATATACAAAATTATTATCTTGTCTACGGTTCTCTACGGGTGTGAAACGTGGCTGCTACCCTTGAAGGACGAACAACGCCATAAGGTCTTCTAGAATAAGGTACTGCGTAAAATATTTGGTCTGAAAAAGGATGAGTCAACTGGAGAATTTAGGAGGTTACACAACGCGGAATTGCGGAGCATGCACCCTGTTAATATAATCGAAGTGGTGTCATCGCGACGGTTGAAACGGGCTTGCAATGTTGTTGGGCTCAGCAATGAACGAATTCCTAAAAAGTTAATAAACGCTGAGTCGACTGGTAAACGTCCGAGGGGTAGACCGAAACGTAGGTGGGAGGATTGTATTAAGAGTGATCTAATGAATTTGGGTTTGGACGGTAGTCGGTGGACCGAGATTTGTAGGCAGCGATTAGTGTTATCGGCATCGAACCTTCGGGTTCGCTATGCCTTTTGTTATTATTATTATTATAAATTTATTTTATTTTTTATTCAATCGGAAATTTCTTGAAAACCGAAAAAAAGCTCAAAAACTATTTGTTACATTTTTCTCTATATTTTCCGTGTTATTGTTTCGGAATTTCACTTTTGCCTTATGCAATATTCAATATGAAAATATAATTTTATAATATTAAGAGTCCACGGAAGAAAGGGTGAGAATCACATTTTTTTCCGAAATTGAGTGATATCCATATCTTCATTTCGTTTAGTAGAATTAGATGGTAAAAAGAAACAACCGAAAATGTGGATAATCAATTTTTTGAAGCATACCCATAGACTGACTGGAGATAATAGGAGCTCCAAACTTATAAACTTGATTTTCTCGAAATGCATTACGAGTGACTGTCTCCTTCTTCCGTGGACACTTCATATAATTTATAGAATATATAATATAGAATATATAAAATATATATACTATATAAAATAGTTTTATGTGTATTTTAAGATTTAAACAGAAAACACAGTTAACGACGACTAATCCGTCAACGGTTTTCCAATTCATGCAACATTCTGATTAAAACATAAGATCGAATAAATACAAACCCGAATTATACGTTAAAATATTTGGGGGTAATGTATTATTTCAATTCGGTTGGTATTGTTTTAAGCTCTTGATGTGAGATGCGCTATCTGTGGTCTGCATTAATTTTATCTGTTGATGTTTTATCTGCCAGTTGAGAGACTCAAGACTTTGTGTTGGAATGCAACAACACTCGTGTACTTCTTAATAATTTTTATATCGTTTTTAATCTTTTACGTTTTTATTAAATTATGTTTATATTATATAATGTAATATATAATGTTCTGCTAAGGCGATGTTACTTAGCATAGGCTAGGAAATTTAAAGCTAACTTATTTTTTATATCGTTGACGAATAATAAAAAAAAAATCTTGTAAAAACTTCACGGTTATAAAATATAATTAGTAATAATTTCAGACTTTAATGATTAATCTTTTTAAATTTAATTTGTTTTATTAGTTTTAATAAGGAAATGACTTGTAACATTTGTGCAACGTGATTTAACAAGATTGTTTTACAAATTTCTTTAATGTTAATAATGAAATGTATAATAAAAATATGGCGAATTTAAACTATTCCTGAAATGAAGTAGGAATAAATATTCGGATGACAAACAATTTTGTATTATTACTCCATATCGTAAATAATTTACACGAAACATTAAAACTTATAGTTTGTAGTTCAAAATCGGATAAGCGCACATTTTTCAAAGTAAAATTGAATATGAATTTAATTCTAATTAGAAAAAATGATCGATCATATTTGAAATTGGTCTATCAATGGCCTGAATGACATCAAATTTAGAGTAAAATCACTGTTTGCAATTAAATGTCTTTTAGTTTTTTTTTTTTTTATATAATGCCTACGTTAGTTGTTAAAGAAGAATTTCCAAGATATATAAAACTCATTATATTCCCATATACAAACGGTCTTTCTGAATATTCAGAATTTAATATATCTGAGGTTCTTTTGGCTTACAAAAGATAGACTTTCGCTGGTAGTGTCCGCGGTTGCGACTGGCAGACTTTGCCAATCGTAGCGGCTAACTGTTACTTCTTCTATATTTCGTTGAAGCTGCCCACCGCAGCGGCTCACTCTTGCATAACCTATAACATTGTAACATCTCCTATATTTATAATCATACCGTATCGTTATAACTATATAGTATATCGTTAAAACCTTTAAAATTATATGTTATTTAGATACATGCAAATCATAGAAAAATGAATACGTTTAATTAACAAGAATTAGTAGTATTAAGAGTTAGTAGTATTTACAAGAACGGATATGCAACTATATATGTACAACATATATATTGTTATGTTCTGTACAACTAGATATTTGTTAGGTATTTTAGACAATGAACAAAGTTCGTCTGTCGAGGTTTCTTTATTGTACAATAATAATTATAATAATGTGGGAATATAAAAATAAAATAAGATGTTTTTCCACACATTATTTTTTACACTTACATTTCTGTAGTCCTTATGTTTGTGGTCATAAAGAACCTGAAACTGATTTACAAACTCTACTAGACGTTCGTCGTCATAATCACTAAATCCCTTTATGTTACATCGTTTCAAATACAAGCGGGGACCGTCGCGTCTGAGGCAGTATGACTCCTTCAGGAACGGTCAGAGACGCAGCAGTATAGGTATGACGTCATATCTAGACTGCCGGGCAGTGCCTGCGAAATATGTCCCTATCTATTCAGTCAAAATAGTAGTAAACTGCCAGCAAACTTTGTCGGCCGCAACCGCGTGCAGAACTAGCGAGAGTCTACCTTAAAATTGCTTCTTATGGAGTTTATTGTTTAAGAACGCTAAATAAACAACCATATTTGCGTATCTTAGGATGCGTTTTGAATTTGAATTTTTATAAATACATTAGTATAGTTTATTTTATGAGACCATACTAAGACGATTATGTGAAGAGATAATAGATTATTCAATAGCCGTAGATATGCCCGATATCGTTAGGTATCTCTGAATTAGATTTGCTTTATAGCAGATACTCTCGATGTTGCTCAGAAGAATCTCCGATATCTTTGTTAAATGGCCGATCGCTATGATGACGCCTGGAAATAATCGTTGAAACGCCCAATGATTTTCTGATATTTACTCCGATAGCGAGTGGATAACGGATATTGATCAAATATCGGTGAGAGAATAAGTATGAGAACAGTTGGACGATAAGCATTCTCTCAGGTCAGTGTACCCCGGGAGATAAGGAGCTAAGTAGGAGTCTGATAAGGGACATTCACTTGCTAGAAATCTCGCTCCTCACCTTTACCGCAACTACCGTATAAACTGCTTCAGTGGTCCATCGCAAGTTGATATCAAATGATACCTGAAAAGAAAGTGTTGCTGAATTCTATTTTGGGAGCCAGAATTTTATTTATCCTCATTTACCAACTGATTATATCATATCATTATAGTCTCCGCTTTACAGCAGAAATATCCCATCTCCAAATTTCGATCCGAAGATCGTTCAGACTACTACGGTTCTGATACAGAAGTTTATCTCCGTCTGTACTACAGAAACTAGAGAGTAATAAAAAATGGTATGCATATATTCATACCATAAAGCAATAAAACAAAAAGTAGAAATACCTTCTTTTGTAAAACTTAATTTTCGGAGTTAAGCTACTTCTGCTCTGAAGCGGCGATGTATGCATACTAGGCTGTTACAAAAGTCCTTGTGCATTAGTATACCTTTATGCCAGATTACATATTTAAGTCATTACTGAATACTACTCTTCAATGTAAAGTCCATCGTTTTCAACTACTTTAACCCATCTTTCTGCCAATAATTGGATTTGATGCCGGTACCACTCCTTTGGTTTTTCAGGCTAAGAAGTCTTCGCATCGAATTTTTAAGTCCTCGTAATTATCAATGATTCAACCTTTTAAAAAATGAGCCATTGGTCTAAACAAACCATTACCTGATGATGCAATATCTGGCATATACGCAGGATGAGGCCTTGGTCAAATGAGAACGATGTGCAGGGGCATTGTCGTGATGCAAAATGGCTTGCTTCTTGTTGACCAAAGCGGGGTACTTTGCACTCAAAACTGCATAAACTCTGTCTAGCTGTTCACGGTAAAGCTTTGATTCTACGGCCGATAAATCAAGAATAGTTGCATGTGGGTCTTGGTTCACACATTCAAGAAGAACGTCATCATCAACGACCGATGGGCGACCTGATCTGAGTTTTCCGGTAATATTGCGATGGATAATTGACTCTCCTTCTATGGCACAAATTTCTTCGGCGGCTGCCTTTGCCCTAAAATCTTTTCTCCAGTAATGTTTTAAAAGACCGCGAATCTCGATTTTTTTTTCTGACATTACACGTGCATTTTAAAAATGTAAATGAGCCCATAAAGCCTACTCAAGTCACTAGGAATTAAAGGCTTTGTCAAAGTAAACAATTATGAGAGTTGGAATTAAGGGTTGTGTTCATCTTGTGTCAGAAGAACTTTTGTAACAAATATGTAATTATATATATATGATTAGATTTTACTAATTTCAGTGTCTAATCATGGATTAGTTTTTAATAATCCTTTTGTAGTCATGGAAACTGCTGGTCCGTGTTTCTTCATCCTAAAATACTCTGGAGAAGATCCGCTTAATAGTATTTGTTTATTTTTTAAAACACTAAGATGTGTTAGTAACACTCCAAAGTAAAATCTAATAGTTTAAAAAATTATACAGATATTTTTATCTTTAAGAGTGTTTATATTCCTCTGCTATATTAAAAATGACCCTGTAAAGTCCAATCTTTTTTTCTTAACGTAACGTTTTTGGAAGATTTTTGCGGCATAAATTGCGAACATTATATTGTAAAAATATGCGTACTCTCTATAAAAAATATATACGTCCTTACTGTGCTGGCTGCAAACTATGATCTATTGTAATTGAATTGTGAATTTCGAAAAGGGCTCATCTCCGTAAATTATTTTTTTTTCAGCAGACTGGATTTCTATTGAACCATTGGATTTATCGGAACAGATATTATTTTCGTCGTATAAATATCGTAAATCATAAAATATCGGTCTGTATGAGTATAAAAAAAAGAACAAATGAAATAGACCATTTTGAATAAAAATCGAGATGAGCCCTTTTTGAAATTTACTATTGAATTACATAATATCATTTTTACGAAAGAGGGGTTCAATAATCGTCATGGTGACAGTCGTATATTCTACTCCGATATTTACCAGATGCTATCTTAAGTGTTCTATTGCATTTCAAGTAGTGATTAATTTCTCACGGGATGCAGCGTTCAAGTAGTCACTTCGTCGAAGTCGTGATGAGCAATGTAATTGAACTCTTGACATTGATCAGACGCTAGAGTTCGATTGGTCTGCGAACGTTTTTTATTTTTAGGTTACGATAATTTTGATTTGGGTAATATATAATATAATAAAACTGTATACAATCAGCTTACTGAACCAAAAAATGACGGGTCTTAATTAATTCAAAAGTACGTGTACAGAGAAATTGTTTATAAATAATAACTTTTTTTTTTAATATATGCTGGTAATAAAATTATAAGTTTCATTATTAAAAATATATTTGAACTCAACGGTTTGTGTCTACAGTGGGCATAGAATGTGCTCAATATTATGATTTCCAATCTCATATATTTGTGAATAATTTTACAATTTAAAAATTCGTTTTAAAATGAATTGCATGATTTACTTTTAAACCAAAAAGTTTTCAAACCTCTTTCTAGTTTTTCGTACACATCGTTCAAGAAAGTATTTAAAATAGAGTATAATGTCTCTCAAATAATAATAAAATTAGTAATAATAATTTTCCTTTTGTTACTTATCATGTTTTAAAACCTAGTGCCTCAAGATAAGGTTCTGAATAATTTTTCTTAAAGTATTAAAATGTCTCATTCTAAATCGTGTAAAGTTTTTCAACGAAAATTACTGAAAACAATTAAAATAAGTTATTAGTGTAAACGATTAATTAATTTCAAGATGTACAATCCATGTAATATTTATTACAAAAGCATCTTAATACTTTCACAGTTCTATTTCATTAGTAAATTCTAATCTGATAACATATCATGGTCTCTGAACTTGTTTAATTATTTTTAATTTATTGCCATTTTAATCGTGATGAGATTGTTTATGTGAATATTATCTATTATTTATGGCCCAATAAAAAAAAAACAATTATCTCATTTCTTGCGAATATACACTTTTTCGATCTCGTAACAGTTTATTACAATCCGTAAATTGTTAAACTGGACAAGATTCAGATATTGATATTTAAAAAGGGATACAACAATCAGCTTGCCCTTGAGCTAAATTTGTGAAGAAATCATGAACGTTCCGCAGCGATTAACTTGTGCGTTTCCTCATAATTATTCTTAAGAAAACCATCCAACATGATAAGAGTTAAGGAAGGTCAGACCAATCGGGAGATACGGAATATCAAAAACTATATCGACTCGTTTTTTTGAAATAGGCATTAGCGTCATTTAGCAAACTATAGGAAACACAAAAAACGTTTTTCCTATTCGTATATCGTGAGGGGGAATCGATAGGTTGTGTTACGCACCATTAAAAATTTAAACCTAAATTTCGATTTTTTGACGCTTAAGCCATTTTCAAAAAAAATGAACCTGATATGTATATCACATTTGTTTCTATATTTTCTTCTATCATTATTCAACCATTAATTTTATTACTAATATGATATATATATTATAAATTATTACTAATGTAATATAAATTATCTGTCAAGAACTCTCTTAATAACATGTTTAAGTAAAATTACTTTTCAACTATTTCCTTATTGGATTATTTTTTAATTCCGAAATTCGTTTCGTGATCAACACGAGTTAAAAATGGATATTCTTTTAGTAATTTTAAAATGGAAATTTAGTTGGTATAGTAGAAATTTATAAATTACTTCGCATATCTTTAAACTACCCGAATAGATGCTTTTTGATTTGTTAGTACAACGAGAATGAAAGAAATAGTTACCTTTAAACATTGCATAGTAATGCAAATCATATGATCTTGAATACATATAATTTAATTAGAGATTGATAAATTATTTGCCACTTCTATAAATTTGTATTATTGAAAACTAGTTTCGAATGTTATACATTCATTCTCAGTTCTAAAAACACACAAAAAATTAAAAAATAAGCAATTCAAAATATAGTTTGGTATTATTATACATATTAAATTAGATTCATATAAATCAGTATTATAAAAAATTAGGAATTATGAATTCAAAAATAAGCAATTCAAAATATAGTTTGGTATTATTATACATATTAAATTAGATTTATTTTAATCAAAATATAGTTTGGTATTATTATACATATTAAATTAGATTTATATTAATCTAATTTAATATGTATAATAATACTAAACTATATTTTGAATCGCTTATTTTTGAATTTTTTGTGTGTTTTTAGAACTGAGGATGAATGTACAATATTCGAAACTAGTTTTCAATAAAACAAATTTATAGAAGTGGCCAATAATTTATCAATCCCTAATTAGATTAATCCTTCTATACCATCATGCGGATGTCAACTGATCATATAATTTAAGAGGAACCCTATGCACAGGCAGGGAGAGAGAGGTGAAAATTCAGTATTTATGTGCCCTTTCTTCAGAAACTATAACAGATAAAGAAATACTGTCGATTTGGTCTGATCTCTTATCTATTGGGAATTATTTTAAAAGTTTTCCAAAGAATAATAGTTACCGGGAAATTTATACGCCCTCGACTGTAATAACATTTTTTTTCAGTTTTAAAATTTTATACTCCGGTCCTAGTGCTCCTTTTGTTTTACAAACGCTTTAAATAATGAGCTAGGTTTTCTGAACAGATAGAAAAAACATCAATTCATTTTGTTTTTTGGTTTACGAAAAAATGGTACATAAGTAATAAAAAACATGACTTTTGCGAATTAAGGTGGTGTCTCTATAGCTACTTGGCCAATTGTTGAACTCAAAATCGATTCTTTAAGCGTATACAACATGGAGCAGCTGTTTAACAGAAAGCAGTCATAAAATCTTCCTAAAAATAATATTTACAGTAATATTTACGGGTTTTTTTCAAGACCAGACAATTAAATGTGTTGCAATATTATTTTTCTGTTGGTGAAACGTGTTAAAATTGATTTTAATGGAAATTTATTTTATAAACAGTTAATTGGTGTATATTTCATTTAAATATTTATTAATTTCGAATTAGGCTTCAACAAATAATTTAAGAAAGTAATTACTATTTTCGCAATTTTCTAAATGAATCATCAGGGCATTTAAATAAAGATATTTTAATTAAGCATGAAGCTAATAAACTGAATAATAAAGTTTATACAATATAAATATGAATTTTTTACTTTTTCCTAAAAATGAATTTCGCTTGAACAATGACCTCACGAAATGGCATTAACGACCCTTGATTCGCTTCAGGTAAAAGCTGGATCTTTTTACCTGTATTGACAACTCATTGTTCAACTAGATTTAGGTCTGGACGATAGCTTCTTCAAAAATCAGATTTAGGTGTCTTTCTGATGGTTGAATAAGGCTAGTAACATTCTAATGGAGACCATATAATGACAATTATTATTCGCTTAAATTTGAATTAGTTTATACTTAATTAAGTAAGCTAAGACTGGGAATCCTGCGCCAATGACTATTTTAAGTATATAGGGCACTGGACCAATCTGCCTCCAGGCGCCTCGGAGAATTATCAGGAAATCTAAAGGAAGTTAGAGTTGTTTATGTAAGGAGTTTATTAAGGGGATACAGATATTCGATTCTCGATTAGCTATGTACTATAAGAATATTAACAATTCTCGTTTATTAACCTAGTAAATATAAATGAAGTAATATCATCGCAGCTTATGAAATGGGCATGTAAAGTGGATGGGTTGGATAAAAAACGTATCACTTCAAAATTAATCTGTGCGGAAGGCTTGGTTTGCAATTCTATTTAGCAGCATATTCTAGTCTGCGTATAATGCTCGAAATAAATATTGTTCTGCTTGCCGAATTCGAACCGGCGGAACTTCTGTCTCAATTGTTTGGCAATAATAACCTCGTGGTTGTTTTGTGTTGTTCCTGTTTTTATCGCACATCTTTAGCATTTAATAAACTAACAATTTAATATTTATAATCAATGTTTAATTTGCAAGAAGTTGATTATTTAGGATGTTCGTCAGCTATCTAGATTTACGAAGAAACTTAAAAGTGAGGAGTACATATAACTACGTTGTGTGGTACAGTATTCGCTGAATCACTTTTTTAAATTTATTTTTTGTGTTAAAGTCGTAGTTCTAGTATTTATTAATGTTTACAATTCATAGCTATAGTTAAGGGTACAACTTCTCTCCAATCTGATCCGCGGGGTAAGATGTTCACAATGTGGGCAGATACACCTGCCTACAAGATAAATTGCACTGTGCGTCGGATTCGTTTATCGCTAAGGGTCAGTGACGCCTCGAAGCCGCTTCTACGTTCCCCATACAATCGGTGACACAATGGAACAATGTCCAGCAGATCGTGTGAAGTTCCGGATTCGCACGGGTATGGCCACTCCCAACTGAAATTAGTTTTTCTTTAATCCGCTATTGTACAAGTGATGAATGCGTCTGTTGAGTGCATCAGAGGTAGTTGTCAGAGTCTCTAAAAGGTATTGTCCATCGATGGCGAAGAATAGATCTATCTTCTAACCTGCAGTACATCTTAAAGTATAAGAATGAAAAAATAATCGTTATGGCCAGTGTACCTCTTGTGTCTGCACAATGAATATTTCAATGACAGTTTCACTTTCACATTACTACATTAATATTATAATGTACAATTAATAATGTATAATAATATCAGATGCTTGCTTATCTTTACTATCCTGAGCATATTTCATCCATATAACAAAAAATTAGGTTTGTGGGAGTATTAGTGGCTATCTTACGGTAATTAAAAAAATTAGGTTTTGAGAACTCGGGAGTTCGATGCCGATACCACCTAATAATGTTTTCTGTAATACGAATACTACCCAACCCTCTTCGTAACCCAGGTACGGAAGTTCGACTAAACACTTTACTCGATTCTACATACAAGTCCTTCCTCCTTGCGTTTACAGCCTCATTATCTCTCCAATGATTAGTTCTATTTCGAGCTCAATAACTTAACACACCCATTTCAATTACTGTGATGCTATAACAAATTATTTTTACCTTATACTGGTCACGCAATTCCGCGTTGTATAATGTAGTAAAATGAAATGATTGACATATCGCAGTTGAGTGCTTAGTGTTTGCTTCAACACGAAATAATTGCGTATTTTTCTATCAATATTCGAATTTAAATTTCTCGCTTTTGTAAATTATTGGAGGCTTCTGTTTCTTGCAACCTATTAGTTCCCACTTGCGTCTTGATTTCCTTGATTTCCTCTTTGAAATTAATTTCTAAAATTCAAATGTAGCTGAAATTGTATATAATTGGTCTTCTGGGCCGGATGTTAACCAGCGAATTATGCAATGATCATAGATTCAAACCTATTTTCTTAGTTTACAGTTTGATCTTTCACCACGGAAAGTTAGTGTTATTAGAAAAAATACATTAAAAAGTAAACGTAAGTATTTCTAACTTTTAACATTCAGCAGGTATTCGTTTATCCTGCGTTACATTAATTAAAAAAGCAACAATAATACTGATCAAGAAAACTAAAACCTGAAAAAAAATTCCATGCCAGACTCTTTTGCATTGACCTTTGAAAACTAAGCACCCTATTAAGATCAATTTTATGCCAAATTCCTTACTAAAGTTTAGTTTACGACCTGCCACTTCGCCTATTTGATAATAATATGGATATAATTAATTATATATTCAGGATTTTAAGATTGTAAATTTAGAGATATATCATAACATTTTATAGCTTACATTCTGTTCTATTCACGCAGAATATAAATTTTCGTTCATTTTTATTCTTCTACAAAAAATTTATATTTATTTGTTTTAGTATTTATTACTAGAATAACAACTGAGTTAAATACAAAACTTGAGTGTGAAATCTCTTCTGGTAGTGAAAGAGAGTTCAATCGCATTTAAATTGCTGGTTATTTTGTATACGCAGCCTCTGATTATATATGCAAATAGCTAACTGGTTTTCTGTAATTATATTTTAGATATAATATATGGGAAGGAAATTCTCGTACTTGCAATTCTAGGAATATATATTTCATTCGGCAGATCGCCATCAGTGGATTTCAAAATTATAGTACAATAAATATCGATATCTTACATAGTGGGACATTAGTAAGTATTAATATACTTATTTATTACTTTTGAATAACTGTTTTCAAATCTAATTGATATAACTTAGTTGAGGAATCAACTTTATCTTGATGAGGAAGTATTTATATTGATAAAACTTTATGGTACCACGTCGATACAAGAATGTTTACAATAATGCTCAATTTTCAACTTCTTTCATGAAAGTTTTAGCGTTTATAAAAAAAATTGGTACTGAATAAATACATATATTAGATGATAACAGCATTTCTTCTCAAATTAAACTATTTAGGACAGATATTGTTAGGGAAAAAAAATAATAGGAAAAAATATTAATAGGGAAAATTAATAACTCTTTTATCATTAAAGAAAATTTGATTGGCTACACTTCTGCATTATTTATGGATGCGAAACGTTGCCGCTAACGTAAAAATAAGGACAAAGTTTTTGAAAATAAGGTATTGCGTAGAATGTATGGTCCAGAGGAAGGAGTGTCGGAAGAATTCAGATGGCTAAATAACGAGGAGTGGGGTGATGTTTACCATTAAAATCGAATGATTGAAGCGACTTTAGCATTCTATACTACTGCTAGGTGCGTGAAAAATTATTGGCATAGATTACGGGCGAATCATTGAACGGCTTATCAGCTCAAACCCGGCAGGTAAATGGCTTGCAAGACTAAAACATATGAAACAGTAAAAAGTAAAATATAATTCCTCGGCTTAGCTGATTCGTGAAACTGAAAGTTAAAAAAATATCTATTAATGTTGTAACTAAAAAAGAAAATTAAATCGAGCTTAAAAAATAGTGCTTCTGATAGATCATAGCTGCCAGTAAAGAGTAATTTATAACAGCGACAAAAATGGGTGTAATGGACCTGCTCCACTGGCATCAGATAACTTTAGGAACAGTTATGTGTATTGGCAATTAAATGATATATTTTTACGTATATAAGTTATATATAAGCCTATTCACGTTTCTGACGTATGCATGTTTATATTTAATATAATCCGTTCTTCCAATAATTAACCCTCTGTAAATCATTCTTCACAATTTTATAAATCCCAAGTTGAATCATTATTATTTTTCAATATTGACGAGCTAATTATATTCAGTATTTGTTAAAGGTATTTTCAGATGTAAAAAGTCTTTTTTAAAGGGATAAGAAATTTGATGGTTCTAAAACTAGAAGCTGAATACACAGATAACCAAGGTCATCCTTATCGGTTTTAAACTCCTTTGGATTATCCTATCACTTACTTTACCTTATAGTCTATTTATTTCCACGCCTTTCTTCCTATAAACACATGTCTTGGAATAACCATGCTTCCCAGATCACTCGAAAATTCCTATCGTTAAATAAGCTATATGGTTCCCTGCTTCCGTACTTCAAAATACCCGGCAGCTCATATTATCTTCCAAAATTATTCTCCACCTTGAATGTGGTGATTCAATTCACAGAGAGCTTGAGATGAAACTGAAGAGACTTGTAAATTGCTTCATTAGATGTATCTTGTTGATATGACTATTTGAAGTGGGATTATTTTATTTTACGACAGCATCACTTCTTTCTTAGTCATTTGTACCAAGAAATCTAACTATGCCCTTGAACTGTTCACAATACCTTCTTCCATCCACCCTTTGCTTGTAGGATTGCACTCCTATGTGACCAAGCAAAATATTCTGTATTCGTGCTACTTTTTCGTGAAATTCTGTACTTATTCTATTTGGGGATCCTCTTCTACATTTTTTTTCGAACACCAATTTTTTTCACTAGCTGTGGCCTGCTGTTAGTTCTATTTTGATGACTTTGACTTTATTATCGTCTTTGTACTATTCTGGCCATATTTTCCAAGTTAAGTATCGTAAATAAGCTAAAATGTACAACACTTGAATTAAAATATTGACCTCAATCCACAACAAGCAATTCAGTGCGATCTGAAACTTATTTTTGGTCTCTTATAAATTTTTAAAATGTTACGACAATTTACCTCTGACGTTATATCCTTCACAGTTTTATAGGGGTGCTATTCTTAGGGATCGGTTTGTCCAAGAATAAAATTATTTTTCATTTGTTCATTCAAAACATGAAAACGTACTCCATGACGTTTGTCACAAGATTGCAATGTACAAGAGGCATCCTCACATTTATGTTCCAACAATGGATTACAATTCATATTTGCTTTGAAGCTTTGGAAGGAATATAATGAATGGATTTAAATGACTGGCAAACATGTTTTAAATAATCTGCAATCTACTACACCTTCATAAGCAAGAGATAAGATAGTGTTAGCCCTTCCTTAAACTCCTATTCTGCTGCTTACAAGTTATTAAGGAGGAGGAAACAAGCCATTAAAGGGTATCTCGAGGCGGACAGATGGTCTGTGATATCTAGGACGTTGGATGACCGGTAGTAGATTGGCAGATAGATGATGAGATAAGCGGAGACATGCTCCAGTTGTAGGCCGCTCCCTGGCTTGCCCAAATCGCTCTGGCTCCTCCTTCCCTTCTCCGTCCTCCTCAGGAAATCGGCTTTTTATTAATCACATTTTATCATAATATTGATATCATAATTTTATCATATCAAAAATTTCAATAATCTTGCATCGAGAAAGTACTCTTTCAAATTCTACATCTTTTCGTAATCTTTTGGCGTCCCTATTTTTTAGTTTCCTTTATCTTTATAACAGTATCTCCTTAACTGTCTTTTCTATGATTTGGATTTATACATTCCTAAATTATTATTATTAGTGTCCTTTATTTGAATTATTATTGCATTTCCTACATTTTTTTTAAACTCATTTTGTAAAATTGGCAGGAGTACCGCAAGGATCAATACTAGCTCCTTTATTAAACATTATATGTACACATGACATACCTACCAACTCCAAGGCATGGGCCTTCTCTGACGATACGACAATTTAAAAAATAGATTTTAATAAAGAGACGAAGTTAAAAAAAAAAAATGTGTATCAGCAGAATATCGAAAGTATGCCTGCAAAATGTTACTGAAATAATGGAACCTTCGAGACTTGGCAAGTTTACTGTCGGTATGTGGAAAGAAACGAATCATGCTTTAGGTAGGTTTCAGTTTTTATTCATCTAAAACGAAATATAAACACCATAATATTTTCATGCATTTCACATTTTTTATTTTTGGGTATTACAAGCTACCACACTTAAGGAAAATAAGAATGCATTCATATTATTAATAAATATTTTTTTTTATATATTCTTGTCTTTGGTATAAATTTAAAGTATATATTTACAATATTAACAATCATTCTAAAGAACCACCTCCTCTCCTAAAGTCTATCAGATCTCTAGAGATCCCAGCCGTCCCCTCTCAGCAGCGTTGCTGATATTGAAACGAAATATAGGCTGAAAGCCGATGGTTGTCAGAATTTGACTGAAGAAGCTGGCCATTGCCAGAACTGTAATTTTACTACAGGTCTTAGGACCTGTATCACAAGTATGAGAGGATTGAAGGATCTAATCGGAGGATTTGGTTTATTGCGAAGGCTCGGATACAGTGAACTGTATTATTTCGGGGACATCAGGATGAGTAAAGTCGATATAGTCTGTTGTTTGAAACAATATGAAGTATGGTTGACAGGATTGAAAGCTTTGAATGGCTTTATTGCTCAAATACATTATTTTGCTGTTACTGAAAGATATTGGTTATGGTCATATGAATAGTCCAATATTAATTAACTAAAAAAGGTAAATATTCCAAATATACCACTGTTCAATCTAACTTCACGTAAATTGTCATGGTTTACCATTGGTAAACCAAGATGTTAATAAATTTAAAAGATTTATTTACAGTATTAACTTATTCTGTATACTGCAGAACCAGCTTCTCTCCTAAAGTTTGAAGCACACAACAGGACTCTAGAGAAACTAGTGTTTTCCAATAGAAATGCGTTTATTGAAAATTGAGTTTTTAATATGATCATCCGTAAATTTAAAGAAACAGTTTAAATATTAGGTGTGGATCAGATGTGTAGGAGAGATAATTTAAATCGTAAATAAGCTAAAATGTACAACACTTGAATTAAAATATTGACCTCAATCCACAACAAGCAATTCAGTGCGATCTGAAACTTATTTTTGGTCTCTTATAAATTTTTAAAATGTTACGACAATTTACCTCTGACGTTATATCCTTCACAGTTTTATAGGGGTGCTATTCTTAGGGATCGGTTTGTCCAAGAATAAAATTATTTTTCATTTGTTCATTCAAAACATGAAAACGTACTCCATGACGTTTGTCACAAGATTGCAATGTACAAGAGGCATCCTCACATTTATGTTCCAACAATGGATTACAATTCATATTTGCTTTGAAGCTTTGGAAGGAATATAATGAATGGATTTAAATGACTGGCAAACATGTTTTAAATAATCTGCAATCTACTACACCTTCATAAGCAAGAGATAAGATAGTGTTAGCCCTTCCTTAAACTCCTATTCTGCTGCTTACAAGTTATTAAGGAGGAGGAAACAAGCCATTAAAGGGTATCTCGAGGCGGACAGATGGTCTGTGATATCTAGGACGTTGGATGACCGGTAGTAGATTGGCAGATAGATGATGAGATAAGCGGAGACATGCTCCAGTTGTAGGCCGCTCCCTGGCTTGCCCAAATCGCTCTGGCTCCTCCTTCCCTTCTCCGTCCTCCTCAGGAAATCGGCTTTTTATTAATCACATTTTATCATAATATTGATATCATAATTTTATCATATCAAAAATTTCAATAATCTTGCATCGAGAAAGTACTCTTTCAAATTCTACATCTTTTCGTAATCTTTTGGCGTCCCTATTTTTTAGTTTCCTTTATCTTTATAACAGTATCTCCTTAACTGTCTTTTCTATGATTTGGATTTATACATTCCTAAATTATTATTATTAGTGTCCTTTATTTGAATTATTATTGCATTTCCTACATTTTTTTTAAACTCATTTTGTAAAATTGGCAGGAGTACCGCAAGGATCAATACTAGCTCCTTTATTAAACATTATATGTACACATGACATACCTACCAACTCCAAGGCATGGGCCTTCTCTGACGATACGACAATTTAAAAAATAGATTTTAATAAAGAGACGAAGTTAAAAAAAAAAAATGTGTATCAGCAGAATATCGAAAGTATGCCTGCAAAATGTTACTGAAATAATGGAACCTTCGAGACTTGGCAAGTTTACTGTCGGTATGTGGAAAGAAACGAATCATGCTTTAGGTAGGTTTCAGTTTTTATTCATCTAAAACGAAATATAAACACCATAATATTTTCATGCATTTCACATTTTTTATTTTTGGGTATTACAAGCTACCACACTTAAGGAAAATAAGAATGCATTCATATTATTAATAAATATTTTTTTTTATATATTCTTGTCTTTGGTATAAATTTAAAGTATATATTTACAATATTAACAATCATTCTAAAGAACCACCTCCTCTCCTAAAGTCTATCAGATCTCTAGAGATCCCAGCCGTCCCCTCTCAGCAGCGTTGCTGATATTGAAACGAAATATAGGCTGAAAGCCGATGGTTGTCAGAATTTGACTGAAGAAGCTGGCCATTGCCAGAACTGTAATTTTACTACAGGTCTTAGGACCTGTATCACAAGTATGAGAGGATTGAAGGATCTAATCGGAGGATTTGGTTTATTGCGAAGGCTCGGATACAGTGAACTGTATTATTTCGGGGACATCAGGATGAGTAAAGTCGATATAGTCTGTTGTTTGAAACAATATGAAGTATGGTTGACAGGATTGAAAGCTTTGAATGGCTTTATTGCTCAAATACATTATTTTGCTGTTACTGAAAGATATTGGTTATGGTCATATGAATAGTCCAATATTAATTAACTAAAAAAGGTAAATATTCCAAATATACCACTGTTCAATCTAACTTCACGTAAATTGTCATGGTTTACCATTGGTAAACCAAGATGTTAATAAATTTAAAAGATTTATTTACAGTATTAACTTATTCTGTATACTGCAGAACCAGCTTCTCTCCTAAAGTTTGAAGCACACAACAGGACTCTAGAGAAACTAGTGTTTTCCAATAGAAATGCGTTTATTGAAAATTGAGTTTTTAATATGATCATCCGTAAATTTAAAGAAACAGTTTAAATATTAGGTGTGGATCAGATGTGTAGGAGAGATAATTTAATATGGAGTCAAGAATCGGCTATTTTATATATACACGTAACATATGTTTTACCGGAACTGAACCTACACCTTAACAAAACTTAGATCTTTACAGGTGCACAGACCAAGTCTCACTAAGCCAGCTGGGGCGAAGTCATTTGTAGCAATGGAACCCTAATGACGATGTGATAAATGGGCCTATTGACGGTTGGGGAATGATGGTGACCGTTATGAGCCGCTTTACATACAATCGCACCGACACAACACCGCGTCTAGTCCCCACCCTCTCGGCGGAACACAACCTTGACATACTGGGCACACTGTTGGCAGATGTTCAGCTATTTGATGGAGTGTCATCCCCGGCATGGATCGAAATGTACCTTCGGACATCTTAGGAGTGATGCCTATTTTTCTTTTTCTTACAGCGTTAGAAGAGGGTTATTGTGGTTTAGGTTGTCCAATTAGGAACAGACAGCTGTGGTCCGGAGTCGCTATTTATATTTGGTTTCCTTCATCGTCGTCGTCTTCTGACTAAATTAAATATATTAGTCGTATTTGGTATTTTTTCCTGAAGGATTAGTAACCACTACCAGTTTTTTTATTCTTGTATTCCTTTGATTTCGAGTTTAGTAAGAATGGATGCATAACTATTTATTTATCATATAATATCATAGATTAATCTATTAGTTGGCTGGAATATCCATCCGGATATTTGGCACGTTGTGTGATATTTGTGTTAGAATACTGGCAAAAGAACTTCCAACACATCTTGCAGATGTCTCAACGTGACCGGATAACGGAAATCCGTGAAAGAATCCATCATGGTAATCGAAGGACATGAAATACAGACAGACAAAAAAGACTTGACAGCTTGGCAGGATACCTTGGTGGATTTATTTGCTTGACGCAGAATGAATGCGCCATTATTAAAAAAATCAAGAAAGAGACTTAGGAGAACCTGTATGATAATCTTCGCTCTAATGTCTTAGTGTCTGTTCCATGGAATATCTGAGCCTTAGGATGGAAAATGGCACGTACCTCATCTGACTAAGACAAGACCATTTCAATATAATTTATATTTTCATTTTCTTAGAGTGCTATATTTATTTTTGTTTTTGAGCTCCTCATATATGAAGCTATCTACTATAACTGCTGTAAGGGCTTGTGAAATGAACAAGGAATATATATGAAATGCAATTTTTCTAGATTTTTGGATATTAATGTATTCCAAAAATTGATTTATGCACTCTTAAAAAACTTAAAAGTATTTTGTGTTTACTTTTTTTGCTTTGCGTTAAGATTTGTGCATAATCAGGGTTACCAAAATAGCAGCCACAAGTTGCATTATGTTCGGCTCATGACTGCTTTTTATGAGAAAAAAAAATAAGTATCTTTAGAAAAAATAAAATAATATTTCATACCTCGATCTAAAAATTAATTATAAACTGCAAATTTAATAAAAATCGGGGAAAAATAATCAAGAATTAATATCCAAATATTCTAAAATAAAAACGCGCACAGTCTGTCACTGAAGAATCTAGGAAAAATTTCTTCTAAAATTCGTTAATTATGCCCCTTATCGACCGTTTTAAATTATTAAAAACAAAAGAAAAAAAGACATTATTAATTTTCGTTTGTTAAAGCTATTTTTTATATTTCACCGCTTCAAAGCAGAGGTTATTTTTTACTTTTTGTCTTATCGTTTCATAATATGAATGCATAAACTGAATTTTTGGCTTTCTAGCTTAGGAATTTTAGATAAAAACTTCTGCATAAAATCCGCAATAGACTATGCTATACTAAATGATACAAATTTGGAGATGGTTTTACTCTGAAGCGGCGATGATTTGTCAAATATCGATTTAAATGTACCGACACCATTGAGTGCCAGCCATCATAATTAATTTTTTCTGACGATTATAATTTTTATTTCACTCTACTATATAACTACAAATTTGTTTGTTAAGAAATTGAAGTGAAAAAAACTTTTTCTCAGCTAAGCTATAAGTACTTCTGCTTTATTAGCGAAATTTATAGGAATTGACCTTTTTTTTAAAACCTGATATTTTTCCTAATAAGTATAGAGTATAAGTTATAGTGCAATTTGGAAAACTCTGGTTATATGCATGTTCAGAAGTGGATAGTCTCGCCTTTAATAACGATGGACATACTGAAAATAATTCAGTAATCTGTTTATTTATTTATTTGTCATATAAATTTAATGAAATTGTCCAAGTACTTGCTAATATATTTATTCGACCACTAAGGTGTGTTGGTCATGTTAACCAGCTATATAAGGATTTCCCTTTCGTTGTAATATGTACTAATCTAAAGCTGCATTAGTCGCCGACAGCTGCTTGTTAGCTTATAACTAATTCAAATCTCATGATTTAACAGTTTACTATACATTTCTAGCTTTATCAACTTGTATTATATAAACGTGTTTGTTGGCTTAATCTTTAAAACATTATCATAATATGTGATTACAAGGTAAGTATGAAATATGGTAATGATCACGTAATAAATACATGTGCTTATCAGGTGTCTTGAAAATTGGCAAGTTTTATTTTCTTTCCTGTTGTATATTTTATTTTTAGAATTATCAACTTTCTTTAAATCAATTGATTTTGATTTGAATACAAAAATAGCCAAACGGTCATTTATAAATTAAATCTTCTCTGGGTAGATATATAAAAAATAATTGTATTAGATACAAGCATACTATATATAAAACCAAATTACAAATATCATTAGAACGTAAACAGTATATTATTTATTACACATAAATGTTTGGAAAAATATTCTAAAAAATTATTTAGTATGTCACACAATTATTGAACTCATCTTTGTGGTTCGATTGTTTTCTCTATAAGTGTTTTTTTAATTTCTGAAGACAAATACCAAAATACAATCTAGTAAAAGTAGACAATTCTAAAAAAGGTATATAGTGGTTCATAAAACAAATGAGGTTTTTTTATTAAATTTAATACATAATTAACATTACGATTATCTTCAAGGGAGTCTCTTAAACAGGGGTTCCTAGACTTCGTATCACAGTATATCACCTCCACTTTTCAGATAGCTGGATGTACACGACCTGATCTCCATGATAGTCTTAATGGGTCTTCCTCATAAAATAATTCAAACAATTTGTTTAAGGAAATAATAAACTGACAAAGTTCAAAAATTCTGAATATAAAGTTTATTAATTTCACATAACAACATTAAGAAAAATTAAAATAAACGAAAAATTCTGCAAATAATAATATATTAATCAAAATGAAGTCAACTTAGATGTAGTCAACACTGATGTGATTATTGCTTTAATTACTATGATAAAGATCGTAGATTAATAGTAGATCGTGTTTATTCAACTAATCATTAAACTTCAAATAATCATTTTTTTTAAAAATTGTATTCCTCATGAACATGCTATGGTGGGTTTACACGTTTGCCAAACAATGGCAAGAGCCCATAAGTGAGAAAATGGGATATTTGGATTGGTAGCCAAGCGTTTATAGATGTTTAGGACTTGCGGAAAAGGGAAAACTTGTAAACTGGGTTTAAAAGATAATTTTGTCCATGACTTGTTTATGCTTGTTGGTGGTGCACCAACAACCGTCGGGAAATCCCTCCTCTAAAAATTTTTTAGTAAATAATATCAGGTATTCTAAAAGTTTTTATTTCTAGAAATAAATTCTCTGTATTTATTTATCAGCCGTTTTTAGATAAAGAAGTGGTGTCTCATTGTATTAATTATTAATCTCTTTTCTTCCCTGTTAGCTTAGCTTACCGATACAGCCTATCCTATTTCACAACCATCCCTAATATCTACCAGTAAAGTCCATATTGAAATAAATGTGTTTTCTACAGCTTGTCTTTTAACTGAAACAATTATTTCCATCAAATAAAACAACTGATAAATTCTTAAGATCAATGATTTTCCTCTAACCTCAAATATTAATCAGATAAAATAAATGCTTTTAGAGCTCACAAAATAATTGTTATATTTCAGATATGTTTAAATACAGTAAAGATTTAACTGTTCTGAACTTTTATATAAATTTCTCTCTTTTCTTTCTGATTATTTTGTCAATAAGAAGATTTTTATTTATTTCTATTATTTGTTCAAAAATTTTAAAAAATCGCATACATAGTCACTGCCATTTTTAATTTCTACTTATAGCAACTCAATTATAACTTTTTCGCCTATTTATAGCTGATGCATTTTTTTCACAATATTTTTCATCAACATCTAAAATAAGTGACGAAGCTTCAAATATTCAATTATGCAGCTTTCTAGCTATAGAAACCTATTCAATGAGAAAATAAATTTCTTCTCTGCTCTTAAGGTAAGATCATTTTAGTAGTCACCACAGCAGAAGAATTATCATAAAATATTATTCCGCCTTTTAACTATTACCTTTTAAGGCCTACAGCTTTTCTGCTGGTAATGGTTTATCTTGACGTATTTTAACATAGACGTATTTAAACATAGAATAATTCAAAGTGAATCATTTATCAATTAGTCATTAATGAACCAGACAATTATTGTGTTTATTTTATTCTTTCAATCTATCGTTGCAATATGAAACAACGAAAAAACAAAAAGATGTTGTTTGAGGCCTTGACAACATATTACTATGTGGTCAATCATTAGAGGTTATTTTACAATCGAAGTAAGTTCACGTGATATGATTTTTTCATATAGTTAAGTATTAAAAGCAAGAAATAATCTATCTTTTTTTTATTAAACATTTTTTTCAAGTTTTGAAGTAGTTAGTAACTGATTTTACTTGATTACTAGTTAGTTAGTCGTATTTTCTCCGAAAATAATAACTTTTGCAGTGTATCCAATGTCATTGGAGGAGGATGGGTGCATTTTATAACCGTTTGATAATCCTAGAACACTACTACGGGGGTTTCGGAGATGTCTGATATACATATAATCCCCGACAGACATGATATATATGTATATATATATATATATATATATATATATATATATATATATCAGATATCCCCGAAACCCCAATAATCGTGTTCTAGGGTTATGAAACGGATAGCTCTGTTAGGATGAAGGAACAATCATCCTCCAATGACATTCGATACAGTTCAAAAGTTATTATTTATTAGCTAGTGGTCAAGTAAAATCAATCACTACCTACTTCAAAACTTGAAAAAAAATGTTTTAATAAAAAAACAGTTTATTTCTTGCTTTTGGTATAGATACTTGAGTACGGTTTTGTGTTGGTCTCGTTTAGAAGCATGAAGCTGTTAATGTTAAATCATTTAAAATAAAAATATTTATATAAAAAAAATAATAATAACTCAATATTTATTTTTAAAAAGATAATAATTTCAATGGCTGTACATGTCATGAGTTAGTTGTCTATAAAAATACATGTATATAGAAGGTGAGAAATCACTGGTCAGTAAACTTTTTTTTCTTTTTTTTAATGCCTGAAGCCAGCAAGGTCGATGGGGTTCACCATAAGTGGAATGGAATCAAATATCAATGCATATTTGGCCTGTCAAGAATACTCCCACCATCGTGAGAAACACCCTGCAAATATCTTCCTTCACCTTGTCCGAGTTGAAATGTTGCTGCTATTATCTATTTTTTTATTTTTTTTTTAATTCCAAGTTTGGACACTGGTTATTGAATATCTATGATAATTATGCATGACCTTTTGTTTATTGCCCTTGATTTTATTTATTGTTTTGCTTTTCTATCGATCGAAATTAATATTTATTTTGTTTAAAATGTTTTACAGTATATTTACTTCATAATAATCATTTCTCATTGATATGAACAATATACCGAAGTGATTGAAAATATTATATTTTGTAGGATATGTATTTTCCACCACTAAGACACATTGGATATTCGAGCTGAATTTAGAAAAAACCAAATTCCTATCAAAATTCAAAATCCCGGACAGGTTGATTATGTTACTATGAATTCCAAAAAACGGTCCCGCCCACGAACCTGGGGACACTATTTTACGTCTTCAGTCAAACTGATCTTCAGATATCATCCATTCAACATTTCAATCTGGTCTAACAGAGAAAGTATTAGAATGTTAAACTAACAGAAGATTGTCTGATTATAAAAGCGAACGATGAATATATCTCTTGGTCCAGCCATCATCGTTTCCAGCCTTGTTTTTTTAATTTCCCATCTGGTCGGTCAAATTTTCCCTCAGCCAAGCTTCATTATTCCGTAACGTTTCCCTGGTGCCCAAATATATACAAAAGCAGAGGTATTGGATAATTTATTTCATAAATGTTATCTATCTGATCATTAAATGTATATATTAGTAGTTTACTCAATAAATTGAATTATCTAGTTATGATAGCCATCAATTTGTTTTGTATAATGTTATCATTTGAACGCGTCTGATAAGTACCAAGAGAGAGAAATATTTTATCAGTAATACTGCCCTAATATATTGGATTGCTACATGGCACAGTGTACTTTTTAGTCTATAATTAGACATAATATATATAAATTTATTTATTTATTTATAAGCAGCATTAACCAGCAGGCTAAAGTCCAATAACAGGTGGTAAAACAAAACAAGATAGTGCTTAATATATCCAAATAACTATAAAACATTACTTTATAATACTAATTGTAATACTAATAAAAAAAAATTAAATGCATAAAACTCTAACCAACTTAAGTTGTATAAGAAAAAGACTAAAATAAAACAATGAAACGTAATACAACTAATCAAAACAATGAATAATGGAGTAAAAAGAAGAAAAATCAGCCCTAGCTCTGAGTCATTTAAATATACACATAAGTGAGAAAAAATATTTTAATAATCTTAAAGTTTGATCTTCGTAGAAATTATCCCAGAAATGCCACTTGATTATTTGATTTATATAATTGTATTCAAATCAAAGTAATTACATGTATAAATTTACTTTTAACATTGCAGCCTGAGTATTTAAATTAAATATTATGTTACGAAAGAAAAAAGATCTTTGATAAGCCCATGTAGAGAATTTAAATTGCCCGTTTATAGCCTTTAATTTACAATTTTATGTTAGTTGATTTTATGTCAGTCTGTCGTAAATTTAGTCAAAAGGTTGTACAATTATCGGACCAATCTCTTTCCCTGTTATATCCTGTATGTTGAAATAGTATTGATATCACAAAATATTTTTTATGATATAATTACATTGATCAGTATATTATCTAAGCAAATAGCACGCTGCATAATCCTTAATTTAAAAATTTTATTTAAATAATAAAGTTTAATTTACAAAAAAAAACGTCTAAGTTTGTTTGATAATTATTAAATAAAAACTCGAGTTATAAACATGATATCTTATTTACTTTAGTAATGGTGCCTATTATGACAACATTTGATCCATCTTTCAAGTCAAAGAACTAAGAATCACATTTCGTTTTCTTTTCAGAAATTCTCTAATTCTTGTACTTCAGCTATTACGCCTTTATTAATTTTTAGAGTTTCCTTTCACATTATCTATGGAATATTTCCAAGAAACCGGTCAGCGTGAGTTTTGATTCATTCTTGGAACCAGATGCACTATGATTATTAAATATCTTTCACCAATTTTTTTTTTTTATACCTTTCATTCTATAACCAGATGATTATCACCTGGTAACTTAACATCTTCCATTCAGAAAGCACTCTTCCCAGAATTCGCGCAAACCACTCATTCTTGTGATTCCTATCGGTTAGCATGTTTTCACAGGGTCCCTTGACACCTACCGCATTGGTAATTTAGTTTAGATGATCCATTAGGATTCATGTCAGAGGGAGCTGTGGGAAGGATATAACGTGATTCTGAGCCAGAGGCGATTGGGTCATGCATGAACAAGCGGAAGTCGAGGAGCGAGTGGTTCAACCTTCATATGAGTGATCGAGGTCTGTACGCGGGCCGAAGCTATTCTTCTGTTTATCCCTTTGTAGAATTAATAATTTAAGCTGCATTCAATGCCTTTTAGTTTTGTTTTTTTAATATAATTTCTTAAAATCTCATTAGAAATTTTAGCAGAAGTTAGGTATCTGGTATATTTCACCGAATGTATTAAATGGGCTTAATTTCCATTGGAGAAAAAACAATTTATAGAATGCAATCTCTGTTAAAGTTGCTGTTAAAATTTGAAAAAGTTTTTAATAAAGTTATATTTTTTTCGTTTATGTGTACCACACAATGTGGCTAATGATCTTAAAACCTGACCAAAATACGAAAGATTCAAAGTCAGATATTGAATATGAATTAACACTGGTTTATTTTTATACACCTTAACTACAAGGGATCCGATATTATCCGCAATAAAAACTTGTACAACCTTTTATCACTGTCTGTTTTATTTACTTTATTATCACTTATTATAATTATTCTTGAAATATAAACTTTATTGTGCCAGTGGCCTTTTATCAGATACTCTATTATGGACAACTCACCTCTACGTTTGTATAATCAAAATATTAAAACTATTCTAATATTCTTTTTTTTAGGATAGAAATCTGGTGAATATATTTATATTTATTATTTATTATTATTTATATTTATATTTAAAATTATTACAAAAATCAAAATTTTCTTTTTCTTTATGGAGTGCGCCCTCCGCATCCCCTCTCCCGTATCCACCAAAGTAATAATATAATATATACAGCGTATTAACAATGTTAGCGGTATTCAAGACTATTTCGAAAAAATAAGAAAATTGATGACTTTGCTCAGAAAAATTCCTTAGTTCTAATTTATATGCATATCAAGTGTAGCTTAAAAAAATTATATTGAAAAAAAAATGTTTGTGAGTACTATTCCTAATTTATGGTTGGATATTTTTCATAATTTACTTAACGATACAACTTAAAATGAATTTTCTTTTGTCTCCCTGCTTATAGGAGAAAAAGAGTTGATTTGCGGACTTTTTTGGCTGAAAATTTACTAGGAGAGCTTTGAAACTTTGTTTGATTATTTCTTTTAAGACTCTTTACTTTTCTAATGTATTTAGGCTCAAAAGGAAAAAAAAAAAAGATGTTAAGAGCGATATTGATACAGGAGAGCTTGTCCTTGCGGTGCGTAACATCTATTTATAAATACACATTTACATAAACCCTCGTTTACGCCGCCCAGTTTCCTAGTTAGCATTCTTCTTTATCTTATATTTCTCTATCTCATCTTGAAACCAATTATTGATAAGATAAGCTTTGAAAACTTCTACTCGCTATTTGGGGTGCGCAGTGTTTTGCTACTGTTCAATGTATGCATATGCGTTCTTCCATATTTTTATGTCGCCTCTTTAAAATTTATTTATATGAAGTTAAGCACTCTCCAACTGAAAAATGATTTCTTACTGTATGCCACTGAAAAATGTCGTAGCGTGCGGAACTTTATTTTACTCTTTTCCATTTCTTTTATTCAAGTGTGATCCTATTAAAATCCGTAATTTTAAATATCATATAGAATATACATCGCTCATCCAGAATGAAAGAGATACAATTCATAATTTGTATCGTCACAATTTTTAATGGTTGGAACTCTACCATTCCGTAGTGCAGCTAGTCCTCAAATATCAGGCGAAACCAATAGACATAATAGGTGTTCTACCAAGTAACTTGTGCTATAGGAAACATCCTGGGGATTTCTATATGCAACTTAATCTGAGTCTAATGTTCGTTATAACAAAAACACATCTTTTGAGTTTAGCCCCTTTTCATTCTGGAAATACATATGTAGTCCAGAATGAAAAAAAGCAAGTTTGAAGTTTTGAAGGTATATATTATATACCTTCAGGTACTTCATACTTTAATTGATTGAAACTTGTTCTGTTAACGGGGTATTACGTCATAAAACCAAATCTTTTTTTATGTGTGTATATACATACACATTCAAAATATATATATATATATATATATATATATATATATATATATATATATATATATATATATATATATATATATATTGAGATAACTAAAGAATTGACATGGGTGGTGGGGGCGTATGTTAAATAAATAAAAATCCTGGCAATGTTTAACCTCAGCATTTATATTTTTTTATACCTACCTTAGACTTAGAACTGTAATAAATATATAAAATACATTTAGTCAATCATTCTTATAATTCTTATTATTGTTAATGTTTAGTTATAGTTATAACTATTAACTGTAATAATGAATTTATATAACTATTAATACAAAAGAATTGAATGGAAGTTAACACTGTAGTGGAAGGTGTCAAGGAGCAGATGGATGAGTGGAGTGAGTAAGGAGGCGTGTCTTTCTGAGTAGTGGGGGTCGATCCGTATCAATTTTTTCGTTGTCTCTAGTTTTTTTTTCTTTTCAGAACGTTTTTATCAATTAAAATTTACAAGTTGCCACAAGGCAGATGTTATGCTATAATTACCGTGTCTCTAGTCTACGTGGTGGTTAATTGTGACTAGTAGAGATGTTCGCGTTGAAACAACTTTCTTTATTTTGCTTTCCTGACAATCTTGGACTCTAATTTCAATTTACCCTACCACAGCATTAATTATGTTCACGAGTTAAATTTCGGATAGTGACACATAGTTCATCTTGATTGTTAGGGAAAAAAAAATTGAGATTGATCTTTATATTTTAAGGTAATTAAGTAATTTCCAATTCCAAAAATTATATATTTCGATTGAAAATTTAGTTTACAATTAATTTATGATTAATTATAATTTATAATTAACTTTTTATTATGAAGCAAAATACATTAAAATAATTGAGTCGTTTATTTCCAAAATGAACCCTAATCATTATTGTCAAATTTTCAAGTACCAGGAAAAACTATACTTTATATCCCATCTGTGATATAAAATTTTTGTTTATGTATATTAGAAAAATCTCCATTCTAGCACATATTTCTAATAATCTTTGGGTTTATTAATATTAATTAAGCAGCATTTATATTTTGAACAGGTGGCTATTTCCAAAAAAGTGTTTAGGATTAATTTTAGAAATAAACGACTCAATTTGAATTGTGTCCTCCCGCACTCCCGGGTTTCCATACAGTACTACTTTACTAACAGATACTATTCATGTTTGCCAGGTATTTTTAATTTTTTTTTTACTATATCGAATCAATATCCTATTAAAAAGGAAATATTTTAATATCTTGATAAATTAATTTGTGAAATACAACTTCCCATTGATCTTTAACTTTATATTTTAACAAAATATTTTTATAATAGTATTTTTATTACTATAAAAATGTTTTTAAATATAAAGTTAAATATCAATGGGAAGTTGTCCTTCACAAATTAATTTAGCAAAATATATTAACTTCCCTAACAATTAGAAACTAATTAATATAGTAATTTTAATATCTATTTTGGGGATTAAAGTTATGGTTAACATGAATGAAGTCAATATGCTGAATTGATAAATTCATATTATGAATATTAATTGCTCATTAACGGTAATTGATTGGAAAGCAAGAATTCGTTAGTGTGGTAAGCCTCAAAGCTCAACACCGAATGCCCAAATAGACCTAATTATAATGACTTAGATATATATATTTAATAAATTGAAATTTTCTTGCGTTAGGTCAGAAACGAGAAGCAGTTTCTTGTCGTTTCATTCTTATCAAGAGAATTCCATGTGAGCTCCTTTTACCTATGAAATCCAAGGCGCCTGATCTGTTCTAGAGCCAATTATATTATATACGAAACACTGTTTAAGTATATGAGTAGTGCACGGTGTCGCAGATTTAGGAGAAAGAAGAAAAAAATTAAAACAATATTAGTGAAACGAATTATAATTATAATTATAAGGATCCTTCAATCAAATTACCAAATAAACCATCTCATTTTTACAGGTTTGCTATGAAAGAAAAAAAATCAGTGATGGTTTGTTAATAGAAACATTAGATGTTTTTGCTGAGGCGATCAATTTTGTTGGAATAGAATTGTTGATCTTTTAATTAGATACCTAATCCTACAACTAATTCTAATCTAACGTAGTTTGTGAAATCGGTCTCGTTTCATTAATGATCCAGTTAATGTAATCCATAAATACCTTTATAAAGCCCCAGGATTAGATTACGGGACGTTTTCCAAACCCTATGTGATCGAATTTCGTGCTATCTTCCCGTGAAATCTTGATGGACCCTTTCTGACGTTGCATTCAATCTTAATCTTATCCGCCCTATTTCCTCTTATCTTCTACCTGCCTATTTTATTTTCCATGACTCTACAATATTTCTTACCTTCTCATTGACCCAGTTCCTTGACTTTTCGATTCGAATATTTTCTTCCTTCTAACATTACTGTATTTCGTTGGATTGCTATTATGTATCCCAAGTCAGATAGAAAAAAAAAGAAGCTTTTACGGGATGACACACTGAACGGCAGATTGCCAACCCTTGTAAAGGTCGTTTAGCCCAAGCTAATCGTTGTTTACTTCCTTGTATACACAGAGGACTCCACACTTCATGTTTTAAACATTTGTTGGCAATCTGACCGTTTTCACAACTACTATTTCGCGTTGAACCTACTTTATTTATTGTTTTAGAAAGATATTGTGAATGGTTGGAATAATTTCTAAGTATAATGATGATTCACTTTGGAATGAAATGCATTATTATGAACACTTTTTCTTTTCGAAGGCATATTCAAAGCAATACATATATATATATATATATATATATATATATATATATATATATATATATATATATATATATATATATATATATATATATAAAAATAAATATAAAAAATAATATATAATAAATATATATAATATATATATATATATATATATATATATATATATATATATATATATATTTAAATATATAAAAAATATATATATATATATAAATAAATATATATATATATATATATATATATATATATATATATATATATATATATATATATATATATATATATATATATATATATAAAATATGTATTATATATATTTTATATATATAATATAAAATATATATATATATAAATAAATATATAAAAAATACCATATATATATATATATATATGGTATTTTTTGGGGGTGAAGTATAATAACCTTCAACGACATTTTTTATTAAAACATTTCGATCTTTCGAGCATTCCGTCCTATTTTAAGCAACTTCTCTACAACAATTACGTACATTGAAATATCACCATCTGAACAGTCCGGAATAAGAAGAGATAGAATGCCACTCTAATCGATTTCGTGAAAATCTAGTTTTAAAGTTTGGAGCTCCCACATTCTTCATTCCGGTTATTCTTCAAAAACTATTAACAAACCCACCATCCACTATTCCGGCTCTTTTCACCATCTTTTTCTACTGAACGATATAAAAATATTGATGTGTATTTATGACAAATAACGAAAAAAATGTGACTTTCTTCCTTTATTCATTGGTATTTTCATCTGTTTGCCACTATTATTCCACATTATATATTTCCTCTTATCAATTTATTATCTATTTATTTTTTTAAAAACAATTACTATTTATTATTCTTGATAAGCATTTTATTCTGATAATTGATAGGTCAAGTGGATGCAGTAGTTAAGTAAAATTGGTTGGGTTCTGATAAAATTGATTTCAAATCACCTTTACCCACTATAAGGGGGTTGTTTATCGTCAGTTTGCAACTTTATCAACTCTGTTCTGAACCAAGTAATGAGTTTATGTGAATGGATGGAAGAAACACTAAAAATGTATCACTTTATACCCATTTCCACAGCAATAATTCATTTTTTTTCCAAAAAAAATTCGGTTATCACCTTGCTCCATCTTACCCTTCAATTACTATTCTCATTCATAATTAATCATATATAATATTTATTTGTCCAATTTTTTAAACTTTGTTTCGTCATTTTTTTATCTTAAATTTTCCTTATTCTTTTGTTTTTAGAAAAATATTATAAAATATAAAATTAAACAATCGTAAAAAAATTAAGTTTACGATAAATAAATTAGGATACAAAGAATCATATACGGACTTATAACTCACGTTGACTTAGCAATAATGAATGTGAAGGAAGGTGAAATTATTACAAATAGAAAGCTTAATATGACAAAGAGTTGGCTAATTTACAAAAAAGGTGAATTAATAATGATGTATTTTTATAAATGGATTTACACTATATAATAAATTCATGAATATGCATAATATTTGTAAGAATAAAAGGCCTATGAATAATCAGAAAAAATAATTGTTTATTAAAAAGCATACAGTGGTAACAAGTTAACAAATATTAATATTTGAGTATACATAATTATTGTAGTTAAGAAGTTTATTGAAATGGAATGACTGTCCGAAACGTCGAAAGAAAATAAGTTGACTGAATTAAGAATGTTGTTGAAGTTTGAAGTTGATTATTCTTTAAAGAACTAAATAAAATATGAACATATAAGAATGCATAGTATTCGTTTGATTTATGGAGATTTAACATTTTTTTTCTCATCGTCTTCATTGAAATAATCGTCCATCAAAAATGCCTAATTAGATTTTTTGTTTTTAGTTTACCTCTTTGAGAATACTCAAACATTTTTTCAGAGTGTTATGGTGTAAATTGGTAAAATACTGCCCATTGGTACGTTTATTATTTCTGTTTTTACAGTGATTGCATTTTCATATGAGTATAAATTATTCGATATTTTGTTCATATTAGATATTTATTTATTTCGACGTATAATTGAGAATACCTATATCGATTGTTAAGCAATTGCCTTGCCCATTTTAATTCAAGATAAAAAAAATTCTAGTCGATTGGAACATCATCATCACATAATATCTATATACAATAAAATTACATTAGTAAGGATAAATAAATCACACTTCAGTCTGTTGCTCTCTAAAAGAGCCTATTTTACTCCGAAATACTGTATTTCACCGTTATGGGACCAACAGTCATATTCAGCTGCTTAATATATACCAATATACAATGTTTTTTTAAAATCATCTTTAAGTTTTCGAAGTTCGTTCCATAAGTCTACCAGCTACAGTAATTAAATAATTATTCTAATTATTTTTCTGGTAAATATAGAAGTTCACTTATTAACTACTTTCGAAATAAAAGAAATCACATAGGTCAGTATTTTTAAAACCTAGAATAACATTTATTTCAGAAAGTAATAGAATATGATCAAAAATCTTGTTTTGCACTGCTTCAATGTGAAGCTAGTGAATTAAATCTCAAAGCTTATGCTTTAGTCATTTTATATTCAATGAAATGAAGTTAGTATGTAGATATATAAAAACCGAAAACAAAAATTATTCTGTTTGATAGATGGTCGCGGTGCGTGATTCTGTCTGCAATCAGGCGGAGTGATCTAGTTGCCAATTTGTTTCTGACTTGCCATCAATATAAATACAGGTACACATAGTATAATTATAGCTGTTGTGTTCCGTCTGTGTTTAAAGGATCAAAATTTATGTTTTTATCTCTTCACTAATACAGCTTATCAAGTTCCTCGACATTCATGAAAATATATCGTTTTATGCCTTCCTATTAATGACTTCAGGATTCATATGGGACATAGATAATGTCACGAATTAAATTTTAATAATAACAATAAACATCGGGATTTCATTTACTTTTTTTAAAATATTTTTTATACCTGTGAAAAACACTATGTCAGATTCATTGAAGTTTCCACTGCATTAAACATAAAAAGACAGTAATAATTAGAAAATTCAGGTTAATTACTGTTTATTACTTGTTAAAATTTAATTACATATATTACACACACACACACACACACACACACACACACACACACAAGGTGTATCGGGTTTAGCAGACCATAGGCCAGGAAATGATTTCACATCTCATTTACCAAAAAAATTTAATTTGGGCTATGGTCAAAATCCGAACAGGGAACGAGTAAATTTAAATTTTGTATTATTTTAAGGTAACATTTTTTTTTTTTTTTTCATTGAAAGCGATGACTAAAAATCTATTTAAGTTAGGTAGTTCCAAATTACAGCATCGTAAACTATAACTTGAATTTTTGTCTTGGCATTGATTAAACTACTTAACCTTCATCAACGTCAGGAAGTTTTACGTTTCTTTTTATTGTGCATAAAAGTCAGTAGCGGATATTGCGAGGCCCCCTTGGTTAGGGCGGAGGGTTGCAGGAGGATTTAGGAGATATCCAAGAGGAAGGGAGAGTCTGGGAGTCCCCTAAAATTATAAATTTGTCTGTAATGTATAAGTCATTTAATTATTTTTTCTTGGCGAGTCCTCTAGAGTGCGGGGACCATGGTCTAAAGTTATTAAATATCTGATGTACTTTCTTTAGATGTTCCGCTACATTCTTAAAAATTGTAGACAGGGTACAGCAAAGGACACCAAGTTTTGATGCTATATCTTTTTTCTTCTGGGTTCCCTTCATTTACAGCTTGGGTGATTTTATGTTTCTCACGTACGGGAGAGATTTTAATTTCCATGGATTCATTCCAATTGTCTTATACTTTTTAAATCAAACCTACGAAAACTACAAACAGATTTTACAAAAAAAACAAAAACAAAGCAACTTTTCAAAACTAGAAAACAAAATAAAATTAAAAATAAAACAAATAAATGTTTCAATTCCGACCGAAAACAGAACAGAAGCCGAAATTCGTTTTCGGTCGGTCACTGATATAGATCAATTTTATACTACAACAGCAACAGTGAGAAAACTGAAAAAAATCTGCAAATAAAAGTGTATCCATCAAAATTAAGAAATTTGGACAACGTGAAGAAAATCATAAATATTTTTCAGTTGGAGGCATTTTATTGTTTGTTTTTTTTGCATCAGAGCATCAATATTGGGCTTGATGGAGCTCAACTTGATTGTTAAATCCACTTCAAAACTGAGTTTTTTCGTCTTTAATAAGTTAACCATTTTTAATATGATAACCATCATAGATTGTATTTATTAATTGCAGATCGTATTCAATTGATCTTACAATTTGTTCATTCTATAACAATTTAAAAATCTGGTGGGCTCAATGTTAAGACGTTTTTCGTCACTCTCCATTACCTTCGACGGCTTTATATGTTAGAAATTAATTTTTCTAAAATCTCTGACTTTATTCTCTGACGGTATATTATACATTTATATTACTACTCTTATTTTCGGAAATTTGTTCTCAACCTGGGAAAATATTTCTTTTGTAGTTAACTATCGAATTCTTTCAAAGTTTATATTAATTAATTTTTCATTATTACTAGCAAGAGGAGGCAGTTAATTATTTCAAATAAATGTTAGTGATACTTCCTCCGAGCCATCATGAAGTCGCCATACGAGAATCTAATAGAGCACGCCGCACTGACGCACTTATCGTCCTGGGACTCCATCTGACAGATATAAAAAAATTCCAAAGAGGACCCTGAATGATATTGGATATATTAATCTTTAAAACCCTTTTGGTAAATTTTGATCGAAAACTTTATAGTTCTGTAATATGACAATACTATCTTATGATAGTAATCATATTATTCAATATTCGGGAAAAATCCATCATTAATTGACATTTTCAACTGAATCCGCAAGGCCTACTATCTAAATTGCCTCCCTTCTTGTTTCTTCGCATTTTGAACGCAATTACCTCGTATGTGGTGGATGGTATAAGCTTGTAATGAGATTGAAGTAGCTGATGAAATGTTTTTATATGATTCATCCGTGAGATCACCAGATATATTCGCATCTGAAACTATTAAGTGTGGCTATGTGGTTAATTAAGATTTAATTATCATTCTCTTCGAGAGTATTACTTGTTTGTTTTCTTTCTATCCCGATCTCTCCACTTATTTTTGAACTCTTTTCCACACGTTTCTTCCTCTAATATCTTGTATTCCAGAACACAACCTATCAAGCTGTATTATTTGTATTTTTATTACCCAGAACTACTTTTTTGGACGAATCATATCTACCTTAATGGAGATTCATCCTTTTGAATTTTGTTACCCATTTCTTTATGTAAAGAGTACTCTCGTGTGATTTCTTTGAATGTCTCCAATTCATTATTTAAATTCTCCATTAAGATTTTAATCCTAATTGTCTGCATTTATAGCTAGAAGTATCTTTACCTACCTTCGTATCATCATTCTTTTCGTTGAGGCTTGTGTCGTTAATACCTAATATTAGAGCTCGATTTTAAATCTCATCACTATTGGTGATTTTTTAAAGAGATTTGTTCTAAAACAATGATTTATATGATTAAGCACGTTTTAGTGCAACTAGCCT
This sequence comes from Rhaphigaster nebulosa, assembly GCA_948150685.1. Lineage (NCBI taxonomy): Eukaryota > Metazoa > Arthropoda > Insecta > Hemiptera > Pentatomidae > Rhaphigaster > Rhaphigaster nebulosa. Next base: position 37,382,734 of record OX411308.1, read on the forward strand.
GTCATTAAATTTGTGGATAATGATATAAATGCAAATATATATGTTTTTAACGATCACCCGTTTATTAGTTCTGATATGTTTTTGATTGCATGCAAGATATAAGTTAGCCGTCGGGTAAAGGATTTTAGTGTGCAGTAAAAAATATTATTTACGACAATTTTTAAATTGTAATAACCCGGCGCATTCCATTACGCAAGGTTCAGGTTAAAATAAGAAGTAGGTAGGGTGGGTAGTGGTGGGGGAAGAGTCTGCCAGGACTGGTGAGTCACTGAGAGCATTGGCACCCGGAGCGGTCCAAGGACGAGCCTTCAGCTTGACCCGTTCTGTCTAGCTTCCAGGTGTCTTCTTCGTGACTTATGAAGAACTGCCGCTATCGGATCATCTGGGCAGTATGTATTGCTTGGTGGCACTAACTCGTGCTGGCGTTTTTGTTTTTTTCTTAATTGATAAAGTTGAACGATGGTGTCGTTGCGATTTTGCTTCGTACCTAGAACTTTCTCAAAAGAGATAATGCAAGGAAAAGGGTTAACTTAGATTCGTGAGGATGATTGGATTGTTGGCCGATTAAACCCGATTTAATACCAATTTAAAATGAGGTATTGGGCATGACGTACTGATCTTTAAATGCCTACGTTTTAGTCTTTTTTCTTTCAAGGACGTTAAACCTTGAGTCTATTTTATTTTGTAAAGCACGGCTATTGTATGCCTAAAAGAACGTGAGGAGGGAACTTCCCATTTTTAAGAAGTCTAATTCTGAGGGCTATGACTTGCTTCATTAGTAGTTCTCAACTTGTGTAAAGCCCTAAATAAGTAATCATGAAGAGGATTGGTATATAATAATTATAATAATAATAAATGGGTTACCGAAACCGAAGATTCGATGCCACCAATCGCTGTCTACAAACCTCTGTCCACCGACTACCGTCCAAATCCAAATCCTTAGGACCACCCTTAACGCAATTCTCCCACCTACGTTTCGGTCTATCCCTCGGACCATTCGGTTCAGCGTTTATTAACTTTTTAGAAATTCGTTCGTTACTGAGCCCAACAACAATGCAAGCCCATTTCAACTGTCCCGATGATTATATTAACAGGGTGCATACTCCGGAATTCCGCGTTGTGTAATCTCCTCAATCCTCCAGTTGACTCATCCTTTTTCGAACAAAATATTTTACGCAATACCTTATTCTCGAAGACTTTAAGGTGTTGTTCGTCCTTCAAGGTTAGAGGCCACGTTTTTCATGATTCACGGATTAGTGAATAATTTTTGAAAATCGAAATGTGTACCGTAAACGTAGGTTTACGTTTACGTAAACCAGAATAAACAAATGTACCTTTAAGAAAAACTTGAGCCCATAAGAAAAAAAAGTTTGATATTTATTGACATTTATTTAATTTTATTTGTTTTAGGAAAATTAATTTATTTATTATGTTATTGCCGTCCCTTTGAAATGATTTACGCGGTAGTGGTACTAAATCTCAAATTGTTCGGCCATATTAGTGTAATCTAACAAATTAAACAACAACACATCAATTAATAAAAATAAACCTATTTCTATTCATATAATAACTAAATATATAATTTCATTTTAAGAACATATATTTCATCTCTAAATATTTCTTATATCTATATACCTGGTTATTTCACTTTTTAATGTTTCTAATATTTATCCCGAATGTTTCTACTTAGTTTGCGCTTCTTTTAAAAGGTAGGTATGTTTTAGAATATTGTCATTACCGCCGCGAAACCACTTATGTGTCAAACGCATTTTATAAAGCAAACGAAAAACTGATTTATAAGCAATTTTGCTAAACGTAATTTTATAAAGTAATTCTAAGCAATCCAACATATTAGATAAATAACTTTTAAGATTGTCTTGAATGTGCCACATGCGTGATTTTTAGCGGTAACTGTTGCGTTTGCGATGAACATTAACAATAGAATGATAAATTTTAGATCAATTTAAATCCTGTTGCGATTTTTTAACACATGATTGCATTTCACCATTACTTAGGTTGATAAAATCTTGTTTCTAATAAAACCAAATCATATAACGAAGTTTTTTTGGTCACATAGGATGTGATTAAGGGACTACTATTGCCGAATCAAACGCCTTTCCTGTGGGTGTTCGAGTTAAAACCCCAAAAGCCTAAGCAACACATAGTATAATGATAAAGTCCTTTAGGATAGTAAATGGTTTATTCACTACATAAAATATTTTAGCTTGATAGCGTGTCATCATTTTGCCTATCGGATCCCTAACAAAATTAGGATATGCTATGGAAAGGGGATGGTATTGTTTTTCTCATTAAAATCTCTACGAAGGGTTTAAGACCTCTTGATTCATGGGTTTTGTAAAATCGGATCAGGGATATCGTTCTTCATTAGGATCTGTAAGGTTGTGGTTATTTTTCAATAACCTATATTCCGGGGCAGCTCGACCGGTAAGAATGATGATAACCGATTCGGGCCACACCTTTATGTCTTTGGTCTTGCCGCTTCGGCCAGGCCTGAGCTGTGGAAAATTCGATTATTGAGATAAGAGCTCAGATTAGTAAGATCGAAATCGGCCGTCACCTGCCAACTGGGGAAACCATTTGCGTTATCTGCTATTCGCATCTCTGCGATCAAGTATCCAGTAATAGTTACATGTTTCTCTATTACTGTTACATGATATCGGAATTACACAAACAAAAAATCAACCACAGTCTGTTTAAGGTTATTTTTTTGTAAATGACTGTAATATCTGAACATTTACTTTTTTGATATGAAGGGCGTAGGGCAAGAATGTGACAAACACAATTTTGAGGTTGGTGAGTATTTTGCACGAAACGCTACTTTGTATCTCTGTATACCTCTTTATTAGGTTTATTCGGGAACATTCCATGAAATGCTCCTATTATCTCATGAAACTTGATAAAACCGGTTTTAATTATATTTCTTCTCTTCCTGACAGATTATTTGGTTTTAGTTATAAAAGAACACGTAGGCCATGAAGTAAACTATTAAAATATTTTTATCAATTCAAAATTTACATTAAAGCAGTTGACAATTGATAATCGGCATTTTCACGATTGCTCATAACAAGAAAAACAAATTAATGTTTTCTGATTATTTCCTATTCAGTTTCTAAATTTGTTGATAAATTAGCTGTAATGGAAACTTGGCAATTTTTCAAGTGCTGTATTTGCAGTAAATAGAAACCATCGCTGTCTATATCCGGTTCAGTTTGGCTGCTGTCAACACCAATTCAAAATAATTATGACAATATTTAACAATTGATTTGATTCTAATTCATCTGAAACAGTTGTATAACTCAATAAGGAATTATATAATTATTAGTTATTAGTTGTATAACTAATTATTTATACTAAATACCTTAATATCTTGATGATAGCTCATCAATCACACTGAATGAAAACTAATACTACGGTAGATGTGATATATGGAATATAATGTAGATTAACCCCATACGATAGGCAAGTGTTCTAAACCATAGGCTTCTGGCAACTTACCGACGGAAAAAAGCTTTTGAGCGTAACCTTCAAAATTAAAACATAACAAGAGTCGCAAATAAAATTTTAAACTGTTTTCACGAACTAATTTGAATATTTTAAGTAACAAACTGCGTACGGCGTACGGCGGACGGCGGACGGACGGTTTTTTTTTATTCGATATTTGGATTCTACGTATCTTGAAACGTAAAACCTCAAATTTTGAGGGGGAGTTACAAAAAAATTTTCCTTGGTCGATTCCAAAGGCCTATTATTGAAAATAATAAACCAAAAAAAAACATTCTGGGCCACCACCCTAGTTTTGCGCACATTTTCCATCGAATGGAGGAAATCGGAAGGAACAGTTTTCAATAAAAAAAATCATTTCCGATTTTTTTTTAGGGTTATGCTAATTGATCTTATTACTGTCGATAAATAAGTGATAAAAATGCATATATATATATATATATATATATATATATATATATATATATATATATATATATATATATATATAAAACGTAGATAACTGATAAATTTAAGAAATACTTTTTTAAAATAAGTTTTCTTGTATAAATTTATATGGAATTAGGTCAAATTTTATTGCTCTTGACATATCCAATTTATCAGACCACCATGCATAAGTTTAATGGTCAATTAATTAAATTTCAATTTTCTTGAAGTGCAATAAAATTATAGGTAACGATTATCAAATATGTTGAGTTCACGGAAGAAAGGGGGAGTGTCACCTGTAGTTCATTTTTGAGTAAATAAAGTTTTATAGTTTGGAGCTTCTACTAGGTTCAGTTTAATAGTATTCTTCAAACGCTTCCAATAAACTGACCAACATTTCCGGATGTTTCGTTTTGCCATCTTATACTACTGAAAGATATGAACATGTGCAACTCCTCTCTCGGAAAAAATTTGGCACTCCCCTTTTCTTCCGTGGACAATTCATATTTAAATATTTGATAAAAAATGTAATTTTCTGATTTCGTAATTGTGATTAACCATTATATTTTTAATGAATAGATGTTTTTTTGTGAAACCACAAAAATTTGTAATATTTGACTTCCATCTTTAAACTAGGATTTGCTGGCATACATTCATGCTACTGTTTCTATATGATCTAAGAAGTCTTTATCACTTATCTACGTTTTATATATCACATATTTATCGAAGGAAATAAGGCCAATTAGTCATCGAAAATGATTTTTTTATTGAAAACGGTTCCTTCCGATTTCCTCCAGACCTATTGAATCTAAGATCGAATACAATTTTGTGAAAATTCTCTTCCCTTTTTTATCTCTTTTTAATATTTTCTTCTCAGTTTTTATCTTATTAATCTCTATGTAGATATAGAAGAAGCCTCAAAACCGAAAAATAGGTTTCGAATTGCATGATGCACTTGTTTAAATTAATGAGCCAACTCCATATCTTCTTGTTGATACCTTAATTTTAAGTAGGATTAACGCAATATATGAAATTTTTTTGATCTATCATAAATTATTAGGAATGTTATTTTTATTTTACAGTTATGTGTTTATAAGTTTTCTCAATTGATATATCCGTTGACTCTGTTTCTGTGCTAATATTATTTTTTTTATTATGTCATTTCAGACTGTCATATTATCAAATATAAAACACTTTTATGATTTTTGTCTCCCAGTTTAGTATTTTCTCACCAATTTTTATCTGTTTATAAAATTTCTTTTTGCAATAGGTATCATCTAGTTCATATCCCGAACTCGGAAAAATTAATTAAATTTAATAGCTTGGTCCACTTTTGCAGAGTCAAGGCCTAATTCCAAAATCTTTTGTTTACTGTATTCATAAATACATAAAGTTTAGATAAATGCACGTGTGAAATATTTTGATCCTATCATAAATTACTAGGAGTGTGGGCTTCATAAGTTGGACGCCTACGGGATTGAGCAATCGTTTGACAGCTAGAGGCCGCTGAAGAAAAATTTCATTTGTATTACGGCGTATATCATTTCGAACAAAACATTCTTATTTTTTAATTTTGAAGTAAAATTATTGTCTCACTTAATTAAGTAAAAATTAAAGTAAAATAAAATAAACGAAAATATAAGAATATCTTATTTAGAAATAATATATAAGATATAAATAGTACATGAAAAATAAACCCGAATCGACTGAATAAACAAACAAATTGTGCGAAACTGTGGTCATAACTTCGTCTTGGTAGGAATCGAGGATCTGTAGAGTCCGCTCAAATTTCGGAGGAACAACCTCCTCTGAAGGAATCGCAATGGAGAGAAGGAGATTCGTAAAATAATTTCCACAAAATAACTCGCGTAAGGTATCGTTTCATTTATTTTATTTTTTGTTTCTGAATCAAATGAGATCACTTCTATGACAAAAAAGTAAATAGTTGAGAATTTATTACTAATTTTAGGTAAACAAATAGAAAAATCACATTTGGAGGCTAAACTATATTCAGGTTTTCCCGAAAGTCACCGGAAAAAATTATAGAGGTGACAGTGGAGCTCAAGAGCAATAAAAAAAATTCATTTGTGACGCAAAATTTCACAAAACGCGACAATTAAAAAAATCACAAAACTTAAATTTACTCCTGTTTTGTGTGGTAGTCCGATTAAGGAACAAAAAATCTATAAGATACGGTGCCTTAATCGACCTCATTTGTGCAAATTTTTTGAGAATATCCCGCCCTATATTTCCACCTACCGTAGGGATGGTTATCTGAGATTTCGATTCTTTCTACAATTACGAAGCTATGACCTAAGTAACATGATGTACAAACTTTGTCTATTTTTCCTGTGTACTGGAAGATTCAACACACGAGTATCTAAAATACCAGTAAACAACTAGCCAGTCGACGTTTCGCCAATTCAAGCATCATCAGTGCAGAAACAATAAGGTCACATATATGCAGTCAAAGTGCAGCTCGTCTCACATCAACTATATACAGTACCTCACTCTAAGAAAGTGGTGGTGAAAGTTTTTGTGGCCCACAATATTCTGAAATTGAGATTGATATACCTGCTCTCTGACATAGATACACATACTTATTACTTATATATAAGTATGTGTGTAGATGTCTTGGAGTGGTTTAGGTACAGTTTCTAGATGATTTGTCCTTTTAGACTATTGATGTGAGATGTCCTTCATAAAATTGCATTATTTGCATGAAATTATTCGTCCTCTTGAGATAAAGAACGAATTATTGACATGAAGTGGAGAATTACTCGGAATGAAAAGCTATTGATACCCACACAACAGAGACAATCAAAAGCTCTTTTTTATCAATACAATGGACTCTCTTAATTCCCTTCTATGCCTTCGGGCAATAGCATTACCACCTAGATTATCTATCATTGGTCTGAGCTTAATATTTGGATTTTGGTTTCCTATTGCTAAACTGCAACAATATTAAAGATACATAAAAATAATAAAAAATACAGAATTTTTTAGTTCCCATACACTTTACATATTTTTTCTTTCAAAAATACCCCAGCAGCGTACAAAGAATTTCGGAGGAGATTTAAATTTATTTTTGGGAGATTTAATATGAAGAAGGCAAATAATCACTTAAATGTCTATAATCGCCACATTTGGTTGTAAAATTCAAGGATAGCCTTAAAAAATTGGATCAAAACCTAAGTTAAAATTATCGAAAATATTACTCAAAATGCAAATCTTATGTTGGTGGATATGTAAATTAAATTTGTTCGTATGATTCAGAGAAAGGATATATTCCCGTGATCCCTCCATTGCGTGTGCCAATGCAAATACCAGTGCAGTAAGGAGTATTTTTTATTAATTGCGCTCGGATCTAACAGAAATCCGTACAATTTCAAATTTATTTTCATTTAGTCTAGTTTAGTGCCAATCTTTATCACAGCAGATCGCACAGCTGGATCATCAATATCTCGCAACGTTATTCCTGGGCTTTATTTATCAGTATCACCGTGAATTTTTACGAACTGCTACTAAAGTGCACCATTATGTATAGGTCCATTTTGAATACAAAGAGGAAAAATCAAATCCAAAAAGAAATTTCGTTTGGCAGTCATTATTCAACGAAAAAGCAATTTTGGAGGATTTATCGATGGCCATCGAGATATCAACCGAAAGAGGTAGGCGTGGAGAGTGGGTGCACACATCAGAAAACAGGTTCACTCTCGAAAATTGCTTTTCTTCTTTGTACTCTTTATGACTTTTCCCAACAATCTTTCATTATAAAAATCAGGCAGTATAGAAATCAAACTAAAAACACTAATAAATCTGACGAATCCTGTATGTTTTAAGGTTTTTGTAATGCTATTCAATTTTTTTTTTTTTTTAATTTTTAAAGCAGTAACTAATCCTTCTCCACAAAATCCTATTGCAAATTGGGATTTCTCTCTACCTCTTTGATTTTATATAATTTACTATATCATAAATCTGGTTTGATCCATTACGCCATTTTTCGGTTCCATTTTATTTGACACCGTGTATACCTGTAAGATGTTAATTCACTGCATAAGTAAAGAATAAGATAATTTAACTAACGAACTCTTTCAATCTCTATCCACTGAAGCCCATCTAATCCTAAATATGACACAATCCTCCCATCCACGTCTTGGTCTAACATAAGTAGTCTATTCATCAGGTTTCATTAGATTTTTTTTTATTAATTAATACGAAAGACTGCCTTTTATTATTTTTTAGTCTTTTACTGGACCAATTTACTAAGTTATTAATAATTTTGTCTTGTCGTTATTTTTTCCCATTAATAGTGACTATATTTCGCACATTTGGGGTAAAAAATTGGGGTAACATATTGCTCTTGTAGTTACTTTAACTAATTCTTATATAAAATTGTATGCAGCGATTTATTTATTGCATTTAATTAAAACACTATTCACATCCAAACACAGATGGTTCTAAACATTTTTTTAGGCTTCCTTTGCTGGACGAATATGGTCCAGTTCCTATTTTTGTGGACTAAATTTTCACTCTACTCAAAATTGAGCTTTATCAGAATGGGACCGTGGTTTTCCGAACCCTTCCTGGGCTCTTGCTATATATAAAAAAATGAATGTACCATTATATGGTAACTGATATTCCAGTGATATATTATTCAGAAGATTGGTACACATTCCTCAAAACAATGCTGTCCAAGAATACCGTTAAGTCCAAAATCAATCCTTTGACCATTCTCGAGTTGATTGGTTATATTGAGTTTTAAAAGTAAAAATAGCATTGATGTCATCAACATCTAACAATTCTTTGTCTGCAGATGCAAGGAATGGTATACAGAGAAAATCTGTAAATGAACAGTAACACTGTGTACTATCAAATGCCACGTATGGTAAGTAAATCACAAAAGATAGAAGAAAAAATGTCATAATATTTAGTTTAGATTAAGTGGTACGTTTTTTGGTGGAAGGAAAAATGTTGATTTTATTCTGTTAGCTTTGAGTTTGTCTTTTTTAATTCCCTTTTTTGGGACTAATTCACTGTTTTAATCAAATTATTTTGTTTTATTCTTGGAAGATTTTTTTATGAATATTATTTTATCTGATATATTTCTTTTGATTTTTCAGGTAATTATGGCTTCCAGTTGTCAACTTCTCTACCAAGTATGATATTGCTATTTAACACTGATATTACTCACTTAATCAATGATTTATTTATATTACCAAAGATAATCCTAACTTCATTCTGTACTAGGATGTTTCTTGAAGAAACTTGAAGAATTTTTGTCTTGATTGGATTATTGTTAAAGTGTTTTATAAATCTACTAAAGGTTTAAATAAAATTAAGTCATTATTATTTAACATATTTGGTTATCCGTTCTAGATATACTGTTTGATCAAAGCTATTAATTAGACAAAGCTATTAATTCTTGTTTTTCACTTTTCGATTTTACGCCTCAGCTTGTCTTGAAGTTTTGCAGTTCAGAAAAACAAAGATAAATTTAGGAAAAAGAAATAATTTATTCACATTTTATATTATATTAATATTTACTTTTTCTATAAAGTAGTGGGAAATAAAATCATCGTTGTAGGAATACCTTGTTGACAGAATACTATCCAATAAAAAAAAAATAATAAATTGAATAGAGTTGAGTAAAATCCATTTTAAATGAATGGGGCTGGTACCCGATATGTGGATGTATCCGTTATATTTCTACTTATATATTGTTAATACAATGATAATAAAATTAATAAAAAAAAAACAACAAAACAGTACCACAAATACACATGAAGGATAAGGTTCTTCCTTGGGTTCAGTACTTTGTAAGGAGGTATTGCTTCTGGATCAACGGTTGTGCAAAGAGGTGATTCGTCCGAGATCACGCTAAACAGCCAGATTTTCTCCCAACTAAGGTTATCCACTTTATAGAGGCTGGGTGAGCCCCAAGAGGATCTCCCGAACCCACAGGATCGATACGGCTGATATAACAGTATAAATAATTATCTGTCAAGGCTGGACTCCAATCCGGGCCAGGGAAATAAGAATCAATAGAACTTCTTACTCACTAAGCTACCCACTCCTAATTTAAAATATTTAGCTCAAAATCGGTGGCGGACACACTGCGACACTAGTACGAGTATGTTTAATAAAGGAATTCCTGCTTGTTTATTATTAATTTTTTATTCATTCAGTTTGACTTCTAAATCTTAAAATCATTCAATTAGTTAAGCTTGTGAAAATGAGGAATTTATTAATATTTATTATAATTATTGTTTTCTAAATGCATATGTTTAAAATAAAAATCTTTGAAACATACCTCATTATTGTCATTAAAAATGCTGCAGGTGAAGTGTTCCCCGATTTGAGCCAATTATTCAAAGTACTGTCTCTTACGTGGTCGGCGTTTATTTCTTTGAAGGTTTTTGCTATTAAGTACAGTTATAGGCCTACTGTTAAATCTAAGCTAATGATTCACTATGTAAGAACTTCCTATTGGCCTTGAAAACTTACGAGTTAGCTAAAACGTTTCATTACGTTAGCTATTTAAGTACTGACTTTTTAGCATAGCTTTGAAATAACTTCTGTTTCTGCCTTTAAGCAGAAAGAACAAATAATTCCAGTAGTCTGGAATTGACATAATTATGTCTCATTAGACTGATATTAATTTATAATAATAATCTATTTATTTGTTCTAGCAATTCGTAATTAGTTGATAAAAGCCATTCACTGTTCGATTCTTAAATTACAATATCGATATTATATAAGCGATCTGTTTTAGATCATCGAATATTTTTTACCTTTTTCCTGACTGCCTTACCTCCAGCTAAAAGTTAATTAAAAAAAAAATTTATTATTTATTATTGAAAAATTCCGAATCAAATATTTTGTAACTAGTTAGCCATCTTTTCGTCAATCCACACTAATGCAGACTAAACGAGGGTAGCGAAAATAGATTACTCCGCTTTAGGCTGTTGGCGTGAGATTTGTTTCATTTATCTGATGGCATCATACGTGAATCCTTGAAGCATTAATGGTCCTATGGTTTACATTAGCTTACATATTCAATTTTAGTTTGTGGTTGCTTTTCCTTGAACAAGTCCATTAAGTAATTTTTTGAAGGAGTTGAAACTACGAGTAGTTGTAGGAGAAGAGCGGGGATAGATTGGAACTTTTTTTAAAGAAAGTTCACTAACCACCTTTGATTTATACATTATAAAATCAAGATGGTATATTTTATTAGCTAAAACCCTTAATTTGACCACTAAATGTTAATGGATATTCATCTTTGATGTGCTAAAGTACCCAATTTATTCCCAGTGGTGAGATTACATTGGACTTAAGATTGGGTTACTTTTGAGAGAACAACAAAATGTGAAGCAATATATCTCAAGTATTCATAAGAATTTGGAAAAGTAAATCACAATTGAGATGGAAAAAGAACAAACAATATTTAAAGAAGGAACAAAAATAAAAAACAAATTTGTATGCTATGATTTTTATTATAGACACTTGGTTATTACGAAAATTCCCTATAAAAGAATATTTTTTTCTGAATAGCAATAACGGACTGCTCTCTGAATGCGGTTAGGGTTAATAAAAATAAAAATAAATAGTTGATAAGTGCCAAAAATTGTTTTCATAGCTGTAAATAAGTTGAATTGAAGCAATAAGATATATAACGGGCATGCAAGGGGATATATTGTACACTTGTGCAAAGCAGCCCCAACCACTGTCCAATGTAACGCCCTACCATATTTTCAAACTAATCAGAACACAAGCAAAATCTGAATCAATAAATTTTTGCTCTTTAAATGCAACAATGTCTTAAATGCTACAAAAATATAAAAATCTACTTACCTTTTCAGTTTGAAATAGCGACTGACAGGTACTGAGTAAGCCATTGGGTCCACTTCACTTTGACAAACACTGACAGAAATGTTCAAATTCCTACTGGCAATAATGCAGGAAGTAAGAAAGTGGCCAATGTTACTCCACGTCTAATGATCCCCGTTCTCCCCTATGTCATCCTGTCGACCATGTGAAATTTGTATGTTTCTTTCCGTTGTAAAACAATTATATTAGTATTCATCCCATTTGAAACAGATATATTTCATATTAACCGTTGCGTATCCTTCGATATTTTCTATGCTCAATATGAATCTTGATTTATTTTTATGTGCATAAATTCCTTTTAATGATACTTATAATGCTGTCTTCTGACAAGTACGTTACTGGATGACGTATGAGCATGCAGGCGAGTGGGCGTTATCACCTGAGCATGCTTTGTAATTCAGTTTAAGATTTATATATTGGCGGGGAATCTAGAGAGCGCCACCATCAGCATGTATCTCTGTAACAGACGCTAAATTACAACTCTCCAGCGATAAATATCTTTAATGCACAACCGCCTTGGGTAATACTTCCATGTGTATTTCCTTCTTTGAAATCACGGAATTTGTAGAATTTGCATTATCACGTTGGCTCTGATAAATTACAAATCACGCACGTTACCTTCATTTATCTAGGCTTAATTATATAATTAATGGTTGTTGTTGAAAAATGTCAACATTTTTCCTTTATCGGATTTACATAAATGCTATAATGAAGTGAATTATCATTCTCGCTTTCCCTAAAACAGATCATTCACTCGCTTAATGGATTTTAACTATCGTAAAATAAGTTTATGGTAATGTTCTTGCAATAATGCTTTTTTTGCAGTCTTATAAAGCATTCGATATTTAATGTTGTAGCTTGAAAGTATTACTCTGAAATTCGGCGTGCTATAAGGTGACATTATTGATTGTAAAATCGACTTATCATCAAACTAGATGTTTTGGACAGCTTTACTTTTAGCAAATTAGTCTAGTTCAAAATTAAAGTTGTGAATTTATTTTTGTTTTTCAATAACTAGGCATTACTCCTCGTAATCATGGGTATGCATTTGGCTTTTGGGCGGTTTCACCCGGTCCGCTAAATGTTGGGGATGGATCCGACTCCAATTTAGTTTAAGAAAGCATTGCTTTCACAAAAATATAATAATAAACACGGAATTGTTTATTATTATTATATTTTTAAAACATGTTAAAGAAGCATAAAAATCATACAGAACATTGACGTATTGTTTATCTAATTACCAAGATGAACGAAAGAGGAAAAAGTCAACGACCAACCAACAGGTCACTGTTTCTTGTATTTCTTTTATGTGACATTTGGAATGTATTTTGGAACAGTCCTTTTTTTTTAAACTCCAGCAGTGATCTACAATAATATGCTTATCCCATCTTCCTTGGTAACGGTCGTCCATAGTTTTAATATCCTGGTTTTAATATTCCTAAAGCTTTAGAAAAACGGTATAATATATAAATGGTTGTGATACAAAATATAAATAGTTGTGTAAATAGTGCACTCCAATGCTCTTGTTAAAGGGATCTGAAACTATTCAGCATCTCGTTTACCAGTTCAACATAGTTTTCAGTTTTGCGTTTGTCCAGAAAATTTTCCACAACTGCTACTATTCATTAGTAGCAGTTGTGGAAAATTTTCTTGGAAAATGGACTCCATGTCCAGGCTTTCCACTCAGCCCCATTAATGTATTTACGATGGCAGGATCCTTAGTAAGTTTAGCTCATCTTATTTACATTCTACTACACGAATAAAACAATCTACAACACACTGCCTTGTAGGTTGAGTTTATTACAAATTTTTCCTAAACAGAAATATCACGCGAGGCCCATTTCGATCCAACCTGTACGGCGAGCTCAAAAACTAACCTGAAATCATTTTGAAACGTAGAAGGTCCCCACAGTTACCGGATAGCAATGCTTATTTTTTTTCTAGCGAGTTTTCCTGGGACTAACTGTACGACAGAGGTTTATAAGTAGAATTAAATCACCCATACTTGAATGTATGGAGTAAAAAAACTTGAATGATCAGTGGATGAATCTAATAAAGTATAGCTGATAGAGAAAATCTTATTCCATATTAAAACCCACCGCACCAAATATAGCTAAAATCAGTTCTAAAATCTAAGGCATAAAAAAGAAAAAAAATGTTTCGTAAGCCTGTGTAATTATCGGAGTCGGGTCCTACATTTCTTGCAGTCTGACGTTCCCTCGATAAATCGAATGTCGGTCCCACATCCGATTTATCGAACCGTTTGAAAACATTCTTTACGGGGGAATGGATGCTGCCATATTCTGCTGTTACCGATGCTACGAAGAGATACCCTAATCATGAGTACTCAAAAAATCTCCGATTACTAACTATTCTTCTTCATTATATAACACGAAGAATACCTACCTATCTTCATTATTGTTCAGAAATTGTTATATATTTGAAACGACAGCTCTGTTATCGAATTTCCTGTAAACCCGATATTTGATTATGTGCAGGTGTCTCCCACGAAACATGTAAATAAAATTTCTTTAGTTCTGGGTCAATCTCCTTTCAAAAACTAGTCCTTGATAACTTGCTGTATCGGTATATATCAAGGATTGCTATATCAAGGCATTGCTATATCAAGGATCCGAGAAGGCATGCTTCATTTTCTTAATATCTGATGCCAGTATTGAGAAAAAACTATAAAAATCCTGATTACTTTGTATTCTATAGGGCCTTTAGTGCCCTTCTAGTTACAATAAAAAAAAAAAGGTTAAGCAAGACAATACATTACTTAAGATATTAAAAAAAAAAAAATCGAAAATCATGAACAATAAGTCCTGCAATTATCGACCGGTTTTCTAAATTCCTTCCCACGAAGTACATTATTGTATGTTAATTGTTGACTATTTAAATAAAAGTTGAAGCCCTACAACGCCTCCCGGCTGCCAATCTAGCCCAATTAATATTCAGAAGCGGAAAATATTTCAATAATTCATGAAGGAGGAATTAACATGATTGTCTAAATTAGTAGTTTCGTCCTGTCCACAAAATGGCTGTGCTATAATTGTCCTAGGTCATTACTTCGGTCACCAAGCTCCATGTAGGGTCTTGTTTTACACTATTTAAAAATGTTCGGAAGGATATTAAAATTTAAAATTAATTAGCACCTTCTGAAAAGAAACATAGTGTTATATTCTTGTATAATTATTTGGACTGACGTTATTAATTGGCGTTAAATTAAAATATTTCACTTCCTTGATTATCAATATTAGTGGAAATACATTGGTCTGTTAAAAATACCACAACAACAAAACAAAAAGCTTTTAGGGTCTTTTGAATCCAAGAAAGTGGATTAAAAATATCTGATGTTGGCATCCCATGACTTCCTTGTACGCCTATTAAACTATAAATCGGCTGTTCAAAAAGTGACCCTGAATTTAGTTACTAGTTTCCGAAGATAGCAGTATCTCAAAAACCACACTCAGCGTCGCGACGTCCATCTATTGACACATACAAACACACACACATACACACAAATACATAAACTCTTGTTTCTGAAGGTCTCATTCCTTTATTATATGTTGTTTAGTTTCAGTTGGTAACAAGTTCCCAAGGGATTTCTTCGTGTTCCTTGACAGCAATAGATAAAGTATTGCAAATTGACGGTTTAAACATTTTAAACGGAAGAACCCACTTAACTTGTATCTTATTCTCTTGCTGCAGACTTGTTCAACTCACAAATGGAGAGAAAAAAAAAAGTATTTTACACTCAATTTTAACATTTAAAACAAGTAATAAAATTGTTTAATTAGACTGGAAAAAAATCGCGTTTATAATCTTTATCAAAGAACCTTATGATCTCTGTATTAAATGTCAGTATAATTTTGATGCAAGTTTAATATGACCTTCAGGTAAAGTACTCCTTTCGGCTTACCAGTTCCAACCAAAAACTATTACATTATTTATGTTGATGTAAAAGTCTTATTTAGCAAATTTGAGAGGTTTTACATAATATTTTAACATTAGTTTTGATGAAAGTTTATTATGACCTTCAAGTAAAGTCCCACTTCCGGTTAGCCAATTTTAACCAAAATTTATTATATTATTTATATTAATATGTAAATCTTATATACTAAATTTGAGAAGTTTTTCGTTAGATTTTAATATAATTATTTATTAAAATCAGTGATGACCTTCAAGTAAAGTACCACTTCCGGTAATCATGCAGTGACCAAAAGGGGAGGTTCACAACTAGATTCCTAAATACAGAACTTTCTAGGCTAACCGTTTTTGAGTTATGCGAGATACGTACGAACGAACAAAAGAACGTACGAACGAACGTACGTACAGACGTCACGACGAAACTTGCCAAAATGGATTCAGAGATGGTCAAAATGGATCTTTCCGTTAAAACCTGAAAAACGAAAGTTTTCGCGATTACAATACTTTCTGTACTGCGTTCAAGGAAGTAAAAATGTTCTTTTGTTGTCGTCTCCTATTTCTAAGAATCATCCTTTTGCAAAACAACTGAATCGTTTTCGATGAAACAAGAGGTTTATTTAGTTGTGAATATAAACACGGACTTTTGAAAAAATCTTCCATTACGGTTGAGGGAGTCGAAATCCAATCCACAACAACTCTAGCAAATCCAAAACTATCTTAAGCAACTTTCTAAATTTTATTACAGATCTGGCCAACACGCGGTCGACCATATTGATTTTAAAAAATCAAAATGAATGAGTTAACAACGAGGTATTGATGACCAAGATTTTTTTAAAATTGGATTACAATTATCTCTTAAATTTTTAATTTTCCCGATTTATATGAACACTCTTCACTGACCATTTAGAGGAATTTATAAATTGTGACTTTTAATTAAGAAAATATACTCTACTAGCCCTCATTCAATTGCATGTTCATCATTTATTGTAGGAAAACAATAACTGATTTTTAATGCTATCAGTGCAAATTTATCGTTCGCCATTCACTAATTCTGTTCCTATTTTCTCTTTTAAAAACTATATTTATTTTTATAACTTTAGTTATTTTTTTCTTCATCTCCGTTTAAACATGTTTGATCAAACCTATTGGCAATCAACCAATCGGTTGCCCAATTTAATTAAAAAAGTTATGCAGATATATATTTTTTTTTAATTCAGCTGATAATAATAATATTGTATATACAATTGTTTGATTATTTATTGTTTTTATAGAGTGGACTTGAAAACGGACCGAGTCAGTCGGAAACGTAGTGGGAAGGATGATTTTTTCTTCCTAAAATTTTTTTATTGTAAAATGGTTATATTAGTAGGGTTTACTAATCGCTATGTGTTAGTGAAACATTTAT
Organism: Rhaphigaster nebulosa; assembly: GCA_948150685.1. Classification (NCBI taxonomy): domain Eukaryota; kingdom Metazoa; phylum Arthropoda; class Insecta; order Hemiptera; family Pentatomidae; genus Rhaphigaster; species Rhaphigaster nebulosa. Next base: position 37,399,907 of record OX411308.1, read on the forward strand.
TGATTTAACATAATTTTATAAATGATCATCGAAAAACTAATACAGCTCATATCAACAAAATTTAGCATTTTTCATTGTAAAGAAAAAAAAAATAGTATTAATAGTGCTCAGATTTACATTATATAGTTATGTACTTGACTATATTTTATTATTATAATATTTAGAATGAATTTAAATTTTATTATTATTTAAACGACTTATAACGACTCATAAATATGAATATTTGATAGATGCAGATGTCCTGACTCTAATCAAGACTAATGAAAGTAGCTTGTACCGTTTTGATTTAGCTAAAATTTATCTGATTGTGAATAAAATATATTAGTTTGGATTCCTTGAGAAAATTACAGATGCATTAAAGTTTAATGCAGGCTATTTCTCTTCACAATGTAGCTTGACGCACTTTTCATTGAATTCAAGGTATTTTGAAATGTTTGGCCAGAGATAGTAAAGTAATTTTGGTTGTTCATCACGATGATTTTGACATTTATTTGGATGCTTTTGAGGATGTCGTTATATTAAATCCATGTTTTTAACAGATTGTGGTTCCAATTTATTGTTGAGACAAAATATATATTTTGAAGTAAGGCTAATAATAACTACATTAATATTGGTTTTCGAGAGCGGGAAACTCTTGTTTTTTTCTGTAGCAAAAACACTCATTTGCTATAAAAGACTATTTTCGTGTTTATTGTAGCTCACAGATGCCAAGCGTGTCCGCTTATGTCAAAGAACAATGTAGACTTTTGAAAATAAAATGTTTCCGTGAAATGTTTGAGCAGAATAAATCTAAATTGCTCGGAGGTTTTACCTGTAATTGCTTAGACAAGCATACTTGTGTGGTCAGCTTCCGGTAAATATATATTGAAGCGATTAAAATGGGCTTTAAAGTAATTGGGCTTGATGAAGAACGGATCACTGGGGAAGTAATCTACATTGAAATGATTGTTGAGCCGTCGAGAGCTTGATGGATGGATTGATTCCTACTCTGATGGTGGTATCGTCTTCGAACTTCGTCACTGGAGCCTTTATGGTAATTTTAGATTTATCTAAAATCTACAATGTCAATAAAAAAAAGAAAAGAAAAGTTCGTGATTGTACTCTCTTAAAGAAAAATACACAGAAACCTGATAACCACTATTTTCTCTGCTACAGTTGTTTTCTTGTGCGAGATGTGGACGCTTCCACGAAAGAAAGGTTACTCATTTTGATCTTTTTGGTTTTCAAGAATAGAACATTCGGTAGGTATAAATTTATCCCGAATAAAATTATTCGATTGACTAAATGATCCTTTTCTGGTTAGAATTTGTAATTAATTGTCTTATTTATTTAAAGCATCCAATGCTAATGGATCGGACAACGAACGAAATCCGAACGAAAGTGATGCTGTAAAGTCGGGCCTTCAATAAACATGCATTAAAATGCATAAAAATGCATTAATACTTCTGGATTAGGATGCTTTGAAACTTGATTGCTGTATAACGATCTGGAATGAAGTTTTAACAATCTGAATAGGTTTTTTAGACTTATTTTATATTTACTCCTCACATCGCTTTGATTTCTTATTATTCACATACCTTCTGGGGATCTCCGTTTTTCTTTACCGCTATCTTCCGTGTCTCCATCACTGCCTATTACCAGATTCCTTATCGGACCACCCCTAAGAAAGGCTATCTTATCTAAGCCAGATCTGGGAACCCTAGGTAGCATGGTCTCCGATCTCTGCCTCAACCCTCCATTAAGAGAAAGGATTACACTTTTACGGTCAGAGAATTTTTTTTTTTATTGTTTCCTTCTGTTAACTGATCGCTGGACTTACGCCAAAGTCGACTGACTGGCGGCCTGTATTCTACACTATTTTTAAGGATGCCTGGTATTCTTTTTTTTTTTTCTTCTATTTTCTACTTTGGAGGCTGTTCTTTCTTATCCGAAGAGATGTTTAGTCGAGAGCCCTAAATAATTTTTCTAGCCGTCTGCACAGCAAACACAGGATCCGCAAGGAAGGTCATAACCTTCATTCAGTTTAAAAGGTTTTAAATCTTTTAATTTTTTTTTTTAATTTCCCCAAACTATTGCTTTCATTTTGACAATTTTTCAGATACTGCTTTATCATATATTATTTTCCTTTTAAAACAGCTGAATGAAATTTGTTTTAAGTTAGTTTAAAAATTATGCTCTTATTATTATTATCTATATTTAAATTTGACCTATAATTATTATTATTATATTATATAATAATATAAAATAATTATAATTCTTATTATTATAATTAAGCAAATTATTATCTCATACTATGCTCATATAATTTTCGATATAGAGAACTATTTTTTTATTCAAGTTTTACATTTCATTCTAATATAATAAGCCTTATCAAATAGCCGGTTTGATACCGATACCTCCCGCAATCCTCCCTTCTACATCTCAGTCTACCCCTCTAAAGTTTATTCGTCCGTTCTGCATTTTTTTTTTTTTTTTTTTTTTTTGCACCTTGGACATTATCGAAGTGATGGCCCAAAAATTGTTTCGGTTAATAAAAATAATGGCCTGTGAATCTCAATAGGTTAGTAAACTATTCACTTTTTAAATTATAAATATAAAAAATGCCTTGACTTGTTTAACTTTTGTATTATCGTGATTGTGTGATTATATATAATATTAACTGAAGGAGTTGTTTGAGGCAGAGTGACTAGATAAGAAGAACACACTACTTTATTTAATTAAACCACTTATTTTATTTATCAAACGGACAGCTGGCGGAGATATGCTTCCTTTATGAAAAGGGCAGTCGAATACTTATATTTTTTTGATAAACTATGATCGTTTGTTGCATGTGGAGGCATTAGTCTGCAAATTTTGGCTGACTTTCAATTGTATATTAGACATTGCCACTAGAAACCGTAAAAAATTTCGTAATTGCATCTGGTCTTCAGCAGAATGTTGAACTATTTTAATAAAATTACTTATCGTTGTAAATAGTTGAACTTCGTTTTGTTTGATAAAAAATAATTGAAATTTCGTTATTTATATTATTCTTATAATTTGTGCTCATAAATTTTAAAAACTTCTAATAAAAACTGTTTTATGTTGTTTTGTTGGCTATTATTTATCAAATAGCCATTTCGGAATCTTGCGATGTGGTATATTTATAATGAAGATGCCATTTACTGTAAGAATTCACAATCAATAGAATAATGTCCAGCAGCCCCCTATATACGATGCACTGTCCGACGTTTCGGCCTAAGACGCAGGCGACATGTGAGTGCCTCTAAGAGTTCAGAGTTGGCATTCGCTCTTGAACTTTTGTTTTGCCATCCTTACGTCGAGCAGCAACGTAAACGATACGTCGGCACACATTAAAATAAGTTTATACTTATCTGTATATTTTTCTTTCCTAATTGCACTCTCTTTCTTCCATCCTTCCCTCCCCCAATCAACCTCTACGGTACCTAATTAAATCTACGATAAACGATGCCTCCTATATTAAAATATTATTTAAGACGTAGTTGTACCAACATTATTTTCATAATATGTTTATTCTATTTCTATATTATTAAAGGAAAATATACATAAAGTGTTTCTTTGATGCATTCCTTATTATCAATGCTGATACTGTTGGGACCCAGACTTGTCCCATTCAGATCCCTTGTTAGCGATAAGTAGGATGGTTTGCGTGTTGATACTAGTCACAAGGAGGGAATAGATTTGCTTCGGCTCATTACCGTAGCCATAGCCAGACAGGACACCCACGGTACTGCCCACATTCGAGAACACTTCTTATTTTCCATACGAACATCTGCTCTTACCGCACTTTGTGTACCTTGTTATTTACGAGTTTTCTCTTACGAAGGAGTTACTTCGTCCGATGAACTTTGAAGCGATGTTTATCAATAACATAGAACAATCCAGCCTTCGGGTAGTTAAAGAGCGTAACAAATTACTCCTCGTAGGCGGAACATATCCTTGGTGGAAAATTGTTTTCCTTTTTATTCATTATTTTCAATCATTATTCTTCATTATGACAAACCGTAGCTTGTCAAAAAAAAAAAAGGAAAATACAAATATTTGAATATGAAAAATAATAAAGCAATGAGTGGTCAAAGATAAAAGATTTAGACAAAGAAGAAAAAATAAACGCATTACTATTGTTCCAATTTTCAATTAATTAATAAATTAATTTTTACTTTTTATTTATTTATTTATACTTTATTTTATTTTTTTAATAAAGTATTTTTACAATAAAGATAGAGTATATTAAATATTTTTTTAATTTATAGGGAAGTTAAAATATTATAATAAATTAATTTGTGAATGACACTTTCCTTTTGATCTATAACTTTATATTTAATTTTTTTTTTTTTTTTATAACTTTGGTTTTGACGTTTCGAAGTACTTCTTCGTCAACAGGATATATGCTTTCTACAATACAACATCGACGATTAAACACACAAATATTAATACCTTAATTTACAATACATTTTGTTACTATTTTAAATAATGTTTTATTACTTTTAAATTACATGATTCTCACCCCATTGTCTCCCTCTCACAGCTTTGGTCCATCATAGTATAATTAGTAACAACAGATTTAATTTTGATAATCCCGAAATATTAGAAACCGAAAAAAATTCAAAAAATAGAAAAACATTGGAAGCAATACACATTGCTAAAAAAATAAATGATAGTTAATTTCAAAACAGATGCGGTTAATTTAAACAGCCATTAATCGGACATAATTAATAAACTAAATATAAAATAATTTATCATCTAAAATTTAACAAAAGGCATATTGATTTAAACATAAAGAATTTAATAGTAAGAATAATTGGAAAGAAAAATAATAGTAAGTGTGAAGAGAACGGGTGGGGAGGCATATGACAACAGGGATTGGTACAAAGTTCATTTCCAATGATATTATAAAGTATGTGACAAAGATGGAAAAGAAAAGTTTCTCCCCAAATAATTTCTTATAATGAAACCTGGTAGAATTGACGAAGTAAAATTAAACAGATGGCGGGACATGGGGAGAGAATCATGTAATTTAAAGGTAATAAATTATTATTTAAAATAGTAACAAAATATATTGTAGATTAAGGTATTAATAATTGTGTATTTAATAGTTGATGTTGTATTGTAGAAAGACTGATGACGAAGAAGTACTTTGAAACGTCGTAACCAATGTTATAAAAATATTTGTTTTTTGTTTAAATATAAAGTTATAGATCAAAGGAAAAGTGTCATTCACAAATTAATTTATGATAAATAAGAGATATCATATAAAATAGATTAGGAATACTTCTTCCTCTTGATATTTATTTCGAGAGTTTGCATGAACTTCTGATAGGAAAATTCCTAATTATCGTTAATGTGGGAATTAATTTATTCTTCTTGACATTCCACAGATGTTACAGAGGAATTTATATTTCGTGATGTTGGTTGGCAAACATTTTTCTGATATCGTGAAAGGGTGGTCACATTTTTTAACTTGACATTGAATTCTTTAATATAATACATACATATTAATTGTGTCATCGCATCTTCAAGAAAAATAACATAACAGTTTTTAAATTAGGTTAAAATTGAAATTTATGATTTTACGGAAGGTGTACGCCTGTGGCTTAATTTTTTTTCCTTAATTACAGCAAATATACAAAGATAATACATTTTATCTTATATTCCGAATCTTTCTCTCTTAACCGGATCAACTTTAATTTATGTGGTGAACTAATTACGCTTTAAATTATGATAGAAATGGAAGAATATTCAAAATAGCATCCTTTTGCTTCAATGCATTTTTTCATCACCCAGCAGTGTTTTTTATCCTTTGATCGAAGAAACCCTTTTGGCTTTGAATTAATTAATTCCAGGTATCTCGTTTTGAATTTTGGAACAATTTGTTCTTAAAAATGCGTCAGAGTCTCGTAAAAAAAACTGGTAGTTCGAGACAAGCCAGGTGAATAATACGAATGTTATAGAACTTCAATTTCAGATCACTTAATTTAACACGTTTGTCAATTAAAAAAAAAAAAATACGTGATCCGAAAATGGAAGTTATACCACATGCACCATTCTTACCATATGCACCCGTCTTGTCTCCAACTCAATACCATTTTTTTCAGAGCTCTTGACGCATTTTTTCAGTTATCTATTACATTTTAGTTTTTATTACGCCAATCAACCCTATTTCATATAAATACTTAGGGTATTTTTAATATAAACCAGTTACGATGTAGGAGATCATACGTATATATGTTGCAACAAGTTTATACCGTAATTTAATTACACCAGCACCCCTGATACGCTCAATTTAGTAACCCTCATCCTCTCAAAAAGGAAGACATCCATTTCGTAATATTAGTGCCTTCAGAAAATGATTTAGCTTATTTCGTCAGAGGAGGTTGGATGTGAAATTTCTTCACGTACGAATAGGGAACCCTGTGGGATTTCTGATTAAGGATATCTCCCTTTAAGGTGTATCTCTATCAAAAATAGAATTTTGAACATACCCCAGTACGAATTCATTTTGAATTAATTCATTAACTTCTCTCTGTATTTCTTCGTATTGAAAACAACTTTGAAATTTTTTTTCTAGAATTTTATTGTGATAAGACGCGTGAAGGAATAATTTTATAAAACATCTAAAAATACGAAAAATGCAGGCACTCTGGATATTCTCTAATTAGAAATGTTTTACGAACTATATTTACTTAATCAGCAGCTACCTCATTCTGCCATTATGAAAAAAAAAAAAAAATAATAATACCACTTACCTGGAAACAAAATGCCTTGAATACATTTAGTATATTTTTTTATTTCATGATTCTATTTTTTAATGACTTTATAATTATAAATACTGGTTGGTGGTAATTAACTAATTTAATATAGTTTGTGATAGCCCTCCAAATTACTTGGTGTCTTGGTATTTTGTAATTTTTGGCAGATAAAATTATTAGACATTATTTAAGAAAGTACTGTACTCTTCATTAGAACATTGTTTCTAAATATAGAACAATTTCATCTAGTTTTGCAGTAATAATGGTTCTGTTCTATTTAAAAGAAACAGGCAACAAATAGAAAAAATTAAATTTATGCATCTTTTTGGTTTCTTCCACGTTTCAAGGCTAAATACGCTCAACGTACTTTATTATAAATACTACTACTTATAATTTGTTGGAGATCAGTTAGTTATAATTACAATCAACTACAAAATTTATTTTTCTATATAACAGTCTATGTTTCGGCTAAGTTTTGTAGGCAATATTGAGGACTAGAATATGTGAAAAAGATGATATTAAAATTAAGAACAAATGCAATAATAACATTATTTATAAAATTAAAATAGATAAGGAGAGATGATAAAAAAATAAAAATATGACAATAAATAATGATATGTATGTTACAGATAAAGCAAATATAAATACAGGAAAAAACTAATAAACAAATGAAGTATAAATCATTACAAAAAAAAAAAAAAAACAGAAGACGAATGATATCAAAAATTGAATATGGGATTACTAAATAAATACAATACAGATTGATTAAAAAGCAATTTTTAGATTGAGGTTATACTCAGCTTAATAAAAATAGAGATTGTTATCTGAAAAGCTTAAGAGTAATCCTACAGCAGGACAAAAAGGCTACTGTGTCAATTTATTTTAATTTAGACTTTTCCTGACTGATCTCTGTCAAATAATTATTAGGAATCACTCTCATAATTCAACATACATCACCCCTAATTTATTTTAAATAAACCACTTTAAAAATACGTGTTATACTTTCAGTTACGATTTTATTTTGTGCGGAATACTGACATCTTTCTTTCGGACTACATCTATTAGAATAGGTAATGTTTTGAAGAAGAAGAAGAAGAAGGTAGGTGTGACCTGTCAACAGGATTTGGTGTAGGTGTGACGACCTCGTTTTCTCAATGTAATCACGATACTCCAAGTGGACCTGTTGTACTGGGCCACAATGAGGAAGGAGTTGAAGACCCAAGGCGGTCTCCGGATTCATTTCCATAATCCATGGATATAGGCCAGTTTGTCAAAGCCCTCCAGTCAGGGTGAAGGCGTGTATTTCCATCTTGTTAGAAATAGCAATATGGATCGGCTCGCTCGTGGTTACCTTAATATTTTCTAACGTTGCCTAAAAGGCTGTTGTACTATGTACTCCTATTTATTAATAACTCTATCATAGCCTTAGCATGGTATTGTTTTTATGTGCTCTATTCATATCTAATTCCCTATGTAACTGTTATTACATACTAAGATAGTGAGTGGTGATTGATAATGTATATTTTTTTTCAATTCCACTTTTTAATGAATTTATAGAAATTTTATGGTCTTGGGGTTCTTGTCCAAAAAAGTTTTAAAAAATTCGTTTTTGGCTTTTCCGATTGCACTACTACGCCTTTAGTTCAAACTTTTTCATTGTGTTAAACGCCTAATAACTCTGTAACAATAAGAATGCATTCATGTTTTTTATAATTTTTGTAATTCATCCATCTCTCGTTCTACGCGATTAATTCGTCTCCCAAAAGTACCGCATTTAACCATAATCGTGTAAATCGAGATCGTGTCCTTACCTGTTGAAAGGGATTTGTTCTCCAGCCCTCCAATTTTCCACTATGTTTAATATTTTTCGTGATAAATAGAATCTAATAAATGAACCATAAATAATATACATTTAACTATTCATCATTAATATACATCACTTATGTTTGTACCTATTCAATAAAGTACGAAGACAAGAATGAGAAAAAAACAACATAAATCATGGTATAAGAATAAATTTAGTTTTTCTTAAAAAACTAAGGTCAGTAGTCTTGGAACGTGGCTTCTCTTTATCGTTGGAAAACCGAAACCGGGCCGCTCGATTCTTAGAAGTGTCAATTCTTCAATCGTGTATATGTGAATTCATATTAATCGAAACGCGTAAATTTTAGCGATGGGTATACTCAAATTCTATTTCATTTTAACAACAAAGAAATCCGCAATTTTCCTGGTATGTGACCTTAATAAATCGCCTCAAAAATAAATGTCGGTGAAGGTGTTTCGCAAAAAATTAACAGAAATAGTATTTCAAGAAAGTCGGATATGGACGTTCCTAGCACTAGCTTTTTTTTTATTGGTTAGGATTTTGAGGAACATGAATGGCGGATGTTGAATATTTCACGCTAAGAGGTCTATGAACCAGCTCCTTTTCTATATTCTACAGTGGTTTTCTAGTTCGATTTTCTTGAGAATTATTTTTATTGCTACATTTTCGGTTATCAGAATTTTCAGTTTTTTTTTTGTTTTTTTTATTAAAAATTAGATTTGGGAATCGTGAATTTTTAGACATCTTGTATGTCTCTGAGTTATATTTCAAAATTTAATGTTTTGTTTTTTGTTGCTATTTTAGCAAATAAGGTAATCCTAAAAGTTGGTGGTGTATAAATATTTCATGGTATCACTTACTACCAAGAACCTATAGGTTTTTTCAATTATCATAAAATAACAAAATATTAATTTAATGGTGTTTTTTGACTAAGAAGTAATTTGTTTTTAATTAGTATTTTATGGCTTGTCCGAAGTGAGAGGTAATACTGCATTAGCGTAAGTGGGAAGGCTAGGTGGGCTCGCGTATGAGTCTTGTACCATCTGTTCCCTCCATTCACTCTTTCCTGACCTTCATCTTCACTTTCATTGTAAATCTTGCATCTGCTTATAATCTTCGAACCTTGGTTTCGAAGATTATAAGCCGGCTTCTCAAGGTATCGGCCATTTTTTATGATTGTTTTTCTTCCAAAATTACAGTGCTTATCCGTTCAAACTAAATGGATTATAAATTGAATGTTTGTTTAGTGGTCCGAAACTGTTTTCGTCGATACGTATTATTTTTTAGTGGAGTTTTACCCCCTACTCGTCCTAATCGTAGGAGCGATTTCCGCGAAAATGCAGGATTGACACCCTAAATGCCTGACCTTATATCAAGGGATCGGATATTATTACCTTTCCAAACATTACTGACGCTAAAGGTGGGGCTATAGGTAATTTTCATTATCACACACACTTAAAATTTGGATAGCAACAAAGAAAGTTTAGGACAAAAAAAATCACAAAAATCTTCTGTCTCCAAACATGATTACCCGAAAAGGGAGCCCTACTTTTTTTGTCCTCTAAGGAGTGTCTCGTGAGAATTTCTATCATTTGAACGTAATTATGACGAAAAAGAGTTTACAATTAATCTCATTGTAATTTTTTGAATGCAGGAAGTAAATAAAAACACTTTGTTCAAACCGAAAAATGAATTTATAATATGAAATTTTGAGCATAAAACAAAAATATATTTGAAACTAAAATTGTAGACGAGGACGATGACATTATTAAATTTTATTTGAAAAATACATAAGTCATTTGAAACAAAAATATTATTAGAATTACATTATAAAGCTAATTTACTACAAACGAATAGGTTTTTGAAGTGATTAGTCAGTATATTGTACTGTACATTAGAACGAACTAATTAAAATTATTAAAAAATATTACTATTAATTTGAAAATTTTAGTTTTTTTATCTAGCGGTAAAGATCTGTGATTGCGTAAAAGATCGAAGATTTTCTTGTCTTGGCTCATTATAACAATAAAAAGTCATGAGTGAGGTATCCAGAGGAGTAAAACGTTTAAGTCAGAAAAACCGAAGGGACGTTAATAGTGTACGAGTGAGAACAGCGCTGGCTGATTCATTACAAGTAAAATTGAATGGTGATTAAGAGGATAAGTTACAATAAAAAAAAATAATAAAAAAACGGTAATAGAAATATCTAAGACTAAAGGAAATGCAGACGAAATATATAAAAGTATAAACAAAACCAGTTGAAATACGATAAAATATGTAAGTTTATTTTCAAATATGAGCGCAATGCACACGGCTACATCTCTTTCGGGTTAAAAATAAAATACTTTAAAGGACATTTCACAATACATGAAATTTCACGTTTATGAAGTATATACAAATCAAATCAAATTATATTGATTATCCTTCATTACTATAATAAAATAAAATTAATGAAAAGCTTCAGATAAATGGCTTACACGGTGTCAACAACAGAATATTGCTATTTTTATAAGTTAATTCTGTGGTAAATTTTTTAAACTGTATTTAACACAAATAGCGACTAATACTCTTGTTATCGTATGGCTGCAAAGAAATTGGATTGAGAAAATCTGGTTGAAGGAATAGTCAATTTGGCCTGTTGCTAGGTGGAAACATAAAACCAGTAAATAAATATATTCTGACTTATTTCTTACATATTCACTGGATAAGTTTCATCCAGATTGAGAAATATTTAGTTCATTTTTTCTAAAATTGGAAGATTTCCCCAACTAAAAACAAATTTTTTTTTTTTACTCTTATTGAGTAATATTATATTCTGTCTCAGCAAGAACAATGGTAATAGTGATCAAAGAGCTCATAAACACGATATATACAGAACATTAATACAAAATATTTGCAAAATAAAAAATAAACTTAATTAAAAAAAATAAAGAAATTTATATAAAATAAGATAAACAGAAAATCTTAAATGGAGGCATACTGATAAAAAGTATTACGATCGGCTTGGAGAACCTCGAACCAGTCTTGTTCCCCCACTTATGAATGGAAAATATGACTCCAGGATATCTCAACGCTTCTCACTCAAACGCACCACAGGCATTGAAAGGCAATGGGAACTGAGGGGGCGCCGTACCCACAGACATACAGAACCTCAATGGAGAATTTGGCCATTTCCAGAACTTCAATTTATACTATATATTTTGAAAAGGTATCGGGGCCACTGCTGTTTCAACCTTCGAAGAGAATTTTAGGGATGGGTGAGCTGAATTGGGATTATTCTGAAGGATTAGGATGATGAGTGAGGTTCAGGTGAAATTTGGAGAATTTAGATGGAATGAAGTCTAAAATAAATGGGGTATTTAGGTCATGATAAACTAAATTAAATTTTTAATATTGCGAATAACATTACACCGTTAGTTCATCAGATAAATCTTCAAAGAGAGTAATATATTTGAGTCACAGGTAATTATCCTTGTTCCCCTGTGCGTTCACTTAATGATAAACAATATATGCATTGCTCTCCGACATGTATTCCAAGTCATTAGCAAACGCTAAGGCAGTATATTCTCTCGCATTTATAACCATGGTGATTAGTATTCGATTACTGGGAGTTGTTCAAACCTCTTGACCTACTGATTAATATTGCTTGACGGCAACACGGTTCTATTTAACATACTGCTCTATCATTCTTTTGAAAGTGAAAGCTTCCTTGTGTCGAATTAACGTTAGGTATCTATTCCTACTATCGTCTGATATCGAAAACTTCTTGGTGATAATCGATTAAAACTAAATATAGTAATTGTCATTCTTATTTTTTTTCAAATTAGTTGGATTAATATTATGTTTTATTTATTTCTTTTTTATTTTAAACTACGAGGCACTAATAAGTCAGAAAGTACTGATAGCCAATGAGGTGTTAAACCCGTGACGGTCAAGATCCATAGTTTATGGCTGTTCAGAGGTGGTTATCCCCAAGAAAGATTGTCCACGAACATATAGAGAGTTACGTAGTTTTTATGTTTACTTTGTAAAATTCACTTTTATATCTTTTAAAAATTAAATTTTAATTTTTACTCGCTTAGATTCAGGAAATTATTGTTGTCTAAAGCATTTATTTATTTACTAGCGGTTAACTTCTGGACTACAAACATTTTCCTTAATGAAAAATTAAAGATGATTTGATTTTAATGGGATGAATCAAAAACAAATTTTGTTTTTGCTAATTTAAAAGTAATTTTATTTTAACACAATTTTTTTTTTTATTTTCCATGTATATACCTACAATTGCGTTCTCTATTCTCTATTCTATCTTTCTGTATATACGTACCATTGCGTTGCCATCTCCATACTAGCTGTCGCATTTCTTCACAACACAACGCTGGGTTTTGAACGGAACAATTCTGCAACTCCGTTTTGAACCTCGTTCAGAGAATTGAAAGTTTTTCCTTGAAGATAGTGAGCCATTGGGAGGAACATATGGCAGTCCGAAGGTGCTAAATCTGGACTGTTAGGAGGGTGAGAGGAAACCTAAATCCCATCTAAGTCTGAATTTCTTTGTTTTCTTTAGCGAGAAGTGTTTGACCAGGCGTTGTGATGTTGAAACAATATCCGATTTCTGTTAACTGAGCTTAGGACACCACAATGATCACTATAAAGTTCGGAATCAAAATGGTTCGACCTCCGTGAACGCATTCATAATAGTTATACCTTCGTTATCCCAAAATACAGAGAGCGTTGTCTTTTTTTCGAATTGCTCTTGTATGGTAGGCTGATTGCATTCTAGCCATTAATTATTTTAATGTAACGATAGCAAATTAGGTTTTTCAAAAGTTGTTGTTGGAAAGTTTCTTCTCAACGTCGTTCCTGCACAATGCTCAACGCATAATACGGGAACCAATCTTGATGAGCGATTAACTCTTCTCTAGTTAAGCAGCCCACGATTTATGGTGAATTGGGAAACTCTTAAGTTCTTTTTTTAATCTCTTCTCTCAACAGAGTCCCGCAAGCTTCCTCCCCGAATGATGTTTTCGTCGATAACCCTCATTGTTCTTGACGCTGATGTCACCAGTTTCTAATTTCTAGAACCATCTACTCGCAGTCCACTCTTCTCCGAATTGCCATACCACGTGGGTTATTTCGGCTGCAGACAACTTATGTTTCCATTACTAATATTTCCAATATTTCATGTGTTATTGTCATAAAATATATCGACCGTTACTTAAAATACCAGTAAAATATTACTATAAATATACGACAATTTATTTTATGCTTACTATTATCATATTTTTCTTATTAAACCGCCAAAGGCTGTGAAGAATTATAATTAATTAAGATAACGTAGATGTGAAAGGAAAGTGTGATGCACGATTATCGATTATCTATTCATAAATTCCTTTGAGCCTTTCATTACACCTACTAATTTATGCTCATACACATACCGCCTTTAGATGCTTACACTCAAAGCCTGCCACAGAAAGCTGGCCATCGATTGCTGGGTCAGTACATGCATTATAGGAACTGGTAAACAAGAAAACAAGACCATCAAGACTCCCAGGAAATGTGTAGTCGAATCTGCGTTACCTTGGGTGGAATCTTCACTTCCTTAGTATGTGTTTCTCTCTCCCATGTTTGTTAATCTGACGGTCTATCCTTATATAAATGCCGACTTTAGGTTGTACTAGTTGCTAAATAAATTCTTCACTACTTCAATGCATTCAATAGTTGTTTTCTAGTCAGGACAATTCCGAACAAGTGGAAGTAAATTCCAGTCAAAACTTCGTTATGTTTACCTTTTTTTCTCGCGGTTTTTTCTTTACAATCCCTCCAAATTGTGTCAGAGGGTTGAAAATTTTCATCTGAATTGAGTTGGTGTTAAGGAAATTCCTTTTGGCAGTCTCAACTTTTTTCTCCCGCTGCCGTTAATAAAGTATTTTTACTTTGCATTTTAATAATAATACAACCTTTCAATTCAAGCTTTTTCATTTTATCTCTTTAAATTTCCTTTAAATTTACTCCAGAAAGAAAGTGATAAAACAATTTTGTTTTATACAATAAGTATTTTGTTAAGATAAAAATCTGTACAAAACAAATCGGATTTTCGTGTAGTAAAAAACTCAAGATGTGCTAGATCGTTCAGTAAGGTACCGCCAGTCGCTTTTTACGAACCTCCAAACCCAAATCCCTAAGATCACTCTTAACACAATCCTTCCCCCTACGTTTCGGTCTACCGTAGGATGTTTTCCAGTCGGCCCATAAGCATAAATTATAATGATAATAATAATGGCGCAAACTCCTGTTATCAAGATTTTTTAAATTGGTTTTCCATGTTTTCATAGTTTTTAGTTTTACGTTAGGAAGTAGCCACCTACCTTTTCTACTGTTTCAGGTTGTTCCTTGTTTGAGATGTACATATTGTTCTAAATTAAAAGATTGTTTGTCAAATATGTTAAAATAAAGAATATTTTTTCAATTTGGGACATATTCTTCATCTCATATGCCGAAACAATATTGAACATTTTAGATAATTTTTGTTGCCATGTGCTGTTAGTAGGTTTGTCTCTTTGTATCATAACTGTATATCTGTCTATAGTTCTGTTTCGAAAAGGTGCGTTTACACCGAAATCCTATTAGAAAAATGTTAATAGCATGTTTGTTATTAACATTTTAATGTCGAGCATTCGGAGCACATCTTTGAAAAATGTTAATAAGACGTGCTATTAGAAAAGTTATAATACGTGCTTTTAGTCTCCAGTGTAAACGCACCTTAATGTGAGGTATGAATCTTTGTAAACCTTGTGACTTGTTGGTGGTCATCCACTATTTTGACCTATCTTTCTACTGAAATTGAACAAAATATCTCATATTGGATAAATATGCTGTCAGCAGCAAATAACGCGTAGTTTTTTTTTTTTGTTTTTTTAGTTGACCGGTTCTTTCGACATTCAACTCCAGAATGTTGGTTTTTTTATATACTCATTATAATTTCGAGACCGGGAAAATATGGGACCAATGTTGAAGGACCGTTCATTACTTCCTGTATCTGTTTTCTGTTGCATCGGAATGCGAATGGCAAATAACAAAAGCCCACATTAATTGGCGTTCCAATGTCTGCCTGGTGCTATTATCAGAAGGGAGAATAAATTGATGTAACCATGGAAAAGAGAGACGGATAGGACTGGAAATATGTCCTACAGAAAGGTCAGGGCTGCATTCTACGTACGTCAGGTCTGCTTGATATATTTTCTTAGAAGTCACATCGCGGGAGGACAATAGCCGCTTAACTACCTCACTCTATGGACACGTTCCGACGTCGAGCTAAATAATTCACCGCTCGGAGTAAAAACGGTCTGAAACCTTTTCCACACTCCCAAGGTCTCGGACGATAATGAGGTGAAAACGCTAGATTCTCCATTTAAGCAAATATTTCCTGTTCCTACTCTTACTCACACTTCGCAACTCTGTTACTTAGTAATCCGGAGCTAAAATGGCAATGACTTAGAGTTAATCTGATACTGAAGAGTTAATAAGCCTTGAGAAAATTTAGTTTAGACAATAAAAATAAAGGCAGCTTTATTGCTTAATTGCTATTTTACCAATTTATTAGCAAATATTATATTTGCCTTTATTTTTATATATTAAAGTATTCACCTAAATCAACAGGCATATATTAGTTTAGACGTTTTAGAATCCTGTTGAAGATAATTACAAAGGAATATAGGAAACATGAACCGTGGTTTGGATAGTCTGTGTTTTTATTAAAATAGTATGGATTTCTTGTTAACTTATATCAGTTTACTCATTTGTTTGAGGCAAACAGGAATAAGGGAGATTTTTTTTATTTAAAAAATTTATAAATTAAGATTTATCATTAATATTTAATAATAAAAATAATTATAAAACGGTATAAGTTGAAATCTTATTTAAATAAATTTCAATCTAATATTTTACTCATTATGTTATAATATAACTAGGAGACCGGATTTTCGTGAAGTTAAACTCATGATATGCAAGATTATTCAGTAAGAACACAAAATGTGTAAAGTTGTATGCATAACATCTAAAACGTGCAGAAATCATCTATTTTGTTTAATTTGTAATATATCGATAGAAAGCTTATCAAAACTTGTTAGAGTTACAGCCTCTGAATTAATATCACATGTAATGTGTAATAACATGGAAAAAAACCAACAACTAATTCTAAGAACAATTTAATAAAAAATAAGCAGCAGAGACTCCTTAATAGGATACATACCTCTTAATGTAAATACTGTTATTAAATTTAAGGTAATTCTCTATTTCACTGTCTGTATTTAAGTAAGCACTTATATATATATATATATATATATATAGTATATATATATATATATATATATATATATATATATATATATATATATATATATGTCTATATATTTATGTAATATCAACAATTGTTTAAGCTCCAATTTTCATGCTTATCCTTAAACCTTACACCAAATTTGGCGATGATAAATATTCAGGTGGTTATTTTCCTTCTTCTTATTTAATCTCTCCTCGAAACAAATTATATTCCTTCCCGACAAATAATTGTGCGTACGCCCTTGGATTACATATTAATAATTTGAATTAATTTTTTTTTAAAATCTCGCAAGGATTTTACATCTTGTTTAGGACAATTATCGTTATATCAAATTTATATGTTTTATAATTTTAGCCTTCCGTAGTATTAACGGATTTCAAACTTTCAATTATTCGCGCTTAGTAATATTAAATTAACTCATAACATACTATCTTTCCATCTCACAAATTCGTTCTTACATTTGTAATACAAATAAAAACTTCTTTGGCATTAAAGAATGTTTTAATTTTAATTCAGATTGTTTTATTCAAACATTTCGTCGACAGATTGCCTTTATTCATCCTTCCTCAGCAAATATAATACAATGCATGTAAAAAAGTAGTGATAGATTGTTTCAGTCGGGTATCACGAGACTGATGAGTTCAACGTGAACAAACACTTCAAATTAGTGAGCTACTATCTTGATATTTTAAAAAATAAAATGTATGCGGTTCAGAAGAGAAAAGCCTTGTAAATTGATATGCAAATAGTTCCAAATTCGTACCAAGAAAAAGGAAAAACATTAATTTGTCCAAATGGATCTCTGTTCTGTTTACACCATGCCTTAGACTAATCATGGATAATTTGTGTTCTGTTTATTTTCCGCTTCTAAATCTGTACCTTCTTTAGAACCTCGCTGTGCGAATCCTGGTTTGCTGATTCTTGTTTTTGTTTTTTTTCTTTTTTTCCAAAGAATCGGCAAGGCTTCAATATCATTTGCATTTCAGACTAAAAGATTTATCTGTATAATTTTACTTAGTCTATTTTTTTAAGTATGAAAGGAACGTATGATGTGTAATATGGAAAATACATGTATATATTTGTACAGGTGCAGATAAATATATTTAAATTTATAGCATTAGAAGATATTCATATGTAATTATATAAATTACTTATTACGTAAATACATTTACATATAATAATCAGCGATTTGGGCACTATTTAACAAAAAATCATTATGAATTGAATTATTCAATTATTTATTTATTGAATTATTATTCAATTAGTCAATTATTTATTAAGAAAGACAAGGATGTTACTTACCATTACTTTGATAATCGTTTCAGGTTAACAAACTTGACTTGTTTACAGTCATCAAATAAATCTCCTATTATTAAATAATAATATGATGTAAGAAATATGTTTATCTATAAAAATAATATAATATTATAAAATATTCTATGTTTTTTACTGCTTATCCTAAAATTCTATTAGTGCCATTTATTGCGGTTTACCACTCATTTACGTTTTCATTATTCTTCTTTGTAATTTATTACATTTTTTTCAGTAGAGAGAATGGACGTTTTGTTTTATTTTAATAATTATAATTTTAGATGCTCTGTGGTTATATCATGACGAACTACATAATTGTTTGTTTGGCCCAAAACGTTATTGATATTATAGGTAACATCCTTATTTTTTTTTCTATAGATTAAATTTATTTCTCGTTTTTTCTATATATTTGTTTTTAATATATTAATGAGATTTGCTTGTAAATTATATATTTGTTGCAGTTCTTACAGAAATCTAATTACGTAATAATTAAAAAGTTCGTTTTATAACCAACGATATCGATCATAAATTATTGTTGAAATGCGTTATTTATTTGAAGTCTAAGAATTTATTTATGCGAATAGCCCTATTAATTATTTCGCTAATCGTCAATTAGCGAAGAAATAATCTAGTGCAGTATTATTAATCATATTGTGTAATTTATTCATTCCTAATCTCTAGTGATAAAAGTTTGATTATTCAAGGACCGGCCTCTGCTGATATGAATAATCATTGAATACCTAAACAAATTAAGGACTTAGAGCGTTAGGAAGGAGAGGCCGTAAATATATTTTTCGAACTGAACAAAGGAAATATGTATTAATAACTTTCTATTAAATAAAATTTAAAAAATAAAATAAATAGTGATTATAAAATAAGTCTCAATCCTTAAAGAAAAATTTATCTTAGAAAGTAATTAGAATTATAATAAAAGGCTTAACGAACCCGAATTTTCGATGCCGATACCACCAATTGCTGTCTACCATATTTACCATCGTACACTAACCACCTTGCAAATCCGAATTCGTCAGATCAGCCTTAACGCAATCCTCTCGCATATGTTTCGGTCAACCCTTCGGACGCTAGCGCTTATTAACAGAAGACAGTAATCATAAATAACCCCGGGTCAATTCTTTTTTAATTCGACTTTTATTGTTTAAATGGTTCAAATTTCTATGTGTCACGGAGACTGAAGGTATAAATAATTTATAAAATCATTTTTTATATTATAATATAATTGTATTTAATAATTCATAGAAAAGAGAGATGTACTATTTTTTAAGAACATGGAATATAATTAACCAACGTTTTATCTTTTAAAATATTGATAAGAAAGACAGACTACCAAAATTGTTGGATTGAAACTTATCCATTTCAAGACTGTGAATAAGTCAAAACGCCCGATACAAAAATTATATGTAATTACATCATTACATCCTCTTACTTTCAGATTACAAAATTTACGGCGCAACTATAGAATCTAACTGAACATACTACGACGATAGCACTTTATGATTTCACGATTACCTTGATGTGTCATATAAACAGTGCATTAATTCTGTAATTTACATTCCAATAATACGCCATTTCATAAGCAAAGCTGATAACTTCATTGCAAAATGCATATCATATCCGAGCCTGTTGAGGTAAAACGAGGTAACCATTCAACTGCATTCTTTCAGTCATCTAATCCTCAGACAACATTATGAAAACATTATCTGAGAGTTAGATAATTAATAAAAAATTCAGCAGAATGCTGCAAAATTCCAGTTTTTAAAACTTTAGAGTTACGTCGTTTTGTCATAACACTCTCAATATATCCCACGATTAATGCAGAAAATGTTAACAGTAACTATACCACTTCAAGCTCATCTAAGACTTAAAAAGTACTGTGGCTTTCTTTACGGTAGTTAGGCTTATTTATTAAGGTCTTTATTTCTCCGCCAGAAGGTGCACTGTATTTCCATTGTACAGAGAATACCAGAAAAGTTATTTTATATAGTTAGGATGTGCTCATTAGCGGATTTAAGGAGGTGGCTTTTGGGCTGAAGTAACCCCCATAACAAACAATTACGATATTTTCTTTTTTTTTTTTAATTATATCTCATAACTAAAATAGATCTGCTAATGTAGGACTTCCATTAAATTTTATTTTTCATCTAGCGACATTTCTGTTAACTATTGGACTATTGGCGATAATTTTGCATCAAATGCCTGTATTCGCTCACTTGTTGACGCCCCGCATGGTAATGATAAACACGTTATTGTAATATTACTGTGTTCTGTAACGGCTAAAATGTTCAACGTTTTCTTCACAGTAACTTGTTTAACATTATTACAAAGAAATACAATTAAGGGAGTGGCGTTTGTTGAAAACTACATACTTCAGCTACTAAACGTAAGCTTGCGAAATATAAAAATGTTCTTCCTAAAAACATTATTGTTCCTGTAATTACCGTTGTTAAAAAAAAATTAATAATACAAGTTCACTATTCCAAATGATGTAAAAAACGCAGTTTCGATCACTGACCTTAAAAAATTTCCTGTAGAACCCCCCTCTTGCTGTAAGGTATCTCTTATTCTCAGTGCGTTAGCGATGTTTTGTTTTTTTCAGTAGTCGTATGTTCTCATTCGTAGTCACATCGTTCTTGAGGAAGATTGGCAAAATGGGTTTTGATTAAGATGCTGGGAGATAACGAAATACTTTGTCATAAGTATGGGATGAAAAGAAAAGGCATTACAAGGAGCATTTACTTCTAAAACAAAAATACAATCATTCATTTTACTTCTTTGATAGAACTTGTCATAACTAATACATTGTGTACAATTAGTTCTATAACTGCTTCAGTTGGGGTCATACGTTCTTTACCCGGAAGAACTGGAGGAGTAGCAAACTGTAATTGGCTGCTGGGTGAGGGTGTATTTTAGCATGCGGGCATTTGGCCATATCGGGGTTCCCTTCCTCGTTTATTGGCACAAGGTTACGTTCCTTTCAATGTCAGGGCGGCTCTGAATGTCATCCGGTCCGGACCGAGGCTAATAAGGGTACTCTTAATTAGCTTACTTTCAAGCTGATGAATAACTAATAAATATACTATGTCAGCAGGATGTAAAAAAATAGAGTAATAATCACAAAATAATAAGTCATTATTCTTTTAGGTTTATTATATTTCAAGATATTATTATAGGATTTGGATAAATATAATGTGCATTCTTTCAATATTTTGGTGGCATTTCACCCCCAATTACACGTGACCTTTAAAGCCAAATACCATTATAATAGAACATTATGGTTACTTATAAAAATTGTAATAATAATGAAATTACATTATGTCCAAAAGACATTAGAAAGATCGATAATTTTTATGATATATGCTACTTACTGTTATACTCATGCTGATTCTTGAGGTTCATTATAGCTATCCTGGAATCTGATGAATCCAATAAATCAAAAAAGTGAATATGCAAAATCAAGTTGGAATAAAGGGCAATTATATGAAGGACAAGACTTCCAAAATGGCCATTGTTATTCCTGGTGGTAGTAGGATCTTCTATTTCAAACAGAGCTCACTCGTTCTGTGGTGGAAATATTGTACAATGGATGGAAAGAAATACGGAACAATAGCCAACCCACACCAACTTTAAAAGATAAGTAAATCCTTAACAGACCTGAAGTCGCGACAGTGGGTGGTAGGCAGTCGACCCAGCTGAGGACTAGATATTGAAAATTGTCATCACGAAATTTATCTTTCATTAATTCGATATTTTGAATAAAAGTAGTACTGCTGACTTCGTTATTTTGTGACGGATACGTAACAATCAACTGTTTTATTGTTTGTTAACTTGTTTTCCGGCTGTTCAAACTTATAATCCACTCATGTCGCTATTAGGGTGCGACGAAGAGGGGATAAGATTTGGATGGAACTGTCCTCGTGCCTGAGTGAGACGTATCGGTAACTACTCTTAACTTGAAATTTGTAAATATTTCGTTCTAGGAGATACCTAAAGTATCTCTTTTTCATCCTATTGAGTGAAGTATATTACTAGCATATTTACTAATTTCTTCTATCTATTGAATTTTTATAATGGGTTTGAAATAGTCATTTTGATTTAGTAATCGAATCTTCTAAAAGACTATGATGAAAGAAGAGAGTATATCTTTGCATAGGGCTAGCCTAGATAATGTAGCTGAGGCACGTCAAGAAACCTAAACGGTCTCATGATAGAGAAAGCTCGAGTGTTAAGCAATTATTAAAGAGTCGGCCTTAAAAGACAGTTTTTAATCTTTTAATAACTTTTTTTATTATCTGAGAGGGCCACAGTATTTTTTTGTCTTTTATCTACCGAATTATTATATCTATTTCTACTTTGAAGCGAAATATATATATATATATATATATATATATATATATATATATATATATATATATATATATATATATATATATATATATAAAACCTGAATCGGACCACTCCTTTTTCTGTTACCGTTGTCACTGCATCGGAATAACGATGTCATCTTGATTTATTATATTAAGGAGGCTCCTATACAAGATAGAAATAAATTTTTATGACACTCATTTACTATAAGGTCGTTGTGCGTCATAAACACTGTTGCTTCCCTGACAGTAAATTTAAAGTGCCATATCATATTTCAAGACGAGGGCATGGAGAGTCGGCGGCGCACCCGAGAGATAAAGGGCCAATGCAATCCATACACCCGTTGTTCGGAAGTTGTAATTTTTATAACTCGTTGTACAATCTTAAATTATACCCTTGTTAGTGGAAAGTTTAACATTTTTATTAGGTTAATCAATTTTATCCGTTCGAGCTACACCGGGTCATAGTGGCTTACAGTGGAAAGTTGTGGGATTGGATTTCTTGCACAGTAGAAAGGCTAATATTTTATTTCGTCCGTATGTTCATTTATATGCGGTTGTATATAATATTAACGACACAAAGGGCGTTGCAATAAGAAAAAGTTTATATGTTGGAAAAAAAATGAAATCGTTAAGGTCATTCATGGAAAACACTATTTCATTACATATTACACCTTAACCGGCAATGTAAGGAGGCCCCCATCTATATTTTATATTTTATATGCCTAGGTACCTTATTTATGAAATACATTCAAATAGGTGATAACATTTTTGTTGGCACTGGTTAAGGATTCGTCTTGAATAAGATATTTTAAAATTTCTAGTTAGTAGTTAGTGCTGACGGGTCCTGACCTCACGCTTATATCATTTTGATCTCGTTCCCTTATTGTTGCTGACTAACCGTCGTTTACATCATATTAGAATTTTTTTTTTTTAATAAAATAATAAATTTAATAGATTTTTCCAACACCTTTTGAGTAATGCTTTAATTGGAGAAAATTAGCGCTCATTTTTGAAGCATTAAAAAATGGTATGAAATCAAATATACTGTTATCGAAATAAAACCTTGATCACAATTTGAGGCCTTGGGTCGTCACAACACTAGGAAGTGATTGGCTACATCGTTATAAAATATTGCTACTTCTATTTTACGCTGAATGGGCCTAATTAGGGATCATTAAATAAGTATTTGTTGGGAGAATTTTCATAATTTGTTTTCAAAATGTAAGGCATAGATGAAGTTTTCAATGGCATAGAAGAAAAACTACTCCTTTTTTTCTCACTACAACGATCTCTCAGAAAGTCCTCAACCGTCTTCTCAAATTCCTCTAGGTATCAATAATTCAGTGAGAAACTGGATCAAAATCTGGTGGTTTTCTGTAGGTATGGAGTTTCTTATGAAACAATTTTATCTATTTTGGGCCAGTTCTGTAACATTTGAAGATCACTTGTGATTTTTAGAAGGATTTAGTGTAGTAGGGATAGGATTCGGGAGGAATTTCATAAAATTCCTCATATTCCTCATATAAAGTATCATATACTTGGCATTTCAAAGCTCAAGTCCCTATGTTCAAACCTTTGTTGGGAAAATCGTATTTTCAATTACAAT
Source organism: Rhaphigaster nebulosa (assembly GCA_948150685.1). Classification (NCBI taxonomy): domain Eukaryota; kingdom Metazoa; phylum Arthropoda; class Insecta; order Hemiptera; family Pentatomidae; genus Rhaphigaster; species Rhaphigaster nebulosa. Next base: position 37,424,139 of record OX411308.1, read on the forward strand.
TCCTCCTTACCAGTTACAATAATTTGAAATTGCAGAAATAAAAGTACAATTACGAATAATTGTATGTAATTGGCAAGTTATTATAATTAAAATTACTTTTTGCGCGACACAGGTTCAAGCCTACCTGATTAATAATGATTTAAATTATTTTTTGTTGTAGCGTTTCTTTAATAAATATTGCATTAGCCATGCAGTTCCTTGTAGGAAAACAAATAAAATAAAATATTATCTGAAATTCTCAGTATCATTATTCTTGAATGACAATATCATGTGACTGAGTCCATTCTTTGCCAACAACAGTTATTTTTTTCAACAAAAAAAAATTTCTTGGGAAGTAAAAATGAGACTAATATGCTAATATTATCCATTTATGATCACGAGGTGAATGAGCTGATAAGTTATTGGACTACATTGCGAACACAGCTTTTTAGCAATTACGTCAATTTTAAAACATAGTTGCCAGGAGCGCGCCTTAAAATTAGAAGCGACAAATGGTGGGGACCCCTGTCGCAGATTAATTACTTTAATAGCAATTGGCAATAAATTATTCAATGTTTAACGGTAATAAATTAAATCAGTTAGCTCGCCTCGTTGCTGCTAAGGTGGGAAGTAGAAAATTGTTGTTTTTTCTTGTAGCACTTGTTAAGTGAATAACTTAATGACCACCTGTTTCTGCGAGGTTCAACTTATCTCGATGCGGTTAAGTTTAATGTGACTACATTATGTAACATGACATCAACATTATTTACAGGGCGTATAATTTCAATTACCGCCCCTGCACTAACTGAAATTGTCGCATTCAAAACATACGATTATATTATTACCTAACTATAAATATTCAAGTCACAGAAGTCATTTGCCAAGTTGATAGTTTAGGTTGAAGACCATAGATTTAAAATAAAACATTTATAGTTTTTTAGTGATAGTATTGTACGTGCTTATTGATTATTGTGGCAACCTTCTATGTTGATTCACTTGGTGTACGGTTTTGCAACACCCAGCCATGAGCAAGTTTCAAATTATTATTTGTTTTCTTTTTCTTTTATAAGGAATTGGTCGTTTTCAAGCCGGTATTGCAGTTAGATAAAAAATAACCTGTTAATTTACTAAAAAGCTTTTAAACCTAATTATTTATTAAGTTCCAAATTTTAATTGTTCCCCATCCCTAGACAGCTAAAGCTGCGATATTAACAATAAACTAACTGTTTATTCATCATGTATATACATAGAATCCTATAAATAGTTGTTTTTAATTCATGCCTTTATTGCTTTTGTATAACGCCAGGGGTTGGATCAAGACAAGTAGTGGCCCTAAGCGGTAAATATTTCAGGGTCTCTCCCGAAAAATAGTCTATTTTTCAAGGAATTGGTTTATTATTTTTCAATTAAATTTGACTTTTTTTTTGTTTTGTTATATTATTTTATAGAAGCTTTTTTGAACTTTTCCATTTATTTGCAGAATTTTTAAGTTAAGATAATTTAAGTCCCCAGAGTCCATTTCCTATCCAGGGCCTTTCGCGGCCGGTTAGTCTATAATTTGTTCATTATAATTATTCGAAGGGGGTATTAACATGATAATAATAATTTGTTTTCTTTCACGGACCTTTGGCATCTGGAAAAAATTAAGCAATTTTTTTTCGTTTACAAACTGATTGGTATTGAAAGAAAAATCTACAATTGATACCCTCTCTAGCATTAACACTATTAAGTATTAATTAAAAAGTAATTTTATAAAGTTTTAGATATTTTATCATAACATTCATGTAAAATATCAAATTGGATCAAACGTTTATTAAAATCTACAACCTTCTCATAGAATATTCAAATAATCAATACATTTCATATCATATAAGTTGCTACTATGGGTATAAATTTACATTTCCTTTAACCTTTTAAAAGAACATTTTATTATTCATTTGTAAGTTTTTACAAGAAATCTCAGATTTTAATATAGTAAAAGATCTTGCCGAGAGAATGTAATATGTAAACTCGGTATTTCACTACATGATTTAACTTTTAATGCCACTATTTCGCTGAACTCTGAAATATTTTTTTAAAGATATTTGAACACATTTATTTGTAATATCCAGTTTAGGATTTTCAGCAATACAAACATAGCAAGATGCAAATTACGAAAATAGTCCGAGAATTGGATCCAATTAGTCAAATGGATGATTTTTTAGTATAAATTAGTATTTATTTTGAAATTGGCCTTTGTAAAATACTATAAAATAAAACGAATTTTACTTATACCTTATGACAGTCTGTTTACTTCAGTTACATTTGTTTTATAATTGAAGAAGATAACCCTCATTCCTAAGCTCTTCGTGCCATGTATCCAAGATGTGTATGTTTGTTTTTGACGAAAGGTTATCCCAAATAATTAATGATCTTCAAAACGAATATAAAATAGAATGCAAACAAAACGAGGGCTGTTGACAGGGCAGTTAAAATAAACTCCTTCTGATATTCCCCATTCCACGTATACACAAACATTTTTTCCGTATCATGACTTAGCTGGATGAGGCTTCCTGGAAGCTCTTTCTACCAACTCCGTTTCCATCTTCTTTATCGTCGCTTCCCCTTGGTTTGTTTGTGCCTGTGACCGCCTTCCAAACAAACATCATTCCTTTCCATCTTGCTCTGATACATAAGGCATGTTACTTCTTCCCCCTTCTTCCGCTCTCTGCTACCATCAGCGTTTGTCTTCGTTCACAAACAATCTTCCGCTTCCTTTTCCTAGAGGGATAATCTATATTTATAAGAATAGCATTCTTACCAAGAAATGATGACGGAAATAGATAGTTTCCGTTTTTTTTGTGGCGTTAAATGTGCAGCAGACTCAGCAGCCATTCACTTAGAGAAACTATTAATAAGACAAGTCCATACAAGTAAATATGAAAAAAAAATGTATTACCATAAGAACGAAAAAATCCATATATAAGGAAAAAATAGGACTCAAAAAGGAATAGAGTAAAAAAATAGATTAATCAGAAAAGTAATGGTGATTAAATGGAAAATGGAAAATTAAATATGAGGTTATTGCGACAGCGCCAGATACATGGTGAGAAACGCCTACCAAATCCTTTGATAGATCACTAAATTAATATAAAACAAAATGCCTTCTCTGGTTTTTATCACAATCAGTCGGGGTCTAATATTGCAATTTGAGCTAATTGGGTACTAATAAAACAGTTTCGGCACGTAACCAGGCAACGGCGCACAGTGGTTCAAATCGAATTTTTTTGGGACAAAATCTGCTTTTGGCGATCTAAACATGCTAGGAAAATGAAACAGAAGTCATTGTCTTCAGAAATAAATATTCTTCAGGTTGGTTGTGGTGAATTTTTTTTTACAACCGTTAAAAAATGATAATTTAAAAAAAAAAATGTACCATTTTTTAATTTTCGTTAAACGTCTGTAACTTTACACTGTTTGCAGTTGTTTGAACTAATTTTTTTTTCCAATTGTATTTTAAAACAAACAATGATAATATTAATAATGTATCTTAAAACGCGTAATTATGGCGATTTTTCGAATTTTGGCCAGAAAAATTAGTTATTAATGAAAAATACGCGAAATGTAGAAGATAGTCCAAAACACTCAATTTTTTCTTAGCATAGTGATTTTTTCGCGGGTAGTAACGCGAAACACTTTATTGTAACTTCGAGAGTGAACGGTTCTTTAAAAAAAATGGTGTTTAATATTCAATCCATTTTAAAATTTTCCATAGCAATTACATTTAATGAGCTGCAAATTACAGAATAAATGTGCTTCATATTAGGAAAACACTTTTTTTAAAGTAACAATAGAAATAACATTAAATTTTTTATAATTTATATTTGAAATTTATATAAGTTCTGTCACTTCAACGGGTTGGGAGGTGGGGAGGGAGTGAGGCGGTTAAATTCGGATCTGGCATTCCTGATAACATGAAAACCAGCTGAAAAACATATACTGAATGAACATATAAACATATACATATATTTGGCGATTAGCCAAAAAAACATACACTGACAGCTAATCGCACACAACCGAATATCATTAAATTAAATTAATCAAAATAAGATTTATTCAACAGAATAAAACTTATTGTATAGATAAAACTGAATATAATAAAATCCAATATTTATAGTATTTTCAATATATAATAATTTCATTATTACAATATAGAATGAACAGTTAGTCTTTTAATGATTTTTTCGTTATTTTGAGCTTTTTTTTGTTGTTCATTACTGTTTCTAAGTATTCTTAAACTTTTCACTAGCCGTTTGATTGTTTTACCTTCAACCAGCAGTGACTTAATACCAACATTAATCTTCGAAAAACAAATTTCCTACATATTCTTTCAACAATCTTTGAAATCGACCTTAAGGAATCCGGTGTTAAACACTTCTATTCACAAAACATGTTAGATACCATGTTTTGCATCCGGGTGCCTCAATTATTCAAATTAAATGTTGTTCTGATAAATAGTAAAAATATTAATATTTATTGTGGCAGCGACACAACTCAGACGATTTGTACCAATCAGCAACAAGTCATTTGTCTTTATTAATTAACGAAATGTCTTCAACTGTACAACTTGTTAGTCACTTCTGTCCTTCTAGCAATTAACTATCAAAGGTTCTTCTTCGTTCAAGATGTTTCTTGAATGAGCACTCGAGGACTTATAGAACGCCCACACGGTAGTGATGCAACTCCACAGCAAACCCGCGACATCCCTCTGATTGTAGAGTGTAATCCTAGCTGTAAAGGCTTCACTTCTTTCATTTGTTTCTGACGTTTATGGAAGCTTTGGAAATTTATCAACTTGTCAGTCGTAATACCCATTATGCTCGAATGTATATTTATTATATGTTGAGAAGATGGTTTGGATTTATGTTCCACGACAGACTCCTATTAGCTCTTTTATACTGTTTCCATGAGAAAAGCATTAACCTTCGGGCAGCTTGTAAATTTAGTCTTTATCTATGCACTTTTATCGTCAGGTACCTGTCGCCGAGGCAGGCATGCCGAGCATTAAATGCCGGTAGTGACAGCTGTGCATAAATTAGACAATGCCCGATCGGGCGGACTATCTTTTTATTCAGTAAATGGATGAAGCTGTAAATTATGTTAGGAGATTTGAATTCGATTGCATAAGCATAAAGGGCTTCGTGAAAATGTAGATTAGGCGACAGTACCACCCAAAAGCCTATCTATGCAGTGTAGCCGACCCGAATAAGCCCATTTGCTGCCTAAGAACCCGAAAAATGCCGGAGACTGACATTGATTGAAATAGGAATCTAAAATACAGCTTTTTTAAAAAAAAAAAATTTAAATGTGTAGTGTCTGTATTGTAGTATCTTTTTCATATTTTATTGTCGTCATTAAGGTTCTAGATGGGTTAATCTTTAATAAATTAAAATATGATTCCACAATAAAGGCATGATGAAAAAAAAATTATGATAGCCCTGGAAAATATAAAAACACTTTTAAAAATTATGGTAACATTTTAATTTTTTTTCCGTACTATTTTTTAAATAAAATAAAGTAACAAAACAAAATAACTCAGCAAAGTGAAGATGGTTTAGAGTCTCTGTCCGGCTCGTCGAACATGCGAAGTCCAACAAGTATTTTATACTCATTCAAATAACTTATCATTAAAGAAGTTATTAAGATTTCCCAAAGAGGCGAAAACATTTTCTAAATGTTTTAATTAGGTTTTCTTAATTTTTCAAGAATATTTTAAACCCTTCAAAAAATCCAAAATGTTTTATTGGTATATTGGGAACCTGATGATGAGCCAATCGGGTTCAAAAAGTTGTTAACAATACACAAATTATATATTTTTGAATTTTAGAAGGGTTTTAAATTTCCTTGAAAATATAAGAAAAAAATAAGGAAGTTGTTTTTCATAATTATATAAATACATGCCGATTAATAAAATCGCTTGATGATTAATGATCAGGTTTTTAACACGTAAACAAAACAAAAGCCGTGTACATGGTCTACCGTCAAACTTAAATTTTCAATTATGAATGACAGTTCACAGTGTCTCTACTCCTACCCCACAATTGATCTATATTTGCAAGTTGTCCTTTTACGTTTTAACCTTAAAATGAACTTGGACGAGCCTCCAAAATATTTTGGAATTGTTGCAGAAACCCCGAAGAAATGACATGGCTTTGGAAGTGCCGGAGATCTCCTGCAAACGCCCGAGCATTTAAAGCACTGTATCCATCTTACTCCGCTGAAACCCAAATTAATTAACGCTTATCTTCCTGTTTAAGTCTTGGTCTTCACTATAGATATTCACCCGCATGTTAAACACTGAATTGATCTAATTATTAAAATTATAATTCCGTTTTTTTTTTTAAATAGGATAATTAAAATATATAGCTTCCGTATTATATTTAGATACTGATTATATCGCAAATTTTATTCATTGTGAGCAAAACCAAAAAAATTCTACATTAAAAAAAAATCGTTATTCCCATATACTTTTTTGTGTTCTCTATGGCTGATCCTTTTCGAAACATAGTTTTTACGTGTTCTTTTTTCCAAGCCTTGGAAATCTTTTAAGATTATCGATGTTAACTTGCTCGGGAAGAAGCACTAATGAAGAGGTATGACTAGACAGAAGTTGTTATTTTTAGTCGTAGCCTGTTAAGAGGTTAAGAGAACACTCATGTCGACCTTCACCCAGTGCTTCTGGCGCTACCCTCTTCGTCTTCCTTCTAATACATCTCCTATCATTGCCCAAGGTTTAAGGTCTTCTGAATTGCCTTTTTGATAATATGACAAAAACAATTATTGGAATTAGAGCTCAGAATAATTTAGTTTATGAATTGAAAAGCGCTATTATTTAATTGTTCTAAAAAGTTTATTACAGATTAATTTAATTTGTGTGTAATGCTTATACAAACAGTTATAGCAAGTACAAAGCTTATGCTGGTGATAAGATACTGCTAGAGGGAGAAGCGGAAATCGTTTAAATAATTTTATATTTAAATTAATTACAACAATATTGTGTCTGCAATACCTAAAAGTAAAAAAAATGCATAAGAAGAAATAAAGGCAAGGAAAGAAATATTGTTATATTTTTCAAATATTAGTTATTTTTCCTTAATATTCATTTATTATTATTTATTTATTAAAAATATTATTATGTTATTATTAGATGATTCCAATGCCATCAGTCCCTCTTATTGCAGTTAATAACTAACGTTTCGCCAATCCAAGCACCATTAGAAGTATTTTAATAACATTTTGTAATAATCATATTGTTTAAATGCATAGAGGGTGGAAATCATAAGAACCAGGAAACTTTAGGGGCAGATTCTGGACCTCAAGTGCAACAAATATGTCATATAAACCATGGTCCGATTCCCCGCAGAAAAGCAGGAAATTTAAATTTTGTGTTATTTTAGGTACGTGGCGAATTTTCTTGAATAGGAAGCGAGAACTCAAAAACTATTCAAGGTAATTAACTTGCAGTAGCACCATCGTAAAGTAGAGAAAATTTCCTTTAAGGAATATAGTTTGACTAAACTAAATCCATTGTACGGAGACTTTCGGGGATAACTTCATTTATACGAAATAAAAGCTTAATAAACGGTGAATTTTTCCTGAAAATGAGATAACTGAGATAGCAGAACAGAGGACTGAAAAAAACCATTCACAAGTAAAGTGTGATTTTAAAAATAAGAATGTGAAAATAAAATAAATCTTTCTATTGTCCCCCTCCGAAAGTCCCAAAAAATGGATTAAGTTCAACCAAACCATATTTCTTAAAGCGAATATTGTCTTCTTTACGTTTGTGTAATTAGTACTTAATTACCTTGAATAGCTTTTGAGTGATCTCTTCCTATTCAACCAAAAACGTGACACCTAAAATAACGCAAAACATACATTTTCTGTTTTTTTTGCGGAGAATTGGACCATAGTTTATATGAACGTTTTTGTTGTTCTTAAGTTGAAGAATCAAGGCCTGAAGTATCTATTGATCTGAAGATATAATTGTTTCTTTATTTTTTTGGTTTTAAGTTTTAAATAAAGACCATTTTTCCATGAGATTTTATTGTGAAACTGTTTTATGAATTTCATATTATATTTGTATGTCTTTATTAACCATAGTAGTCGCTCCTTAATTCGAAACCGGTGGGGGACAGAATTCTGCGTTGTGTTAAAAAAATTCGTGGTAAACGAATTCCGCTGAAAACGAAAAACGTTTTCTTATCCGATTAACTACAAGTTCCTCTATGCATATTTGTTCCCATCTATTCATTTCTTAAACAATTGATCTCACAATTAATACTTACTTACATTTTGCCATAAAGTTATACACTGTTTTTGATGATGGTTGATAAAGTTGATTTCAGTATATTAAATTTTTCAACTATTGTTTTCGAAGGCACGTCATTTCTATAGTAAAATTTTTTTCAGTCAAATGCTCTGAAACTTTGCAGGGAGATAGTTTTTGTCATTATGAGCAAAAGTCTTCTTGGACATGAAAACGTTTAATGACAAGCATTTTGAGTTATTCGCAAAATTAAGATCTCATTTTATCATACTGGAATTCTTCGGAAAGAGATACAATAACGTATTCTACGATGTACTTATTTTAATTCTTACTGTTTCAGATGTATATATGTTCCCACATACACAATGGGTGTATATATAAATAGGTATGAATTTAACAGACACACAAACACATAAACAAACATGTTATATATATATATATATATATATATATATATATATATATATATATATATTTCATTTCATTTTCAAAATTTCACTTCACCGTTGCCTAAAATAATTCGAGATTCGTACTAACCAAATAATTCGTGTTAAGTGGGGATTTCTAGGATTTAAGCTATGAAATTCATTGTTTTTGACTAGGCTAAGAAATTAGTTCGCCGACTTTTCGCGTTAGCCAAGTTCTTGACAACGAGGGATTACTAAATATTTAAAATGAGAATCTATTCGTGATATTTATTATTCCGTTTTTCACTCCTTTGAACCCCATGGGCTTGTAAGCTATATAAAATAACCCGTAATAAATGAATATAAAGTTGATTGTAGAACCGAAGAGGAATTTGCTGTCTAATGATAAAATAAAACCAACCTTTTATAATCTAAATCTAAATATCATCGGACAGCATAATTCTTAAGGTGGAAGGCACCTTCGATTTGACATGTTAACAATGCACCTGTGAATGTCCACTTGAAGTAGCTAGACAAACTTGGCTTGCTTGATTGCTTTTGTCAATACACTCCAGTCATGAGTGGGCGCATTTGACGACAATAATAGGCTAATAGCCACCCACAGCTGTCTGTCAAATTTGAGTGATTTTTCATTTAGTACTTCATATTTAGCTATTGTGTTCCTAATCTCTATCTTTTCTGTAGCGCAAGTTTCTTTTGTGAGTGCATAAACCAAAGTTAGGACATACAATTGTGAACTTTGTCTCTCATAAATTTTATACTGTTGAAAAACTTAAGTACTTTTTAATACCAACCTTCTGAAGTATCATCTGAAGATCATAGGTTCGTTTTTTTACAAGATCATTCTCAACTAAAATTTGAGATATATTATGGATAAAAAACCAGTCCCTGGGCATTAAATACATAAAATTCATTAGCAAATTCAATCAGTACAAGTGTCCGATTTTGGGTGGTAGAAAATGTACAATCGATCATTGGGCTTCCCCTGATATCACTATATCGTAAATGACGTTTATATGGCATATACCGAACCTATGCTTAGATGCGTTTTTATTCCAAAATCATTAGTCCGTAAAGGCTGCTTTAGACGAATAAGAATTTTGATCAAAAAACTTACTCGTGTAAACCAGCCTCAATACTATTTAATTTATATTACCTATTATTTCTTTTTATTTAAATATACAGACGTTCCTATGAATTCTGGTATGTAGACACTTAATGTTCACTACGTATAATATTATTCCAAAATTTTGCTTTCTGGAAGGACAAGAAACTTCCAGCCAACATTCAGTTGAATGAATATTCAAATAATATCTCTAATAAACTAGTTAATCTCGGCATACAATTAGTCCAACACATGATTTTTTCGTATCATTTTGATAAATAACTAAAATCAGTTCGAGCTAAAGCAACCAAGTTATTAAGTAGCTTACGTTAAACTAGCAAGTGATTGCACTTTCTAGCTTAACGAAAGCTACTTCTTCCTTTAAAAATTACGATCTACAAATGCATACTTAGATTTGCAGTACTTAGGCATTGCTCTGTGGCGCACCTGTATTCAAGAATTTATCCAAATTAACGCTTAAACCTTTAGAATCATTCCAGAATGGCATGCTCAAAAGAATTGTAAAATGAACCTCACTCTAGAAGGAAAAGACAAACAAAATGTACGACGAAATACACATAATAAAAATAAAAGAAATGATTGGAACACAGCATAAACATTCCTTTGGTGACTTGTTACTATCGGGAAATGAGGTATTTAATTATATCGGACAAAGCTCTGACCTCAACGATGGCAAAATAAGGTATGGCTATGGAATAATTTATTTATTATTTTTTGTTTTTAAGTTGTATTAAAGCAGAGGATGGACCCCTTCCCCATCACCTGGTGAGTACCTAATAATTAATCTAAGAAACACTAAAACCATATTGATGCATAAGAATCATTCCAATTAAAGTTATTTCAATTTAATACGGTAAATACGGTTACCGTAGAAAAAAATATAAGAGCATTATGAGAAGCATAACAATAGAAGAGACGAGGAGGGCTTGGAAAAAAATAATTAGTAATAATTTTAATATTTTCTCTTAAGTAGTAATTATAAGTATGAAATACATATCGATGTCGTTTTTTTTTTTAAAAAAGGTGTAAGAGCCACTTAGCAAACTTTACTGGAAACACAAAAAAACGTTTCTTTCCCCCCAATAACATTACATTATTTTTAAATTTTATTCTTTATTGATTGTGTACGGTAGGAGTTTATTAAGGTGGCTAAGCTTTAATAATTACAATATATTTTTAAGGCTTCTAGCGCTGGCCAAGGCCAGAGAAACGACAGAGAATCGTCAGTATTTGGTGCTTACGTTATCAATAATTTTATTTTACATCATTTCCAATTTTTTTTTCGATGTCTCGTGAGCAGGAATCGATAGAAATGGTGTTTACGACCCATATTAAATTGAAACCAAAATTTCGACTTTTTTGCTGTTTAGCCTTTTTTCAAAAAACGAAGTCGATATGATCTTGATATTATTTTTCTATATAAAATGACACCACGATTTTTTTTCAGTTTGGTTGTTTAAAAAGAAATCTATTTTTTGAGACGATTTACCCGGGAAATATAGATTATAGATAAAGACATGTATTCAGGATATTACCACATTTAAAAAACTTATTTCTAACTTGAATGATTTCAAATTTAAAACTTTAAAATTATGCGAGATGTCAGAGGAAAAATAAATTAAAGACGAGAACGATAATCATACCTCAGGAAACAATGATTAATTATAAATGATGCATTCTTCGGTTGTTGCTAAACATTCACTTCTTTAATTGGCTGGTTTGGAAAATTACAATGGCTCTAATTAGGAAGAACATTTCAAAAATGAATAAATACACTGCGTTTATAATTTCTGAAGTATTCAACGTGTGAAACAATTAAATAGCAATTTGTCTTGATGGTTTGGATCTTAATAAATTTTTAAAATATCATTTGTAATATTATTAAAAACTGTAAAACTGAAAAAGAACTGTGCCTTATGTTCCTGTCATGTGGTAGCATTGAAATGAATGATGAACCTTAAAAAGAAAAAAGAAACCTCCAGACTATCCTTACATGACCTTCCCATATATTTTTTGTGTTATCGCGCCTCTTTAATAACTAGATCTGTCGTTCGTCAGTATATTAATATTTTTTTATAAATTAATACTTGACGATTGCACTTTATAAATATTTATGTAACCATTTATAGCTCCAAAATTTAAGGACAAGAATTGAACAGCATGGAACCAGCACCAAAAACCCAAATGTCAATTCATCCGCACTGGCAAAACATGCCATTTAAAATAAATATAGTTTTAAATTTATTGAAACAGAAATATTTGACAGGGCGGAATACAATAGAATCGGAAAATATATAGAATCCATTCATGCAACTAAAAATATTAGGAACGTGTTCAATTATAAAATGACGTTGGAGGAATTGACCTACATTATACATATATAATAAATATTTAAAGGATAATAATTATTTATTCGATGGTGATAACAAAAATAAGGACAAGGGAAAGAGGAAATAAATAGTTAATACCTTAGAAAAACAAGCTAGTCTAGGGGACACAGGATCAGTTGATATCAGGCAGGGAAGCCAAAAATACGAGAAATGGGTGATTATCACAAAAAATAAGGATTTTAATAAAAAAAGTTCAATAAAAAATAATGTATTTAATTACTGGAAGAATCCTGATCATAGCAAAATTTAAAATAAAACTGGCATTAACAGAATAGGACAATTAAACTGTAATAAGGTTTAAGTTACAAAGATGAGGACAAAGCTATTTTTTAATCAATATAAATTAACGGATTAGATTTTAGTATTGACTAATTTCCAAATAGCAAATATAAAATAAATATGTATGTGTATATTTTACAATATGGATCGTATTATGAAGAAATGATAGTTGATAAAATTTGAGAAAAATGGAGTGTTGAAGAAAAGTAGTAACATTACACATTAATCAGCGTTATAATAATGGAATTATAGGACGAAGAATACTTGAGAATGGACAGGCCAGTCCGAAACGTTGTGTAAGGAAGGTGGCTTGGTAAAGAAAAGAAGTAGGATGGGTTTATAACTATTTCCTAAAAATAAATAATCAATTTAGTATTCAAAATAATTTTTAAAAACATTAAAATGAATAAGCATTACGAAAGTTTTAACCTCATCAATATATAATTATCATTGCTCAATCAGGTTTATTTTAGATACGGGTTGTGACAGCCGCTTGTTCAATAAGATGTTCCTCTTCCACAGCTATACCTGATACTTTATCACAGGTGCCAACTACCGTCCATCCTAATGAAAAATATTTAAAGAGGATATTTCGTAATATATATTGTCGGTCTGGTGGTAAAAGTTATCAACTGCTTTTGTTAAAATAAAAGTTAGTTATTGATTTTATTTATAATTTCACAATTTTGTCAATAATGAAGCATAAATTTACTTTAGGCACAGGTAAATTTTTCATTTTCACAAAAATGCAGTCGGTCACTTTTAATACCAAATCGACGATATTTTAGATACAAATGATAGTGAGGATTTTCTTGTACTCCATATGTCCAATAATTTATCTCAGAACCGTGCTTTTTTTTATTTTACTAAAACGAGCGCTATATCAATTTTTAAAGATTGACAAATTAATATTTTAAAAGTGAAATTATAAAAATGATTAAATGTGTATGTATAAATTCTTATCTACGTACATTAGTAACTCTCTAGGCTACATAAAATAGGGTTTTGTGATTATGCTTTAACAATGTTATTATTTTGTGTATTATTAAAAAAAATGTTTGACTTCCAAACTGTTGTTTCCAGTGTTTTTTTGTTATATGAACACTTGTTTATTATGAACAATTACTAATTACAAATATATATATATATATATATATATATAAATATATATTTCTAATTTCAATTTTATATTATAAATTTCTGGGTTAAAAATATATATATTGCGATTACATCTTTAAAATGTTACGGTCTTATATGTGATTAAATAGATCTATGATTTTCTAAACTGTTATTAAAAGATTTATTATATTATAGACAAAATAAAACACCTGAATTATTGAGTGAGGAGAGGAGAGGGGGCGCTGTACTATTTTGCCCGAGCCTGACTCAACTGCCAGGATCAGGCGCAAGTTGGTAGAGAAATATCAGGCAGCACGTTTTACAGAAGTATCAAGCTTTATCGTCCTTTTTTTCACCAAATGTTTTATCAAATACTTTCAAATAGCATGCTGAATTAGTTTTCCTCGCGTGGATGGACAAGTATCACATCCATGAAGATTGGATATTACTGAATCTATCCGTAGATCTTTATTCAGAATATCTCTATTTATCATTCTCGTCGCTTATTGTTGGTTCTCAATCGTTAAAATCAGTAGTTAGTTATTACGCATCCTCTTAAGAGCCTTGTCGGTATTCGGCGGGAATTCGCGTAGGTTCTGCTTACGTTACACGTGAAGGTACTGCATTCCTATCCATTGAAACAATTGATTGTAACTTTAATTCTCCTAGGGTTTCCCAAATTAAACTGCCCAATCCTTATATCAAGATGTTTGCAGAAAATTTAAAATTAGTCCGTATACCTTGAAGAAATATTTACTGGAACCGAAATAACGTAGATAGACCTTTTTCGTTTTCTTCTATTACTTTCCTCATTATCTTTTCTTTCTTTTTCTCATACTTTCTTCAGAAAAAAAATTAACGATAGCGATACAAAGACTCTCATTTTCATTTACATAAGAATTACATAACTTAGAGCTTGTTTTAATTAATTATAGTACCAAAATCGAAATTTGATGTGAATGGTTAGATTGTACTGTGAATTGCTGTAAATTAATAAAATACGTTATAACGTAATTAACCTTTTTATTCACTGAAACGGACATTCAGGTCTGGCTGCTATCGTTTTCTTTTAAATTTTCATACAAAATCAAGCATTACATGTCGTCAAATTAAATACAAATAGAAATCATTTCCATGAAAACAAATTCTGTGACTTCATACATTTTAGTAATTCAAAATAACTGATGTCTCAGATGTCATGATATTAAACAAATAAGAAATAATAATACCCTTTTAAGAAATAATGTATTCTTTTTTCTTCAAATATTTATTCTCCTCATGGTTTTAGATAATTCAAATAATTTGAGCCATGTTTATCTTATTTTCTTTTTATATTAAATATTTGACACATTTATTTATTTGTTTTTAGTTATTTCAATTATTTAACCTGAAAAGCATAATGTATCGAATTTGTTCTAATTTACGTTCATATCGTACAATTTATTTATTGGTTGGAACCTAATTGCTTGTTCATGTTGCAGGTAAAGCAGCTTGTTGTCGAGCATGCTCAAGATACGACCCCACGGTCAATCGCCCGCTTAATGCCATAAGCACCGTGTAAGACAAGATCGAATGAGTAAGTAACTGCTTCAGATATGCCATTAACGCTAAGTAACAACGGCTGTAGTTCTAAATAAGTCATAAGTCAGGGTTCTTAAGGGATAATCTTGCCGAGTCTTTTACATGCCAGAGCAATGCATGCTATCCGCAAAAGGCTGTCTTTAAGGACCTTGTCTGCGAAGGTAACTTATGGTGTTTTATAAGGAAATTCCTTATAAAGATGTGAAGTTTGATCTTTGATCCTGTCAGTAATGGTTGTGAACTAATGTTCCGTATCGGTATTTTATTCGGGCTCGAGGGAAATGGCTTGCATGAAATGTCAATGGTTTCATGATAATTAACTTCCATTCTTGTTGATTTATTACCCTTTCCTAGAACATTTTATGATATCTACATGTAGCTAAAAACCTTGAGGCGGATGCTGTTCCCGTTTATAGAATGCCTCTCTAATACATTTCAAATAATTAAAATAAAATGATTCTCTTGATTGGACATGAAGATTAAATTATTGTGCTATAGTGAATAGTTACTATGAACAGTAAATTTTTGCAGTGACTCATGAAGGGTTGACGTTAAAATAATAGCTCAGAAACAATTTTTTTTTTTTTTATGTCACAAGACATCACTTTGCCTTCCCGGGTAACTATTTTTCACCTTAACTTGCCTTTCTGGCCTCAGTCCATCTTGAGGTTTACAAATTGGTTTAAAATTTTCTTCATTTAGTTCTTTGGTATATTTTTTTTATTCATCCATTCCTCCCGCTACGTCGCTTGCGAACTCGAGAACATCGTGGTTGTGAAGTTGGACATCTTCGAACTACATGCTCGACCTTTTTGTCTTCTTATACTAATATACTAAATAATACATTTTTCATATTCTTCATTTCTCTTACTCCTCATTTTGAAGGTGTCACAACATGCGTCACATATTTATTTTAAATCTCGCGTTATAGATTGTTTAATAATTTCTAAGATTACGAATTCATTGGAATAATATCTCTGACAAGTAATTTATTTGAAAAAATGGATGTTTTATTTAAATTTTTCAATAGAAACATCAAATACTTTTTTCTTCATATTAAACCCTAACTAAAGATTATTGATGTAAAACGTGTACTATTTGGCATTACAAACACCTGAAGAGATATCACTAAATGACAGTTAGTTGATTTCTGGATTAAAAAATAAATATATTTTTAAACAAAAGAAAAAAAAATACAAGGAAATGAATGAACATGTATGGCTGTGGACTCCCCATGACTTCCTTATACGCCTATTAAACTATAAATCGGTGGCTCAAAAAGTGATCCTGAATTTGGTTACTAGTTTCCGAAGATAGCTGTATCTCAAAAACGACATTCGGCTTCGCGACGTCCATCTATTGACACATTAAGACACACACACATTAGCTCTCGTTTCTGAAGGTATTAGGTATTGTTTCCTCATTACAAGTCGTTTTCTTTTAGTTGGTAACAGGTTCCTAAGAGATTTCATCGTGTTCCTTGACAACATTAGAACTGTCTATGTCACTAGATAAAGCATTGGAGATCGACGGTTTCAACATTTTAAGCGGAAGAACCCGCTTAACTTATATTTTATTCTCCTGCTGCGGACTTGTTCAGCTCACAAATGTGGGAGAAAAAAATGTCTTTTAAAGTCAATTTTAACTCTTAAAACAAGTAATGAAATTGTATAATTAGAGTGCGAAAAAAAAAAAACGAGTTTATAACCTTTATCTCCAAACCATAAGATGCCTGTATTAAATTTCAATAAACCTTCTGATGTATATATGTAAATTTATATGTAAGTTTATTATGACCTTCAAGTAAAGTACTCCTTTCGGCTCTTCAATTTCAACCTAAATCTATTATATATTTTATATTGATATATAAGTCTAATTTACATTGTATTTTAATATAACTGTTAATGAAAGTCTAATTTGACCTTCAAATAGAGTACCATTTCCGGTTTGCCAATTTAGACCAAAATCTAGAAGTTTTGCGTTATATTTTAATATGATTTTGGATGGAAATCAATAATGGCCTTTAAGTAAAGTACTACTTCCGGTAACCATGCAGCGACTAAAAAGGGAAGTTCACAACTAGGTTTTACAATAATCCTAAATACAAAATTTTAACTTTCTATGGCTAACAGTTTTTGAGTTATGCGAGATACGTTTGAACGAACGTACGTACAGACGTTAGGACAAAACTTGTCAAAACGGATTCAGGGATGGTCAAAATGGATATTTCTGTTGAAATCTATAAACCGAAAATTTTCGCGATTACAATACTTCCTTTACTGCGTACAAGGAAGTAAAAAGTGGATGAATTAAAAGTATAAAAAAACAACTGAGCTCAAATTCAATATTAAAGCAGTCGAACAAAGCCAAAGGTTTAAATGGCTTTATGCTGTCTAAGTAATAAATGAAATCTTTTTAACTTTAGCACTACTTGTTCTTGTCAGAAGTTGTTTTATGTTTTTGTTTTCAATTCAATAATTACTCTATAGCATGGCTGTTAAAAAGAGACATCCTAGAATAAAAACGACTCAAAATTTGTGAGGGCAGAATTTAAAACTTGTGTATGCATACATGTGAATAGACCCCATAGTATGTCTTTGAAACTATATTTATAGCATAGATGTATCTAGTTCGTTAAAATGATTTTTCTTCCTGGGATGTTAGTTTTGAAGGCTGTTAGAGTTCCGACCTTTCAAATGACTGCCGTCTTTCAAATTGTTATTACCGCAGTTCTTTCCATACTGGGATGTGCGATCCTGACGTCTGCCTCCCAAGAAACGTGTTCCTTTTATTTAGTCGATCTTAATGAATATTCCCGTCTCTTGTGGAAATTTTATTCAAGGCTTCCTTCTGTGCTTTTTATTCAATGCCACCCACCGAGATCCGCCTGTATTATAAATAGCGTTAATAGTGAGGCGTAGGGAAGCACTAACTCTACGATACTTTAGTTCGCCGTCAATTTTGCCGCTAACTTGTAAAGAAGTTGGTTCCGCTAGTTGTCATTTGCATTGAAAAGAAGCGGTTTGCTCAGCGTTACTTGACACTTACAATTACCAATAAAGCAACTCTGATTGGTGACTCCAATTACCGTCTTTTTATGAGCTTAAGGATTCTTCTTAGTGTGCGTTAAGTTGTTATATCCATATGTGCTAAGAAGGTGGTACAATTGTTTATGGTTATGCCCTTTATTTGTTAGCCTCGGTAAAGAATAAATAAAAGATGAAGAAAATGGACCAGAACCGATGGGTAGACGCTATAAAGACATAGATGGGAGTATAGGAAATTAGCGTTTAGCCTTGGATTTAGAGACATTTGTATAAAACAACATATCTTTTATCTCAGTTAGATACTTCCTTATTAAACATTATTAATATTATTATTGCTTTAATATTTTTGTTTGTTTTTCTTTCAACTATTTATTCGCACCTGTCTAACAGAAATGTGACAATAAGCAAATATGGCATGATTGTCATGAGGAAGGAAGGCATCCAGCAGCACCTCCTTCCGGTCTTGAGTCAGTCCTTTAATGCAGGATAGGAGATCTCTCATCCAGTTTCTTTTTAGCCTCCTCCTGATGGTCAAGTCACCCGTAGCCATACAGTCTATCAATCTGTTGTGATGACCGTGAAGGTTATTATGAAAACAGGAATAAACAGTACATATGTGTTGGTCGATAGTTGATGGTTGTATGTAGGTATGTAGAGTTTTGTTGTTTACGTACCAAGGAGCTTCTGTTATCAGTCTTAAAATTTTGGATTGGAAAGATTGCAGATTTTGAGAGTCTTTTTTGCTGAATCGTAAATCTGTGATGCGAAAGTCCATTGGCTTTAAGTAGGTACGTATATATGTATTGTATGTATTTATTTACTGTCTAATTTTCAGTTTTGACGATTCGTAATTATATTTAAAAATAAATTATTTGGCGAAACCATATGGAAACGATTAATTTTCTTTCACTTAACTCTAAATCGCAATTTAATTTAATTTTTATATGAACCGAGAATCATTTGTTCTTAGGTTGTTAATCTTAATATCTTATTTGTTTAATTTTTCACCGGTTTAGTAAAAATATGGAACAGAGGAAAATAACAAAAAAAAAAAAACTTTTGCAGGAGTTATAATTTAAATAAACAATAATTTGAATGACCAGATAGGGGCTTCACTAATTGATATTTTAAATTTATTTATTTTAATACTAACATTCCTTAATATTTATGACATTATAACAATATTTTAAGCATGTTTTAACTTAATAATGTTATTTTTATAATTGATCACGTTCTGACTCTAGAATTTTTTTTTGTAAAGCACTAAAAAGTGGCCCTTGTGACTATGAACACATTCACGCATTGAAAGAAAGTGTAGTTATGGGAAGACAAGTTATTTATTCTTTAAATATCCATTCAACGACTTGCTCAAATATTACTATTTCGATGAATAGATTTATATAGGTAAATAAAGTGTTTATAGACAGAGTTGGTTAGAGTTTTTTCAATGTATATACACACCCACATTCTTCAGATAAGCCAAAGCATCCTTTAGATAACCTGATTTTAGCAATTGGTTGTGTTGATTTTGCGAGTGCATAAACTATGTATAGAACTAATAATAAATTATAAATTTATTACCTGCAGACAATTTTATTGTGGAGGGCATAAAGAAATAAGTCTAAATAAATAAGAAATTAATAAAAAAAATTAAAGCTGAATAAGGAAATATTATGTTTTGTATTTTTCCCTGTGATTATAACCGTCCGAGACACTTCCCCCCCCCCCCCTATAAGTTTAGTAAAGTACTAAGAGAAAATTTATATATACGTTTTACTACTTGGCTTATAAAAAAATTATCGGTACTTGTATTTTTATTTAATAATTAAATTGTTATACAATATAATATTATGTTATACAATTATTCAATATCAGTTTGTTCTGTAATTACCGCTTGAAGGCGCATTATGCAACCGGTTATCATTATATCCGAGCCATAGTGAGGAGGTCAACATTTATTTCTTGGGTCTGACCAAGAAAAATATCTTACTGAAAATTGGCACAATGGTAATTAGTATAATTAACGCTAAAATTGACATAAATATCAACTTCTTAGAATGGTTTTGAAAACATTTTAATAAGAATATAGTATACTTTTTTTTCAGAGTTCTGAACTCACAATTCATATTTATTAAACACACCTATGAAAGATATTTACTAACAGAAATCAGAATCACTTTAAAGGAGGGACATATTTTCAATATCATGAATATATATTGTATAAATATTATACAATAAAATTGGAAAAAATTGTAAATTTATTACACATTTTAATCCTAGCAAGGCCTATTGTGCGCTGGTATTACACATTAAATTATACAATATAATATTTGCATAATTATTATTTTTTTTAACAAATAATATCAAATTGTTTAATTAAATTATTAATGGTCTAATCATGATAATGTTCTTCAGACTGTCATGATCTTTAAATTTTGCGATGGGATTAGCTGTGCCCAACTTTAAAGTATTCAGTATCAGGTGTTCAAAAATTTTCTACTCTAAGGAAAGATACTAAAGTAAATGTGCAAGAGGCAGGCTAAAAAATAACCGCATTACTGAATGTTCGTGAGGGTTTAGCGAGTCTAAACGACTGACTCGGTCGAACGCACCTTGGGGTTATATTATATAGAATCAAACAGTGAGGTGAATGAAATAATTATATATATACTTAGTCGTTTTAGTAAGCCATTATTATTGTATATTTTGGATTATTGTATACAAGCAAAAACTAACGATTTGACCATCTTTATCATAACGGGAGAAATTACTATGCCCTACATTTAAAGTTATTATTAGCCAGAAAAAAATCATCTCTCTTTAAATATCCTGGAAGCCGCCATGCAAAAAGTTATCAGATTAATACCAAGCTAATAGTTTTGGAAGTGTTTCAGAATACCAAGTACCACAAGAATAGAATACAAATGAAATATGCACCCCAGTACTTGGCAATAATTCACTTTGACGTCAACTTCAGAGCGCCGGACTATTTTTGAGCAACTGATCTTCGTATTTCGTAGGAGAAATCGTTTACCTTAAAAGAGCTACAATTTTCTTAGGAATCCCCGAAAAATGGCAAGGAATGATTATGCCTATGTATTGACATCATATCCTTATGATAGCATAAATTTGGTACGTCGGAACGGAATTAAAAGCTTTCTGTTAAACAGTCGATTTTTGTTTACATAATTATTTTTTTCTAGCTCACCCGGCAATCCTTTGCTATTGCTTGATTGCTGTATATTTTCTAATAATGGTTCGATTTCAATAACAATTTTTGTTTCAAAGGGAATTTAATTATTTTTCAAATGATTTTTTCGTATAATTAGCGAATAATTTATACTTTTCAAGTTATGCGCTAATAAAACGTTCTTTCCGTTATAACTTTTTCCTTCTTTTCCTCTTGGATATAGTTCTTGCATGAATAGTTTAAGGGTTTTAAAGAGAAGACTTTAGGCAACTTATATTAAAATCTCAAGATTTTGCTCGAAGCTCTAGGGAAAGAAGTGGTTTTTTGGCTATTGAGCGGCCTCTATATCGGTAAATTTTATTATTGAAAAACCATCTAGCAATAGGGGAGGGGGATATACCATAAAGATGCTATACTTAAAATTTGGTAAATATTGGTTCTACAGTTTTTGTGGTAAATGAAAAAGGGGTTGTCCTTTTTAATGATAGTGTGTTTTTTTATCTATCTATCAAGCTATTATTTAAAAGTACATTTATTTATTTATGTAAATAAATGTACTTCTAAATACATTCTAATGTACTTCTAAATACAAAAAAAAAAAATCGCGATTTCGATATAGTCGTGGGATATATATTTCTCTCCAATAATAATGGCTTGATATTGATGAATCAGTTATATTAATTTATATTACACTGGATTCCGGACTGAAAATAAACTGCTTAAAATTTCAAATTATGTATATATATATTTTAAATTAGTTCACATATATGGAATATTAGTTCACATATGGAAGCTTGTTTTATTTTATCCTAGGAAACGTCACTTATTTTTAGGATCAAATCGGTCTAAACTTATTGAAGAATTCAACCATATTTTACACACACACACACACACATATATATATATATATATATATATATATATATATATATATATATAACAATTTTATTTAGCATTATTTATAATAACAATAGTTCACAATGTGTTCATCAAAACCAAAACAAACACTTACCTAAAAATAAATCGGTTTTTAAAGTTAATAATACACTCTTGAATCAAACTCTATACTCCTTACAAATATTAACACTTATGAACAACAACTAACAGATATAGTACAAACATCTCACTTAAGGTTACATTTCTTGTCGAGGTATACCCATGGCCTACACAATCAAGATCTAAAAGTGCCAAACACTTTACATATATTTATATATGTATATATACTCGTACATATATATATATATATATATATATATATATATATATATATATATATATATAGAGAGAGAGAGAGAGAGAGAGAGAATATTTTTATATTGTTTTAGTCCTTATCACTCTGCTTTCAGTGCCCAATACTGCAAGCACCACTTATGACCCTGAAGTGGTGAAGCATTCCTGGGTCGGAAGCTTGTTTTATTTTATCCTAGGAAACGTCACTTAATGGAAGCACTCCAACTTTCATTCTTCAAGTAAATGGCCCTGTTGTCATCTAACTAGTCTTCTTTGCCAAGGTTTTCCGCCTCTTTTTGATTTTACACAGCTTCTCATGATTTCAGGGTCACGTTGAGGATTAGATATCAATGGCAGTCATTTATTCGTAATTAGCACATAGTAAAATTTGGTCCCATTTGTTTGTTTCCATTCCAATTGTTTCTTTATTTACCTTTTTGTTACACGTTTAGGCGCATACAAAAAAAAGAAATATATATTTTTAACTCTCTTTTCTCCTAATTATGAAAAATTATTTGTTTTTCAGGTATAAAAGAAAACATAGAAAGTGAAACAACCCATTAAAATTTATTTAAAATATTTTTATCAATTTAAAATTTACATTAAAGCAGTTGGCAATTGATATCGGACTTATCTTTTAATTCCTTTTCTTCTTCAAGCTCTTCCAGCCATTTTAGCCTGGTATTAGCTTCAGTACTACATTTAATGATAGTATTTGGCATTAATAAAAACAAACAACGAAACAAACTATATGTATGACATCAAAATATAGTTTGAACTAAAATAAATAAAACCATTAATTATTAAATGACTAATTATTGGATTCAATTTAATAAAGAACATTTTAGAATTGATATGAAAAATGATAGTGATTTGAATGATAAAATTATTTATATGTTTTCATAAATATCATTCAATAATATGAATTATTCAAATCGTTAAACAAAAATTGCTTTTTGTAGAAAAGGAAAAATAAGAAGTATTTCTAAAATATTCATAAAAATAATGACTGTACTAACCTGAGAACAATGATGCATCACAAATTCAGTGCAAACAAACAAAAAAACAAAAAATAAAATAAAAAAAAAACGAACGAAGGATACAGTCGTCGGCAAAAGCCTGAAACCACGTAACTGTCAAATCCAAACTTTTCTAGCAGAGTGAAAAACGTTTAAAAAATTAAATTTTTATCATATTGAGGTAGTGTTTTTAATAGTACGTACTAGCAAGTGATATAGTATCGAGTAGAAAAAGATTAACAATCAATTCAATCTAAACACAAGATGAATAAAAATATTTTATTTATCTTTCTAAAATGTTACTAAATAGATAAATTAACTTATAAAAAAGATTATTTAAAATTAAGAATCTGCACCAGACTTCTCCTTCCATTACTGTAACCACTATCTGAAATTGAAGATCATTGCATTGATTCAATTTTCGATATTTCCAAACGGATCTATAAATGGTGTCCCGACTGGTACGTATGGTGGTGCTACCAGGCGCTAGATGACTAAATTCTCTGATAAGTAGTCACTTTGCGTGTCCTCTGCGATGTATCAATGAATAAAGTAGTTGTCATTAAATTTTTCAATTTTAAATTAGCCTTCTATTGCATAATTAACTTCCGTTGATTGAGGGCCATGTCACCTGAGAAAAATTTAAGTTTTCTTAAAGACTTGTGAGCTGAATTAGCTGTTCGAAGTGTACTAATTTCTTGATTGAAGGCTAGAGACGACTCCTTAGCGACTCTGTGACTCAACGTCTAGACTGGATTAGAAGTGATTACGAAACTTTAAAAGTTTCAAGTGTGATTGTTTTCCTTGTTTTAAACTTTTTTTTTGTAGTTGTCTATGGAAGCAGATGCAGTTGCTGAGAGATCGTACTATAATTGCTTTGATGCAATTGCACTTGATTTATTGCACTGACGTCTGAAACATGTGTCGTTCTAGTCATTCTTTGCGCATTTCAATTAAGACATACACGCCTCAGAGAAGTTATGATAAAGAGTTGATTAAGCAATCTGATCAGTTCGTTTTAACCATTTAATGTATTAATTTCACTTAATAATGCTCTTATATTTGATAACTAATATAAGTTATCTGATATAAGTGTTTTTGATAACTAACGCATGTATAGCATTAGATAAATAATACATGTTTTAGATAACTCATACACTAATATATATATATATATATATATATATATATATATATATATATATATATATATACACTAATGCATTAATATTAGGTAAATTGTGAATAATCTGTTCATACATTAATTTTCCTTTATTGACTTCCATATCGTTTTTCAACGTTTAGGGATATTCCCTCTCCCCCACCCTCCATCACCAGGACATCTAGATGTAAAGCAATGATTAAGAATTCATTTATAATACATTATTATATTACATTAACAAGCATACATTAAATTTATATAATGTATTTTATCTCACTTCTGCAGCCTTTATGCTATGTCCTTGATTCTTTTAATTCATAAACATGATATTAAGGTAAGATAAATGAATTTATTTATTATTGCTTTCACGCACGCTCGAGTGCCCTTCCACACCAATAACGAACAGTTATATGTGTATTTAATGAAAAACAATTTATGTTTTATCTCAAATTCGTGTTTATGCCATTACGTCGAAAATGAATATTCCTCAAAGGACTCTCTCTTCCTTGCTGATGGAAGATAAAAATCTGATACTCTATGGTCTCCATTTGTTTGCAATATCATCGCAAATACAACACGCATAAACAGCTTTCTACAAGCCACAAAAATGATAAAGAAACTGGTCCCTCAATTTTTTGCACCTGAAACCTTACAAGTTGGTTTTAAAAAAAACTACAAAACTCAAGGTAGGTGTTGAAATTCTTACGTTAGCAGATGAGGACAATAAAATAATGTAAGCAAAAAAAATGTATTTTTAAAAACCAACAAATGAAATTAGATAATTCTTCTAATATATTGAATTTATTCAAATCTCCTCGAATAGTCTTGTTCAATTTTAAACAATATTTTTTTCAAATTTAGAATATATAATACAAGGCTTAGCGAACCCGGAGGTTCGCTGTCTACAAATCTCGGTCCACCGACTACCGTCCAAACCCAAATTCATTAGATCACTCTTAATACAATCCTCCCACCTACGTTTCGGTCTACCCCTCGGATGTTTACCAGTCGGCTCAGCGTTTATTAACTTTTTAGGAATTCGTTCGTTACTGAGCCCAACAACTTTGCAAGCCCATTTCAACCGTCGCGATGATATCACTTCGATTATATTAACAGAGTGCATGGTCCGCAATTCCGCGTTGTGTAATCTCCTAAATTCTCCAGTTGACTCATCCTTTTTCGGACCAAATATTTTACGCAGTACCTTATTCTCGAAGACCTTAAGGCGTTGTTCGTCCTTCAAGGTTAGCGGCCACGTTTCACACCCATACAGAACTGTAGGCAAGATAAAAGTTTTGTTTATTCTCAGTTTTAAGTTTCTGGACAGAATGTTGATACCGAAAAATAACAAGCATTCCCCACCTTTAACAGCGCTTTTATTTCCTCCTAAATTTCGTTTTTTCTAGTAATCACAGACCCCAAATACTTAAATTTCTCAACGTATTCAAACCTATTTTCTCCTATATCTATATCCTCAAAATCGCCTCTGTTTCTATTGCTAACCATATATTTCGTCTTATCCGTATTTAAAGAGGCCAACCTCTTTCCCAGCTGTCATCAACGTTGTTATATTCAGTTTTATAGTTTCCGAGTCCTCACTTAATAATACCAAATCATCCGCAAACCCGAGCACGGATATTTTACCACCCAGATCTAAACCCCTTTCGGTACGCATTACCTTTCTAATGGCATACTCTAGTGCTAAATTAAATAGTATAGGTGAAAGGGAATCGCCTTGTTTTAAACCCGAGCGAACTTCAAATTTTTCCGAAAAATAATTACCGATTCTAACTTTACTGAATGTTTCGGTCATGCACATCCCTACTAGATTTACTAACTTCTTCGGTATTTCCTGCTCAATCAAAATGTTATACAGTCTCTGGCGATCAATGGAATCATAAGTCTTTTTGAAATCCACAAACGCTGATGAACTACACCGTTGAATTCTAATTTTTTTTCTAATATTTGCCGTAAGGAAAATATTTGATCGATAGTTGATCGGTTCCGTATTAAACCACATTGGTAGTCTCCGATAATTTCCTCGGCATATTCCGTGATTCGACTAGTTAGGATCGACGAGAATATTTTATAACATACCGAGAGGAGTGATATTCCGCGATAGTTATTACCCTCCGTCCTCGGACCTTTTTTGTGGATCGGAATAAGTATAGATTTCAAATTTAGAATATGAGTAATATTTATTATCTAATTTAATACAAAAAGTTTCTTTGGGTTATTAATCCAAATTGTAAACTATAATTTCCGGTTGCTTAAAGTTTTAGAAATAGCTATTATTTGAATAGTTAGTTCACGTTTTTGGTAATTGATATATCCACTGTATAATTACAAAATCTCGTAAATCCAATTTTAATTTAAATAAGAATTTTTTATCTGTATATATAAAAAAATGGTTCCAGATCGAATGCATCATTTTTACGTTATTAGCTTTTATCAGAATTATCACTTGCCTACGACCAATAGTAATAACCTGAAGTTGAGAAGGCTTCAGAGGAGTTGAAGATTGTTTTGTCTCCTGAAAAGTTATCTCAGAAGCACTTGAGAAGCACAAGGTTTCGGAGGTTCGTATATTCTTGTATGTGAACTGCTGACTATTCTATAGAGTCATGAGGTTTTGCCTGAAACTCAACTTCATAATTAGAAGTTATGACATTGCAGCTTAGTTGCATATATATAAGT
This sequence comes from Rhaphigaster nebulosa, assembly GCA_948150685.1. Classification (NCBI taxonomy): domain Eukaryota; kingdom Metazoa; phylum Arthropoda; class Insecta; order Hemiptera; family Pentatomidae; genus Rhaphigaster; species Rhaphigaster nebulosa. The sequence goes on from OX411308.1 coordinate 37,451,694, forward strand.
ATTAGAACTGTGAATACAGTAGCGTCTTGAAATCGCAGCTGTGGAAACCGCTAACGTAGCTGTATGTAAATTATAGCAATTACGTGAATGTATCGTAAGATACATCAACAACAGTCTCTATAGATGAACTCTTAATCTCCTGTTTAGCCTTGGGATGATTCAATGCTTGACTAGTTAATTATCAACACTACTTAGGCTCAATTGCTTCGAGACTTCCTTCTTAGTCCCGTGGTATCTATTACACGCTTTTACGACTTAAGAGCAATCTAATTGTTAGGAAAATTACGATAAATTACGATGATTACGAATTTAAATACATTTCAACCCATTAGACTTTATTTATTAAGAAGTGTAGAGAGGAGAAACACTGTATACATCTTCACTGTATACATTTAATGGTGTTTCTCAGACGGAAAGAGTAATTAAACTTATTGTATCAAACAACAAAATCAGTGTTTCCCAACCGGTGGTCCGTGGTTCGCGAGAATTAACGAAAGATCTCCGCGGGAGACAGCAGTATCATTTTTGTGAGAACTTATTGTTAGAATCGTTTTATTCTCTCCTGAGGTTTGAGTATTAGTAGATAAGTTTTAACGAATAAATTTACCATGAAAGTCGCTCAAAACGTACTTTCAAGTAGGAAATCTACCACATACTTAGTGTCGCTAGTCCTTACATGGTTCAATTTCTGGCTTAGTGGTCCGCAGACCCTAACGGAGTGGGGACCACTGAATGAAATGTTATACATTTAGTATACGTTAGCATAGGCGTAGCGTGTTTCTAACTTGTTTTGAAGGAGGGGAGCAGAGGGGCACGAATTAAACTCAGTAACGGGGGTCCGTCCTCAGCGCATTATCTGCCGGGTGGTCCTTAAAGTATAAAATGTAATGATTTCTTTTCTTTTCTTTTTTTTTAATATGAGAAAAAGAATAATTTTTTAACAGTTTCTACAATTTTCCAAATTTTACTAAACTTCTGTTTACGTTTTAATTTATTCCAAGTTAAGTTGGTGGCACATGCCACCGTTTCTCCTCGACGCTACGGTAATGTACCTGGGTGCACTTTATCTAGCTGACTATATTGGCTATGTCGAATAATTCAACATTTTTCAGCTTGATATTCATAATCCATAAATAATTTAGTATTTTATTAATAAATGTTTCCTCTTATTTATTACTCTAATACAATTAATCGTATCATTGCAAAAGCCTTGGTTTCTATGATGTAAGATAAATAAGGGCAATTAAATATAAAGACCTAAGATCAAGATTATCTGATATACGATAGCGATCTCTGGTATTTAAATTCCATCCTCTGATCCATTGTGGCTACTTCCTTGAGTTGCGTTCTATTGAAAGCGAATGTTACTGGTAACCTTCATACCTTCTTGCTTTTTACTTCTTGCATACCGAATTAGCGGTCATTAGCGATAATCTGAGAGGCGTTTAATAGGAGTCTACACAGTAAACAATAATAATAATAATAATAAAAGGCTTAGCGAACCCGAAGGTTCGATGCCGATACCACAAATCGCTGCCTACAAACCTCGGTCCACCGACTGCAGTCCAAACCCAAATTCATTAGATCACCCTGAATACAATCCTCCCACCTACGTTTCACACAGTAAATCAACGCTTCGTAAATCAACTAAACTACTCAGTAAAACTAGAATAAATGATAGTTCTACATAACAAGATTATTTTTGTAGGTGAAGGGAAAGAGATTCTTAAATACGGTGAAAAAGGGATAGATTCCTGCAAAAAGTGACTTTCCTCTTTTCTGAAAAATTACGTTGAGCTTGTTGACAAGCAGAACCACACATCACTCTCTCTCTCCCTATCTCGCCCCTTCTCTTTCCCTCTCTCTCACCCTCTCGCTCCTTCTCTCTCCCTCTCACTCCCTCTCTCCCCCTCTCACTCCCTTTCTCCCCCCCCCCCTCTCTCTCTCTCTCACTCTCTCTCACGCTTCTTCGAATTAGATCAAGATGCTAAAAAGGATGATTATGGCTCTCCCTTTCTCCAGAAAGATAGCTTTCTTGCTTATGTTATATCTTATGTTTCCAAAAAGAATTAATATCATGATGGTTGCGATGCAGTGTTTTTCAAACGAGTACCCAACACATACCGATCTCAAGAGACTGATGAAAACGATGATGACAATAAAATGCCTAATTTAAACTAAAAAGAACTCCATACTTTTGCCCACCGTTTGGGATAAAAGTTCGCAATGGAAGGGTTTAGAAAAATTGCGATATCTCTGCTGATGATTCTCCAATGGAAGCGGCTTTTGGACTGGATTTAGTGAAGGTCGTAATATATAAACTTCATGCAGACAGAATATTGGGGAAATTGATGCCTACTTTTATCCAATACTTATAAATTATTGTTTATAAATAATAATACAAGTTTTAAGTACCGTATTGGGTAACTTTTGGACTGACTTGCTAACTTTAACCTAATCGGAATTTCAAGTTTGAACATTTTTAGCGAGCCCATTGTTACTGCATTTGTTTAATTTCTGATTTTAGTTTGTCTGTGTCAATAGGCGATATCAATGTGACCGCTAAGAAGGTTCAGATTTGAAATAACGATTGACTTGAATTTATCCGTTCTGTCTTAAAATTACCCGAGTTCATGGTATGTTTTTTGTGAAATATTAATTCTTTTTTCTAATATATTAGAGTTTCTAAGCCATCAACATCAAATACTTGATTTGAATATGTCTAAAAATAAAATAGCAGAATTTAGGAAAATCAGAGCGTTTAAAAATTTTAACAAGTATTGCTTTGAGTAGTATTTTAAGAATAATTGATATTTGACTGAGGTGGCAGCAAAATAGTTTGAAAATGGCCATTAATTTTGTTTGAAAAAAGAAATCCGAAACAAAATAATTTATTAAAATAAATATTTTGTAAAAACGTTTTTATTAATAAAATAAATGTGGTATCTAGTGGTTCTTTGGCTCCTTAATTTAATGGTATAGATTATAAAGTATTAAAAAAGCATTTATTAGTTTGTGAAAAGAAATCGGTAGGTTCATTAAAAAAAAATGAGAACAAAATTATTTAGCTATTATAAGAAATTACAAGAAAAGTAAATTAATTTTCGAAAAAATTCGCATTTATTTTTATATTCAATTTAGTGATGTTTAAATTTCTGTCACAAATAGTTTCACAAGCTGAATAATGTATATAGACATTAACAGAAGTAAGTCCTTTTTGGTTTATTTTTAACTTTTGTTTTTTCTCATTTGACTAGGCAAGTGCTTAGTTGGCCTTCAGAAATTCTCTGACACCTATTAGCTTTTATAGTAGTTATCTTTACTAAGGTTCTGTCCGAGATCTACGATTTAACAAATAATTATTGTGGGGGCCATTTGAGGCGACACTTGAATACTGCACCGCCACATAACGGACCACCTTCCAGCTTTATTACCAGCAATAACTTTTATGTACACAATATTATGGAGCAGTGAATTCCTAACTCACCCTCAGTGATTCCGTTTATGGTCTCGGCAACTACCTTCTTAACTTCAATCATACGTATCGTAATAAATATACGTCCAGAACCGTATATTTTATTTCCTGAACTACTTTAGATAACGGAATTGGGGTAATCGGTCGAAAAATATTTTTCGAGATTCCACTTAATTCACAAATTTTTCCTCTCGAAGGTTGAAACGCTAGTGATCTCAGTACCATGTAAGCATATTGAAATTCTACATTCGAATCCTGAGTGTCAGCGACTATAGCGCCCTTGTTCATCCTCTACTTGCTTATAGTTAAGCGTTTGAGTGAGTGGAATCTCTTGGAGTCCTACTTTTCACTCTAAATATAGGGAAACAAGCTTGCTTCAGAGTTCCCTCTGGGCTACATGGATAGGAGTATATGATTTATTTAACGTTAACTTTAATGTTCTTTATTACTATTATTTTTTTTTAATTAATTTATTTTCCATGTAAATATGGTATGAATGGTTATGTTCAGACTGCACTGATATCTATAGCACTTAAGTGTGGCTCACTATTTTTTAATACATGTTCCACTAAAACTGTCTTATTTTTTTGGGGGGCAATTTTTTATATAATATCCAGATTTTTTTTATTCCTTATATTTTGTACATCTTTCAACTAGAACAATATATAATCCAGATAATTTTAAACAATTTACTTCGTTTAAATTATTTTAAAAAAATATTTAGCAATATCTTTGAGTTCTTCCTATGTTTTAATATCTTAAAAAATTATATATAATTTAGGACAGATATTTTTAAGTTGTAAATAAAATTCATGATTGTATTAGAATTTGCACGAAAATGGCTACAATTTGTCCAATTCGTGGCAGATGGATTATCATATGTAGGTTAATTTATTGTAATAAAAAATTTGAGGGTCTCAAAAAAATCGTACAGATTTATTAAACATATAGTGCCTTAGAAAATTTAAAGACTTTGGAGTGCTTGCAAACATTTTCGGAGGAAATTTAACCTGTGAATAAAACATAAAATTTAGTCTGTGATGAAAAACAGAACATAAAATGGACGATGGTTGAAATTATTATGTTCGTTACAGAAAACATGTCATTGTTGCACTTAGCCTTTCCTCATATTCCGTAATTACTATCCCCTATTAATATGCTATTATTTTTCAGGATAAATAAACGATAGTTAATTTTCTAAATATATGATTTTGCCATACGATATAAAAATAAAATTACAATAATAAACAATAATAAAAATATAATACGCTAATAAAGTATACAATAATAAAAAATTCTAGTAATTTTGTATATGCTTCAGTCTATTTAAAAATTAAGATTGAAGCACTTCTTTTATTTACCTTATTGCTTACCAACACTTTAAATTAATTGATTAATTGACTATTGAAGAATATTAAGATCATGGTCTAGTGCACTGTTGAATGCCTAGTTCGGAACATGGGAAAATGTAAGAAAGACGTTAAATTTAGAGGATTTGATGTATTTAAGGTTCGTAATTCAGTAAGTAGCTCCTATAATTTGAGCTCGTAGACTCAACTAGGGTCATGTATAGTTTTGTGAATATGCAGTTTGTTATCTATTGAAAGGTATGAAGTTTTGCTAAACTGTTTATTTAATCGTCGGTTGAGTTCTTACTCTGTAAGTACATAACTTTATTAAAATTAAATTAATAATTTAATGACCAAGAAACCACCCCTAACCACCGTAGACTTATGAATTATTCCCTAAAACCCTTATGTCTCGGATGTTATGTTCAGATGTTATTGTATATTTTTAGTCACGCCATTTTCCCATTATTATTACTGAACATTCAGATATATTTGAATGATTCTTTGAGTTTATTCACCCATTTCATTCTGTACTTTACAAGGCAATTATAGGTTTTTGGACTGACTTCGTTATCCTGCTTTTCATCATTATTAATTGAATGCATTATATTTTGATCCGTTCTTTCATAATTTATCTCTTCTGTTACCAGAGACGATTGTTTATTTATCCTAATATATCTATTAACCTATCCTATTATATTTTATCCTGAAATATGTTACCAATAATAAATGTTATCAATATTTTTATTTAGACAAAACATTTTATATTAAAGTATTTTACTTGCAGATGCAGATCTGAAAGAAGAAATTTATTAACACATTTTATTAGATTTTATTAACACATTTTTATCTAGACAATAGTTCATTATTTTCCCATCCGGGAGAATCAAAAACAAAATAATAATTTACTTTAAAAAAAATAAAATAAAAGTGATTTTAATCAAAATTTAGTGGAACAGTGGATTTTTTATTTCTACTTTAGTTGCGGGTGTGAATCTAATAGCAAAAATAAATAAAAAGAAAAATTAAAAAGTGTATTTTACTTAATAAGAGATAAACTAAAACTGTTGAAATATTTTAGCTTATCAGTTATTTTCTTACATCTATATTTTGGTCAGCTACTTCTGAAAAAAGCCATGGTCACTCTTGGCCAATATTAATTTATTTAAAATCTAATTTAAAAATTATATAATGCGATATTTAGACATAATCAAGAATAAAAATACATACCGTTTCAGTAAATATCTCAGGAAGTTATAAAGATCCCTGATGCAGCAGATATTTATTTCCCTGTGTTATCCAAATCCCATACTATAATTTTGCATGCTCCCAAAAAATTAAATATAATGGTGTGATGTGGAATGGTTTCTTGGTTTGAATTTTATTTAAGTTATATTTATTTTGAAATTTAATTAACTTTAGGTTGAGTAATAATTATCCACTCTCTGATCCGTTCAAGAGAAGATGTAAATGAATTATCGAAAAGTATTCACAGACTTTGGGACTGTAGGAAATGTACTATTTATATAACGGCTTGATTATTAAATCCTTAATAAAATTGTTTAATTTTATATTTCTTTTAATTGTGTGTTTATTTTTGTTATTTCAACCGTTTTTTTTTTTTTTTTTCAATTCATTTTACGCTCGCTAAATTAAGGAGGAAGCCTTGCTGCTAGTTTCTGCTTACGCACGTGTTGGGAAAGCTATATTCCCGATTTCCCGGAGGTTTCTCTGAAGTGAGGGTTTAAAATTAGTCGTAATTTTATCTTCCTCCTTATTTAGATGTGAATAGTTTTATTCATTATTTTCTTTTGCTTTGGTTAGCAAATCGATTCATATTATTTCCCATTCCTTTAACAATTATTGATATAAACTTATATTTAATTGATATAATAAAACATGGCATGCTTTATGTCTGGGACGCTATGAAGAGATATATAAAAAATTAAACCAACCTTTAAAAAAATTTACATTTTTCATTTGCTATAATCAAGGGAAGATCATTTACCAATTAGCGGGGCATGCAATTGAAATCAATTGCATGCATTATCGACGTCGTTTTTGGAAAAGAGCTTAAGCGCCAAGAATTCGAAATTTAGGTTTCAATTTATTATGGGACCCAAACACTACCTCTATCGATTACCACTCACGACATATCGTCTCAATCCACACACTCTCAATCGTCACTCTGGTCTTGGCCAGTGCTCGAAATCTTAAAAATATGTTGTAATAGTACTTTTTCTTCTACTAGCTTTTGTACGTTGTCTAGCATACTAAACATAGAAAACCTAAATGTTTAAAATGATCAATATTTTCTATGCCTCATCAAGCCCGACTAAACTAAAATGTGAAGATAATTGGAATATAAGGATATATGGTAAAATGACCAACTAAGTCTCATAATCTGGTCTAACAGATTCGATGTTTTCATCTATATATCATCAATGGTTTCCTGTATCTTTATAGCAGCTGACTTCGTGGAATTGAGTTAAGTATTCGATACAGTTTAGAACGAAGGCCTACATTTAAAGCCGGGATCTTACCCTATATTTTCAAAATCATCTGATTATCACTGAAAGATAAGCGTTAGATCTTTATCGTTCGCTCGAAAAACTATTTTTATTGTTACAAAAGTTATTTTTAATCTTGTTTTTTACTTCGAGGAACTTCAAATATTAAAGTGTCTGTGATATCCTCCGGGTTACAATAAGTTCCTATTTAATGATTAGTAGGAATTCTCGTCTCATCTAATTGCAATAAAATCCAAGTTATATAAGTTTATGAAATTTTTTTTTTTTACAGATTGACGAAATATCAAATTTTATGAACCAACTATTCGCAAAAGAGTTTCCCAATCATCCTAGGTAATAGCGTGAGTTGTCCAAAATCCATCCTAGAGTTGATGTTGCTGCTACTAGCTGAAAAAAACTCAAAATACTTTAGTTACACCCAGTTGACTGTTTATAGTAAAATAGTTATGACGGATTGGGTTTTAGATCTGGTTATACATACTCTCTATTCATCTTCAGAACGCTTATCTTGTGCTTCAAGGAAGAAATTTTTTATTATATCATTACTATTCGTAGACTTGAATATTTTTTTTCTTGTTTACATTCTTTTCTGAGACCCGTAAGTTTACTCATTAAGGTAGGGAAAGCTACCATTGTTTTCCTAGGTCGAGTCCTAAATTCGTCCCTCACAAGGTTTTTCATCTTTTCCCGAGGATCACGGGATTTTGGTGATTATAAGGATTCTGCAATTCATCTCTCTTTTTTTAATGTTATTTTCTCTCCTCTTATTTTCAAATTAAAATTTAATTTTAGTCTTCAATGAATTGTCGAATTTTTTTAAATAAAATAATAACTAATTTGTTTAAGTATTTTAATGTAAATAAATTTCGTTTTGGGGAATTATCAGTCTGTATTTTAATGTCCTTTTCTTCAAATAAATAGTAAATTTGTAATTTGATTGGGGAACGAAATTATCTTTTAAAATCTTTACAATTTTAAGTATTGTTTTTGTTTACTCAGAGGAAAAATTATTTAGCACTGGCCAATAATGATACCCAACATCTGTTGGTGTAGAACAGAGCTGCATATATTAATGTTTTGGGAATTTTAAACTTAAGTTTAATATTTGAAATTTCTAATTTAGCTTTGAGGGACGATATTTAGGACGCCTTCTCTTTGGACAAAATTGTCGCAGAAACTTGTTTTGGAGCTTGTGGCCTTTTTAGTGTCTATCTGCAATAAACTTTTTATGCAAAAGAAATAATAACTTTTTCCGGAAATTGAGAAAATATAAAAACAGGTGATCTCGATCTCGTTCTAGAAGCCCCGCCGTCAGAGAGCCTTCTCCCACCCTTTTATCAGAAAAATTCCGATGTTCAAGCGTTTTTTTTAGGTATTAAATTGAACTTCACATCTACTTCATGAAAATAGAGTTGTAGGGAACATACCCGGGAACAAATAGCGCTTTGGAAAATCGCTCTTGGGCGATTTCTACACTTGTACAAATATTTTTTCGATAGCATCTGTTTTTACATTTTTTTTCCAATTTTTGGAATTTTTTTTTTGCCTTAAAATTTTATTGTGCAAAATCCGCAATTTAAGACCCCAAAAAAAGTTCCTTCGACCATTACGTGCTTAAAAATGAAAAAAACACTTTTCATCACGTTTAGGAATTTATTTCACCTGGTAACCAATTTTACCAAAAGCATATACAATTTGTTTTTATTATTTTTCTCCTAATTATCACTTCGAGAAAATCTTTCGTGTTAAATTTATTTCAAAAAATGAATATATTTTCTCTATTGCGCCTAGACTATTCCTCCAGTTGGCAGTACACAATGAGCCACTAATGTTAGTATTTACCATATGATTATAGAAACCATCTGTTAGTTGAACATTAATGGATTCTTTGTTTGTGTTAATTATTCAGTCAAGACAATGTGACATTTAGCTAAGTTCCCTAATTAACAAAAAGACAATATCAAATACACCATTAACCCAATTTCTCGCTTAAGGTAAGGAACATGTTGAAAAAATATCAATTTGTGCCACATTAGGAACATTGGACACAAAATGACCATTTTTGGAAAGCTCACCCTTATTATCTAATTAATATTATATATATATATATATATATATATATATATATATATATATATATATATATATATGTGTGTGTGTATATTTATTTATTTATTTATTTATTTATATTCCTCATAAATTCTCCTTTACTGCCGAAACCCAAACCTATAAAACCAGATAACATAATACTCTTATCTGCAGCTCGGTGCACGCCTCAGTCTACCTAACTGTTCAGCACTGATTATCTTTCTTTTGATCTCTTCTTCATCAAGTCCAATAATTAACTTAATGCGCCCATTACAGTTGTCTTGTTGGTGTCCGTTTCTATCGGGTGCACTTCATTCATCTGCAGTCATAACATCTTTCTTGGGGCCGTTAATTTATTTTTATAAACTTTTAGATGTTACTACCACTTAATGTAAGCGGTAGCGTTTCCATATTAATTTATTAAAGAGATCCAACTACAAACTCTGGTCATTTATATAATAAATCAATTCGAATATTAAATTATATTAATATTAATATAATACCATGATTCATATATCGAAATTAATTTCCTAAAATTAACTTTCGTCACCACTATTGAAGCCGCGTTGAAGTTATTTTTTGGGGAAGTGAGGAGTGAGGAGAGACCTTGAAGAAATTGTATAAATTTCATATACTTTTCACCTTATCACCTTCTGGAAATTAATGCTAATGTCGTTTCTGAAGTCAATTAGTTTTTTTTTTTTTTACAATAAACCCTCAGTTTATCTAAGCTATGTATAATGTGTTCTTAAAAGTTTTATAGGTTTCGCAAGCATTAAAGATGATATTTTATTTACTTATATTTCGTAAAGTAAAATTTAACAGGAGAACAATCTTAACGTTTCTCTTCAAGGTTGCGTAATTGTTTTCCTTTAGTTTATTCCTTTTTTATTCTGTATGGTGTTTTGGTACCCATCAACCATTTATGGTCGACTATTATTAAGTATTTGATTATTTAGTATTTTAATTTTACAATCAAATATTAAGGGTCGCTTTGATTCTCATTAATCGTTTTTCGGTATATTAAAATCGGAGACAAGAAAAAATTCTTGTTGAAAGGCGCTGTGGCCAACGAAAAAAAAATATATGTATATAAATGATAATAAAATGGTAAATAAGAAGTTTCCAACCAAGAACTTATGATATATACATTAATTGTAATGAACCTCAATATCTAGGATATTCGAAAAGTTAAAATAAATCAATACGTGTGCGTGCAATCTTAAAATCCAAAGTATTTTCATAAAAAGGGTCTCCGATAAGCCAATAATGGACCACATTAATGAGGAAAAGTCAAAATAAATCTATTGGTGGGCGCTCGATCTCAAAATACATATTATTTACATAAAAAGGGCCTGTGATAACCCAATAATGGACCTGGTTATCGAGGATATCCGAAAAATTAAAATAAATCAATACGGATATCATATGAAAAGGAGTCACTTTGTTTTTTTTAAAAACGCAATAATTAAAATAACCTTAAACAACTTAATTATGTAAACATGATTTTCATAAACGTATTTTTCATAACAAAATATATATATATATATATATCATGACAAAGTATTAACTTCAAGATCTTATTTTCATTGAATCCCGAAGGTAATTTCCTTTAAGCTCTTACAAGTTGTTATTTGTTCTACTAGGGTATAAGAATTGATTGACCACCGAAACTTGTATCATCTAATATAGATGAGAATGGTTAATTGAAACAATTTTTTTATCGAACATATCTTCGAGCTTATTAAGACGGACAGTCCATCTGACTGTATCAAAGGGGTTGGAGAAATCAAATCGAATAAGAATTGTGTTTTGATATTCCTTGATTAGCCTCGAAGTCGTCGGTAATCTTGAGATAGGATTGAGCTGACGAACCAGGTTGAAATCCAAATAGGTGAAAATAGAGAATTTTTTGGTGTATTGGGTAATTAGAAATTGAGGATTGCATCTAATTAAATCATAATGTTAAACATTGGTTGACAAAGCACTCTCAAGTTACAAGCGATATTTGTTCGAATCCGGAGAATGGAGGAATTGATAATTATTTGATGGCCGACCCACATTATAGATCTGAACTCTCCTGCTAGAATAGGTTGGTGGTGTTTAGGGTAAATATGTTCTAACACCTGTCCTAATTTTAGAACACTAGGGCGTTATGCTATAAAAAATAAAATTCTCTCAATATCCAATATCAAGCCATCCGTATAATCTCTCCAAACTTACCCCACACTCAATACTTACAGAATTTTACTTCTTACCTAGAAGACAAATACTGTTGAAGGTAATATAGAGTTCTCAAGAGAAATTTAAATCAGGTAGTAAGTGCATACGCAGGATATATCAATAATATTTGACGATTGTGCTCTTTGTTTCAATTTAAAGTAGAAATCCTTCCCGAACTAAACAATTATTAGTATTAATTTAAACTTTTAGGATGACATTCTGTTGTTTGATATACTTTTTTAGGTAAATAGTTAAATAACTACCGATTTGAAGCTTAAAACTGATCGAATTTATATGTTTTATTGTTATCGAATTGTTATGTTTCCGGTTGATGATTGAGGCGAACGGCGAATAAATCCCCACTATCGCCAAGAACGTAATGAGCTGACTCAAAGTTCGTAATTGGTGTCTTTTGACCCTCAGACTGGCGCTACCGTCTGTGCCAGCTGTTCTTTCTACCAGATGTTCCATGTTTTTCTTTGTTTGTTACATTTAATTTACCAAATAAACAAATGCCAATAGGCTATGACTAAACATATTGATGTCGTTTTTTGAAAAAGGCATTAGACCATTCAGCAAACTTTACAGCAAACACAATAAACGATTTTTAAATATATAACAATTTGTATTTTTTTTTTTAATTTTATTCTTTATTGTGTAAATGGTTACATTACATTATGGCGACAACATTTTTATAATTACAAAATACTTTTAAGGTTTCTAGCACAATTCATGATCTGAGTGACGACTGAGAGCCGTCAGTATTTTGTGCTTACGTCATCAGTATTCGATTTTTAGACCTATGCCATTTTTTTTTTTTCGAAATATCGTGAGTGGGACGTTGTTCACGTCGCATAATAAGTTGAAACATGAATTTCGACTTTTTGGCGCACAAGCCTTTTTCAAAAACGTCGATACATTTTTTACTAATATCAGAAAAGTTGCTATGAATCTGCTTTGATTTTTAATGTAGCCTAAGTTAGTAACTGAATTATCACTAGTTTTGTTAGTAATTTTTTAACGATAAACTTGTAACGAGGCCCGTATGCTATGAGCTATTAATGCTAATATACCTAGAGTGCATTAGCCTACATATTTCGTATTTTTTAGGCTTTCTGTGTGTTTAATTTGTTCTCGCGCATGTGCGAAATATTCAATTCGCAGTATTCAATCCACTTCTCTTTGGATTTCCTGTAGAACAAGGCTTCATGTATTGTGGCAGGCATTGTGATCGACAGACAGATACCTATGCAAGCTGTAAACGACTGACGATTTAAATGTTGAAAAAGAAAGTCGAGATTAAATGACAAAGGTTGTCACAGCAAATCGCTTAAACTTTTCGAATATTAACGTGTTACGCCGGCGCAGTCGCACATTTTACGCATCTAGGAGACGTGAGGTCTTAAAGTATTATTTTTTGAATTATTTACGTTCTCATCGAAACGCTAATTCAGATTTTTCTTTTTTAATTTATTCGGATTTCATCGAGGTATCAATCATATAGTTTATGATGAGTTAAAAAGACAGGTGATTTAATTCAGAAGGTAGCTCATGCAAATGAGTCATTTTTTATATATTTTACGTTGTTAAAACTACACAACTGGTTTAGCATAAGCGTCTTGATCGTTCAGCATCTTGGTGATAAAATCTCATCTTTTTCCTAAATCAGTGTATGATTTATGTTTATCCACTGTTTCATCAGAGTTTTATGGATTTTTTGTTCACCTACTATATATCTTTTATTTTTAATTTTTCCCGTCATAATTTAAGAGGTTTTTATTTTTATTCATATTGATTAATTTAGTTTAATAGTCATATCTCATAGCTGTTCACTTTTCTTGTTAGTGTTTTTCCTTGATCCTCTTTCATTCCTGGTAATTCAGTAATTTCTTTCATGACTTGACGTTGTTTTTTTTTATGGCAGCAACCTGGCATGTTTGTTCAATAAAAGATTGATTAAATAATCAATTAAATGAAGCACAATATATAACTTCAATATACATGGTCTATACATATATATAATATATATATATATAATATATATATATATATATATATATATATATATATATATATATATATATATATATATATAACTCACAGTGAGATGTAGAAAGTTTAATTTATTTTGAGAGGTTGGAAATTATTAAAAAATTGACACTGGGAGAGAAATATAAACTAAGAATTATTGTTCTGAAGATGAGGAAATATTTTACCGAAACGTAAACATAATAAATTAGGTGAAGATTATATTGGAAGTTATATATTGCGCTTCGTTTAATATATTCATAAGTACTTCTAAAGAAATTAAAAGATAGAACATTAAATAATCAAATATATTCTTTTAATTCTTGTTTATAAAAAATATGGTGCCATTTAAAAATATTGATAAAAAATGTAATACAAACAAGAAAAAAATTTCAGACTAACTAGCTATTTACGCAAATGCAAAATTAATAATTGAACTTAATATTTAATGAAAAATTCAATCATCATAAATAATAATGTTTTTACAAAATATCGTTCAATCTGTTGCAATTGATTTTTTAATAATCATATCTATGAAATAATTTACTATTTTATGTCTATTGAGGCGAGTGCATCTGTCACAATTATTGTCAAAATTATTTAAAGATTATTTATTTTTTCCGTTTTCAAATGCAAAAAAACAACTCAATTAAAACAATACATGCCTCAGTCCTATCCTATTGAACAGTATTTTGAACCCGAACAAGTTCAACGCGGTTTGGTGGCTAACGATTTGGTACTAGGCTGTAAGATTGGTAAAGTAATGTCGGAAGCAATTTCGGGTGTTCAGAACATAATGATACCTAAATATACATATTATAAACGTAGACTGGATATTTCTTCTTTTTTTTTTTACTTCCCTTTCACGCGAGTCGTTTTTTCTTCCCTACCTATTATTTGACGATTGCCACTTCTCGTGGTTTTTTGTTGTGCCAATGGCTGCGTCTAATGAAGACATTATTTTTTCGTGGATATACACTCTGTATTTTTTTATTAACAATATAACGTGAGGTGCTACTACAATAGAAAATTTTCTACTAGCTCATAAGCCGGCTTTGCAAAAAGTCCTTAAATGTTTTTTTCAGAAATATTCTCACCTGGAAACTGTATTTCTCAGTATAGTTTTAGAATGTCGTGTGATAAGGAACAATTTGAGGAAAATACACACTTCTGAGTTTAAGAACTTGCATATTCATGAAATGAATTTATGCAGAACCCTATTGGTGTGAAACTATTTAAAGCGAGTTCTGAGAATTTGAACTTATTGCGCCATTTTTGTACCAGTTTAAGGTTAAAGAAGCTCGTTTCCATTAGAAAATAAAATGTTATATGAGTATTAGAATAGTGATTAACGTTTATTGATAGTATTGGTTGTATACTGTTTGTCTGTCATTAAAATTATAGTTTAATACCTGTTAAGCATGTTATTATTTCATGTTCAGAGACTTTTAAAAGATGTTTTTATTTTAATCAATTTCACTGAAGGGTACTCAGCTACTTTTAGGGAATGCGGATTAAGCTGACAAAGTTAAGCTTTGGCGGTTTTTCCTGGCCACTGTGAATGGATGTAAGAAATGAAATTTTTATGAAAACTTCTTCAACATCTTGCCTAATTCCATGATTGTCCTCTGATTTGGGCCTCTCAGATCGCATCCAGAACACTGAAATGAGCCCACTGCTACCACAGTTCATCTTTGCCTTCAAGCGTATGATGTACAATTCTTCGACATCCCGAGTATCTGCATCGTCATTATTGTCGATTTAGGATTCGGCATGGGATGACTCATCAGTTTCTTTTCCTTTGCTTCTCCCTTTTTGTTCGCTTTCTTACTCAATTTTGTCTCTCTTTTCCAGCTCTTTTTCCTCTCGCTCCTTCTTTTTCTTGTGTGTCCTTATAAGTGAAAATACGGAAATTTCTCTCCTAGTTTTCTGACAGTGTTTTTACTTGCCAGTGGAAATGAAAAAAAGTCCGAAAAAGTCGATGGAATAAGATCCATGGATTAAGAGAGAGTTTGGGAGCCCATTGGCTAAGGCTGAGAGTGCTGTTTGGCCACAAGTTAAAAAAGTTTGTGGGGTAAGATAACAAATTACAAAAAAAAAATTGTCATTTTTTTTCCCTCGAAAACGCGTCATCTTTCCTCCTCATGGCATTTTTACTAGACTAACATTTATCAGTAGCCAAAAGCATAGTAAAATAAACGGTTTCTTATGAGTATGGTAGTATTAAGTTGTGCATTCAGAATATTTTAGTGAGAAAGTTCGAAAACTTTCCTTAGAATACTGATTCCTTGCGTTTTGAGGCACAAAAATCACTTCGAAATGCGCTCTATCTGAACTTTTTGTCACAACTTAATGAGCACATATTCTGGTTTATACTAGTGAGCTACCTTGTACCACTTCACATATCTTATGCTGGCTAGGACGTGCTCCTTATTTGTAATTGATTGTAAGAAATACTGCATTTGCCATATTTTCGCATTCGTATTTTTAACCCGCCTTCCTCCATTAGTTGGAATGGTCGATAGTTTATAATTTAGACTATCGGAACTTTTATCAAGAACACCGTTTTTTTTTAAATTATTATTATTGTATCGAAAATATGAATATTTAGCCTTTCTTTGAATTTCGATGGAGATGAGAGTGAACTAAAGATAAACCCATCGCTAATCCGAAAAAATATTAGGATGTCTTAACAAATGCAATATTTACTCCTATTTTCAATAAAATTCAGGAGTTGAAGGCTATTCCTCAAGCACTTCTTGGAAAATTATGTGTATGCCTTTTTGATCATTATTTGTTTTTCGGTCTCAGTTTACACCTCGCAGTGGATTCCGCACAAATTACTGACCGTTATTTCTGCCTGTAGGCCTCAATCAGAACTGACAGCTTCAAACGAAAAAAAAACAGATGCAATTGACTGGTGAACTATCACGAAACAATGGCTCAATCGCTCTTGATGAATGACGGCAAAATTATGACACTTCTTGCCGTCTTCTTATTCTTCTGATAATTTAAAAATACGTTAACCTTTCGGATACCGGAACTTATTGTTTTCAGGGCGGTCCTTTAAATGAGGCCATATAACTTTCACCCGATACCTCCTTAGTTCATGGGCATATTTTGCACGCGTCAATCTTCTCATCATATATTATTACATAGATACTTGAAACATTTAAAATTATAAATTGGAATGTTAAAAAATTCACTGATACCTTGACGTGGCAGGTTGTAATATTTTTTAGTAAATAAATAAAATGTTTTTTGAAAAAAAATAATGTATATATATATATATATATATATATATATATATATATATATATATATATATACATTCTATTTGTTTATTCTATTATTTTGATTTATAAAATAAGAAATTATAATAGTTTTAATTAGCATACAACCGATGGTTCGGTTCCGATGCGAACAGCGGTGCCCCCACCGATCCTCGCCAAAACACAAATGTGCATCACCGCATTTTACATAATTCTTTTATCTATCTTATTTCGAGTATTTTTTTTTTTTTTTTATCCAGCTCAATAACTTTACAAGACCATTTCATTCGCATCAATTGTATTAATCGTGTAATGCAATTCCATTTGTTTAATATTTAAATCAAAATTCTGCAGTAGGCTCAATTTCTTTGGTCCAAATATTTTTTGCAATACTTTCGATATTTCAAAATACATTTTTGATTTCAGTTTTCTAGATCTTTTTAAATAACTACTCATTCATTCTTAGAATGTTGAGTGAAGTTTAAATGTTTTAGGAATCCCACATCTATCGTTCTCTTTATTTTGTTTTAATTAAAGTTAATTCTAGTACCTGCTCCTTGGCTATTTTTGTAGTTCTATATTTTAGAATTTGTTGGAGGTAATTAATATTTTAAAATATTATGAGTTCTTTTTTGAAACAGGATGATTACCCTTTCTCCATTTTTATTTAATTTTGTACCGGAATTACGAAGACCGAAATAGGTTTAATTTTGGCTAATGATACGAACTTATCTATATCCGACCTTATGTTTGTTGTCGATGATTTGCTTTTGTTAGGCGAAGACTCGGAAATTATATATATATATATATATATATATATATATATATATATATATATATATATATATATATATATATATATATATATATATAAATTTAAGAACAAAGTTGATGTTGGTGTGCAATCAGGGAAGTTGGTATATCTGGGTTCTACGACATCTAAATTGAATTTAAGAAGAAATAAAAGCGGAAAATTTATGAATCGAAAAATTTCTCAGTTGCAGCTGTTTCCCCTGAAATCTGAAAGTATCCCTAATATTACCTTCTGTTCATTTTCGGTCACTCGCGATACGGAATTGCTAAAAAAAGCGCATCAAGGGTTTAGACAATAATATAATGTTAGCCAATTTGAAATTTAGACAACTACAGATGTAGGAGCGTGATCTTTACCCGGTAGTATGGTTGAAATTATTCTGGATTAAGATGTTTGTTGTACTAGATTATGAACGAAAGAATAATCAGTGATGAACTGGCAGGTAGGCGTACGAGGGTTCGACCAGAATGTAGATGGGGAATGTTTGTTGGATGTTAGGTCTCATTTTATAGATGTTGGTTTTGCCGGAGTACGGTGGGGGGGAGTATATGAGTAAGATTGTGGGTGTTATCGGCATAGATACTTTGGGTTGGAACACAATTTCAACATCTTCGAAGAGAATGGTGTTACTAGCTTTATCATCATATTTAATAGCTTTAGACAAATTGGTGGTTAGCACTCCCACAGCAAGACAGACAACCCAACCCTGTCTTGCCCACTGTCGGGAAGAGTCTAACACGGTTCGTTTTCTGATTCTGTGCCGTGACAGGCCGGTATTAGAGAGGAGTCCCTTTGTTGCAGCTTTGAAAGGAGGCAGAGCTAATAGAATATTAGTTTGATTCCTATATAGTGTTATTACGAGCTAACTGATCCATTCATTTGTCTGATCCTCCGCACCCCAGGTCCGTATTCATCGCCTGTTTGCCGGGTCATTATATTGTGGGTACAGCTGCCAGTTGAAAGTATAGTCCTCATTCACTGTTGAGAATATGGTTGGTAATGAAGTCGGTATGACACGCCTAGATGTCATTTTCTTTTTGATGCACTCCTTTGTACCCTTAGATATACTTAGTTACCGCACCTGCGGTGTAAGTTGTTAATAGCTTGTAATGGAGCATGGAAAACTATCAATAAATTTTCATTTAGTGGCTATTCATCGGCGAATGCACGTTTTATGACACGGTATAGAAACTTAGGTTTGTTTATCGTCATCCACTACCTGTAAGCACCTGCACATTTTATTTTTATCAATAGTATATGTTCCATTTTGCCAGTGTACTCCAAAATTCACTCTTTTATGGGAAGTATCTATATTTAGAGGCTTTTGGATAAGATGTCGATTTTTGAAAAATAAAATAAAAACGTATATTATAATTCACAAAAGATTACTGCAAGTTTTAAGCAGACTAGCATAATTTCACTGTCTAAATATGTTTGAAATTAAAATAAATATTTTTTTAGATAATATAAATAATTAGTTAATATTTATCTTTTAATAATTACCGTAAAATATATAAGACAGTCTCATCCTCTGTGAGCAAGTGTACTATGTTGTTATTTTTATCTAAAGGATTTTACTTAATACTTAATGTAGAGATTGTTTCCTTCATACCATGCTAATTATTTGGATCTCTATTATGTTTATAATGTCGACGTAATGCTGCCCATTTCCTTTAATATCGGTTTTGAAGTTCACAACATTTTTAATTTTTTTGGTAATGTATATTAAATCATCTAATTTTGTTATCATCTGCCTTATTTAATTTTTACCCAATTAAAGTCAAACCACACTGTTTTTGTATGATTATTTTTTTATTTATTATTATTCAACGTCCAATAGATAATTTTTCTTTTACAAATTCATGTGTATTTTTTAGATTATTTTGTCACCGTGCTAGTTAGTTGATTTGTTAATTCCTGTAGAATCCACAAGGCGAGTGGTAATATTTTCAGACCGCTGACAGCTCCCGTCAAAGTCTTGTCGACCGAGGTTAAAGTCTTTGTCATTAGTGTCTTCTTCTGTCCTTCCTACGAGGAAAGACCTTGTTCGCGAAGAACGGCCTTCTAGATCACTCGCTCACCTTTCGGTAGTCTTATGATATTTTGATAACTATCAGCCTCTCCCATGGGTGATAAGTAACACCTTAGTGCCAAAATATTGACAATTTAGCTGTCAGGGACGCCAATTAACACATCAAGATACTGTTGTCAGTATAGGTTTGAGTAGGAAACGTTCCTTTTTTTTTCTTTATTGGTTAGAAATATACAACGAGTCTCACCAGTTAAAAAAATATAGCAACAGATCACCTTGTTTCTTTATTCTTATATAGTGGAACGTTAAGTGGTTTGTGTTTCACTGCTGATGTCAGGAACACTTTGAATGTAATTCTAGGAGCTTGCTCTAATGGTATTTCAAGATCAAGATTTTACAATGCTTCTTTGATGGATGTAATTTATGCTCCATTCTATCCTACACATAAAATGTGGAGATTTTGAAGAAAAAAAAGCTCGTTAGTCTTCTTGTTAAAATGTCTTCAGGGTCATGATCATTTAATATAAGTTTTTCCATTGACCTGCGAACATACTTGTTTTGTACTGTAATGAGTCAAGCAATTTTTAGCAATTAAGTTCGGTTCCTCCTGTTGAGTTATTTATCCCGCACTGAGTCTGTTCTAAACTATTTGTAAATAATTTCCTAATACTACGATTGGGAATAAATATTGGAATAAATTTCTCAATACCACGATTTTAAAATTTAGTTCATAGTTGATTCCTATCGAACAATTATCTCTAAATGTAATCTAAATATTAGATTCCACCTCTGAACGTGTAAGTATTAGAACATTAGTTGTTATGTGCATTGATTGAATGTTTCGTTGATCTTATGACTATAATGAATGTCGTGATTATATTGCATATAGTTGGGAAGAGTTTTAGGTAGTAAGATAGGGGGAGAGGGGAGTAACAGCACACAATTTTTTGATAATCTGATAATTTGGTAAAATTTATCATCAATGTTGCCAACATTTTACATACAGTTTATACATTATGACCTTTACTAAATCCTGCCCATGAGCTGCTTCAATTTGAGAATTATCAACTGAGATATCACAGTTTTTCCAAACCTACCATTGTGTACTTTTGCCTCCATATACCCTATGAGTTGAGCTTATATTGCGGCTAATAGTACAATTAAAGCTGGCAATGTGAAATTTTGAAATATATTTTTTACTTTAAAAAATTCGGCCGTCGTGTACCTTGTTTGAATTCTGAAAAGGAATTAAAAATTGACAATTTCGTCAAATTTATCTGATAAAGAGAATTCACTATTTATTCTAATAGAGTAAAAAGCAGATAAAAACAATTTGTGGTGAAAAATTAGTCAGACATGAACGTCAATCTGTCACTCATTGAGATAAAGAGTGGTAGCTTTTGAATCACGATCACTGTCCCCTGGGTAACACATTTTTAGTGAGTTTTCTATGCAGTTCGTATTAGTTAATCGCTATTTATTTTTATTAAGTAACGTATCTATTTTTTTTAAAGTGGTCCTGGTCAGGACTGGATTGACAATATTCACTTCCACCACCCGTTCATCACTTTTCACCGTGCTGCCGTGCTGAGAAATCTGGATACCAGTTCTTTCCCATGAATAACGGTATCTATCTCTCCGTTCCTGAGGTAGCTCCTTTTCCTGAATCAGTGTAAATGTTAGCTCTTTCTTTCTGATCGAATCCTTAAGCGCAACTTTGACGATGATTAATACTGACAGTATATAGAAATAATGTCAGTATTACTGATCTTGAAAGGATAAGAGATCCGACTATTCATGCAACCAGGTACTCATGCGACTAGTCCTTGTTAGTAAAAACCTCAAATGAGAGCCGAGTTTTCATGCTATAAAGGTATCAACTATTTTTTTTTTTTTCCCCAAAGTTTACTAAAATGGACTGATACCCTTCTAGCACGAACCAAATTAAATAAATCGTTATTTTTATTAATAAATAAATCTATAATTATTTATCAACATTAATTGGACGGTGATTGGAAATAAATCCCTAAATAATTGGCCGCCTGTAATTCGGTAATGAGACCTGATACTGTGATGAGCTGTTTCGGGAAAGTTGTATCCCAATTAACCCATTCAACTGTTTTGATATTTTGATATTTATAACCTTTATTCGATTTGATTAGAACATTATTTGTAGCTGATACAAATGCTGTAATTTACTGATATCGGATGAAAATTCCATTTTTATAAAATGATTATAACTGTTAATAATAACTCCTGCGTGCGTAAATCATATCGTCGTAATTAACGAATGTGAAAAATCGCATTTTTAAAATTGCTTAGTTGTATTAATTAATCAGAAGCTTATTTACAAAATAAAATCTTATAAACACAGATCTAGGGCTCGGAGAAGTAGATAGACCGTGATATATAAAAATTATTCTTAATGGGTGAGGTGAAAGTAAATATTAAAGCTCTTATTTGGTCTCTTGAAAAGTAGCTTTTTTTCACTTTCGTTAGTTCTACGTGGTGGCTACGATATGGGGTCAAGTACTACGACGGGATTTATTTTTCAACTATCAATTATTTGTTCAAATGCTGTACTAAGCTATACTAATGTCAACAATCTTTAATTAGAAGTAGTTGCAAAATCAGCGATTTGATTAAATAACTCGAAACTTGATAATGATTAGTGATTTGTATTGCTTCATAGGCTTGTCCAGGGCCGGTAGTAGAGGGAGAACGAATGAAGAACTTGTCCCAGTCGGTGGAATTTAGAGGGCGGCATATTTTAAGCAATATTTTATTTTTAAGTTCAAAGTACAAAATTTTTTTTTCTGCTTTTTAATTGTTTTAACTCAGTCAGTAATATGAGTTAATGTTATAAGATAATGATATTTATTTCGAAATAAAAACCTAAATATTATTACAAAACTGTTGAATTGGAGGGAGAAGGGAAGGAACAAAAAAAATTAAGCTTACCAATCCTGGCAAAAATCCTAGTTCCGGTCCTGGGTTTGCCAGCTCATTACTATAGTTGCCTTCACGAAAATAGATGCTTGGAATGAAGGCACAGTTTTGCTCGGTGTTGGCAGATGCGGGAAAGAGGGGATGCTGTTAGTCCACTTTCCTCGAGAGCTGGCAATAGGACATGTTTACTGTTGCCGGTAGTCTCCCCCAATCCTACACTCTCTCAGTTTCAAAGAAGAGAAGTTGTGGCAACAGTGCTTCCCATGTATTGCGGATCTCAGACATCAATTTACCGGAAGGCAACTATAGCTCAAACTGTAAAATCGGCAATTTAATTTTTAAATCTGTAAATTGGGTCCTGCTGATAAGAAGGAAGGCTTCTTATAAGGTTATCTCCCTGAACTACAAGGAAGCCAACAACCCCTTAAATAGCTAAAATTGAATAATGGTGTTGAATGATTATACATGCGTTTAATAGCATATAATGTATGCATATACATATAATATATAATTATAGTATTTATAATAGCCATTACTTATCTTCCTCTATTCTGTAGATATCAATATTCTTTTTGCGATTCTAGATCGATTGCGACATCGATATTATATTGAAAGATTAAAAATAGTTTGAGCTCCGGTTAAGCCTAACCAAGTTCTATCTTCAAACGGTTATTTCCAGCCTGTGGTCTACGAATGTAAAGGTCGTGTTTAATGTTTAATTTAATTGTTTCGACATCCTTCCTGGACTGAATTGGAATCCTTGATACGTTTCACATCAGTTATAAAATTATAAAATATATGTTACACGAATAATTTTTTTTATTTTTCCAGGTGATAGCAAGAAGGACGAGCCAGTGACTCCACCGGCTAGCCAGACATCTGAGTATGTTAGGCCCATCAAAGTCTGGCCGCCGCTTCCTGAGAGTACCCAGCAACCAACTGATCAACCACCGCCCGATCCTGATGGTAATTTAATAGTTTATATTACAACTATTATATAATAATATAATATAGCACATTATAGGTATATATTTTTTTGATACTTCATTGAGTTTGAATCAAGGCTTGTTTGAAATAAGTGGTATTGAAACATTACGATTTTGGAAACTAAAGAAACTTGAGTGGAGCTTATATATCCACATATTGGTTGGGGTACAGTAGATATATCAATTCACTTAATAATCACTGCGCAAATAATAATAAACAACGCAAATATATTTAGCGATGGTAATTTTTGTATGTGTTCTCTCCTAGTCTATGGCAGTAAATTCATACTAACTTGAAGTACTAAACTTGTAAGGCAATTAGAAACAATCTTGTCGATTTACGCAACGTCTAAAGACATTCTAGAAGTCATTTTAGAAGCATTGTGAATGCGATTTGAATCAAGGGAATTGTCAAGCAGTTGATTCATTGAATGAAGACGTCTGTGATCTGCGAAGGAGACATTGAAGACATCGTTGAGGGCGTATTCTATATCTGTCTCCAATGGATTAATTTCGATTGGATTGTAGCTGTCGACACATTTGAATTGCATTCTTGCTTTCATTTAAACTTCATCTTCTGTGAATGTAGCTTATATAACCGAACAAACAGAGTTAATTGCTCAGACGGGTGACGAAATTTTATGTAAGCAAGGACAGTATTGACTTGATTTGCTTCTTTCTATTCCACACGGTATCTGATGTTAGTATTTCAATTAACTTGAATAAGCATTACTTTACATGTAACTGGTACTTGCGTTATAGATGGAAACAATGGCAATTTCTTTCTTTCTTAGACTTTTTTTAACTACGCCAGGGCCGAAACTAGGATTAGGGGACGAAGAGGGTACTTAATTGTCCCGGAGAATTTAGAGGGCGGCGAATTTATAGTCAATTTTTATGTTTATGCTAAGGGCAAAATATTTGTGTCTGATTTTTGATAGTTTTGACCTCAAGACACCTTGAGAACTTTTATAGGGACGACCAGTCTCTATAAAAGTTCACAATTCACGGCAGACATAGACGGCCAAGTTGCCTAGTTTAATAAGATCTGTAATAAACTGGAAGATTTGGTCGTCGTCTGGTTGCTCGGCCGCTCTCTTGAGGGAAAAGGGCCTTGGTCGTCGAGTGGTTGCCGGGCTAAGACACCAGCGGGCGATCAGAGTCAGTGGGAAAAGTATACTAAACGTGCAAAGATCAAGGTCTTCCTCACGTACCCGTTTATTTTTTATCCAATTAATTATGTTATAATTTTGTATGCAATAACGCTTTTTTTTCTTTTTCTTCCTTTTGTCAAATAAATTCTGTTTTTCTATTTGTGTTTTTTATTTTATATTATTCGTATCAATTCAATATTCAAGGTACTTCAGAAGTAGAACTACAGATTAATTTTAACATTTCGGTTAAAGAAAATCGTATACTTGATAGGTTTTTTATTTCTAATACTTGGGAAGAGGGTTAGAAAAAAAAATTAACATTTTGGATATCCTCGATATTGAAGTCCATCGTTGGGCTATTGGAGACGTCCTTCACCGAAATCCCAACAACCTGCAAAGATTTATGACAATCCATTAAATATTGTAGAAGAACGCGATGGGCTATCGAATTAAAATTACGACGACGAAGACGCACAGTGGGGCCAATGGCCTAAATCCATGGAGGAAGAAGCCAAACTTTTTTTTTCATCTCATTTAGCTCTAAGCATCGATTTATAGGTTCTTGAGAATAAGAAAATGAGAAAATTTGAGAAAATGAGACATTCCAGAGACATCACTAGCAATACCATGAATAACGTGAATTTATAAGAATCGGCAGATCGAGTTTTGAATTTGCGTGAAAACATATCTTGCTGTTGTAATTGTTCTTAAAAGAATCAATTATTTGATTACGTTGTTGTTCCTTTTTAGCTACTATTAAGGTATATTTGATCTGAAAAAAAATATGGTTCAATTAAAACAATGCTGTATTACTTTGTAACACTTGTTTTGTTTTTTGTTGTAAAATTATGCATATTTGCGTGCATTGTACATTTATAATGTACACACAACATGTAATAGAGAACCAATCGAAGTAGTGACAGACTTCACTTACGAAGGAACTGTTATCAATAGAACTGGGAAGGTAGACCCAGAAATGTCGAATAGGATTGCAAAAGATAATTCCCTCTACTACCGGATCTGTAACACAGTGATCGGAAAGAGAGAAATAGGAAAGGAAATGAAGCTTCTCCTGTTTAAGTCAGTATACTTACCAGTGCTATTGTACAGAGCCGAGAGCTGGGTTTTGACTAAACAACTGCAAAGTCCTATCCCTGCTGCCGAAATGAAGTTTCTTCGACGAGCTGCAGGGAAAACTCGACCGGACTGCGTTAGAAATGAAAGGATCAGAGAAGAACTTAGATCTGCTCCATCTAGGACACCCTTGAGAAGAGACAGTTGATGTAGTTTGGGCATGTCTGCAGGATGGAAGCTCATAGAGACCCTGTTAAAACCATGGAGGCTAGGCCGTAAGGTAGACGACCCAGAACCTCCTACATCAATTACATAAATCAAGGAGGGAGACGGCGAGGCCATTCGATGAAATTTGGCCAGAGATGGAGAAGACTGGCGACGATGGCTAGACACACCTCCACGCTGAAAGACATACGGGTGGAAGTGGGAGAAGACGCATGCATTGTTGTGCACACATGTGCGACTTATAACAAAAATGAGTTATATTTATCACTGGGTTTCAAAATTTCTTTCTACATCGTGTATAAATGACTTAATCAGGAACAAAAGTGGCATGATGATATCGCCATTTGAAATTTAATGATTCCATAAAGTCTCAAGTTAATTTAAATTTGAAACTGCCGTCTTGAAAAGTTATAATTTTTCACTTACACACTTATTAACATTTTGGCAGATAAATAGATACATATAGTAATATACAATTAAAACAAAATGAATTGTTACTATATATATGCATTACTTAGTTCATAAAAGTTAGCGATAAATGAAGAATATTTACCTTTTCAATTAATTGACTTGAGAAATCCAAGAGGCACATTCATTGAGATAAGTTGCAAGTGAGCTTCGCCTATTTCCAAGAAAAGCTTCCACCTGGTGCAGCTGGAAGGAGCTTGCTGGGAAAATCCAGGCATAAAATTCCCACATGCACTCATTGACATTAATCGGGTATTTATAAGGCAGCCGGGAATGAATCATTGATCAATATTTCTGCTCCTGCCTTGTAAATTGTTCAGTACTGCTCAATAAGTGTTTTTATTTTTATTTCTTGTAGCCTTGCTTCTAAAGCCTGCGGTCGGCCTTTCTATTACAGTAGCCATAAAACCATAAAAGGAATTTATTGCTCCGAATAAGTTCAGGAATTATCTCTGGTCATTCTCCTTGAGTACCTATCCTACCAGCAGAAACGGTGTTCCGATTGAGAAATAAACGTTTATTTGTAGCATTCTATTACTTTATAAATTATTCATATTTAAATTGTTTTTTAATGATACTTATTTGAAAATAACTCTACTGCAATCCGTGGGCACATTATGATGTTAAACAAAATAAATAAAAGGACTCACTTATTTATAGTTGGGCATCCAGGGTTCTCAAAGAACCAGAGTTTTTAGTGCAACAGCTATGTACCTGCTGGCATTTATAAGTTATTTACTGTTAATCTTCTATTCGATTACTACAAAACAATTACGTTCTTCTTCTTGCCGACAATGCGATTAAATCCGAGGAATGCTAATGCTAATCAATAAGGAGGGCCCCATATTTCTCCTTCTGTCCTCTTTCTCCATTTCTAACCTCTATGTACATCAAATATACAATGACAAACGAAATAAAATGTTACATATTTAAAACTGCAAGAAATCCGCTCCGGTTTTCAAATACAAATAAATATCAGAATGATTTTTTCTGAAATATTTTTATCGAGTGGCGACTCGCGTATAGGAACTTTGGCACTGTTAAGTGAATTCCTTATATTATAATATTATAATAAAACCCCCATTTCCCCTTGACATTAATAACATTTAATATAATGAGTCCTTTTTTCTTCAATACTTTCTTTATACTTGTACAATATATAATTCTTAAATCCTTAAAGCTTTAAGCCAGTAACCATACTATAGTTTATGAAAAATATACAGAAATCTTTGGATTGAACAGTGCGCTACGTGGTACCACCGGCGAGGAGTTTGGCTGTGCATGCACTAATAGGGAGTTGCGGGGAGGAAGAGCATTGTCCGTTCTATTGTTAGTGGAAGGTAACTTTTTTTAAATTCCACTCCGTGTTTTATGCTTAAATACCCTATACAATAATTGTTATATGTGATAAATCGTATAATTTGATTGTTATGCTACTTTCAACTAATCTAATTAATTTATTTTTTCGGTTTTTATTTAACAGAAAACTTTAACCATGACCTTGCATCCCCATCTTTTCGCGCAAATTAAGAAAAGTAGAATGGATTTCATTTTTAAATAAATTGATCAAGCTCGAACATAACGTTTTGTGTTATAATAAGTAAACATGTTTGATTTTGTTCTTTTAGAATTTTACAAATTTCAAATTAAATTTTCTTTTGTACGAGTTTGTTTCTTTTTACAAAATTTTAAAATAAAGGCTAAATAAACATTTTCTTACGCAGCATCTCCACTAATTTTTCATGCGACCCGTCACTGATTTTTAATGAGCCAATATAATTTTTAAAAAAAATTGTATTGGTCGAGCTTAGGCGAGGTTCTGTTTCAACTCCACTGTTTCGTATTTCGTCGGTCGGTCTGTCTGTCTGTTTGTTACACGATTTCGACAAGACGCGTTTGTTTCATTTTCTTCAAATTTGGCACAAATTTTCCTTGAAGTCAGAAAAATGACGTATATTATTTATTAATTCCGATCTAAGATGGCAGTCTTTTTAATGACACTATATCTTCAAAAAGCTGTTTGTTTCGTAGTCACGACATGAGTTGTTCGATTCTGAAATACACGTCGCGACGTGTATAACATTTTTAGTAGTATATTCCCCGAAAAAAATAGACTATTGCAGTGGGTCTAAGGTCGGCGGTGAGCGGCGGGACTGCGTTTTCTATCCGTTTCATAACCCCTAGAGCACGATTATAGAAGATTTGGAGATGTCTGATATATATATATATTTTTTTCCGCTACATTTGAGCACCTCCAGCGGCCCCCTTTGGGTCAAATGAGCTGAAATTCGGTATGTAGGGCTTTCTTCAAGGCAGAACGGTACCATTAAAGAATGGGTAAATGCCAGTCAAAATTTCGGTATGTTTATCTGAAATTTCGGCGTTTTTTAAGTTTTGCGCATCGCTACAGCTACGCCATATTAGTTTATAGGGCTGAAAATTTGTATGTGAATTGAGTTGGTGTTGGGGAAGGACTTTCTGTATCGAAGGTCAGCGGAGAGGCAGAACCATATAATAAAAGTACGTGTAAATTTCGGTATTTTAGGGAACTGTCTTTTGTGGGTCTCAATTCTTTTCTTAATCCCCTCGTTTTTATATTTTTTTTAACGTGAAAATACGACTTTAGTGACGGAGTTCTACTGCTCACGGATTTTTTTTTATTGCAGTGATACGTATGGTGAAGAAAAACCAAAATCAGAAAATTAGAATAATTGTGTGGGGATTAAATTATTTCTTTATTGAAAAAATAATTATCAATTGTAGAATGGGTTCGAAATTATCTATCTCGAATCTTGTCAAATCCTAGCGATTTTTTGGGCATTGGGATTTGCAATTATATATTGATGTTTTAGATATTACAAGAGGATAATGTGAACTGAGGCGAAAGTGATTTATGCAAAGTCACAAAGTCATATTCAGCATATTTGTCTTGTGATTGAAATAAACGGATGAAAATAAAATAAAAATCCCTAAATTGGTTCGCTAAATCTACTGTTCACAGAACTACTAAACTATAAAAAATATTAACAAGTAATATTATAGAAAAAACATATAGTACTGATATAGATATATTTTTTTAAATATCTGTTGATATTTTTATATATCTTCAATCAAGTCTCTTATATGCACCTTCTTCTGGGTTGAAAGAAGGCAGAAAAGTATTTGTACTTGGAATAATTGGAAATATTTTCTTCATTTCTTATTGCAGGAAAGCATATTAGATATCATTTTACATTAGGAATTATAGGCTATAGTGCTGGTTCATCCAAGATGATCGGTTTGTGGAGCCTGGAAGTGATGAAAATCATTGGTTTCCCGGTAATTCTATGCCAATTCCTCAGTAACGGAGATAACTAGAGTCCAGTGGATAATAAGAGCGCTCCTGGGTAAATATACCTTCCGCCTTTCCCTCTCTCTGCTTATCCGCAATAGTGAAAACGTATTATATTTCACAAGCTGTATATAGTTGATTTCTTGATCAATTCTCTGTTCAGTTATATGTATTCTTTCATTCACTCTATTGTATGTATTGTATGTAATTACGCCATGAATTTATAAAGCAGGTATAAAATAGGTAGAATGAATTCTATAAAGTAAGAATATTATCAAGTGTTAATTAAGTTTCAAGAAAGAAAAGAATGAAGAGCGTCGATTATTATTTATTCGGCAACAGGTTGTTATATAAATTTAATACAATATACAGATAATATTTTAAAAAAACTTATATAAAAATAATATGCAAATTTGGAGCTAACTTCATAAGAATCTAAATTTTAAATCCTGGGACCCGAAATCAATTCGAATTATAATTTCTTAGAAATAAGTAAATTAAGAATTAAATAAAATATTAAAATTTGATTGTTATGATTTTAGTTAGTAATGCCTACAATTGTATACACTGGACAAGAAAGTAAAGAATCTTGGTGGATTATATAAATACCGAATTATGATTATTTGCTAAGTTTATATTGAAATTTTAATATTATCTAAAAGTCTAAAAAAAAAAGTATGGAAAGGAAAAATGAAGATAACTATATATGGACAAAAAGTAGTCTTGAGTGACGATTACCAATTATCTTACTCGAATGCTCTCACTAGCCGAGATTAAATACGACTGCGGATGAGTGGGGTAGGTCAGTTTTCGCTACCTATTGCATCCCTAATCTCATCTAATTCCGGTTATTGAGAGTATTAGATAAAAATAGTCGGTAATTGTTACTCAAAGTACTTTTTTCCCATATCTAAAGTTAACTTTCGACACTATACTCCCATCAGAGTCATATACTAGGGATGCATTTATGTGCAGAAAAGATACTTTTACGGAGCGCCCAACTGTCATTTTCTTGTCTAAGGCCGGTTACACACACGGCGGATTTTTTATGTATTTGGAATAAATATTTATAACAATTAAAATATACATAAATAAGATACTATATGCTGATATATATACTGAACTAATACAAATAAATGAAAACTTTCATACAATCAATTAAAAATCAAAATTAACAATAAAATAAAAAATATTATCTACAAATAAACGATTTAAAAAGAAGATATCTTCATCCAATCTATAAATTAGAATTAACATATTGCATTTTAAGTTTTTCACACTTCATGTATCCTCCACTTCACATAGTCTACGAAGTCGGTGGAGGTCCGACTTCTGCAGTTCCTATTAAAACAGTTCGTGTTTTACGAATTTAGATTCTCTAAATACCTATCTGCTCTCTTGTATTTATTGTTTATATATATTAAATAATTTATCTCGAAATTAATACATTCATTTTGTTTATAATGAGTGCAAATAACAGAGACATTTAAAAAAAAACACATCTTAACCTCCGTTTTTCTGTTCTTGTTTTATAAATCTTTTCTTCTAATAACTTACGAGGAATCTCTTCTGGCTTCATGTCCGGACCAGTAAATCTTTCTAGTTTAATAAAACGAACTATAACGATCATCGTAGTGAAGCATGATTTCCAAATTGTCTGAAATTATCAATGAAAATATCAATTATCTAAGGTTCTTCCGAGAATTTGCACTCGTATGTCAGCAGTATTTGTTCTTGGCACTTGGTGAGGGTCAGGCATTCATTCGCATACATTGATATACCAGATTGATGAGGGTCTCTTTTAGGTGGAAATCCGTAGCCCGAGATGACGTTTTGTATTTTAGTTTCTATTTTGGTTTACAAAAGCTCCTCAAATGACGAATAACCTCAACAATTAATAAAAATAATTCAGGATGGTTATGGATACCTTGGTAAAGGCAAAAGCACTCATTATCAGTGTTGAAGTGGACTCAAGAATCAAATTGAGCTCCATCAAGTCTAATATTGATGCGCTGATTGTAAATAAAAACAGCATGCTTTCTACAGAAAAATATTGATGCTTTTCTTCACGATATCTAAATTTCTTATTTTTTATGGATACACTTTTATTTGCAGAATGTTTGGTGTTTTGTGAATCTTAATGTTGAGAAATTGATAAACTTTTGATCTTGGATTTTTGAACTTTATTTGTAATTTACTATTTTTTAAGTAATTTTACATTCATATGTATATTTTTGTATATACGCAAAGTTTTGGATAGTGTGTATGTATAAACTTTTGTAAATCAGATTGAATATTTTTATGAAGACGAATCTTTAAGTTAAGATCAAATAGTGGTACGCCTAGTTATCTGAAAAATGGAATGGTACGCAGTGACAAAGTGTGGGATCCCTACTCTAAACATTAGATTTTTCAGAGGAATCTTCGGCATAGGTGAAGGGGAATACCGGAGATTGTATGACTATATGTTAATTATATTAGTCTACCGTTGCCAAAAATAAAAATAAAAAAATTCGAAATTCGTTTTAAGTGAATAATTCGTGTTAACCGGGAATTTCTTCAAAAATATGCCAGGAATTGCATTGATTTGGATGGGGTTAAGAAATTAGTTAGTATTAACCGATGTTTCGCACTAACCGAGTTCGTTACGAGGGATTTTGGTATTTTGGTTTGGACTTGAATTACTCATTCCTTAGCATCCATCACCCAGATTTTTATCAAATCATACTTTGTGTGCTTGTTGTATGATTTGTATTATATATTTGTGTATTAAATAATTTCATACTACACTTAGCAATCAATAATTTAAATAACACAGTTAGGCCGATGAGAATTGATTCAAAGGTGAAACTATATTACATATATCTGCCTACTCGTACGACGGTAACGAATTTTTTTTTCCGCCCGATGTGTATCGTAAATGCTACGGAAATTTTGACGTTTTGTATGTAACCCTCAAAATTTCTTTGAGCGGTAATGAAAAAGTTTCGGCTCGGAAAAACTCTGCCGTGTGTGTAACCGGTCTAAACCTCTTTTTTAACTTATAAATCTGCCAGTTTAGAAAATAATTCTTGATTTTATTTCGGATTTTCCCACTGGGCACACTTATTTTAATTATCAAAGCATTTTTTTTTTCCTATTTTTGATACCAAATAAGAATGTCCAATTTGTAATGTAGAATGAATGATCAGCGGTGATATCCTAATCCCTTTACATGGGGTGGGTATGAGAGTATCGCCTCTGACTGATACTGATAATTGTGTCTATAGCTGTCGATTAAATTATACTGAAGATTGCCCTTTTAGGCAAAATTCATGCAGCCTTTGTTAAGATTCTCGACAGAATCTAAAACTTTTTAGCATAAGTCTATACTTTTCATTGAAAATTCAGCTAATATATTTTTCGGAAGGAGTTTGCAGCTGTTACCCTCCGTTGTGGCTATTAAGCACTATGATTTTAGAGGTGGATAAAAAGTGCGTACCTCGTACCAGATTCTCGATAATAAGATATTCTTGGGAACTGTGTATCTATAGCATCCAAAAATAACTAGTGTTTTCACTCACACGATTTTCCTTTTCTCTGTAGATGCAAAGTCCTTGCATGCGACATTTTTTTATTATAATAATTTTTTTACAAAGTTAATCTTTGTAGGTCATTTATTTATCTCTCAAATGAGCATCTTAAATTTTTCGGAAGAAATATAGTTTTCGAGTTATTCGAAAAACTAAAATGAAGCAACCAGGTTGCCATTGGAACGTGCGCAGAATACTGTAAAACATGGTTCACTGGTTCAAGAGATAACCGTGACAAAGACAGACAGGCAAACAGGCTAATGGCTAAAAACTGCGCATCGAAAATGTGACCCAAATACAATACCTACTTTACCTATTTATGTGGCAAGGAAAATAATAAGCTCAATAGGCTGTATCTTTGCTAATAATGGTCAGATTTCAATGATTTTTTGTTTTGTTGTGTAGGGAATTTAATTGGCTTTCAAATTCATTGGCGATTGATTAGGATAAATGTATCATTTATGAGTTATTAGCAAATAAAATTTTGTTTTCTTCCTACCTTTTTTTTTTACTAATTTTCCTCGAAGTTTTACTATATATTAAAATTTAAAGGGCATTAATGAGAAGATTTTAAGAAAGTTTCATCAAAATCATTAGAGCCGTTTTGCTCTATAGTTAATAGAAAAACAGGTTTTTCGACTATGCTGGATTTGGTACACAGGAATCGAAAAATAAAATCATACAAAAAAAAAAAAAAAAATCACCGGTTCAAAAGATAACAGTGGCACCGACCGAAATACAGAACAACAGCTGAAAATGCGTTTTTTGGACTCATAATGTTCTGAAACGTATAGATCAGTTGAAAACTGCGCATCGTAAATTTGACCTTATTGCAATACCTTTCTTACCTATGTGGTAAGAAGAGTAAAAAGTATCTATAGCATTTTTTTTTATAAATATAAAAAAGTTTTATTATAAATGCTCATTAGTTGTATTGTGTAGAACGTTATCGTCATTAAGTGGGTTCACCGAACTGAGAGACAGACCCCTCTTGTTCGCCTGCCCTTTTTTTGTACACAGCCCTCCTGGGAGTCCCTTCCGAATGCTAACCAGGTTTTTACCGGTCACTGCCGCCGGCAGCCGTCTTTGAAGAACCATCACGTACCTTACTAAGCGAGTCCCTAATTTCATCTGTGGTATTTTAAAAAGTGGAATCCTCCCCCATTCCTCTACTGACTGGTAGGCTTCATTAGTGCCCGAGGAGAAGATGAGTGATGAATGGTCATAAATATGTATATATGTTACGGTTTTCCAGTTGGCGGTTTAAAAAACTCGCACCTTTAATCAGCTCGATAGTCTGTTGAAATCAAAATTAGTTTTGAAAGATTTATGGTTACAACAGACTTTGCCTCCGGACAAAACATCGACGTTATTGAAAATTGATAAAATGTTGGGATGATATAAATATAATTATTTAAAATCTACTAGTAATACTACGAAATAATTTGGAAATGTTTTAGGCCTCTATACTGTGTCTATTATTACCATCTGTCGATTTCATTTGTTGTTTTATTTATTAATATTTCGTTTTATAATTATTTTTGTGTCAAAATATAATTATGGCCAAAAAATATATATAACGTTATTTCTCAGAGGACTATTTACTGTACAGATTAATCAATTGTTAAGTTGAGCCGTAGAATTCCCAAACCAGCCAGGTTTATTTTCCAATTTTTTTATCAGCTTTTGTACTTTCAATTTAACACAGGTGAGGAGTTGTTTATGACAGTTTTTCTTATTGTCTCAAAGTTACATCGTCAGTCGGGTTAATTTTGTGATTATGGTAATTTCTATTGAAAACATGCATGAATTCGCTTTTGTCACAAAGTATCAGTGCTTTATCCTATCTACAAGGTACCATTTTTATTGCTAGTTTGGCGGATAATTAAAAAATACAAAAAAATAGTTCTTGTCACAAAGTTACCCCTCCTTTCACAAAATAACTAAACCCGTCTTACGGTACATCATTTGGTTAAAATGATCTGGAAAAATGAAAAATAGCCCGACGAATGGAAAAAATCTATACTTAATCTGATTTACAAATAGAGATCGAGAACGGATTGTAATAACTATCGCGAAATCTCATTCCTTTCGGTATGTTAGGTATAAAATATTCTCGTTGATCCTAACTAGTCAAATCACGGAATACGCTGAAGAAATTATTGGAGACTACCAACGTGGTTATTGAAGGAACCGTTCAACTATTGATCAAACATTTTCCTAACGGCAAGTATTAGAGGAAAAAATTGAATACAACATATTCATTATACAACATTGTAGTTCATTGGCATTTTATATCGATTTCAAAAAGGTTCTGATTCCGTTGATCGCCAGAGGTTGTATAATATTTTGATTTAGCCGGGAGTACCAAACAATTCAGTAAATCTATTGGGGTTGTGCATTACCGAAACATCCAACAAAGTTTGAATCGGTAATTATTTATCGGATAAGTTTGAAGTTCGCTCGGGGTTAAAACAAGGTGATTCCCTTTCACTTCTCCTATATAATTTAGCACTTGCTTATTTTTCAAGAAGAAATTGATCAGTGGGAAGGGGAGAGTGCGGTCAATGAAGGCACTTTCAACTACGGTTAACCATCCCCATTCCCACCACTTGAATATGTAATTATTAAGATGATACGAACCAAATAGGTTTAAATTTGGGTGGTAAAATATCTATGCTTGGGGATGCAGATGATTTGATAATGTTAAGTAAAGGCGCGAGAACTATAACAACGTTGTAATACAACAACGTAGATGAAAGCCTATAAAGAATTAGGGCTTGAAATAAGTACGGATAAGACGAATTATATGGTTAGTAGCAGAAGCGGTCGCGGTTTTGGTGATCCAGATTATAAGAGAGGATTCGTTTCAACACGTTGAGAAATTTAAGTGTTTGGGGTCTATGATAACTAAAAAAAACGAAATTCAATAGAAAATAAAGGGGGGAAATTCTTGTTATTTTTCGGTCTCGGCCTTTTGTCCCGAAACTTAAAAGTTTGAATTTACAAAACTATTATCCTATCTACTGCTCTTTACGGGTGTGAATCGTGGCCGCTAATTTTGATGGAAGAACAACGCCTTAAGGTCTTCCAGAATAAGGTATTTCCTAGAATATTTGGCCCGAAAAAGGATGAGACTTAGACAGTAATAGAATTTAGGCGGTTACACAACGCGGCATTGCGAAGTATGCATCCCATTATTATAATTGAAGTGATAGCATCGTGACGAATGAAATGGACTTTTAAAGTTGTTGGGCTTAGTCGCGAACGAATCTCTGAAAAGTTAACAAACGCTGAGCCGACTTGTAAACGTCCGAGGGTAGACCCAAACATTGTTGGGATGATTGCGTTACGGGTGATCCAACGGATTTGGGTTTGGACGATGGCCGGTGGATGGAGGTTTTGTACCAGCGATTGGTGGTACCGGCATCGAACCTTCAATTTCGCCTTTATTTATTTATTTACTTACTAAAATCTGATCTTGATTTTAGTGAATACTCCTTTAAAAACATTATAGCTAGTATTGCAATTAAATAAAATAACTATTCAATATAACTATTTATAATAGCTTATTAAAGCAATTTGAAGAAGATGGGCATGAAACCTTTAAGCATTGAACTATTTCTGCCATCGATTAGTAATTTATGCTCACGTAATATTCAATACCTGTTACTCTTATTATCAGCTAATTAATCATAATTAATAATCCTAGAATTTTAAATAAAGTTGTAAATAGAAATAAATATCTTTAAAAAAAAAAAAATGCCTTTCCATAAAGGACCAGTTTTAAGGGTATACGATGGAATGTTTTATTTGACCTTGTTCCATGATCATACATGCAGCATATTTTAGCAGTTTGCAATTTTACCCACCAAACGAATGATTTTTAAGAAAAAAAGAACAATTTCATTCTCCTAGATGTCGTCTTCAAGAAAGTCTTACAATAATGAATCTCATTTCTTCATTTTTTATGATTTTTTTGTGTTCAATATTATAATAGCTTTTAATTTATTGGTTGTATATTATTTATAAATTTGTTTTATATTATAGAAGTTGTTGGCTACCATTCGGGTCACTACAGGGGTAAGAAAGATAGGATATGGGACCCACACCCGAGATACAAGTTCAAAGGATTCGGCCGAACGTTCTACCTCGACCTCAAGCATGCACCACCAGTTGCTGTACCTGGAATTAAGGTGAGTTTCATAATTACTAAAATATATAATCATAATAATTTATGTGTTGTATTTGTGATTCATTTATTCTAATTTACTCGTTTTAATAATTAAATAGGTAAAGCAATGAATCAGTTTATTTGGATATATTGACCTAAATTATGATTTTGAAGGAGATTATGTAAGGTTCTAATAGTATCATTATATTATTTGATGTATATCATCTTTGCTAATGTTTTATGAATATTTAGCAATGGTTTCGTAAAATTAAGAAAAATGAGTGAAAAGTTAGCGAACCACGATACCTACCCCGAATCAAAACGGACAACTTAAAAAACTTAATATTGAAAATAAAATAAAGATTAGAATAAATAAGAACATTTTATTTGTCTGTTACCTAAAAATTAACAATTTCTTTTTGTACATAATTTTCCCCAAATTGATTTATAATTGTCTAATTTTTGTCGGTTATCATAAATTGGAAAACATTATCAGATATCATAGTTTTTAACAATGAGAAAGATTTAGTGACAACTACTGTAAAATCTGTAAGATTTTCAGAGTTCAGATTTTCTTAGTTGAACATAGAACAAAGCTTGACATAATATTAAGTGTTATTCAACGTTTATTATTTGTTTCATAACCAAAAATATATGTTTCTTTTATTATAATAAGAGGGAAAAAATTAAAAAGGGATATTCACCCAACGTGGGTTGACATCTATTCCGCTCTGCATGTCAATTTGTTGCAATTGTTTAAATTTGCCACTTGCCTGAATGAAATGACCCTTAATGGAATTTTCTCCACTTAAGTGGCAACAGTTAATCATGACTTGCTTTATTGTCCTTCAAATGCCCGATGCAACTGGTCGTTCCAAATGGCAGTAACTATTTAAATCGAGTATGGCTAAATGGTATTACTCATTGCTTTGGTAAATGCCTAAATGGGAAGTACTCAGCTGAAATGTCTGGAAGGAAAATAGTAATGTCGTAATGCATTATACATTTAGTTATAATTATAAAAATAAAAGTAATAATGAACCGTAACAATTCCTATAAAGCCTAAAAAAGTCTTCTCATCTAAATCTGGGTTGGTTCAGCGTTGATTCGTTTTAGAGTAATAAAATATTAAATTTAGTGCTTAATGAACTTTTCAGAGAAAAATATGTCTAACCTTAGAAAAAGTTTGGTATATCTGTTTATTTACCTCAGCGTATATTTTAAGAATTTCTATACTTACTATATTTTCATTATTTTTCAAGATAATATTATTATTATTTCTCGTTTTCCTGAACATAAGAGGTTTTTTATTTTTATTAAATGATATAAACTCCAGGATGTACCTATTTATTTTTTTTTATATAAAGAACAAACATCGGATCATAAAAAAACAAAAAAAAAACGTTTTTTCTCTTTAATTTTACAGATTAATATAATCCACTTAATTATTATTAGTGATTCTCCTGCAAATAAGGCTCTTGGAAAATCGGACATTACCTTCTAATCGAGCGGATATCCTAAAGAAGGGTGATAATCGTAGCGAGAGATATCCATGGGAGTGTTAAGCTGTTCGACAGTACAAGCATTGGCAAATGCAAGAAGAATTATTAAAATTTATTACCTGAAGAGAGTCATTTGTCCAACTTTTTTGGCCGTTATTGAATATGCATTACCGAAGGAGTTCCCGGATAAACCTTTGGATCATTTTCGATGGAAGGGTATTGGTTTATTATTGCCTGATCCTCTCCTTTAAATCCTCCAGAGAACAAGGTCGGTGTTTAAATTCCCTTGTCCTTGAGATATCCTCAGCGAAAAAACCGGATGGAGATATGCCTTGTGGCCATGCCGGCCACCCCAACCACTCCTCAAAGACAGTTGACATCAGCACGATGGTATAGAAGGATCTATCCCTAACTCCTCAAAGAGATCGATCTGTCAGGAAATATTTCTGTCAAAACTCCAAGTCTTGAAACTTCAACGTAGAAATGTGTAAGCCGTGACTCTTGTTGGAGTCACACATCCT
This sequence comes from Rhaphigaster nebulosa, assembly GCA_948150685.1. NCBI lineage: Eukaryota > Metazoa > Arthropoda > Insecta > Hemiptera > Pentatomidae > Rhaphigaster > Rhaphigaster nebulosa. The sequence continues at coordinate 37,491,462 of OX411308.1, forward strand.
CCGCGCCGATTTCATCCAACTTAGTCTGCAACATTTTCACGTCTGTCGCAAATCACGGTTCCTATTGCACTTCCCTCCTCGATAAAGCACGGCTGATAACACCGAAGTCAGCCACGGCCATCCACATTTCTTTCTCGAAATATGTATGTGCTTTCACCAGAAATAACGATGGATAGAAGTGTCAAACTGTTTTTGAAAATAAAACCATTTTTTTCTAAAGACATGTGTTCGTTTTTTACAGCCCTTCAAAATGTGCCAGTTGTTTCAGATCCATCCTGTGAGTCATTCCACACCAAATCAACCAATGATCCAAATGTCATGTCTTTGGATTTTGTTAATTTTTGGTCCAGGTGTAGTATTAGCACATTAGATGAAAATTATAATTTTTTGGAATTTTTTAACCATTTGTTCTCGAGTTACAAATTTTTGAAATTTTGAAAATGTCACCTATTTTGTATCATTTAACAATCTTAAAAGGACTGTAACTCAAGAACTATTTGACCTAGGTACCTGAAATTTTTAACATTTTGTTCAGTTTTAGATGCTGTTTTATAAAATATCTAACATGACCAGGTTAAATTAAAAAGAAAAAAAGGTTAGAAAAAAAAAATTCCAAAAACTCAATATCGAAATTTTTGATTTTTTTGAAAAAAATATATTTTGTTTAACCTCTTTTTGACAACATTTATGCCAAATTTCATGATAGTACTCCTATTGTATCATTAAGAAAAAAAATATTTTGTTTCAACTTTCAATTAAAAATTAAACCCTTTTAAGAGCGATTTGAGTATAAAAAGTCACTCTTTATGCTTAAATATTCAAATTTTCTATTCATGCAGGTCAAGCTTAATTCAAATAAAATATCAGTGTTAATTTGGTAAGTTTTGTTGATAGTTAACAATAAAAAATAGAGTAATCAAGATAAGTAACATTTTGCATAATTGACAAGCTAATTATTAAAAAAAAATTATTTAAAAAAATAAATTGGTGCTAAAGCCAGCCTCCAAAGTCCAACAAACAACCAAATATTGACAGCATTTCAATTTTTCCAGTGGGGTGTAGAAAACTTGCTATCAATCACTTTTTTTTGTGTAAATAATCAAGAATACGTTGAAGAAGAGAAGACTTTAAAAACAAGATTTGAAGAAGCTGTGGCAGCTGTCGGGAATCAAAAATTTCATGCATTCATCCCTGTCAATAAAGTCCAAGTCCAAACAAAAACATATTCTTTTTCTGACAGTACATAAACACACAAAGTTCAAGTGAGTCCTGGTGATGAAGACATTCTGTTTGAAGAAATTGTGGGGTATGTCGCTTGTGGCTATGAGAAGGAGTGGTGGTTGGCATGTGTTCTATCAAAAGATCCAGTTGAGGAAGAAGTTAAAGTTTCTTTCCTTCATCCGAATGGGCCATCAACATCATTCACTTATCCAAGAAAAGCAGACATTTTAATTGTGCCAAGAAACTTTATTTTATGCTAATTACACCCAATCACTGCAACAGGCAGAACATACCAAGTCCCGACAATGGAAACGGCAAAAGCTTGCCAAATTTTATATACAAAGAAAAAATACCTCTACTGTGATCTAAAAATAATTCCACTGGCAGCCTGGATCAAAGTGACTATGTAATAACTTATTAAGTTAACAAATATTATTGCACAAATTAACAGCTTTTTACAATATAGTTTTATAAGTCATTATATAAACATGATTACGATAATTAATACATTTTCAGTTTGAGCTAAAATTCCTGGATGAAAAATTGTTGATTTGTTATTTACCAAATTATTCTTGAATGTCTCCACTTTGTAGTATTGTTTCCTTGACAGTATCACTTTAGGCTAAATAGTAAATACTATCATAACAGGGTATTTTTAAAATTTACACGAACTTCAATACAGAAAATATTTTTTTTTACCATGTTACCATAGAAGAACCATCATGAAAATTGGTATAAATGTTGCCAAACATGAGTTACATAAAATATATTTTTTTCAAAAAAATCAAAAATTTTGATTTTGAGTTTTCATAAAAAATATGAAAGTAACTTAGGCATGTTATATGTTTTATAAAACACCATTAAAAACTGTAGAAAATGAAAAAAAGAGTCAGGTCTTTATGCCAAATAGTTCTTGAGTTACTGTTGTTTAAAGATTATAAAACTAGGCAAAATGTGTGAATTTTTCAAATTTTCAAAAAATCATAACTCTGGAATAAATTGTCGAAAAAAATTAAACTTAACTTTTTTTCATCTCAGAGGTAAGGTTAACAAACAACCAAAAAATAATTAAAATCTAAAATGTTGACATAAAAAACTAGTTTTTTATTGGTTGATTTGGTGTGGAATTACTCCTGTAAAACATTTCTTATTCCGAATGGCAGAACTTGCGGTCAAGAAATCAAGTCCGCGTTCAATGAATCATGTCAAGATTTGATTTATGACCCCCGGAGAAGCAAGGGCTCCTAATCCAAAAGTTTAGTGCCTAATCAATGTCAATACTCCTTTAGTTTGATGAATTGTGCTTTGGGGTTTGATGCCGTCCGAAATAAGGGTGGTGAGCCGTTTGTTACTAATGAAATTACTTCATGAAGTCGTAACTTCATTATGAACTCTATTTTATGTTTATTAACTCAGCTTGTAACAATAGTGGTTCGTATTGGTATTTATCTGGTTAGTTCCTTCCATTCTCTTTTAGTCTACCAACTTAACTATTTATGTTGGAGTATCGGTATCAAGTTCTAGTATCGGCATCGGTCGAAAAAGGTTTTTCAGACCTTCTTTGATTTACACTTTTAAGGTAATTCTAAACACGTTTAAGAGCCCGAAGAACATATGTTGTTTTCAGAAAATAGCGTCCTGTTCTCGTCTGTTCCAGTCTATAAAGACCTATTGCTCTCCTAAAATACATATCTACGGTATTTTTCCTATCTTGGAGGAGGTCTTTGAGAATTCTCTGCCAAAATCATATCGGACCGTATTGTTTGTATGTATGTGTGTACAACACACATCTGATACTCCTATCTTCTAGCATCGGCTTATTTTTTATTTTAATATCAATATACTTAGATAAATGAAGTTTTCTTTAGGAGTTCACCTTCTCATTAGATCTGAGTTTTCGTTGGGACGTCATAGAGATGTTCCGATGGCGAGTTTTCATGTACTAAAACATGCCTACCAACATGTATTGCAATTATTAATAATCCCGTTGAAGTATATTTTTCTTGCAATATTATCGATACCCCAAAAGTCTGAGAATGTAATACAAGCATTTTCGAAGTGCCGGAAGTTGGATATTCCATCAAGTTTACTATCTCGTAACGCCTCCCCTTTGTTCAAGAGTGCCATTATCTAATTTCGGGGAAACTGGAAATAAATCCCCACCCCCTCTTCCATTTTCGCTACTGTCTAAATCCGCCGATGCTATAAAGATAGCCGCTTTGATAGCGGCGTTATATCAACGCAATTTCTTGTAGGGACCCTTGATGCGATCCGATTGGCGCAAAATTGATAGTCCTGCCAAATACAGTATCTTTAAAGAGTGGATTAGCGATTTCGCCTTGATTGATGTACTTTCGAGGGACCATCGTTGGATCGTCCTTAGGTCCTTATGTATTTTTAGCGCTAAATCGATTTTCAAAACGTATAACAATTGCGGAAATATGAGATTTCAAAATAGACTCAAAATGTTTTTCTCTTTTTTTGGCTCGTTCTATGCAATCTTACAGCTACTTTACAGTCTAGGCTAAACGATTTGGATTGAGATTTACATCTGACTAAAGAAAATTCAGAATTACTTGCTTCGAAGAAGAGTAATACCTGAGAGAAGTACCTGCTAGCAGCTGGCACCACATACTTCTGGTTTAGGTACAGAGGAAAGGATTTTCTTCCATATTTACGATATATATATATATATATATATATATATATATATATATATATATATATATATATATATATATATATATATATATATTGCCAGATTGCAAAAAAATCTTGACGTGATGGGAAAAATGAAGGTCATTTGCGGATTCAGCGCTAAAAAATACATAGGAATCAATTATCAAAAGTTAAAAAAACATGTCACAACCCAAATGTTTCTGCCTTGTGTTATTTAATATCATTGCAACAAAACGTTTTAATTTAATTTAGTATTTACAGCGAGGTTCGATTTGTAAAGCCAGAGGTTCGATGCTGATATCACCAGAGAGTCCTCCCAATTAGACAACGCTATTCTCCCAACAATGTCTCGGTCCTTGCAACAATGCCTTCAGGCATTTAACTTCCAATTAAATCTATTCCTAGTAATTCTTCAAGGAGCCCTTCATCTTTACACAACCATTTTAACTGTCGCATTGCTATTACGTCAATTCCATTTCAATTTCCTGATGCAGGTCAAATAATTCCGTAATCGTTTTGAGTGATGCATCATCCTTCTTTGGGGTAATATTTTTTTCTGCACATTCAAACTATGTTCCTCATTTATTAAGAGTCTAGTAAGGGTCGTTTAGCACTCAAAGTAGTAATGGTGTAATTTTGAACCATTTATCAAAATAAATATCAAATGAATAATATTAAAATCCTTAAACCAATGCTATTTTTCCAACTCTAATAAGCATAATGCAGGTAATTCAGATCTGGGAGTGCCTAAGCCTATTCATGCATGTGGGTTCCTCTTAGCAAGCTCTCCAAGGAAACAAATTTGCCTAAGTATGAAAAGATTTGGACATTAGGAAGTATGATTCATGGCCTTCGGTCCTTTTTATATAGGGTTCTGATTAAATTATATTACAATATATCTATTTCTAATCCACGTACATTATCACTGTTGAAAGAATTTTTTCTGTGGATTTTTTTATAATTTTTAACTCTCGCACCACAGTTCAAGTCTAGCAACAAATAAAGCCATTTCAAATCAACCAATTTAATTTGAAAAGGTTGCAGGCCTGAAAGTTGCATCCTTTGTTTTTAATGGGTCTTCAAATACTGTGATTTTCCTAAAATCAGATATTTTAAATCTGAAATATCTCAGGATGTACACGCTTTCACAATCCAAAATTTTCAGAAAACCTTTTTATATTGTATTCTAATTAGTGGTAAAAATTCCATCACAGAGAACATATTAGTTTTTTAGTTAGACATTTTTAAATATAGCTAAAATTATAAGAAGCGCAAAGAAATTGAAGCAAAAATGACGACACGATTTCCTGCAAGATCTTATACATTTTATGCCGTTTAACGTTTTTTTTTTTTTGCTTGAACCGAATATTTTAAAAAAAACTATGAAGCTACAAAGTTTAACGCAAACCTCTGTGACATGTAAATACGCTGGCACACCAATACAAAATGGGCGCTAAAAAAAAACTGGGCTTCTAAAAAATGAATAAATATCTTTTTTCAACTCTCTGACTATAGTGCAAACATAGTTAAACTAATAAAAAATGTATACATTTTTCCAGAAACCCTCGTTAGCTGATTTGATATGGATTGGCCCCAACTTTATTTTCTGTTCTATCTGCCGGGAATCGACTGAGGGCAGGAGATCCTCTCCTGTACAATCTCTGTAAACTCTTCATTGGGTTAGATATCCTGAGGGTAGAAAACGGTTCTAGTCTAGAAAAATCTGGATATTGACACTGTCAATTGTTGGTACCATTACAATTCTTTGGTTGTAATTGCTCGTTATTTTATTCTTGAGATTGGAAATATGTTTACCTATATATTTTACAAGCTGTTTTCACGTATATATTTCTTCCATGTGAAAGGTCTTTCAAGAAGCTAATACAGTCCATCTGGCCAATTCAACGGAAAAAAGTTATAAATTTAACGAAAAACCTTTATTTTTATTTATTTTTTTTTTTTTTTTACTGTAACAAATGTTTAAATTATGCATTTTCAAAAGACTGTGATGAAGAATTTGTTTTCCACCTTATTTTTTTTAATTATAATTTTTCGTTCTGTAGTGTAAAATTTATGAGAAGAATGTTTTAATTTATAAATAAATGTCATAGTCCTTGAAATGTTTTTAATATCATATGTGTTTCATTTGGGACATGAAGTTGGGATATACGGTCAAAAAATAAAACATCCTGTAAATGTTGTAGAAATAATAGTAGATTGTATTGACACCGTTATTAAATACAAATCACGCCAAGTATATTAAGCTCCTGTGACATATTAGTTTTTGTCCATTTCTCTAGCCCCGTAGATGAACCACAAGGTTGGGCTGTAACATAGCCATTAACTAAAAACATAAAATAAACACTTTGACAGAAATCGTAAATTCGCAAATTAATTTAGTCATGAACAATAATATGTTCTTGGCTTATTTGGCTATTATATGAAAATTTAGAATTTTTCATTAAGTGATTTCTTTGATATACTAAGGAATGGGTCAAAGCCGAACCCACTCTAAACATCACGGACAACGCAAGCTGTTTTGGATAAAAACAAAATGCCAACAAACAAGTATCGACTAGTGGCTCCTTAAAAAAAACTATAAACCCCTAATTGCCATTAAAGACCGAGAATATGTTTATGTAGCCCAAAGACAGAAGGCCCTTGCCCTCGTCCCTTATGACTACTAAACCACTCACCCTGGTAACAGATTGATGGTTAGGTTTGAAGTTTACTGGGTCATATATTTTTTATTTACTATTTTTTTACTTTTACAATTTTCTCTACCCGCTCCTTAAAGTCAAGAGGTTAAAGATTTTACAGTCCCCCGTGATTTAATGGTCTTCGGCGAGAAGAAAGCTTTAACCCGATTATGGTGCCGTACAAAGGCAGTTAGTTGACTGTCATCGTGAATAAAAAATCAACAAGTGGCACAATCATTATATAATGAGAATACCCTCACTCCTCCTAAGAGTGAAAATCATAAAATCTCCAATGCCAAATAACCCCGAAATTATCATTTATAAATTATTGTACTGTATTTTTAACAGTAAACTAACTGTAATGCATCGGAAAACATTTTATGTCTGTTTGAAGATTTTTTTTTGCTTAGATTAAACCATCTTCCATGGTAAAATAAAACAAGGCGGTTAAAGAGAACTTAGAAATAGAAAATAAGTGTTTAAGCCCACCTGATATATATTGGCTTATAATAAAATGTAATACAAAAAACAACTCAAGAATGAATTTCTGCGTTTTAATGATAGGGGGTGACCATTAGAATCCTAAAACTAGTTTGATTAGATTTATTTACCTAAGTATTTTTAAAATATTTAATTGCGTTTTTAAAATGCAAAACATTTCGGAATTAAAAATAAAATTTATGATTTTTTTTATCCTCATCCATTGGGCCAATTTTTTTTTTATAATTTGGCACTAAAATCGCAGGATGATCCTCGGAACTCGACATTACCATTAGCCGTTTTGTTAAAAAAAGGCGGCCGATTAGAGGTTTCGTACGTTCATCTCTCAGTCCCTTGTGAATATAGAGCAAACATATGTTTTTTTGAAATTATTATACCGAAGGCTAGGAAAAAAAATCAGACTATTTTATTTTATTTTTTAAAATTTAATTGCTGCCTGGGAATAATAAACCATAGTGTAATAATTTCAGCGTTTTGTATTCACAGGGAAAACTGAAGCTCTTCTTTAATGGTTAATCATTTTCCGAAAAATTAAGCTAAACAAAATGGTGATCTGAGATTCTGAAGATATGATGATATGACGTCATTGTGGCACATATTTCAGCTACAGTCTATTCTTCTAGGGCATAGAGTACTGTATAGTGTGAAGCTCTTTAAAAAAAAAAGTAGCTTTATATTAATCAATCGAATTTTTTCACACCAGCTCCCGGACTAATCATTATTTTCGAAAACCTTATGACGTTTTTCTTTCCTTAAGCAAAGTCTAAGTATTAGTAAAATTTGCAAAATAATTTATATTATGTAGTTGCATTTAACATTAGGCCAGCGGTATTCCTCGCGGTCGTGGTGATAAACAGATCTAATTTAGGGAACTAGCGATCCTGCCCAGGTGTGCTCTTTATTTTTCCTTCTGCCTTTTGTATGAGTGAATCATTTCATTAACCTTTTTTAACACAAAGTGCTTCTCATCTTTTTCCTTCATTTAATGTTTCACATAGCGACATCATTAAATGAAGGAAAAAGCAGAGATGCCCTGGGAGGCACATTGGGTTAATAGAGGCTAACCTGATTATAATTCTAATAATTATCCTTTATAACCAACTATTTCTAACCACATCCTTATACCCTATCTTTCCTCCTGGAGACCTTTTAGAGCCAGTTATTCAGAGGCTAAGGGGTTTCTGGCACTGGACTAATCACCCGTTCGTGGTATTAATGATTCAAGGAACAACAAATAGTCTCGGATTTGGAAAGTCTAAACGACAATGGATACGGACAACAGATATAAGAATTGAACTATGGAATAATCGAACTATTAGTGGAAGGATCCTTGTATCGGACCTGGCAAAGTAGGAAATGGAAACAGGCTTCCCCGACACCGTCAGGTGTAAGGCTTGCATAAAGAAGAAGTATTTAGCATACATTTTAATATTTGGTCGGTAGTATAATTGGTTTTATTTGTTTAATTATGATGTAAGGCATGATTGTATGATTTAATTTTGGTTTCTGCACAAAGCTATTATTATTATTTATTTTACTTTTTTTTTATGAAGTTATATATTGGCGATTATTATGTGTTCTCAGGTGGTCCACGTCTGGGACAACATGACACGCGTCGAAGAGCCATCGATGAACGCCCAGGGGTGCATGTACACAGGGAAGGTGGTGGGCGATGCGGACTCTATCGTGTCCCTCAGCCTCTGCCACGGTCTGGTGAGTACCGATTTATTGCTCTTCCAAAGATAACCAACATCATTTTCTATCTCCCTTAAGTAGCCTTAAATATACCTAAGGGGGAAAGCTACCCATGTAGGAGTGAAGCTTGGGTGCACGATTAATCTTTACGTGATAACTTATGCACTAACAACTTAAATAAAAACCCTTTAAACCTATAATGTTACGTTATAGGTCAAGATAGTAGATATTATCTTTACCTATAGTTATCAAGTGATCATTGTCAATGATTTTTAACCTGAAGGATGCGTTCCCTTCAAGATCTAGGAGAAATCTAGAGAATGTCTCAGAAACCATGAAGGATCAAAGAAACATTTTTTGATTTAATTATACATACTGAATATTGACAGTGCTGTAATATAATGTTTTGAAGAACACATAATAAAAATAATTTTAAAAACGTGAATCAAACAACCCCTGAAGGGTCTTGGGCTCAGAAGTTGCTAAGAACTTCCTGTTTTTTAACCAACTGGTAATAATATATACCCCAGTCTTTGTAGACGCCGGAATGCTCCCAAAAGGTCTACCGAGCCCAGAGTCGATCTGCGGCTGATATAACAGTAAACAAATTTTCTGTCTGTGGCCGGAATCGGTCATGTTCCTGGGAGTCTGGAGTTCGATACGTCTGTAATACAATCATTACAAAAGAAATTTTATGTGCCCCTCCCGCTTCTATTTAGTTTGTTTCATCAATATTACGAAAAAAAATAACTTCCCTGCCTCATCATCTATTAACAATATAACCCTCATTGTATTTTGTTTGTGTAAAATAATGGAGCGATTTCTTCATATTAATAGGCAAGAACGAAAGTGCATTAGTTCGTGGTCATAATTTTTTCTGAATTACCAGTAAATTATAATGTGATATGTGTCCGAAGAAAACTTCTTCGATTCCTGTTCTTCTATCATGCCAGAAATTCAGGATCTATACCTACTCTATCTGAGTTAGTATTGTCTCAGGTAGTAGATGACGTCCATATGGTCCCTTCGCGTCATACGTAACTATCTAGCAGGAAAATCTAATGAGTACCGAATAAGTCTTGAATATTGCAGGTCATATTGTCGGAAGTGAACCATCAAGAGACAAGATTGCGGTGTCGAATTTCTATTCGGATCTCGTACCATGTTATTACTTAGAACACTGACACATTTCCTAACAATCTTCTCCTTGGTCATCGTCCAAAAATCGTCGGATTTTTTTAAAGATTTTTTTAATGCCCTTTTTTTCTATGCTTGTCGAAATAAAGTCGCAGTTCAATAATGAAATTACAGTGAAACGTTCTATTCGGGAAGAGTACATAAGCCAAAAATTTCTGCAAGGAAAAAAGTACTGAAAAAACTGAATAGCACTGAGGAATCCGAAATCAAGAACATATTCACCTCAGTTATTAAACCAGAAATACCCAGAAATATTACTAAAAATTGCTTGTATAGGATTTAATTGGTCTTTCATAAATTAATGGAAAAAAACATATTTAAATTGTTATGCCTGTTTGCTCTTCCCAAGTGTAATTTATCAAATAGTACACATATTTTTGAAATAATACTAAATATCTATCAATATCTTGTGTAGGTATTTGCAATAACTGATGGAAAAATATAATTTTAAAGCCTTCGCCTAATTCTGATGAACTAAGTGAGTTGTGCATATTAAAAAAAAAAACATTACATTAATTTTACCTAAATAAGTTTAAAAAAATTAACTTTATTAACTTATTATAAAGAAATATCTTAGATTACTGTTAGCTACGGAGACTAACGTAATTGTTGTTATGAAAAATCTGACAGTTTTGGCTAACACAGAATATTTTATTTATTAATTCGCAATTAGAAGTAATTTTATTTGTCAGTAATGTAGTGGTTATAATATTTTACGGTTTCGGTCTCATTTTAAAATCGTTAAAGTAAATAAGGTTTGGCGATTTTTTTTTTTGTTCACTCTTACTTATGGGATTCGTACGTAAAATAATTCAGCAATAGACAATTATTATTGTGAATCCTAAAACTTTAACCCACAGCCAGCTACAAAATATGATTACAGCCTTATTTATTTTATATTCATATGTATAGACGAATAATCATTTAAAACAATAATCTACGACTTAAGACAGCGATTGAAACAATCAATTATTCGAGACCAATCTACCAAATAATAAATACATTTATTCCTATAATATAAATTTATTTCGTACATGTATATTTTTGTCAATTTTTATGGGACATTACTAATTTAATGATTTTGATCACCGTATTAGTTTCATAAGGCTAAAATGGGAACTTCAAAAAACAGGCATTTTATTATTTTTTATTTTAAAAAACAACTAGAACTTAATTAGTACATAATTTTGACAGTGTTCCTGTTGATGAGTCGCTGAAGGTCGAGGACGAGGTGGCCGAGTGGTTAAGGCGTTGGACTGCTAATCCAATGTGCTCTGCACGCGTGGGTTCGAATCCCATCCTCGTCGGAGTTTTTTTTTTTAGTTTTTTTAATTGGCAATATGTTATTTTGTATTCTTAGTTGAGGTATTGCTTATTTTATTTCCAGTATCATTGATATAATTTAAAACATTAAATTAATATTTATTCTAATATCACAATAAAGAAAATTGATCCCTGGATGTTGTTCTATAATTTCAATAATATTATTATTATTTATACAATATTATTATTCTAAAAATATATACGCATTTCTATTCAATTGCGTTAGAGGTAATTCCTTCAGGGACGTCAAATACTTATCTCAAGCTGTATTGTAGAATTTGGAATGCTTTAATTGCTTGTTTTATTTTAAATTAATCACCTTTTCCCTTATTTACTTACATATTATTTAATTTTAAAGCTCTGAATATTTTTATTTGTATATTGAAATTTTATTCGATATGTTTGTTTTTTTTTTTTGTGTTTTTTTTTCTAGCAAACATTTAGTCTCTGTAAAATAAGTCAATGGAAAGATTTTATCGATGTTTGAAAGTTCAACATAAAGAGGTTTTAATGAAGTTTCTCAATTTGTTTTTGTTTTTTTATTTTTCGGAATTATCTAATATTTGTTAAAACCAACTAATTTCTTCTCAAAAATAGTTTTTATTTCCACAAAAAGAACGTATTCTGAACTGTGGAAAAGCAGATCTATTTAAGATGAAAAAACTTTAAACTTTAAAAGCAAAACCGTTGCATCTCAAGAAGTGTATTATGACAAACTGTTTGCGTAGTGAAATTTTTTGAAGTCATCATTTATGACTTCTATTAAGTGCTTCGTGTTCACTGGTACCTACATCAATCCGTAAAATATTATTTCCGTGGCTGACAGCCCAGCTGTCTCAGTATTTTGGTTTGTTAAAGGCCGTTTTGGAACCTTTCCAAAGTTTTTTTGGTACCCTTAACTCCAGCACAACCATTCATTCATTTTTTCAAGTTTTGATTATTACAAGCCCATCCTTCCACACTTCCTCGTCTTCTTTCTGATGTAAACAAATTAGACTTCTAATTTGAATCTGACAACAAATTTTGTTTTGAACGGGCACGGGCTTTTAATTTTAAGCTGATGGAATTCTATAATTGTCTGCGTCTATTTCAAGTGAGGCTCTCAGACCAGATTTAATATTCATATAGCCTCAGTATAATTGCTTTTAAAATTACTTTATTGAATAGTGTTTTGATAAAGATATGTATATCAATTTGAATTCAATTTTTTATTTTCGAACAGGTATTCTTAAGTTTTATTCAAAAAAATATTTGCCACGCGTCTTATTTAGGCCGAGCCTCTCCTCTGGATACACCTGCTCCATTTTATTATAAATTAATTATTTTTTCATTAAATCTTAAAAAACTCCACATCATTTTTATGAAATGGTGTTTTTCCCGTAATTATGCTTAATGTTGAAAATTGACAGAAATTTCCTTAGTATTATGATGATTAACGTTCTTAATTTATTTTGTATATATTTCTCAATTTCAATTTCGACTGCCTGCAGAGGTCAATTCATTCAAGGGTTTCGAAATCTTACATCTAAGCATCATCAGCTGCTGTTTCAGCTCGTGAGTAGTTGCCTCATCACGTAACAACTTCGAAAGCTTTCGTGACGTGCCGTGAATAAGTAAACCTTTATCATAGATACCTTTCGTAACTTGTTATATTTGAAGGCGAACTGATTAAATTATCATTTACAGATATTCCTTTCATCTAAGTTCATGCAAAATTGAAAAACAAACACGGTCAAATATGATATAATTATAATTAATCATTAAAATTATATGATACATTCTAAGTAATAACATGTATATCATGTAATGTTAAACTGTATTAAAACAGCATTTATCAAGTACTCTCCTTAATATCGATGTCATACTCTGTAGGATTTGTGTTCTTACCATTAAATTTAAAAAAAAAAAAAACGGTTAAACGGTGTCAGAAATCACAGAATTAGCCAATTAAATTGTGTCTTCACTCTCAACTTCAGCTCCTAAAAATTTGTGATCCCCTAAATCTTTCAGAATGTCAATCTTATTCGCAACCCTATGCCTTTGATATATCGTAGCCTGAGACTTGATTTTGAAAGAGTTGATTCAATTAAAGGTATTAGTACGTACCATATATATAATGCATAGTTATGAATGATTACTTGGAAAGTGTCATGATGAACATCTTAAACAAATTAAAACTTCACAATTTGCCATATAAAGATGTCAATATTATTTTGCTTTATTAGTCGATTGTGCCAGGATTTAACCGATTAAATCTCATTCATAAAGTTGAAACAATGGACCCCAACGTCTAAATCTGTTTTCCAAATGTTCAATTACCTTTTGGTATCTATGATGTCAATTGCGGTCAAATATTTTTGGCAATTGTTAATGTTTTTTTATAGTTTGTGCCACGTTCATAAGTTTTACTTAAGGAAGAATTACTTGGTGTAATTGACTTATCTTTGGTAGAGACAGCCAAAACTATTTATCACGATTATTTATTATCAATATTCCATATCCCCGAATTCTTTTTTGTGTTAAACTTTCTTGGGTAAAATATTACAATAAAAACCCGCTAATCTTCCTGTCTAAATTGAAATTCCTGTCGACTTTGTTAATCTCAAGAGGGCTGAAAATATCCTCTGTATTAATTACCTCATAATTAGTCAATCTGATAAACTCGTTATGGTTTGTTTTAAATATTCGACTTGATTGCATTTTTTCCTAAGGTAAGTTTTCTAATTCAAACATCTTGAATTTGGTTAACAAATCTCTACTTTACGCAATTACAAATCCATCCAAAAGCCTTATCACTAGACGTGCTAAGACGTTTGATACTCTTCATTCATGATGTATAATTATTTATCTCGGCGTCGTATTACCTAATGGTAGTCCAATCCAATAATCGCATTTTAAGAAGACATCTCCGCACCTATCTTTTAATGTAGTGCGCACTTAGACGGGCTTACATCGCGAACTTTCGAAAACGCATTACCCTCGTGCTTATCTGATAATCATAAATCTCGAGACGATTGAATCATTACCGGGGATGGGAGGGTACTTATCCCTAAACGATGGGTACCGAGAGACGAATGATAGAGATTGTAAGAGGTGTTTGTATCAGATCAGATAACAGACACCGTTCCAAGGAGCCGTGTTAAAATTTACATCAGAGACACGTAGACTCATACACGCAATCAAATACACAGAAACACTCACACGCTGGCGCAGTTATTTACAAAGCGTATAGTACACGTGGTAGGATGAGCAGGTCCCAACTGTTTGTACTTAGGCAAGCCAACAGTTTACCAACACAAGGCTACATTGTAATCAAGACAGCACTATATTTTCCCTTCTAGTTTGTTTGTTCGGGCTCTTTCTGTCCGAACATTCCTTGTAGAGGAATTGCTGTTGTTATCTCGGTGGTTCTTTGTAGGCCCACTTGAGAACCGAGAACTAGGTGTCATAGATTTCCTAAGTGATACTCGTTTCGAAATTTTTTTCCTGAGCATTTGTTGAAATAAAATGGAATTTAAATAAATTAGAGTGACTTAAAGACTCCAGACAAAGGTAAAATATTTTTAACTTGGTTTTGCTTACAATTTTTAAGGAGAAATAGAATTCAGGGAAACAGATAAAGAAACTTATATTGTAGTTAATAAATTCAACTAAACATAAAATATAGTCAGCTATTTATTCCCTCACAAAAAAATAAAATAAACATAATAATAAGCATGAAGGAATTGTTTTCTTATTTTTTGTAGTAAACGTTTACAGGTAAAATGTTAAAATAAAATTTCTTTAAGCTTCGTGTCTCAATTGAAATGCCTGTCGACTTTGTTAATCTCAAGAGAACTGACAAAATTCATCAACAACGCCACGCAACTACTCTGTTTATTTCCCTTTTTCTACTTTTATAGCTGCCTGAGATAAAGTTAAAAAAAAATGGGATTTGAAATTCTGTAATGGTTAACACTGGATCACGGTTCCACTCTTGTCGGCATCCAAGATATTTTTTTTTACTCAGATGAAATTAGTAACATGCTTATAGTAGTGTAAGGATCATATTATATTTCTAAAATATTCTTAATGTTTGTAAAACCAAATAATTAAACAATGAAGTAATTTTTGAAGAGGTAAATCCTCGATTACTTTTGTCGATTGATGACGTTGGTTATGAAAAAGTTGTCACCTGTTTTATATATGTTAAATTCAGTTATTTATTAGATGAGTCCCCACTCTCCCCCCCCCCCCCCCAAAAAAAAAACAACAACAATAAAGCATTTTAGTTGATTTGTAATAAAGAAATCGAACACACTTGCTTTGTTTTTTCTCTTGTTTGTTTTGACCTTTTCATTCGCTACATAATAATAGTCGTCATGTAACTGTAAACGGCATTTTTAATAGGTTATTATTGATCAATAATATTTTATATTTATTTATTTTATTTTTTTATGATTTTATAGACCTTGAACTTTTGTGTTTTGTCCTTCCTGTTCCGTATCAGTCAAACTTAGGCTGTTATCCAGTTTTCTGCTTGCAGATTTGTGTTGTCTTTGTTTATTACGTTTATTCAATTTCTAATGGAACATTTTTCCAATCTAGTCCTTTACATTCTTCGCTATGTACTATCATTCCGATTTAGTTTTTTGATTTTTTTTTTAGTTTTTTAGTTTCTATTGAATTGAGAGAGATAACAAGTTTTTTATTGAAAAATGATACACACTCAAGCACAATAGGTAATAAGGTTGTAAGAGTCCATTCACACCGTATGTATTCAAAATGAAAAAAAAATATAGAAATGAAATAAAATTAAAAACAATAAAATTACATAAAATAAAAACAATTATTAAGAATATGTGCATCACCAATGAAAATAAATATATAGACAAATTAAATAAAAATAAGTAAGAAACCAAGATAAAGAAAAATTAAGTTAAATAAATCATTTTTAACACATTCATACCTATATAAAATATTTACTATCTGCCCAGAAAACTCCGAACTAATCTTTGCCCCCCATGTGTATGGCAATGCAGGGCTCCAGGAGATCCCATCGCTCCTCGCCCAGCCGCGTCTCTGGTATTGAAAGACATTGGTGACTTGAGTAAAAGCACTAAAGCCACAGAGATGAACTGCTTCGTGTTGCAGTTTTTGCCACCTTAAGCTCTCAATGAACTTATCATGTGAGTTATTGGCTGACTTGTTAAAATTATATATTGATATCAATAACTACAATAGAATGAACAAATGTGATCTGAGTGAGGTAGCATATTTTACAGGAAGAATAAAAAACATTTTAAAATTTTATTATCAATATATTTAATTATTTTCTCGTTTCAACCATCGTTTTGTAGGATATATAATTTTTTCCGACTTACAAGATGTCTCTAGAATGATGCCTTGATTTATTTTTTATAAATTCTATAAAGATCGTATTTTTTATTATTTCGAACTTACAAGGTATCGCTGCTTAAGCGAATATATGCTGAACGAATCCGGTTCAAATTCTTACTTGGCTCTCTAAATTTTCTCATAACATAAAATTAGTGGTCTTTGTAAAGATTAGGATCTCTGGGTAGGATCCGTTGACAGACACTTCTTGGGTCGACCTAAACCCAACGAAATGAATGCTTAACGTTATTAACAACGATTGGAGCATTCAGCTGACCACACTGTCTCTAATTAATTCGGAAAGATTGAAAATCACTGACTTCTATTAATGAACTTGATATTGATTTATTTTTTCATACTCACGGCGGTATCTTGACATTAGTCATACACAGTTTAGAAAGTTTTTAGTCTCAATCCAACATGCCTACATCTCTCTCTTCCCATCACGCTAGCCTAACAGTCCACAGATGTAAATTGCTGCCCGTTATCAGATGTTTAGACTAATCAGATTTATCAAACTTCGATTCCTGTTTCGGTATAACCATTAGCAATGATTGATGACAGGCCCGACTACAATATAATTGTAGTTCCTCCTCTGAAACTTCATCGTGTGATTAATTATTCTAGGATTTGATCAGTAGCCGGAAACTTACCGTCCTTTGATGGAGTACTGGTTGGCGGAGAACTATCGTCATTCCAATGATTGATAACTTTGTGTGAGTTTATTTGTGAAGTCGAGGCCATATAAACTATTAAAAAAATATAGAAACAGAATTTTATATTTTTGGTCTATTGATGCAAAAATCTACAAGAAAATAACAAATTAGTTTGAAAACGAGAATTGTATCCATTAAAATAACGTTTTGCGAATGTGCTTTCTGTTGAACCCAATTAAAATTAATTTGAATTTTTTTTTTTATTATGGATTCACTCCTGTCAACAGTTTGTTGGCAACCAGCAAATAATAATAAGAGGAAATTATGACATCAGGCACATGCATCCATGGATGTCGGATATTGGATCCATGGATATCCATGGAATACTATCCATGGAAAGGATAATATCCAACAGTTCCTCTTCCCCGGCTTGATTCAGTTACCTTTTTTACCAATGTATATAAATATTAAAAAATCAATGTATTCAGCAAATAATTATATATTCGATTATAAAAAATGTAGGAAATGGGCATAATTCTGTTGTTTTTTTAAAGTTGAAATTTCGAATTTCACTCTGTCTTTATGTAAATATGATCTAAACGGATGATCTAATCAAAAAATGCCCGAGGAAAAAGTCGTAGGTCCACATCTATAGTTTCGCCAAGCGCTATTGATTTTTAACATTGACGCGAATCGTGCGTTTCTCTCATTTCAGTCTTTATAGCTACCAAAGTTTCAAATGTTTTTTTTGTACAGTTTTCCTCGATGCTAAATTGTGGGAACCTCCTTACTTTAGCAATAATATTAACATGTTCCGTCATCCTTTGGACCCTTTCTTCCCCTTACTGAGTTTTGCGTATTGTAGCTATGCAATGGATACGGTATTAACGAATCCCAAATTGACCTTATTACCTTAGGGATTAATCATTATCGTGGACTAACAGGTTTGATCTAGTTTGATTATGAGGCATTCGTTGGCACCTATTTTCTAATACGTCCAATGTATATCTCCAAGATATGGCTCGATATCCATCAAGTGAAATTGATGATGTGAATATGGTGTTAAGAGAAGCGATAGATCTTTTATGATTTTTTTTTTTATTTTATGCTAACCGTGTATGAATATTTTAAAATGTTATCATTATTATTGATATTGAAGTCAATGTTTCTATTGTTGAATTAATAAACATTTTGAATTCATACAATCAATTTTCCTTTGGCAACTGTGAAAAAATCATTTCAGTAACTACTTTTTTTAGGAAAATTGCTGCACCTGCAGGATTGGTAATATTTTAAATAAAAAATAACGAAAAAAAATACATAAAAATGATGTATCATGTGTCCAAGATTCCCGTTTATGTGTTGTCTGAAATATAAGATTCTAAAATTGTGATAATCCTTCAATTTTGAAGATGTCGAAATGCGATTTGCGAGGTCTATTATAATTTTTTAAGACTACAAATTAGCGTATTACAATTGCGTCGAATTTAGCGTAACTTTAGAAATAGACCTACGACGTTTTTCTCTGGTATCTTTTGATTGGATCATCTGTTTGGCCGTAAAAAGCATTTTAGCCGATTTATATTAGATACTCTGTATACGGACTATCGCACTTTTCCTCTAGCTCTGGAAAAGGAGGAATTATTAGAAATAACGGACGATGACTGTCGGACATTTTTTTAAAATTCACTTTTTTGAATTTAGGTGAACTTGTAAGTTTAGTCAGATCTTTAAAGCTTTGTTATCACCAATTACTATACTACCTCTGTCTTCGGTAGTTTAGTTAGTAAAATCTTTGATCCTTGAAGAGTAGCTGAAAAATGATATTTCAATCCCAGCAGAACACCAACAAGCTGGCTTTTGCTTTGTTTATTTATAACTTTACAATTTACATTTTAAAGCATGAAGACCATATGCATATCAACTCAAGAGAAATAGCTCTGAGGTGTTACCTACTCTGATATTCCTCAGGCAGCCTAGACCTCACCTTGGTAGCTTGAACTATGACAGTTTTATTTATCTCATTTGTATGATTCCTGTTTTCTTTCTTGAACCTATTCATAGGGTCCTGTTTAGTATCCTGTTTGAGTAGTCGGTCGAGAATTTTCAAAGTTTTCCTATCATTGCTCATAGCTTGTTTTTCAAAAGAAATTCTATAGTAGTGATTTAATTCCTAAATTTAAATTTTCTGACAAAGTCATATACTTCGGGTTCCGGTTTCTAGACCTTACCTATTTTGTCCAAGTTAATAGATACAAAGTATGGAAAGAAAATCAGATAAATCACATTTTAGTCAATATTCTTCCAAATTTTACATGAACTATAAGACACTTAGCTAAAACTTCATTCTTTAACTATGTGAGAGTTTCATCGGTGGCCAAGCGGGTCGGGACAGCATCCCAGACAATTTTTACCGGAATTCTCAACTAAATTAAATAATTTAAATTTTCCAACTCTTTTGGATTTGAACTTTTCACTTATCTGTTGCGAGTCTTTACATCTAATAACAATAATTTTCTTTTCTATTCAAACCCAACATTTCTTCGATAAAATCCCAAATTCTGAACTAAAAGGATTTGGTTATAAATTTTAGTAGCTCTTTGAGTCAAATGTTTTACCAAAATTTTTGCAGTTTTAAGTAGGTTTTCTAATCTCAAATTTTCCATTTTGGGGAGTTTTAAATGATTGGGGAGCGGAGTGTGACACCCCTACATTCCTCCTCGAATACATCCATGATCCCAATATTCTCTAGTCAGCGGAAACTGGCATGAGTTCATAGTGGTCTCACGGAATTAATCTCGTCCCTCATTCTAAAGCTAGAATAGGTTAGTAAACTATAACGTTCTTGCTCTAGTTGTAGTAAAACTGGTCATTAAACCACATAAAGAAACAAACGATTGCAAGGGAGCAAATCTTGGTTAGCCACAAGTACCTTGAACCTCAGTTGTTAAGCTGTTAACTCAAAAATTTTGAAGCAGTTTCAAAGTTTGATTTCCTAACGAAAAACAAGCCGTTTAAGCTTGTTATTTCGCAAGGCAATGTTTCCCCACCCACCACCTTTGTTTCATTTTTTAATTTAGTTATAAAAGATGTAAAAGCCAACCTGTAACTAATGACCTTTCTATAAATCTACTGGTCTGCTCATTTTTCCTTTATCTCAAATGAACCACTTATTTGGTGTTTGGATAAAGTCATTTTTTTGTGACACTTGGTTTAAGTTATGTTTTCTTATTATTAATGAACTTTACATTAGAGAAAAAGGCAATTATTTATTAAAACAGTGCTCAGATGAAATATGAATAAACTCAAAAAGACGAAGTATAACTTAAACCAATTGCCATTAAAAATGACTCGTACCCCGTTACCCAGAAATTACAGAATTATTTAGTGGTATATAATTTTAAAAGATTTACCGTTTAGTGTATTATAAAATTGAGATAAATTATTGATAGATGACATACTGTATTATTTCTGGCATAGGTAAGGATGCGGAAAATGTTAGTTTTCCTTTCTACGCATAGTGAGAACACCAAGATTCATTTCACTGGACCACGAAGATATTAGCTTTATTATCTGCGAGGAATTGAACCGTCGCCGTTTCGAATCGGTCGCTTTGGGACCCTCGTCTCAAAGCACTTTGTCAACTAATGGCGCGATGGAACATGTTAACACTTAACAATAATTCGCAATATTTTTTAAACATTATTCAAGAATAATTCTAAATGTCCATTAAAATTATCACCTCCAGAAGGATCAATATCATTGTTGCCTGATTTTGGACCAAAGTGAAAATTCTTAAGTCCTTCACTCCCCTGACTAATTCAGTTATTCAGTGCATAGGCCGAGAATGCGTGACCAATACTGTCCACATGTCAAGAGTCGTTGGATATTATTTTAGTATGCAGTTCCTTATGCAGGGCGGCAGGTGGGGACTATTACCCGCAGAGCCCCATAAGAATGTTCTGATGCAAAACAGCAGCGCGTGGGACGACGAGGAATTTACCTTGGCTGCATGAGTATGATAATTCCTTTTGTTTATTTAATTTAACTAAGGTCGAGTCCTAGGCTTGTGTTTTCTTAGATCATAAATCCGAAGGCTCGAAATAAAAATATTTGAAGACTGTAAACTTTTTCTTGCTTATGAATCATATTGCGTGTAGGTTTCGATGTCACTAAGAGAGTGTTGCTAATGATAAGCATTCTTGTGTTGCACTCTTTCCAGCATTTTTGAGTAATGTAAGGCACGATATGGAGAAGAAAAAAGAAATGTATTTTTACTTCAAACTCTGTTCTAATGTGCTGTTCTTGGATTTAAAGAAATAAAATTTTGAAAAGACCTGTATATTGTTTTATATAATCGGGCAATATTAATCATTTACCGTATATTTTTATATTTATCATAAATTAACTGTGAACTACTAGTGGTTGAGACAGTTTGAAAGGCTGTAAAAAATAAACCAAGGTCTCTAGAAAAAAAAAGGTTTTATTTTCAACTGGTACATTGAGGGTAGATTTATTTCAGTGAGTTTTAAAAAAATTATATTCCCAATGTCAACCATTATTGGCGTTCCCGAATATTTTCCATCTCCTTTTTAGTAATTTCTGATAGAAAAGCATTGATTTCTTGCTTGTTTCTCTCCTTTAAATCAGCCATAGAACAAGATCGTTGTTTTTCTTGTTCTTGTGATATTCCCAGAGAAAAAAAATCACATGGATTTAATCTGGTGATCATCCCAAATCACCCCTCAAAGAGATCAATCAGTTAGGGAACATTTACTTCAAAACTCGGGGCGAACCATAGAGGTATGTGAACCATGGTGTTTCTTAATTATATATATTAATTATTTATTATTTTTCTTGTTGTACATCCAGCTTAAGATAGTCTCCAACGTGTTCGAGAAACGTTCGGAGTTCAGCAACCTTTATCCCTCCCTCCTCAAAATAAAACGGGCTGATAACATCGATGTAACCAAAAATCGCCCACAGTGATCCTCCGAAATGTGTCAGTAACGGCAATGCGTAGTCGGTAACGGCCGTCTTTTAGATGTGATTTTGAAAATTTTACTTGTACATGCTTATTGAAAATAAAATCAGTTTTTCTCTTGAAACAATGGTTTGTTTTTACTGTCATTCAAAGAATGTGTCAGTTGTTTCTGTCCGATCCTTACTAATTAAATTATAATTCTCATCACTTGATAGATTAAGGTCCTTAATAATAAAATGAATACAATATTTAAATAACTAATGAATATTGCTATGAATCAAGATTAATTCATTCATAATATCAACAATATCTATTTCAATGATATTTAAATATGATGTAAGAATTAGGCTTTAAAATTCGTTTAAAAATAAATTATCTTTTAATTTCTGTTATACTAGTATAGCTTTTATTACAATATTTTAAAATACTATTTCATATTTTCTTTTATGTACTTTCTTATACACGCTATTAGGTTTATGACGTTTTTAATTCATGTAATTTAGTTAATCTTTTACAAAGATCTAAATCTTAGTGCAGATTAGTATAAATGGATAAAATATTTTTTCTTGTTGTTGCGAATTCAGTTTATAACTGGCTAAATCAGTGAACTGATAAAAATTGATCTAGCATTTCACCTATATTTGAATTGCAGTCTGATAATTGAACAATGTTTGAAAGTGCTTATTTTGTTTTTTTTTTACGTATTACGCTACCTCGTTAAAAATAATATTAAATTATGAGTAATTAATATCTTGGAAACCGTAACCAGCTACTTTAAATTTTGTAATATGCATTGTTTGTTAAATGCCTTCTTAATATTAATTCCGTAATGTAACAAATTTGTTGTGCTATCGACGTTATTTTTTTTAATTCAATCCATTCTCTTTATGAAAATCATTGGACAAGCGTTTATAAATTCATTTTTTTTATTGTTGATTATTACGATCCCCCATATTACACACAATCATACGATATATACAAAAAGTAGATAATTATATAATTTTTAGAAAAAAATAATTAAAAAAGGAAACCTTTAAAGATAGACCTGGGTTTTGTTAATAAATTTATGTTATTTCATCAGAAAATAAGTTTTTAAGTTGAGTACCGTTTGACTATTTAAAAAAGGGAAGTATGTATAATAACCTAATACATAAAATTACCTACGTTTTTATTTAAGTATATAATTTCCGGAGTTTATTCACGCGGCTATAGTTAAACATATTCTATTATTTTCAACTATAACGGTGCTGATATAAGAACGCACCCCATTCAATGCGACCTTTCCCTTTCACAATACGATCCACAATCAAAACAAAAAAAAAATAATAAATGGTAGCCGAAGAAAAAAAACCTTACCGAAAAAAAATTAAAAGAAAAAAACGAAGAAGAATGCCCACTAGATTGGAACCTTGTAATTAAAAGAGCTAAGGTGGCTTTTGAAACAATGTCGTATCAAGAAGGTTATCGCGCCTCATAGGGTTCCATCTCAATGGTCCATTCATATCTGACTTTAGAACTAACACATTGGGCGCTTCCAACGACATACAATTTAAACAATGAAGTAATACTCTAAAGTTATGGATAAATTAGGATGAGTCAGAAAGTCTCCGAAATATAAAAGTTTGTTAAAAATGAATGCCTTATTCCACTTGACAAGGAGAGCTAATGGACCAAGTTTTTGGCAAGAGTTTTTAAAAATTATGACAGGATAATTTTTATTGATTCAAATGGCAAGAGTTTTATTAATGTACTCGTAATATGTAAGAGTATATTGGATAATGTGGACACAACCCCAAAATGCCAAAGCATTGTAGGAGAAAATGAAGAATGTTCGGAAGTCAGCTTTTGCTCATATGTTCAAAAAGGTCTTTTGTCACCATTATTGTCATTAAATAACAACTTACCACTAAATATGCTCCAAACCATATAAAGTGGAAATGTATATTTATTAATGTAATATGTATTTTATTAATTTAATGTGTATTTTTTGGCTATGGGGACACAACCCCGAAACGTTAACGCATTGTAGAAGAAGAAAATAAAGAATATTTGAAAGTCATCTTTTGGTTACCTATTCAAGGTTTGTCTTGTGCCATCATTATTATTAATAAGTAATAAATTACCACGGATGTCCATGTTCAAAACCATGTAAAGTGAAAATCAGAAGTTCTATCTGGTATCCACAAATCCTATGAAATAAGTTAGATTTCTAAAAACTAACACTTTAATAAAATTTTAACTCAATTAATAAAAATGATAGTTATAAAAATAAAACAAGTTGCCAACAAATTTAATTTTAGAGAATTTTTTTCGATAAAGTCAGTCTGAACTTGTTCCTATGAAATATAAATTTTTAATTGGTTGCTTTGCTATTTCTTCCTTAAGGAGGGATTGAAGTTCACATTCCCAAACCTAAATAAAATAGTTTTGTTTATTTGGTTTTGTAAATAATTTTTAGAAATACAGTATTTTTAAAATTTTACATAAGTACCTAATATTTTTAAATGCTAACATTAAATCTTGTTTTGAGTTAAAGATATTTCACCTTTTTTTAAAAATTTCAATTTATTTGGATTCGATAGTGCCATGTTCCAACGAAGGATAATTTCTACATCTGAGCTCAGTTGTTCTAAAAGAAAATAACCTGTATTTGTAGGAGCTTCATTTATTCATTCTCGCTATATAATTTTCATATATTTTATAATTTTTTTTTTGAAGTCTGTAACCTATGGGCAAATTACTAATAACACTTTAGGCTCGTCAAACTGGAAGCCCCTAGAAATTAAAAAGGATCTGTCAATAATCAATTATGATATTTTGACCGAAAGGGCTAGACAAAAAAAAAGAGGAACTCCTCATCTAATCGGATTACGAGGTGATGTTGAGGAAGGCACAGGTATAATGTGGACCCGGTCATTTGACTTGGCGCCAAGAAGACGGTACCAGATCTTCCCCCTGTCAAACACAAAAGAATACCACAAATTTTACCTTTTTTGACAGTGTGGGGAAAAAATGATAAGGGCTTTTGCATTGTGTTGAACCAATGGACCGCTTGATATGTATTTTAAAGGAACCTGTCAGAAGTATCGCATCGGGCAGTAAAATTATGGCCAAAAAAAAAAATATACATTATGTTGAGATAGGTAAAAAAATAGAAAAAAATTAATCAAAGAATTAATCGTTACTAACAGCCGTTGGCATAGTTCTTTTTTCGCTATTTCATTAAATATTTTAAAGATGCCTGTCCGTTTTACGTTCGTCTTATCTAAAAATACCCCTTTACTCTTCTGTAATTTTAATTTTTTTTTTTAATCTTCTTTTTATTTATAAAGCATTTAAATCTTTAAAAACAATGATGATAATGTCCATTCCAGCCGAAGTTTTAGTAAGAATAAATAATGTTCTGTGCACGGTATAGGTCCGATATATAATAGTATTATGCATCCAAAATTTCCTATACCTATTTAAGAAACATTATAATTTTCTTCTAATAAAATGTCTATGCTGATAGCAGTAAAAATGTCTGCACACCTCAAATTATAGGCTTCTGAAACCAGGGCAATCGTGATATATCACAGCGGCTGATCTCCGCTTATCTACTGAAAAAAAATTTTTAAAAATCTATTTGGAAAAGCCAAGAGGAGGGTTTGAAGGGAAAGCGCCCAAGTAAATTAGGTTGCGGTTGATGTATTTATCGCTCCAGAGATCAAAGAAGTGCTTGAGGCAAAGGCTCCCATATCTGCCCCTTTTTATTTTAAACACTCTGGTTCCTTTCCAAACTACTTAAACCACTTCCATGTCCAGCAACTCCTTCACTTATCCAGGATTTATTTCTACCAACTGGGCCAAACATTTATTCCGAATGATCTTATATTTTATTGAGCACTTTTTGTTGCAGATGAAAGAAATCGATTAAGAATCCCTTCGATGACTTGGATATAAGGTTAAGCACTTTCGAAAATTAAGTGCAAAATTAAACCCCCGATTATATTCCATACAGTGTGTTATTAAATGATTGAAACCTGAAAGAGCCGTGGCTTCGAAAGAGTAAAATCTCTAAAACCATAAAAATGCTTAGTAAACTGGATAGCTGATGATCTCTTTGATAAGTATCACAGAAGGTATTTTGGATTGGAATCTAGAAAAATTTGAATATCTCTGATCTGTAGCATCTGAACGTAAATAAAATTAAATGAGGAACAAAGTTACGGCTTGAAGCTCAAAAGTTTTGTTACTATTCATATCTTGTGACAGGAACCCACTGCCTTAAAATCCTGAATTCAAAATCGTTTAAAAATGAAAATCCTAAAAAAATTAAATTTTTGAATGTTCTAAATTTTGTTTACCACTACAACTCACAAATGGTCATTAATAATAATTGGATCATAGGTGCATAGATTTAAATTGTATTATCAGAATGTACAAATAAAACATCTTAAGTATTTTTATTTTTCTCTTGAAAGATATAGTAGTTATTTCTTATTAAATGGTCAAGATTACAATGTAATATTATTAATACAGATCTCCAATAAATTACATAAATTAGTATGTTGATTAAGAACTTCATGAAAATATATATGGTATATGTAAAGTGTTCATTTCAACACGGCCTAAACCCATTTTACGGAACAACATTTGGTCTATGAGAAAAATACTCCAGGTAAAAATTGAAGAGCGTTTTTATTATTTCATAATTTACCCATTATTTGAGGCCGCTTACGCGCCTGACTCGCGTCAAAACTGATGTACTTTTTCATATTAATATCCTGTTCTGTTTATTTTTAATCTCTAACAAACATAAACAAATTGATTATTGTAAAAAATATGGCCAAACCTGTAGGGACAATTTTTTTCCTAATAAATACAAATTAATTAATTAAAAGTAATTAAAGTAAGCTCTGACTTTTATTACCCTTTAAAATGATGTTCATAAGCATATGATTCATCTGAGAACCTTTTTAGTTTATTACAAATTACGAATAAATCTGTATTACAAATTTATGATTCATAATTTATGAGTTAAAACCTGACTATTTGAATAAGTATTAATTATATCTATATACATATAAGGACATTCATTTTAAGACAGTTATATATATATATATATTTTGTAAGATTCGACAAAATAATTAAATCCAAAATACATAATGAATGAGCTAAGCCACAGATAACTTAATTGACATCAATAATTGTTTATTAAAAAAAAAATTAAAACTTTATGGCCAATGAAGTAAACTATGTATGTATGTACTATGTATGTATTAAAGCTTCACTTTTATTAGTCTTGTCCAGTAATTTATAATTGAAGTTAATATCTTCGTTTTTTATTTATTATACCCATATTGTCTATCAGCATATTGTGAACGACATTTCTGTTTTCCTGGCCTCCTGTATGTTGATTTCAGTGCCTTGATGAGAACCATGCTTGTTTTTATATTCTATAAAAAAATACTTTAACACTTATATTTTTAAATTAAGTCTTTCTAAATGAGGAGACTGTATAATTACTCTAATTCTGTCTTGTAGAGACATGCATTTTTTTTGGCTCTGGAGGAAGACTGCGGAATTGCTTGATCTAAAATCGATACTCATAATTAATGTAACTCTTTTCTGCGATAAAAGTGGATGAGTTAAGTAGTTAGAAATATGAAGAAAGAACTGATAGGAAGGTAATCCGTGCTGAACTACTTTACAAACGTTTGAGGTTTGTTTTAGGCCTGATATTGCAAATTTTGGCGAATTATTGTAAGCAAATATTATGTTAAATGATTTTTTAAATATTGTTATTATTGTATATTATTTGTTTTCATTTGCGTATTGATAATTCTTTCCTTTTCTTTAAATTCCTGTTCTTGATTTTCCTAGGTAGAGGCATTGATCGTATTAGAGTTAGGACTCGTTCTAGATAGCTGCTTTAACAAGTTACTGCCATTCACAACAGAATATCAAATAAATCAGGACCACCGCGTGGTATCCACCGGGGCCTTTTATCAAAATCTATCAAGTCACGTCAGGGGTAATTGATAACTGACGGTAGCGAGATACTAGGCAATTAATTAAAGTAAACATGGCTACGCCCTCGTCCATATTAATAGTCAGTGATACATATTCATCGATGTTGTGGTGGACACTCCCCTGCGGAGCAGCGCATCCTCTGCTTCTTATTCAGGGACTCGACCCGTGGAGTAGGCGGGGAGATAAGCTGAGACCCTCCTGCATTCTAATTGGTCAGCCCTATGTTAATTGTGCTTCGGCTCATTGCTCCGTATCAATTCGGGATCACGAGAACCGAACGAAACCTGTTATTTATACGGCGGTTCACCTTTGCCGGCAATGAGATTCAGCTTAGTTGAATGGGTCATTCAAGGATTATTCAAATAACGTGGTGCTTAGGAGGAAACCAAAGACGTACTTGGTGTTGATAGCTTCAAGTTCTGGAAGCTAATGGCAAAGTTTTGCGGTTTAATATTTATGTAACGATATAGTAGGCAACGTATTAAGTGTGACAAATTTTCTCGTTGAATAAGAGTTGAACTCAATGTTGATACAATTGACAGATTACTCTTGGATTTCATTTACCTCCTCTTTTCGTATGTGCCCAAGCTAATTAGACAAATTTTATTGTAGAAATAGTTATACAAGTCCTTCGCTTTGGATTGCTTAGATATTTTGATGAGAAAATCTGCCATTTGTCGTAGAAGCCTTTAGTTTTGTTTAAGTGATTAGAAAGAGTACCATTATAACGCAAAAATCTTGGTGGGATGTAATGTTCTCAATTAGACTGTGAAATCATAAGTAAAACAATCATATTCAGTTCAGAATTTTATTGACAGTATTGCAAAATGGAATTGTGGAAGAGACGGTTTACAACATGAAGTACCCATATCGGTTTATTTTTTTAATGTTTTAAATCTAAGTCATTCTTGTAGTGAGGTTCGCTTCTTGAATATACAGTAAAGATAAGAATGTGTCGTAAAGGTATTACGGCAGATTTGCTGTAAATTTATATTTAAGAATCTAAATGATTTTCTCATAGAATGTTAAACTTTATCTCCGAATAAATTATTGAATTATTCATTCTATCTGCGATGGTAAAATATAGCCTGGATTCTAATTAATTATTTTCCTCTTCTCAGGCCAAGTTTTAATTTCATTTTCAATCGATCACACTAATGACAGGGATCATCCTTGAAAATTGTGAAATTTAATCTTTTGAAAAAAAAAATTGTTTTATACAATCGCTCTCAGCGATGAAATTTGCAAAACATAACGATAAACCCTCAATCATGACTTAAAACTTCTTTTACATTTTCCTGCGACCTGATTAACAGAAATAGATTTTATTTATTAGACTTTATTTATAAAAACAAGAAATCTGTTATAACGGATCTGGAATGGTTATAAAAGTTTTGTGGGTTTGATTTTGAAAAACTTTGTACTGTAATGTGATTGGTAAAAGTATCCTTAAATTCATTATAAAAGAATTAAATATTTAAAATGCTAAACCCATTCCTGTCTTATGTTTTTAAATAGTATCGACGAAGAAATTATAATAGAATATTAAAAATGAAATTTGTATATACCTTCCATTTTAGTTTTCTTTCACATTGATCTAAATGTGGAAAATAATTGCAATAGCTTTTTGAATAAGTATTCTCTTATTTTTTTTGTTTCTTTAATATCAGTTGTTTTTCAATGTTATCTTCTCATATTAATTATAGCATCCATAATTGATTATAATTTTTATCCATAATTACAGAAAAGTATTAATAGTCGAAAGTAGGGGGGAAAGGCAGTAGATATTCACCTCAGACATAGTGTTCGTTGCGTTAAAACTGTTTACGTTTCTTAATTTAGAAGTCTGTTAACATTTAGTTCTACTCTTTTTTTAGGTATCATTCCTTTTTAGTGTTATTTCAAGGTTTCACTGATTTACACAGTTTTATTTCAGTTTGATTGCTTTTTTTTATTAGTAAACAGATCACGATTCCCAGACGCCATTAATTCTTCGCATTTTTAGTGCGTTTTTTCGTTATACGTATAATAGATATCAAATATATCCCTTGGCGATTCTGTATTAAACATTCTTGGGGGCTGTATTTTATAGATTAACAAATATTCAATGGAGATATCGGAGGTTTCTAGGTTTCATAAATTGCATATTGTTAATAAATGTCAACGGAATATTCACGTATTACGTGATAATGGCTTAAAAATATTTTGTGAATTGTCTTATATTATATAAAGAAGTTTTGATATGTTAATAAGAAAGTCATTATATCAAAAAATCACTATGTTTTTTCTACCTCAAATACAAAAAACAGCATAGAATCTCAATATCATCAGCAACAAGCAATACAATATACAATGCTAAATTTTATCGGTAGTACCTTTCGTTATTTTACTGATTTCTGGCAGAGAAATATCATTTCCGGCTTTAACATTTTTTTTTTAAAGCATTTTCTGACTTTAGTCTCTCTTAAATTTTATTTCTTGTAGATATTTAACATTAATAATAGTGTAAAATAATTTGTTTACCCATAGTGATTATTATACTTCAGAATATACGATGATGGAATTTTTTTCACCATAATGCATTTTATTTTTATCTATCAACATCAAAGTTTTATTTAACTTTTCAAAATGACAGAAGTCCTCACAATACCGAAATATTCGATAATTTAAAACAAATCGACATATATCAATAAATTTAAAGTTATAAATTTATAATCCTAAGTTTCTTATATTTTTCCTTTGTTTTCATTATATATAAAAAAAAATTTTTTTTTTAGCTCATTTTTAATTTTGACTGGTTTATTTTCTTTTATTTAGTTCTTTTTAATTTTATTTATTTATTATTATAATTTTATTTTTTTAACCAACTATGAATAATTCTTTTGATATGCGTAAGGAGATATGAGATCAATTATATTTGGTAATCTATACATTATCATTGTTTTCAGGCAAGAAATACTACTTTCAAACATTGTAGGTTTAAAAGAAAATATAATATAAATTAATATATTTCACATATTGCCAGATAGCTCATTTTCAAAATGTATGCACCATTGCAATCCATGAGTTTA
Source organism: Rhaphigaster nebulosa (assembly GCA_948150685.1). Lineage (NCBI taxonomy): Eukaryota > Metazoa > Arthropoda > Insecta > Hemiptera > Pentatomidae > Rhaphigaster > Rhaphigaster nebulosa. The sequence goes on from OX411308.1 coordinate 37,522,879, forward strand.
AATTTATTTTTTAACATTTTCTACGTCACATTAGTCATGTTTTTAAATTCTACAGATAAAAGAAAATCATTTTAATACATTTTTGAGTCTGGGCGTGAAAAATCACTTCAATTCGGAGAATTTAACTAGAATGTAATAATTCTACGTTACCCCTATGTTTTATTAATATTTTAAGACGGGTTGTGATATTTTGTAAAAATTATTTATGAATTGCAAAAAAATTGTATTCATTTGGAAAATAATCGCTGTGGCAGTCATTTAAATTGGCTGTTATTTTTATTTTCCACTGAAAAAATAAGTCGTTTATCAGAATCAAAATGTTAATTTTCTTTCAGACTTACTTTTTTGCACTTCGAACTTCAAATTTACTCATAACATATATTTTATACATCACAAGCTTAGGCATTGGAAAAGGAATATCAGGAGGAACAGATCCTTCTAAAACAATATTCTGATTCATACCTAAGTCACAGGTGAGTAATATTTTGTAAGTAGATGCCAAGATTCCGAAAACATTCCTCAGTCGTTCTCAGCTTTGGTGGCTAAGGTGTTCTGCTGAGTAATGGGACTTGCGTCAGGAGTCAGGTTTAGTCTGTCATACGCCGAGGCTAATAAACTTGTAAGAACGGGCATCTGACTGTGTGAGATCCTAGTTTTTAATCTTAGACTTTCTTTAAGAAGATAATCATTGTGGAGATTCATGTAGGTTCTCTTCATGTCTCTATGCCAAAAAAAACTTCCTGTAGTTGTTCTTATTGTTTCTCAAATTCATTGTTGTTTTCCCTCAATATTATATAGTGACCGAGGACGTTGAAGCCGTACCTCAGCATTCTCGAGTCAGAAGCCGTGCCGGCTCGGATCCGGCCTTAGGAGATTGACTTTGATTTCATGACGGACCCTTGTAATTAATCTCGACTTTCACACTCCGATTAGAATAGCCTTGTAACCTGTTGGATAATCCGTCCTGTATACTTAATAGGATAGGAAAAAAGAACGTTAAACCTTACAATTTCTCTCCCTTACCGAAGTCATTAAAACAAATAAACCAAAATACAACTACAGATATATTTTTTAAACAAAGATGTTACGGCGAATTGGGAATCAGAAAAAAATTCATAACTTATATCAAATTATTTCCTAATGTGAGTTACAGATAAAAATGTAAATATCAAAATTATTTAAAAAAAAATTGAAAATTACTTCTTATACGTTCCAAACCAAATGAATTATGAATTATTGAGGCTGGCTAGCTGCTATACTAAATTGTTAAGGCGTTGCTTTGAGATAATTGAGATCTACGTCCTTGTGAGCTTAGACTTCAACTACATATAATTCAACAATTGAAGAATTAAAGTTGAATAAATGCTAATAAATGTACTCATTGGTGCTTCTGGTAAATGGACATAACTTTTTTTAAATGTCCTTCACATTACCGATTGGTACACAGACTGGGATAACTTTAGGATCACTGGTGTCTTTGAAAAATTTTACTGGTACGTATTTTCAGAAAGGATTGTCATTATCATGGAATAAGGATGCGGACTCATTAAAAAAAAATAGTAACTTTGGGAGAGCTGTTCTTCTTACTCTAAGTTGTTAGAGAGAAAGTTCATGACCCCATTCATCAAATTATAGTTAAGAGTATAAAGTACACTTCCAATCGACTTTTAGCGGAAACAGTCGAGCCATATTGACAAGATTTTAGTTGAACTTAATAGTAGTATCATACTGCACATTATTTGATTGGTCTTTGCCCTGGAGATAACATCCCAACACTACCATTGCCTTAAAAAAAAACGCTGCAAATTATTACACAATGGTTTATTATTTCCACTTATTTATTCCACATGTTTATTATTCCACAAAAATATCTATTCTGTCAAAGTAAAAAATATGAAGCAGTAGGTACCAAAGGAAGAGAAATTTGAAGCTTGTCACGAGATGTTCGTCGTGAGAGTGCCGAACTGTGTTAATTAAAAAACTGCATCAATGCAAGTAGGCTGTGATGTAAAATGAAACAGAGGAAATATTTGATGTGCACTTCACTAGGAAAAAGTAAAAACGAAGTTCATTAAGCTATATCTCAGCTAATAATGGTCCGATTTAGGTGATTTCTAGTTCGTATTGTAGAGATTTTCGTTAGATTTCGTTTAAATACAATAAAAGCACCAAACAAAACGTATCTTGAAACGTAAAACCTCAAATTTTGAGGGGGGTTACAAAAAAATTTTCCTTGGTCGATTCCAAAGGTCTATTATTGAAAATAATAAACCAAAAGCATTTACAGATAGAGATTTTTTTATTTTTCGTTTTTTTTCTTTTTTCTTTTTTGTTATTTTAATGCCTTGTTATGCTGATTCCAAAACACCTTACATTTCTTCTCTATGTTTATAAATGGCCGAGTTATGGGTATATAAGATCTTTAATCGGCAATTATTATAGATTTTTTGTTTTTCAATTTTTTTTTTTTCCATGTCTCGTTATGCTGATTCCAAAACACCTTACATTTTCTCTCTATCTTTATAAATGACCGAGTTATGGACTTATGAGATCTCTAATCGGCCGCCATTTTGAAACAAACAGACGGATGGTAATGTCGAGTTCCGAGGATCATCCCGGGGTGACCTGTGACTTTGGCACCGAATCTCAAGAAAATCGGTCCAGTACTCTCGGAGAAAAGCCGCGGACGGCGTACAGCGTACGGCGGACGGCGGACGGACGAATTTTTTTTTATTCGATATTTGGATTCTACGTATCTTGAAACGTAAAACCTCAAATTTTGAAGGGGAGGGAGTTACAAAAAAATTTTCCTTGGTCGATTCCAAAGGTCTATTATTGAAAATAATAAACCAAAAGTGTGTTGACCTCAGCAACAAAGCTTTCTCATAGTTAATGTTAGTATGGGGCCCAGATAAATCATTGTCAAGACGTAGAAAACATTAGCCAGAAAGATAACAACAAGAATTTGCTGAGATGTGATTCTTTTATAAATAAACGGTCTGAAAGATGCAAAGCTAGGTGTTGTGTCTAGGTTTTGTCTAATACTGACTAGTCGTTCCAACCTTAGATTGGCTGGCTATCAAAGTGGCGTAAATTAAATTGGGTTAAAATTATCGACAGTTTTTGAATTGATTGCTCTGGTATCATCCCCATTATTCGTCGAGAAGAAAAATGATAATTATTGTTGAAGAAGTAACGATTATATTTGCTAATATGTATAGGTATCCGAAAAAATAAAGTAAGAATATTTCATTTTTTTCAGATACTACGAGTATTCATTTGTCAGCGGTTCTTATGAATAATGATATGGGTTGAAATTCGCTGCATCAGTTTATTCTCAAATTATAATAAATGAATAATTTAAAATATTAAATAAATAATAAGAAATCATTATAGAGAGAAATGGGTGAATAAAGAGGATTCAAAGATAGATAGAGAAGGAAGCGGGACAGTTATAATGGCAGAGGGAATAATCCTAAGTCCCACTAATAATGAAGGCTTTGTCTAATCAAACAGTTTTATGGAAAGGTATGCCTGAGTAACGGGAAGGTGCATTACGAGAGAGGATCATTGATTTGCATCGGGGGAGTAGGGGGGTTTCCAGGATGAAATTGTTCGAAAAAGAATATTTCCTAGAAACTTCTCACGACGGTAATTCGGACAATAAGAGCCAATTCAAATTAGAGCAAAATCGATGAGAGGTGCGCAGTCAATCTCAAGATGATGAGATTTTCTTGTGATGCGGAAGATGAAGCAGAGGAGCCATGTCATGAATCTCTTAAAACGAAAGTCAAAGTGAAGAAAATGAGACACACACTTCCTATACAATGGGTCAGTGAGTTTTTCATTTTCTGTGAAATGTGGCTAAAAATCGAAAAATAATAATAATATAATTCTTTTATATTTCCAATCCTTACAAAATAGTTTTGGATAAGAAATCAATGATACAGTTTTCTAAACAGAAAAGAATTAACATTCCGAAGGTAGGAAAGGTATTTAATTATAATTTGTATATACCACGTTTCAGAAGGAGCCTTTTAAATTTAATATTTTAGAAATATATAGGAAACTGTATAACTGTCGTATAAGTAAGCTAATATCTAATTAATTTAATTAAACATGGACTCTCCGTCGAGTGGTAAGTTATTTTGATTATTCCTTTAACAATGAAGTAGATTTTAATGATTACTTTTGATTGGTGTACATTCATGCGTTCAATTTTGCTTTCAACGGTCCTTATTTCATCAGTAAAAAAAGTTGCACTTTTCTTTTTTTAACAAAATTACAATTTTTTTTTTTTTTAATCAAATGATTGGACTATTGATTGCTTCTACATATTTTTTCTCTCGTTTGGTTGGATATCAACTTCACTTAATTGGGAGTTCAAGAAGAGAAAATTTTGATATCTTAACATCTGGAAATGTTTCGAATTTTAATGGTAAAAGAGATGATTTTATCAATTTTGTAATTGGAAAGAGGCAAAGAAATTACCTTACTCCTGAGTCCAAAACAATATCGTCTTTAATTTATTTTAAAAAACTTCAATGACAAAAAACATGTAGAATTTCAAAAAAGGTTTCTGAAACGAAATAAATGACATGTAAATTATTGAGCGAAAACTACAGTTTTCGTTCAACTGCGCGACAAGAGCATAGAAATACATCTTGTTTTGGAAGGCACGAGGTTGATTTTTGTGATATTTTTAAACTTCGAAAAGAGGAAAGAGCCGTTCGCTCCGTATATCTCTCTATCGCTTCTGTCTCGGTTGGAACTTTGTTTAGCAAATGAATTTACATAAAGGAGGAAAATATGTGAAAGCAAACGTGATTAGAGAAGATAATTTTAGTTAATTATTAGAAGATAGCTTGAAGCTCACCAAAAGGATTTTTTTTAACACCCAGAAGGTTACTCTAGAAAAATGTCCATAGCAAATATTATGGAAGATGTATTCAATCATTTACTTATTTCATCTAATCCCCTGGTCTCGAGCATGCCAACTAAATCCAATCCATTTAACAAAAAATCTCAATTCGATTGTGAAATACGTGTTAGTATTTTAGAAGAATCACTATTGGCGAAAATCGATTATGACTCCGTTGCAGATGAATCGAATTCTGTAGCAAATGAAAATTGATTTATCCTAACTTTATTTACGTATAATTAATTTTTAAATATTACCTAAACATTAAATATTATTCTAAAAAATATCTTTTTACCCTACTTTTTCCGTTAAAAGACAACTTGTTATAGCTCTGTAACTTAGTTTATGATTTTAGTTATGTTTTAAAGTCATTTTTTATGTTTACGGTCAAGACTATTGGCTATGTTTTCCTACCTTCTGGACCAGTGTGCGGCGTATTGTAATATATCTCTTTAACATAAGTCCGATTTTCCAAATAGAGTATTACACACAGTGCACTTTCATTGGCCTCTACCTAAGTAGATAATTTATGTTCTCATAACTCGTTCACACCTTAGTTTTATGGCTCAGACGTTACACAGTATATTTTCTAATCCCACGATTATGTTGGTGTTATGCAATTACATATCATAACTTTTTTTTAATTGATTGTTTGTTCGTATTTGACTGTTTGTAGTGATACGTCACTTTGCTTTAATATTTTTAAAATATCCTGTTGTACTTTATTATACGGTATGTCTGTGATAGGAAAGGGGTGGTCCAGTGTTTAGAATCGTTTCCAGTAAAGTTTGGTAAATGGTGCTTTCGCCTTTTTCAAAAAACGACGTCGATATGATGATTTGAAAGGTAAATAAATTCCCTGCACAACAGAAAAAAAAATTATCTTAATCGGACTATTATTAGCAAAGATGCAGTTTATTGAATTTTGTAGTTTTGCTTTCCCACTTTAGGGGTCCAATTCGGGTCCAATTTTCTATGTGCAATTTCCAACAGATCTATGCGCTTAGAGACTACTGACAAGGGATTCTACTTTTGAGTTATAAGGACGTTGGACATAAAATTAAAAAAAAAAAATTGGCAGATTATTATCATAAATTAAATAAACAGAAACAAAACAAAATATGTTTTATGGTCATTTCAATTGTAAAAATAAGTCACAAAACTGAAGTAATATTATTTTTCTAATCGAATTTCGACAACGGGGTGATCCTAGTATCTAATCATTAATTGGAGTGCCCTGTTTTTATTCTTTTTTTTCTCATGACCTTTTTGTAGCAGTTTTATTTCCAAATGATAGTTCAACTTTCTAAATGATTTGATGAAATGCATAGCAGTAATAATAATAACAATAATAATAAAATGGCTAAGCTAACTCGAAGGTTCGATGGCATGACACCGACATTCTCCAACTACATGCATACTTCCCTAAACTGAACCTGAATCTATTTAAAATTTAAGTTAAATCTACTCCAGCCTTACATAGCTGTAGTACACATGTAAAAATAAATGTTTAATTTATTATCTTTCAAACCCCGTTCCCTTCCTACATTATTGTTTTTACAGTTAAGATTACGAATTCTTAATGTAATGGTTTCGACTTTTTCCACAAATACCGCTATTTCCCAAAATAAAGATCTCTAAATGCTTCGTTGTGAGCTTTGCAATGATGGAGCAGGCTGTTATTGTAGAGCTCTAATTGCAGTAAACACGCGTTGCCAGCACTGACAGGTTCCATAACAAGCACACCACATCCTGTGATGCAGTGTTGATCGTGCCGGTCGTCGCCCGGGCTCCAAAGGTTTATTACTCTCTAAATCAGCTTTATCTCTCGCCCAGTTTGAAAGGTATTCCTGTCTATTTTGTTTAACGGCGCTTTTCTGGATCCTTGGACTGTTCCGGCTTTTCCTCGGGGCCACTAGCCTCCCCATCTCTAATCTGCAAATATAGACCTCCTCCGTGCTATCTTTACTCAGCTCTGCCTTCAAAGGTTTCTTCTCTTGTTTCTTCTTTTTGAACGCGTAGGACTCTAATCGTATTTCCTCTAGTGGCCTTCCCATCTGATATCGATTCCAAACTCCTTTTTGTATAAAATACACATTGCTCTAATATGGTTGGACAAGGCTCTAATGGCTCTAACCTTTAACTGTCAGAAAAACGAGTTTGAAAATTTGAATTCAAAACTTTTTCGTTATATTCTCGTAATTACTTTGCACGGTTTTAATGTTACTTTTGAAGTTTGTTTAATAGAAATATGCCAAACCTCTGATTTTATATAAAATATGTCGAAATACAATTAGAACCATCTCACAGACAAAATTAGTAAAAATGAACGTGGCAAAAGATGTAAGTGGAGATACAAGTTTTTCAAACAAAAAAAATATATTCATTATTTTTAAAGATACAAAAACTGAAGTTGTAACTGAAGGATTGAAAAATAATTTTTTTTTTTTTTTTTACATTTGTATACTTTGTTTCTGGATATCTGATTTCACCACAAGAACATTACAGCTTTTACTGCGATTTTTAGCACTGTATAATAGCACTCTCGATGTTTAAAAAAGTATTTAATTCAAGCTGGTTGTCATTGTTGCACTTCCGACAATTTAAAATTTTGAATTTTAACTCTCCCACCCCCCAAAAAAAATTTTAATCTTCACCACTTAGTATAAATAACAGCTGAGTATCAATAGAACGTGTAGGTACTTTAAATTGTTTTATTTGAATCCAATAAAAATTATTAAATTTCTATCTCGGAAATCACCCATATAGATTACCAATATGAGATGGAACCTTGTTTAAAGTAAACAAATTCCTCACTAAACCAAACAAATGCCTTCTGTTAGAAATTTGTCACATTAGTAAAACGGCTATTTCTCAACACATCGCAGATAGAGTTAGTTTCTCTTGTGCAAAGGAGTTTCAGAAACAACAATAATCTCATTTTAGACAAAAATGTCTGTTAAAACCTTGTCAAACCGAGGTAGCGATTGTATTTACCCTGGCGTACTAAATATCGTCTCAAATGATTTGTTGGTTTTATGGGGTTTTCTTAGAAATTTACATTAGTTTACCTTGCGTTACACTATCTAAAAAGAATTAAGAAAAAAAATTAAAAAAATTAGTTGACATCCGCATGGTATAGAAGGATCAATCTAATTAGGAATTGATAAATTATTTGCCACTTCTTTAAATTTGTTTTATTCAAAACTAGTTAAGAATGTTATACATTCATCCTCTGAGGAGTTTTATCGAAACTAGTTTTCAATAAAATAAATTTATAGAAGTGGCAAATAATTTATCAATTCCTAATTAAAAAAATGCAAATCATACCAGTCAATGGTCTAAATAAAAACAAAGGAATAGTTCTGGTTTTATTTTATTTTCACACTCAACTTTTCAGTTCATATGAAATTAATTGATTAAAATTAATCATAAGTAAAATAATAAAAAAAATGTACATGAAAATTAATAACAAGAATGATTTAGAAATTGAAAATATATTTATAGAGACAGAGGAAACAAAAAGAAGAAAATATATTACACTAACAGTTAGAAGATGCTTTAAAAATAGCATTATTCTATAAAATGAAACAAGAAAGACTAAATAAACATAAAATAATGATGAGGTAGTACATAAAGTTTAAATAAATCATTAAAACATAACAATAAATAAATCAATTAATAAAATTAAAAGAAGAATAAATGTGCACAGATTTATCTATCAGAGCAACCAATAGAAACATTTTAAAGTGGAAGTGGGTCTTACTGTTTTTTTTTCTATGTAATAAAATTAAATTAACAAAGGAAAATTACTATATAGTTAAAAAAATGTTAATTATATAGAATTTTGTGATTTATTTAAATAAAATAACTCAAAAATATGTCGCTCTAATAATATATTATTAAATAAATGCTTCTAGAGTTTAACCTCTGACTACTTTATTAATGTAGTAATGTATATAGAATGAAGTAATGGATAATCGTTTAGTTAGTGGATGAGTATAAAATCCTTCTGTCCTTTAATAAGGATAGGAAAGAATACGAAATTTATCAAGGGGTAATTAACCTAGTCTTGCCAAACTAAATTTATTTTAATTTACAAAAAATAAATTCCCACTCAAAAAAAGCGAATCGAACTGTGACAGATTGAATGCATTGATATCCAACATAAACAATTGCAGTCGCTATTATGCTATGGATTATATATTTCTAATCCATTATAATGTAAAACATTGTTTCATGTTTAAATTGGGTCATTAGTACATCATTTTCATATCTGTTTACATTCACATCCGAATTTATAGAACTTTATTTGGATAGCACCAACTTGAATGCCACAAAGCTCCAAGCACGTAAAGTCGACGGCGCAACTCCTACCATGCCGCACATCACAAATCAACTTAGCATTTGTGAATATAGTGAATTTGCTACATGATGTAGTTTTTCGTATAGTTTCTGGCTAATCAATAGTCTTACCACTAAACTGTGAGTTTGGTAAGTGCTTTTTCTATCTATTCAGAATGCGAATTATATTTAATTTTAAAAACGACAGTGTTGCACGTTCATAGTTGTTGCATCTTTGCTGAATATTTTATTTCTCTGATTAATATTATTTCTAAAAAAAAAGGGAAGAAATAAAATAAGCTATTTGTACAGATCCCATAATATTCACCCGTTCTGCAGCGACCACTTCTTATTTTCCTGTTTTTCTATCTTGTTTATTTATTTATATTCTTTTTATTTATTTTTTTTTGTTCTACTGTTCAATTTCATTTTCTTTCCTATTAAAACATTTGAATATCTTTGATAATGCGAAAATAGGAGATTTCCAAATCAGTTTCATGAATATTTAATAATCATTTATTCATAAATTATTTTTAATTAATATTCTCCAAAATTAAGGATCTTAACTACTCATTTTAAGAAAATAATATTTAAGAAATAATAATATTATTTAAAATTAAAGTAAGGTTTAGCCCAGGAGGTTCAATTCTGATTGCACTCTTTACCTAGACCTCTTCGGATAATTTGTCAGTTCAGCTAAAAACCTTAAACTACTCTTTTAAAAATTAGAATTACGATTTTTATATTTTAATTCTTTAATTATTTTCATAACTATATTTGTTTCTGAAATTAATAGTAATATACAATGAACAATTTTCATCATTTGTAATTTTTTTAATTAGGTATTTTTTCTCACTTTTACAATTATTAGAAAATTTCTCTCCAGGAAATTACAAGAACTTTACATTGAAGTACCTAAACAATGAGTAAAATGCTTTTATCGAGATTTTTTTTTTATAAATAATAAATAAATAAATAAAAGGCTTAGCGAACCCGAAAGTTCGATGCCGATATCACTAATCGCTGCCTACAAACCTCGGTCCACCGACTGCCGTCCAAACCCAAATTCATTAGATCACCCTTAATACAATCCTCCCACCTACGTTTCGGTCGACCACTCGGACGTTTATCAGTCGGTTCAGCGTTTATTAACTATTTAGGAATTCGTTCGTTACTGAGCCCGACAACTTTGCAAGCCCATTTCAACCGTCGCGATGATATCACAAGCATTTCCACCTTTAACCGCGCCTTTATTTCCTCTTGAATTTCGTTTTTTCTAGTAATCACAGACCCCAAATATTTAAATTTCTCAACGTGTTCAAACCTATTTTCTCCTATATCTATATCCTCAAAATCGTCTCTGTTTCTATTGCTAACCATATATTTCGTCATATCCGTATTTATTGTGAGGCCAACCTCTTTCCCAGCTGCCATCAACGTTGTTGTATTCAATTTTATAGTTTCCATATCTTCACTTCATAATACCAAGTCATCCGCAAACCCAAGCACGGATATTTTACCATCCAGACTAAACCCTTTTCGGTACGCAGCAGCTTTCTAATGACATACTCTAGTGCTAAATTAAATAGGACAGGTGAAAGGGAATCGCCTTGTTTTAACCCCGAGCGAAACCGTGAACAAATTTCTCCGAAAAAGAATTACCGATTCTAACATTATTGAATGTTTCGGTCAAGCACATTCCTACTAGATTTATTAATTTCTTCGATATTCCCTTCTCAATCAAAATGTTATACAGCCTCTGGCGATCAATGAAATCATAAGCCTTTTTGAAATCCACAAAAAGCTGATGAACTATACCGTTGAATTCTATTTTTTTTTTCTAATATTTGCCGTAAGGAAAATATTTGATCGATAGTTGATCGGTTCCGTCTAAAACCACATTAGTAGTCTCCGATAATTTCCTCGGCATATTCTGTGATTCGACCAGTTCAGATCAACGAGAATATTTTATAACATACCGTGAGGAGTGATATTCCGCAATAATTATTACAATCCGTCCTCAGTTCCTTTTTGTGAATCGGAATAAGTATAGATTCTTTCCAGATCTTTTTAACCAAAAAATGTATTTTAGAAACTCCAGCTTCACCGCATGCTTTTATTAGTTCACTGGGAATGTTGTCGATTCCCGCTGCTTTATGAGATTTTAATTTTCCGATGTCTATTTCGAAGGAGAAAGTCTCGTTACTGGGTTCTTCAATTAACGGTTCAGGTTTTTGATAAATAGATAGTGAGAATTTGTATTATTATTATTTTGTAAAATAGTTCTAACTATTTCGATTCTGAATAATTGTGAAAATATGTATCTTAAGTTAATTCATATGTGGCTGATGTTTTTTAAGTTACTGATTGTAAATTTCCGATAATTTCAATTTTTCCGAAGAACAATTTGAAGTTTTTAAACCTCATTTCAGTTAATATAAACTAAGAGGGAATTCGTTTAACTTAGTCAAGAAGTAATTTTGAATTTCAATTATTTATTTGTTGATTTTGGATTTATCCTGAAATCTATATCATAACTGTTAAATGATATTCAGACAACTGCAGTCATTTACAGAGGAAATACATCTAGGCTTAGAACAGAGATGGGCATTATCATAGTCAATGGTTGTGATTACGATTACGAGTGTAATACCATTACGAGTAATATTGGCCATGATTATGATTGTAATCATAATCACCGTTGTCAAAATCACACTAATCATAATCACTGTAATCATCATCATATAATCACAATCACTGCAATCATTTACATGAGATTACACAACCTAAATCCTGCAGATTTTATATTTATGTCAAATTAAACTCGCTGGTTTCGCAAAGAGATTCTGCGGAGCCCTTTGGACTATCAACTCAGATAAACTGTTCAGATCAGGCAAAATCTGTAGGTCTTGAGTTGTGTAATCACATGTACATGATTACGGTGATTATGATTACAGTGATTTTGATTATGGCCGTGATTACGACTATATAATCGTTAAAAAAGATTTTTAAATAATTTTATGATCGTGCTTATCTCTGGTTTAGAATTTAGATTTTTTTAAGTTCATTTATAATTAACATTTTTTTATAATATAATTAACTTTATAATACTGAATTAAAAACTAAATGTATTTAAACAACACTTTTAGACTGTAAAAGTCATAAACTATAAAAGTCATAAACTATAACTTGAGTAGATGTACTTATATGGTGTAAACACACTTTAAACGGTAATTCTAGAATAACGAGGACAATTTAGAACTAACTTAAAACTTTTAAAAAACACTGGAAAAAAACTGGTTTGAGTGTGTACTTTATTGTGGACAGTAGGAATATTTCTTCCATGACATTAATATGGACATAAAATTGAATACAAAAAGGACCCTTATAGTGGCATTGCAAGTGTAAGAAATCACAAAAAAAAAAGACAAGGTCTTTCAAAAGCAAGGTATACTGTTAAAATTCCTTAAGTTGTATCCGCCGTTTTGCAGCACTTAAGTTGTCATTGCTTGGACATTGTAAAAGGTAGAGAAAGGACAACGCGTTTGCGTTGTGTTTTGTGTTCTTATAGGAAACCTCTTAATGGCAGGAACTCATGTCCAACCTTCAGTGAGTGGTGAGTCAGTGAATAGCTTTAAGTGAAGAAGCTGCCCGTTCACGAAACACATTTCCATATTAGATATGTGCGGGGCTGATAAGAAAGGAGTCACAATTTGTAGCAGCCTTGTTCGCTAATGAGACGGCGTGTGTGGTCCGGCAGCCACAGGTCCTAACTAACCTAATACCAGTATACTTTGTGACTTTTATCACAAGGTACTAGATCACTAATTTATTTCCCTTACACTTCGTTATTATGAATTAATATTGTCATTTCTCAATTAATGCATAGTTTATGTTTCTGTGTTTTACTCCACAAGTACATTTGATTTAACATATGCTAAAAAAAATTACTTTTAAGTTTTGTAACTAAAGGAAAATAAATTTTAATCATGTTAAAGCAGGCGTCACCTTTGGATAATTTGTTGAAAATTTCATTAATAGTTCATTTATTATGGCTATAATCATATAAATTAATAATTCAAACATTAGAATTTTCCTTTTAAAAAAATAATAATAAATAAAATCTTTTACTGGAAAGTCTTTTTTATATCAATTATTAGTGAACTTCCTAACTTTTATTAGTCCTTAATTCACATGCTGTTTCAGGGTCTTACCATATCATCAAATTACCTTTTTTGTTGACTTAGGTCTATTTTCCTGAATTGTCCTTATTCCCTATACCATTTCATCAATTATAAATTTTAAAGAAAGTGTTAAACTTTAGTACGCTTAGGAGCCCGTAGCTCTAGGAGGTTAATAAGTTAGTATAGAGGGTCCTACTAAAATTCAAGAATTTGTTTTTATTTAAATTTGACAAAATTTTAGGGTTGATGAGGATAAATCAGGAGCTGTGGAAGAAAAACATACTAAAGTCAAGAAAAATAGGTAATCTGATGATGCGGTAATACTCCGAAACATTTTGTGATTAATGGGCTAATAATAAATCATTAAAAGTTAAAATGTTCACTTATTATAATTAAAAAATATTATTCATCTTAAAATAAATAGCAATAATAATTATCTATTGGAGGAAATATATATTAAAATATACACTTTAATAAATATATCTTGTAAATGGACAAAACTCAAGTAATGGCCACTTAGAAGCTCGAACCAATAAATTAAGACTTTAATATTATCTAAGGTTAAAATTACAACCAATTGATAGGCTGTACTCCCACTAAAGTTTGAAGAACACCTTCTTTGGTATTCATATTTTTTTTTAATATTCACCTTAAAGTTAGTTATTATGCTATTTAATAGTTATTAGTTATGTGCCAAATTGTTTTCGGATAATCTTCATGAAATAAGGAGGAAACAAGAGAAGATTGGGATGGGGGGAAGAGAGTCGGTGTTGAAAGCGATTAGAAATCATGTTACTTATACGATTTTTTCAAAGACCTATTATTTATCCATTCCTTCCTCAAATCCAATGTCCTGATTATTGTTACTAGGGCTGATAGAGGTAATATGATAGTCGTCATGGGCAAAACCGAATACAATGATAAAATTATACATCTAACCGACCAATCCGCATATGTACTTAACACCGTGATCCTACCCGCTCACTTATGGCCAAATTCAATAAACACCTAAAGAACTTTTTTGAAACCGCATATGCTACAATGTCCTACTTCCTCGTTTCTAAAGGCTAATTTATATTTCCACAAAACTGGAAATCCTCTCTGTCGTAACTTTTCCAATGTTAATTCTTCTTCCTCAAAACTTAAATTCCTTCTCCCTTCCCTTCAGATGCTTAGCCATGACATTCCTTACGATATTAATCATTCCTTTCACCTCCTATAACAATTCCCGATAGCTTTTTCCTAACTTCTTTCGATACTTAAAGAAGCCTTTTTACTAACGTACTTATTGACAAATCACGCCTTATTGTTGAAAAAAGCTGGACCACCATTGAACCTCATAGCACACTAAACCATTCCTCATACCTTGAACATTATTATTTTTAGTATTGACCATCGAGGAGCATGGGAAATCATAGGAAAACTAACCATGAATGTACTGAAATGGACATTTTAGACCTTTGTCTATTACGGAAATTAGTCATTTCGAAAAAATACGATCATTATCTAAAACAGATTCCGAAATTGTGCGGTGTATCTACCAAATGGTTTATGAATAACAAGGGCAGTAGCATGTATTACAATGGGGATAAAGTTTGATGTTCGACCTAAATTTTTGTTCTGACGAGTATCAGAGGAAAAGACTAAAAATATGCTTTTCGAAACGGTTTGTTTCAAAACTATGATTATATGATTTCTAAATATACTCGAAGTTGGCAACCTATTAACCCAGTTAATTTTTTTCTGTTTGTTATTAAAATATAACCTTCAGGTTTGGGTTCGAAGTGAAATTCCATAAACATTCTTCAAAACTCAATAAATATAGTCCCTTTAAATTCATGTGTAGATTCACGCTTTTTCGTTGTTTTTATTTGAATTTATTTATTTTTTTGTGTGTTATTATTCTCTCGACTGAATTTCATTTTCGTACAAACCATAATAATTAGGCATTGATAAATTGTTTGCCACTTCTATAATTTGATTCTGTAATTCCGTAATTAGATTGATCCTTTTTTGCTATCATGCGGACGTCAACAAACCATAAAAAATTTCATGGCACTGGTTCTGGAATGGCTCATGGAACTGGATTATGTAATTGAATCATTTAACAAATTATTGTTGTATTTTTTACCTTGGAAATGTTATTCATATTTAAAAGAATAAATATTAATTCGTATTAAAAATGAAAAGAAAGTATTATGTTGTACAAAATTATCTCTGCGGTATTTAGTGATAAAAAATAAAACATTTTACGTTGGAAACTTAAAAGATGCAATAAGTTTGTAAAATGATATCTGAAGTAATAAAATTTTAATTTTATTATACAATCTTGAAATTTTGCATGTTTTTATTTTTATTTTATATTTTTAAACCAGTAGTCAGTGGTCCAGAAAATAGATTCGGAGCGATCTAGGAGAATTCCTTTTAGACTGAGATAAGATAGAATGTAATACCTCAAAAACCTTGATCGACTTAATCAGCTTTGGATTTAATCCCACTATTTAGGACAAGACCAGCCCTATTAGTGTTTTTTGCTATTTCCAAAAGCTAATATATGTTGTCCAAGTCCACCTACTGATATGCAAAACGACCCGTCGTTTGAAAAACCTTTTACGGAATCCATATAACATAATAGTATTCGCGCCCATCTGGTTGCTATGATCTGCCATGATTGCTAGAAAGATACGTTGCTAAAAGGATCACACGGTATTTTATATGAAAAGTGGTTTCAATTAAATGCTCTGAAAATTTGCAGGGAGTTAGTTTTTGTCATTCTGAGCAAATGTCTCCGTTGGCCCAAAAAAGTCTATGACAGGATTTTGGGTTATTTGGGAATTAAGGTCCCATTTTACGCATACTACAAGTAGGATACAATAACGTACACAACGATGTATTTATTTCAATTCTTACAAATCATGAAAATCAAATCAGCTTTGTCTGTATTAATCTCATGTTGCTAATCCATGTTCTCCATTATCAACCATTGACCGTGGTATAAACATTAGGTATGCTGAAGCCATCGGTTTATTTTTCAGTCTACCTATTGTACTTAATTTAAGAGCTTTATCTGGACTTATGGGCTGGACCAACAGGTTTTTCGTCTTGATTTCATTTAATATTTCAATATATTTCAATTATTTCATAAAATATTCAGAAATATTTCATTTAATTATTTAAGATCACGAGTTAGGCTTATTTTTATTTGTTTAATTTTTTTTTATTATCATTATTTAAAGCCATAATATCTAGAAGCTACAAATCAAGTGCAGAAGATGTTATTATCGAAGTGCGTTTTTTGTGCATTGGGAACATTAAAAAAATTAAACGAAACTTTATTGATTAAAATAAGGTAATAGGATATTTAATTATTAATAATGAAACTAAGAAAAAAATTATCAATTGACAAAATATGTTTAATTAAAAAAATACTTGTAGATGTGATATTATTTTTGGTCAAACAAAATTATAATTATTGTGAAATATGATTAAATGAACAAATAAATATCAATAATTCCCAATGATGAATGTTTTTTTCTCTTTAAAAATCAAAACTTTATTTTAGAGCAATAAATAATTTATAGTGATTTATATAATTGATAGTCGAGTATTAAAATTGCATAATTATTATGTCATTTTACCGAACGTTCAGAAGTGATAAGTCTCTCTTGATTATAACCTTTATTTTACTATAATAATAATAATTGGCTTAGCTAACCCGAAGATTCGATACCGATATCACCGATCACTGTTTACACACCTCCGTCCACCGACTTCCTTTCAAACCCAGATCTTTAAGGTCTTAACGCAATCCTACCTCTGATGCTTCGGTCTATCCTCGGACGTTTATCTGTCGGCTCAGCGCTTATTTACTTTTTAGGGATTCCTTCGTTACTAAGGCCAACAACTTTACATGCCCATTTCAATCGTCCAGATACTCTCACTGCAATTATACTGACAGGGTGCATAATCCACAATTCCGCTTTATGTAACCTCCTAAATTCTTTAGTGGTCTCATCTTTCCTCGGTCCAAATAATCTACGCAATTCTCGAAGACTTTAAGATGTTGTTCCTCTAAGTTAGTGACCAAGTTTCACATTTAGAACAGTAGGAGGGAAAGTAGTTTTATCAATTCTAACTTATTAATTATATTTTATTTTTTAAAAAATATTTATTTTATAGGAGAAACAAATAAATAGATTTGTTTTGAAAGAGATTTGCTGTATCCTCTCCATTCACAGAAAGTAAAACAAAAATAAGCTGTGTAGAAATGCTTATACATATTCAATTGCTATCTCTTTACCACTATTGTATTGCAAATGACGGCCTATTGTTATTTTATGTTAATATTAATGATCTAGGATTTAGTAGACAGTTAATTGATGAGTACCATCTATGGAAGTCGCGACTTTAGTGTCGTGTCTCGTCAGTTATACATTATGTCTCTTAGATTTTTATTCCTATTAGTTTATATTATTTATGACTTTTTACTATAAATATTTATAATTTTATAAAACTAAATGGACTCCACACAGATATTTTCGGATGCTCTCCAATTAGTTATATTAATTTTGCTTTTATGGAGCACATGAAATTTGTCAATGCGTTGCTGTCTTCTTATAATTAGTTCCCTTTGAGCTTTTATTAAAGCTATCACCGCCATATGGTTTCTGATTGAGGTTTGGCTATTATCCTTTTGAAGTGACGTGGAACGGAACATCCACTATATGTGTTGAAGAGGTTTGACGTACTTCAAGAAGTAAAATTAAATGGGTATAGAGGGAGGGTCCCCAAATATGAATAGAAGAGTACCTATATCATGTCGTCTCCATCTTTGTCGTCTTTGAAGCCAACCTATCTATAGCCTACATTTAAAAATAAAAATATTAATGAAGGAATGAGATGGTCCGGGAGGCGGTCAAAAAGTGGAACACAAATAGTATTTATTAAGGATCCAACTATTTGTGTTCCGCTTTTTGACCGCCTCCCGGACCAACTCATTCCTTCATAAGTTCTACGGTCCATTGATTACTCAATAAAAATATTAATATCCCAATTACCAGTTCATTAAGTTAATTTATTTTTAAATTTTATCCTGCTGAGCATATCACACCTCCAGAATGAAAGGGACACAAATCCAAAAAATGTGTTTTTGTTTGAAGGAATATTAGACTCAGGTTAAGTTCTTCATATAATACCACAAGCTGGTAAATCACCTAGTGTGTGTATTGGTTTGGCCTGATATTTGGGTTGATCTTTACTATTAAAAAGTCTGACTTGAAATTTTGGGTTGTGTCGCTTTCATTCTGCATCTGCGATGTGTCTAAAACACTTAACAAACAAAACACAATTTTCAATTACAAAAAAAAGTTTTTTTTCTATAATATTTTAACAATTAATACAAGTCAACTTGCTTCAAAGGTTCATACTAATGCTTTATGTTGAAATATTATTACCATATGATAGTGTAGATGCCTTTTTTAGATGTTTTATAGTGTAAATGTTTGAAAAAATAAGGTAAGAGAAGCGTTCCTTGCGGTACTCCACACGTTTAGCGTACCGATTTCGAGGATTGATAAATTAATTATCACACAGAATATTAGGCCTTGTAATGCAGAGGTAATCTGCACTATGTCGACATGGTGCTGATTTTCAAACGTTGCATTAATACACTCAGCTATGAGTTGGATTATACACATTAGCTATATATTATGCATACAATTTGGTCCAATTCAATTTATTATGGAGTATAAAAATATTTCAAATGTTTTTAATTTAGTTTCCTTCCGAGGTGCAGATATTAGCTTGGATTTTATTTATGGATTTGGATTTGGATTTTATGGAATTCAATAGAAGAGGCTATATAGCTAACAATGCTGTTGGTATCGAACATCCCAGTTCGCTATGCCTTATAATTATTAATTATAATTATACTAAGGAGATAGGTAGCCTGTTTGTCATAACCTTAGACTCACATGTTGAAAGTTGGCTTAAATCCTGGTATCTTGTTCCGCCGAAAATTAGTGGATTTTTGCCAGGAAAAGAACTGTAGTTTTTAATAGCTTCCTCGGTTCACTCAACACCATAAGGTCCGGAATCAGGTAGGTATCTTTCTCATTTTGTGTCTCCTCGACCATTCTTGAGCTGTTGCGGAATCTGATTCATTTTAAATATGTGTAATACATAAGCGATTATTCCTTAGCAGATATGTCTGATTCGTAATCTTTACAACCATTAACAGTGTTTACAAGAAGTAATCTCTAAACGCTTTTAATACACAACTTAACGATATTTATACGTTGGCTCGCTATTTCACTAGCGATAAAATTTGAGCACAACTGCGAAACGAAAATTATTTCGAAGGCATCCTAAAAACTAAAATTATGATCATTATAAGAGATAGATTAAAGTTAATTGAGGTTAGTTACCAAACGAGTTATTTAGGTCCCTAAGTCAACCGTAAATATTCCTTTTTTTTTTTGTTAAGGCCCATATTCGAATATAATGTTCTTGATTAACTAAACTCCTTTTTTTTTTTAATAGTATACTGTTATGAAATCTTATTACATGCTAAACATATGCAGTGCAGAATGTAAAAAGATTGCAATCGCGTGATATGATTAAAAGTGTAATAAGAACCCGATATCAACTTGGTAACTTCAGTAACTTATTACTTACTTGTTATCTTAACGAAGTAACTTATTATTGACTTGTGAATTAGTAGCTATTTCCTAATTTAGTAATATTCAAACTGAATAGTAGATAGAGATTCAGATTAACCGTAGGAAAAGGCGATAGAGGGGGTGGTGAAAATAAAATTTGTTATATACTTTTTTCTCAGGAACTATACGAGATAAAGACATACTGTTGGCTCCATAACATCCCTCATCTATTAGGGAGTATATTAAAAGTTTTACAAATATAAATAGTAAGCTGGAAAATGTTTAAGGTCTTGACAATAAAATCATTTTTTTTTCTTTTTATTTCAACCCAAGATTTTTTCTCCTGTTCTGCTCCTTCATTGATGCTATAACTAGACAGAAAAAATTCAATTCATTTGGCTTTCTAGTTTTCGTAAAAAAAGGCTCTTAAGTAGGGTTAGAATTTTTACGTGGTAAAAAATCCAAAATATGTGGTTATTATTTTAGAAATATTTAGTGAAAATGTAAAAAAAAAAAATTTTAACTAAAAATGCATACATTTTTGTTTGTTTGTTTATTTAATTTTTTTCAGAAAATATCTGTTTTCGATTCTCAAATTTCAATATCAATACATTTCTTTTAAAATATCGATGTTTTTCATACATATCAACACTTATCGTTCCTATAAAAATTGTTTGGCTAATCCTTTCCTCCCCCTTTCCATACCTCTTCCAATTGATGCAAAAGTAATTTTTTACCTCCTAAATCTCCAGAATATAAAAATAAGTAATTTAAGGCGAAACATGGAAAAAAGAATATTTTCTCGGCCGAAATGTCCAAAATATTGATGAAAAATGTAATTCAGGGTCAAATATGTGAAAAAGGTTAAATATTTTAAAACATGTAGAATTAAAAGTGCTCTAATTTACTTCGAATTGCTTGAAACGGATTTAGATCGAGGAGAATCGTAAAAGTTTTTCTAAAACGAAGATTTGCAGTTATACTGGGTTTTTTTTTCAAGTCCAAACAGTTGAAAGTGTTGGAATATTGTGTTTTTTTGTTGGTGAAACTTGTTAAAAATTAAAGTGGTTTTATAAAACAGTTAATTTGACTTCATTTATTTTAAATAAATCATTAATTTCTAATGAGCCCTCATAATAATTTAAAAGTAAATATTTTCGAAATTTTAAAAACGAAATAGGAGGGTATTAAGATCAAGATATTTTAATAAAATCGGAATTTAATGAAATAAGTAACAATTTTAATATCAAATATGAGTTTATTTATTTTTCTTTGAAAATAAATTTGCACAAACGCTTGCACATTGATCACACAGAAGCTCGATTATACTTAAGTTTAATTTTTTTTTAAAAAACAATCTTTTTTTTTTTTTATCTTAAAAAGTCTTGAGTCTTTTATGAATATTATATATAATATTCATAAAAGACTCAAGACTTTTTAAGATAAAAAAAAAAAGATTGTTTTTTTTGTTCATTTTTTTGCCCTTAAAGCAACAGAATATATTCTTGAATTTCTAACGATCGTTTTTTCTGTCTGTAAAAGGAGATGAATTCCGTTATTCTTCTAATGGCTTGAAATACTTTCTCAATGAGTCTCTCCCACAACTTTCTGTATCCTGCCTACACTAAATCTATTCCTATCCTCCCTAGGTCATGTACTTAATTTCAGTCTGGGTGGTCCATTGGACTCTTTCCGTTTGAGCTGGAAGCCCCATCCTTTTTTACTCTTTTTCTGTCATCGTGATTGTCCATATGTATTTAAAAACTTTGGGCACTCATGCAGATTAAATGTTTTTGTTCTTCTATAGAAAATATACTACATTGAAGCTTCTACGCTATCATCCGTTTTCTTCTATTGCGCCAAAATATTCTTTATGTTTTAATATCCTTTCAAACGTATCTGTTTTGTCTGTAGTAGGACTTGTTCAGTCTCACCTGTATGAGATGTAAACATATTCGTTTGGAAGAAGAGTGCAATACGAAAAAGAGGAAACTATACAGGGGAAGCGTTTGCCTATTTCGCTGTCCATTAATTCACTGATGAAACATCAATTCGAACATTTTCTTAGTCAATACTACTTAATTTTTTTTAACTCCTTTAGAGTTTATGGATAATAAGAAAAAAAAATGAGAAAAAAATTATTAAACAACAGATTTAATTTGAAAATAAATATCTGGTGTGTCCACTCACACATTCCTTATAGCTTTGGAGGGAAAGTCCAATATAAAAACTGTTTGCTTTGCCTTTTGCTAATATTGGTCCCTTAAGGGTTTTTTAAAAGTTTTTTTTATCTTTGTAGATCAACTAATTATCTTTTAAATGGGCATCTGGAATATTTTGGGAGATGTTTAGTTTTCATGTTGTTCGAAAAACTAAAAAGGGACATACACAGAATACGTTATAAACGTTCCTCCCAAATTCAATACAATACGCTGTATCTTTGTTAATAATGGTACGATTTCGATGATTTTTTTTTTGTCTTGTAGAAAATTTAATTGTCTTTCAAATTATTTTGTTTTTTTAAATTACTATAAAAAGTATGCTTTTTGAGTTATACGCAAATGAATTTTTTTTTGTCTCGTACTTTTTTCCTGATTTTTCTCGACAATCTTTTATATATGAGAATAGTTAAAGGGCTACAAGGAGAAGACATTTTAAAAATTGATATATTTTGGTCTCCTAACGAGCATAAGTATCTTATTATTACAAGATTAAAAATAATTTATTAAAAGGAAAACCAAAAATGTTCGGATACTGACACTCTTCTTCCAAGTGAACGATATAATGTAAACACACAATAATTGTGCGTTCTGCTACTAATTTTGAATGGATACCTTTAATTTTCTTTCAGCTCTTGATTGAAATAAAAAAGTCTACGGATTTTGAACCATTCAAATCAACGAACGACTAAGAAGTTGAAAGAGGATCTGTAAAACTGTATACAGAAGAAGAGTTTATACCGTAGAATTATTAATCTATATATAAACATGTATAAATAGAGAGGAGAATAAACACCATTGAACAAGGCGTTTTCCTCAATTTTCTATTTTAGCCTGTTTACGAAGATCATATCAATAAAATCCAGCACATCATATTGGTCCAATTTTAGTTTCGCTGTGTTGTGGTTCATTCGCCTTGCTTACATTTGTTACTTCCGAAATAAGTTTCTCGAAATCCTAGATTGGTTGACTTGAAGAAGTTCCAAGTACCTACTGATAATATTAGAGAGACCGAAGCTTCGATGCTGTTCATAATCCAGTTCAGCATCCTAATTCTCTTTTCAACATTCCCAACGTTATTACTTTAATTGTTATAATTGGGTCCATGATTGGCGATTCTCCAATCTATAACTTTCTGAATTCTCCAGTCGAGTAAATTTGGTTAGGCTGAATATTCTGGAAATAACTGATTAAGGAAGAACTTTGCAATGCAGCCGCCTTAGCTATAGAAGTTGCCGCGCGAGCGCCATTTGTGCTAATTGCTTTGTATTCAATTGTAAAATTCGTATTCATTGGAATTATTAAAATTATTACAGCTTGAAATAGATCTTAGTTAAAATTATTAGTGCCGTCGACTTCCGGTGGTTTAGGAAAGAAAGTTGGTAGCAGTTATAATTTTAAATAATATCTAATTAAAGCGGTAATAATTTTAATAATTCCAATGAATACTAATTTCGCAATCGAATACAAAGCAGTAAATCAATACAAGTGGCGTTAGAGAGCGCTAGAGTGGTGAACACTGCTTGTAAGGTAGTTGCATTGTAAAGTACCATTTTTTTTTTTTTTTAAGGATTAATTTCTGTTTTTATTTTTTCTCATTGTTTCAATGTTTGTTCAATTCAATGTTCAGCAATTTTTTTACATTTCAAGATAAAAATTAGTTTGTTTTTACAAAATTTATTTTCAATTCCGTTTAATTGAAAATTAAATTCAATTCAATTTCCGGAATTTAAAAAAAAAAACACGATTATAACCGGTAGTGTAAAAGACCGGTTATTCGATACCCAAAAAAACTGTAATCGGTTATAACCGACCAGTTTTTGATATCCGTAGTTCAGTTTACCCTTCAGCAGTCGCGCTCGGGTACAGAGTGCAACATTTTCGTAATTTTGAATGGTGTGTTATTAGATGTTAGGGTAGAATGTTCTATACAGCTTCTATTTAAAAGCTGCGTCCTTCCTAATGCCGCTATGATTTTTTGATCCTTATATTGTTTTCCCTGCATTGTTAATTGGGATTTCAACAGTGATACTTGCACTCCATGCACCTCATGCCTGATGATGTTAATAAATATTCTTTATTTTATTTTTGGTTATTTCGCTAAAATAATTATAATCATTTAAATGTCACTTAAATGACTATAGATTTAAAAAGGCTAATCAAGTAAATATTCTGATGAATTTTTCTATACATGAAAAATTAGACTACCATAATAAAGTGTGATAAAGGTGATAGTTTCTCATTGCAAAATCAGTACCATATGTTTTCGATGTGAAGAAATCGAAGGAAATTCTTACTTTCAAGGAAATGTACGTGATTGATTATGTTTGTTTTTAGTGCAATAAAACACGACTAATAATTTTCGTAATTACACTTTCCAATTGTAGAAACCTATTTTTTTTGTGGATATGCTGATCATTTGTGGATGTAGAATCATTTTATTGATTTATTACTTATATATAGATTGTTTTATTATATATATTTTAATTTCACATATATATTTTTTGGTTTATTTAATATATTTATAGTAGAAGATATTTATAGAATATTTTCTTCAATTATTATTCAGTACTTCATAGCCATCAGAAATTATTAACGATAGTTGGTGGTTTAGGTATCTAACCTTGTGGCCTTCAAGTCTAATTTTAATATTATTTGTTAATTTTTCATTTATCGCATTAATTTTAAATTATTAATATTATTCTTAATTATAGTTATATTTATAATCATAATAATTATTATATCTCGCTTTTAACTCTTAATTATTGTTCGCTAAATTTGTGATAAGTATCACTTATCGCATCAAATATGTTTCGTATTTTTTTACCTTCCTTAATTAATTCTCTACAAAACCAAATAAAAAAATGTCTTAATCACTTTATTATTAGCAAAGACACGGCGTATTGGACTCTGTATCCATGTTTTATTTAAAGTATTCTGAACATGTTCCGATGGAAATCAGGTCACTTTTTTTTTTAGTATTTCGAATGACTCGAAAATATTTTTCGAAACATGCCACATGCTTATTTGAAAGATAATTAAATTTTCTACAAAGCTAAATTAAAATAATACAATAAAAACCAAATGTTAATGTTAAATTAAACCACCTCGGACCTATATTAGGGAACAAGCAGCAGCCATTATTTTTATTTTTATATCCGAAGCGATGAGGAAAATTGTGTGTGTGTGTGTGTGGGCAGATCAAATATTTTTTTTAAAAGTGCTCTACCCATGTTCCCATAGAAACTCATTCACTTTTTTTTTTCGAACATCTCAAAAACAATCAATTTTATCTTCCTGATCATTCCAGTTTCTCATTTGAAAGATCTCAAATGGGACCAATAACAGCGAAGATACATACAACTTTTTGCAAACAATTTTTGTATTGGACTATGCACTCAAAGCTGTAAGGGAAGTCGTGTGAGTGGGCACAACATATATATCTGTTAAGCGTTGTATTTTATCTAAAACTGATGTATAGCTTTGGAACTAACCTCCAACAGTATTCTAACATGGATTTGAGGTGCTGTATTTCAAATCGGACGACTTGTCAATGGACGATTACCATCTGCTCGAGTATTACAAACGACCCGTCCAAATGCTCACCTGTTAAAGTTCCTAATTGGAAGAGGTAGACACGGGCTGACAGGGAGGGGAGGCGAGAGAGAAAGGCAAAAGAAGAAGTAAAAGGGCCGGAGGAGATGATTGAAGAAGGAGGGCCAGTTAGGTGTTGAGTTGCCGTTACCCAGTGACAGTTGCCGATCCGGTTGCTCCATCAGGTTATCATCCCCTATCTTCCGACCAATCATATTTTCTGACAGGGTCGTTGAGATTCCCCCATTCACTGACGAGGGAAACAATTCCATCCGAAAATGTTCCTGTGCCTCTGCCACAAGAGATACTCTTTCGCTCGGAATCTAGTTATCCTGTCTTCCAAATTATAATTCCTTCGACGAAATAATCGTACTCGTACATATTTATAAGATATATGCGATATCGGCGTGTTGCTAAATTAATATTTCATAATCGACCATATTATTTCATTACGTGAATTATGTTTTCAAACAATGACTGTTGATAAGAGACTCGTAGCAGAAACGATTGTAAGATAACAGTAATAATTGACGGATAATTAAATTTTTGACATGTTTATCTATTGTTGCTAGGTGTAATTTTTATATCTATTTTGGCGCGTTAATTTTTTGTCATTGTTTTTAGTAGTTCAGTTATCGCTGATCCCGACCTCTAGATAAGCAGCGTGTGATTATCTCTCTATATTTTTTGTAAATGAAAAATATCCACTGTCCATAAAATTTATAATGTGATGGTGATAGTGAGGAGTATAGGGCATAAGTAAATTATGATATAATGGCATGATCTGATTACAAAACATAATAACCACGTGAGAATGGAAGGAACTATTGGTGATGGGGGTGAACAGTAATTAATTCTCTTTAATTGCTGGAAAGGTACGGTTCTCGATCAATGTATTGCAATAATAATATATGGGCTGATAGAATCATTGGTTCGATTTATTTCTTGATAGAATTTTATGAAGTGATTTTTTTTATCTCCGTTTTGACTTTATTTTCTCTTGTAGAGAAAAAAAAATCGACCAACACCAAACCTATTGGGTTGAGAAAAATTAAAATAGATGTCATGTCATACCTGAAAAGGAAGCTATTTTTCGTTCTCCGCTTTTACTGCGTTTTATCTACTTACATATTTCATGGATAAATCAGTTATGACGTATTTAAAATGTATTTTTTTTTTTTTTAAATTCAATTTACGTTCAAAAGTGGTTTTGTAGTCAATAGACATTCATGTGGAGATAGTAGATGAATGATGGATGATGGCTGTTATGTTAAAATGAAGATATTTACTTATGATTATAATTTATTACTTTATTAATGGTTTTAATAAATAATTAACTACTTTATTAATTACTTAAGAAGACAATTTACTTATGAATTAGTCAAGGTGAATTATAATAAACGCTTATCTAATTTTTATTTTTTTTTATATTTTTATATTTTTTTTATATAAAAAATATTATTTATATTTAGAAGTAAATTATTTATTTACTATTTATAAATTTATTTATTATTTATTTGCTTACAGTTTATTCGTCGTTTACAACAGCCTATGTTAGTGGCATCTTTTCTTGGTTATCCTGTAAATTTAAATTAATTAATAATTAAAGTCATTATTAAACAGTTTATGCAACAGTAATACTAGGTTTATAAAAGAAGCCGTAATAACTTTTAGTCCTTTATTTGACTTACTAAGCTACATTATATCTTTAAAATAAAATACTGTTGAAAATCTATATTCGTTTACTAAAAAACACTAGATACTGACTCATACGTAATATTTGTAAGTACGAGTGCAAGTGTAAGTGTAAATCACTATTTAGTATTCTTACCCCCTTACAAAAATGATTTCGTTAATAATCTTAGCTGTAATTAATATAAATTTTAAAAAAATTGTTGGATAATTTTTGTTTGGCTTTTTATAAATCCTACTGTTCTCCAGTTTTTTTAATTTTAATTATGTTTTCGATTTTGTCCATACATTTTTATTATAGCAACTTTTCAAATGAATAAAACCATTTTTATCATAGTTTATCATAATTTTTTTTGTTATGGCTGATCCAAATTATCATATATTTTTTTTTTTTTTAAATCATAGAATCATAGACGGTTTTCCAATCCAAAATCGGTCATTCTCCTTTTATTTTCTACCTAAACCTTTTCTTTTTATTTACAATAAACAGGTAAAAAAGATTTAATTTAAATCAAATTTTTCACAACTACCTGAATGTTTTCATTCCAAAATATTCAATAAGCTTCTTGTTTTTTCACAAAGACTATATTTTTAAAAAATCTGGGGACAATTTTTAGAAATTAAGTATATCTACACTATGTATTTCTATTGTACAGAAAAAAAAATTAAAATCGTAGTTTCTAACAATTTGAATTAAAAATAGTTAATTTTCTCATAATATTAGTTAATATTCTCATAATAGAAAAATTACAAAAAAAAAATTACAGAAAATAATCTAAAGAAATATTATATATAAATTTAAATTAATAATCATTGAAGTTGAATAGTGGAAGGACGTTCGTAACATGGACTTACGTGTTTCTCTTTATTTTCATAATATTAACCATTGTCCATCTTTATGTTGAAAATGAAACTGATTTCTCTCCCATATCTTTTTCGTTTCTCGTTTACCATACCCTCCGATGCACAATTAGAACTAGAGTAAGGTTAAGGAAGGGGAAAGGTTGGACTCAAGTAAGGGGCTAATGAACTTGCTTTGGCTGCTTGCCTGTGGAATCCGAAGGTCGCCCGATCGATATCTCTTAGCCGAATTTGAGAACCACTAAATCTTTCTGATCCTTCCTTAAAACTCTCCAACCGGGCCGAATATGTATTTATTCATGCCATTCATCCGACACATATGCGCAAACTTGTCATAGATAAGGTTAAGGATTAGCGCTAGATCACTATAGAGATATCTAATCCTCTTGGGGAGGATTCTTTCGATGACAGTTTCGATTTTGGATTGTAAATTTTACGGATCTAACACCCAGATATCTCGTTCAGTATCCCGTTTCATTCACGGATTTGCTTTGATAAATTTAGTTTTTTCCTTGCCCATGTAGCTTTTCATATGTAGAAAAAATGTTGTTAGATTATTTAAAGAATGGATAAAATACCTGAATTTTCCTGTTATCGATTGGCGCGTTGAGGTCGAAAATCATTTTAATATGCGATCATTTCTTTTAGATGTCCAAGTCATGGATATGGAAGTGGGAATTTTGATGTCTTCTTAATTTCCTCCAGATTTCAATATAAGCTTTTAGCTTATACTTTCAAGAAGTTTGTAGTTTTTTTAAGTTTTTAAGATGTGTTCATTCAGTACTCCATAGCTGTATTAAAAACTGGTTTCAATTTTTAATTTGTACATAAGGTATTTGAAGGGATTCCCTTCACTGCTTGCTCTTTCCTGCTCAATTCCAAAAACGACTTCAATATTTTATCTGCGTTAAAGATTCTTATGGTTCTTATGTGGTTTATAACTTCTCATCAAATTTTACATTAGTTTGAAGTTGGAATTTTACATGTTGAATGAATTTCAGCGTTATCAAAACCTAAATAAAAATGCATATCTATATAAAAAAAATTGACAAATTTTATAGTATGATGAAATTTTGAAATCGCTTTTTCTAATGGTCATAAAATCTAATTAATTTAATCTAATCAATGAATTTAAATAAATTGCCTCTTCTGAATCGAGGAACTTTTATTGTTATAATTATTATCATATTATAGAGCAGGATGAAATATTTAGTCATAACTTATAAAATGGATCTCTGTTGATGATATTTGAAACTAATTACAGTGTAGGGTTTTGTTTTAATTTGTTGTTATCAATTAATAATTTAATCAAATTCAATTGTATCCTTGGTTGTATCAGCTCGAATAGTATCCATGGTTATGCCGGTGAGACACTATTCCATTTAGATGGAATTGTTGTTGTTAGTAAATGTTTTTGTACATTAATTCGTCAATATAAAAGTAATGTTATGTTCGCGATATTCTAAATTCGTTATAAAAACCTCGCTTATACATTTTTAATTGTTTTTAAAAAATAATTATCATAATTTTATCATTAGCCTGATTGTATCAAATGGAAAATCTCTGCAATTGTATTCTTCAAGCATTATTACTCCGCTTTCTTCTCTGTCGTTTATTTTCTATTGTTTTTGTAAGAACAAAAAACTAGTTTAATTTAAAAAAAACTCATTGAATATCTCTTCCCAGATTCATTCATGAGCTTCAGATGTTTTGTCTTGTTGCGTGTGAGTTTTTTCATTCATCAGGAATTACTCAACAGAATCATATTTTTAGAAAAAAATCTCTTATACATAATGTGGGAATTCGAGGCTTTATCAGTTTTGAAAGCCAATAGTTCCTCAGTGGAGCGTAGTTTCTGAAAGATGAGAGATACAAGGATAAAAACTCCATGAAATAAACATGCAATTACCATTCAGTTCCCGGTCCGAGACGTTATATTCCTCCGTCCGATCTGTGCACCATGCTTTCAGATCATTTCAAAATTGATAGCACTGGTTGTTGTAATGTATACTATTTTGATTATTATTATTATTATTTCGATAATTTAATGATTTTAAAAATAAATCTTTTTAACGGTCTTGCATCATAACCTTGTCATGTTTATGATATATTTAATAGTTTCTGACACATTCCCATTTGCTCCTTATGAAAGTGGTGGACACCACCCAGAAATATGTTTTATAAACTTAAATGAATTAAAAGATTGAAATTCAAATTTTAAATAATCATCATGGAGAAGTGGTCGCGGTCAAGATAGTAAACAAAATAGTAAATAAAAAAATATTTCTTAAATGCCGTTTCGACCTACATTTCAGATCTTCTTTAATGCGACTGAACCAGTTCTGATGGACTACTATTCTCTAGCAACTATCACTAAGGATGCACCATTTTAAGGCAATAGCTACAATGACTAAGAACACAAAAATAAAAAATACAACACAAATAAAGAATACAACACTAACGAGAACACTGAGACGTTGACACTGATTAATTAATACAACATTTCTATTACTGGACGAAGTACTGCTACAATCGTCCTGAAAAAGCTGAGGCGGTCCAAAACTTCGACATTCAATAAATAGTCCTTTTTTTTACAATTTTGTGTAACTTGATCGCCACCGTTACCATATATAACTTTAAAAAGTGTAAATGACTATAACCAACGTTATAGTGTTAATGACGGTCAACTATTCAATATATAATTCAAATAATAATAATCGATAGATATTTTATAAATAAGTGGCTCTTCTCAAGGCCAATTCTCCTTATCCATTACAGATTTATTAAACTAATTGTGAATCTTAAAAACGAGAACAGATTTGTTTGAATTCTTCCTTTGTAGTTGTTATAGTACCATTAAAAATATGTAAGGCACGCTTTACACCAATACGTTGGGAACCGATGCTCTGGTCGCTTCTTCATAATGCATAATCTAACTTTATAGTAGTGATTCCATTCATAAACTATTTATTACTATTCCCAACTATTAGAAAGTGGGATAGTTCTGCGAGGTAGTTAAAGGAGCTGGTTTTTAATATGATGGAACTACGCCGAAGTTATAAAGATAAGGCGTTTATATCCTATCCCTTTCAAAACATAGTCAGTTCACAACAGTTGAGCAAGTTCGAGAATTCAGGTTGACTGAAGGTATTTGGAAAACTGTTCCGATTTCTGACAGTGGGCGGAACTGATTTTACAACTGGAACACGGCAGATTTCTTCCAGTTTTATGGAACATGAAGCACTATGTGTTCACGTTCTTTTTCAAATTTTCTCTTTTCTAGGCTCGGAGATGTTGAAATCAGGTAATTCTTCATTGATATTTTATCAATTGGATGAAGAAATAATACTTCTTATTATTCGTCATGAGGAAATAAGCTGATATATATTTATATTTTGCATTATTTCGTGTTCCTTTATCCCAACTCACCATTTCTCAGCCAGGATCCTGTCAAATCCAATATCATTGTATCTTTTCCTATTGTCGTGGTTTTATATATTTAAACTTAGTGTTTTGTTTAATAAGTTTAATAAGTTAAAGCTTTTGTTGGCAGTAGTAAAAAATAAGATTTACAAAAAAGTACTTTGACAATATGAACTTAATACTATGTACAATGTAAGCAAATGGTTTTAATTTATCTATACATACATACATATATATATATATATATATATATATATATATATATATATATATATATATATATATATATATATATATATCGGACGTACATGATATGTTACATTTCCCTAACATAACTTTGAACAGATGTTTCTCGCTGAATAAATGTTGACTTAGTTTTCTTTTAATAACTTGGAATTCCACTTGCGATTGGCCTACCACTGTTATTTATACCGGCGGTTAAAATTAAAAAGGTTAATTATGTATGTGTAATTATGCTAAATTGGTGAAAAACAGAATAGTGTTCTATTCCCTCAGTTATCATCGACGATCACTTTGATGACAATTATCTCTGTCGAATCAAGGCATCAATCAAGCAAACCAACCAGTGAACTGATTGACAGTAACTTTTGAAATTTTGATGAAATAATTTTTATATTTATTAAATAGATCAGGTCATTTAATAGGTCCAAAAACTTTATTTATTTATTTTTATCATTTGTTTTCAGACAGTCCTATTGAATGGTAGAGAAACTCCAACTCTCTTCCCGACTTGTGTAAATCAATAAATGAAAAAATTAATATTTAAGTTAGATATGGCTACTGACATTATCATATTCAGCTTAATAAACCAATAGTGCCTGACTATACCCGTTCTCAATAATTTAAAAAAAAAAAAATTGTAATTAGACATTATACAATGAAATGATGTATATTTATAAATAAATATTCATAATAACCGTTAATTAATAATATTTCTTTTCAATATATTAAGGGCGTCCTTTTTCCGTTTCTCCTTTTTGTCAATCTAATGTATTTTTTATATTTAAGAAGTATTTGAGAAGAGATTTTGACAATATAGGAGATGTTTAATCTGCTGCTTAAGCTTATTTAGCTTGTTCTGCTGCTTTGTCTGCCAAACAAACAAATTAAAATTAATATATTTTTATTTATATTTTTCATTACAATATATTGTAATGAATAATTAAAATTTAGATATTTTAAATTTACTTTTTATTACTGCAGGTAATGTTTTAGTTCGCCCTGGGGAGAGGGAAATGCAACGTTAAATTTTATTTCGTGGCTAGCCTACGAATAAATCTCAACCTCTGCTCCGGGTAGAATACGTTGGTAACCTGTCTGATAACCGTTATTCCAATCTACCATCCTGATTAGCGTTCATAACAACGTTAAATTAAATTAACATATTTTACTCAATTGATTTTTAAGATTTTTTTGTCAAGTCCGACATGCATTGATTGTCATGATCATCAAGTCAAATTCATTAAATATGATTTATATTTTAAAATAATTATAATTATTTTTTACATAAATATTAATTGAAATATTCATGTTGAATTGTAAATATTTATATTATATTGTATATATATTGATGGGGTTCCTAATATTACTGTATAAGAATCGGCATGTTATTTTTGGTAATCTAATGTTACGTTATCAGTTTACCTAAATATATTTATTTATTTTGTTTCCTCGCATAAAAGAATTTATTTTTAAAATATAAAACAATAATAATATCATATCAAATTTTCCATGTCGTGTGGCATAATGCATAATTTGTTTACATTTACAAAGATATAATTAGTTTTTTCCTTTTGTCCCTACAACTTTCTTTTTGCTGATGCTATTCGTCAAGATCTTGATTATTATGTAAACATTATAAAATTAATGGAGTCGCTGTTATAACTTTTTGAAATTATTGTACAAATAGCACCTAAATAATAATATTCATAAGCAGTATTCATTCCAACTGATTCATTAAATCAAGTCATTGTAGTCAAGTCAATTATGTTGTCGGTTTGGAGGTAAAGTGACCAACGGCAAATGTAGCGAAACAAAATTTACGCAAAATCATGAAATTAACAATAATTATTATTTAATTATTGATGATTTCACAATTTTGTAACTAATGAAGGGTAAGTTTGATTCAAGTACATGTAGAAAGCAACAAACCTCATCTATCCAAAACTTGCCGTTGATCACTTTTACCTCCAAGCCGGCGATATGTTCCTCTAATATAATCTATTTTTTAGAATCCATAGAAAACTTCTGAGTTCAAATTTAAAACATAATGTTACAAGACCCTCCTACAAGTGCGGCGTCTTTGAAGATTTTTTTTATCCATCTCTCCTGTTCTAGTCGGTCTTCCTTTTTTCATTCACACCTGTCAATTTGCCTAACATCCCGATAATCCACTCAGATAGGTTGTCTGTTTAATTCGCCGCAACCCTACGAAGGCCAAAGCTACCAAAATTATTTATATGTTCTGACCTTATTATGAACCCCGGCCACTATTTAGTTACATTTTCACTATGTCTTATTAATTAACATTGTACCGTGAAAATGATTAGAAGTTCGCCATAAATCATTTCATGGTCCATAAACAGGTCCTCGTGGGAGAGATTGGCTTTGCTGGTCGGGAGAATGTCTCCCTTATAATAAATGTTTCTTTTAAATCTTATTTCAAGGCTGCTAATCATTAGCAATTAATAGCCTTAATAAGGCCTCTGCTTTTTAATGAGGCGGGCTATAAAGATGCAATAAAAGTTATTAGGCCTGTCTAGTAAAATATATTTTTGACATGTAATAGCCAAAAAAGAATGTCGAAGCTATTGGGCATTTTTTTCCTATCACGCCATTTACTGTCTAAAAAAATATATTATAATTAAGTTACTGAGAATGTTCCTCGATAGAGTGACTCATTCTGGTTGTTATATATGATATATATTTATAATATTTTTAAATATGTATTCTTTAAAAGTATCCATGCATTTTTACTTTTTTCGGTTGCTTCGGGATCGGGGACAAGTTATTTACACGAACTGGGGCATCCGGATTGACATATGTAAGTTTTATTTTGCATTAAATTGCACATTTAGCCGTAATTAAAAAAAAAAAATTGTAAATTTCTTGAAAATATAAATATTGAACCAAAATTACATAGGCCAGATTCAAGCAATAATATGTTACTGTCTATAACACATTAAATATTATCAATTTCCTGGAAAATTCTGGAACTGAAACTGAAGTTTGTTTTGCTCTTTTTAGATTTGTGGAAAGCCAGTTAATCCTTACCAATCCATTCATTTCCCTTTATGTTAGGAATATATAAATATGCATACACACAGTTTTTCGGACAAAAATATGTTAATAATTTATTGAAAATAAATTAATTAGTGGATATGATAACTAACAGCATCCCGCATAAATTTTTACGCGTGAAGGGAATTAAAAATCCCTATAACCTAATTAAAAACAAATATCGGAAATCGGTCGAGAAAAAAAATTATTTATGCTGTAACAGCTCTTACATTAACTAGTTAGTTAGTTATCTGCTCATGGTTTTCATTTAATTAATTATATCTTATTCAAATATAAACCCAAAATGAGAAAAATGGTCAGAATTAAATGAGAATCCACCAAAATTGTTCGTAAATCCAAAGAGTTTAGTTCTACGGACAAAGATGAATGGTTCAACTTTTTTGAATTCAACAAGGATTGAGTTATCGATATATCGGCAGAAATTTGGGATTGTCTCACTTGACCATGCAATACGTTATTAAAAAATGTATCAGTTGGCAATAAAAAACACTTAGGCAAAAAAGGCGTTGCCGTTGTGCGTGATTCGCTAATTCATGTATGATCATGCGAAAATTAGCAAAAAATACCCTAGCACTAGTAGGAGCTCGTGAGGTTTTCGCATTTCGCATAAGAATGCTCCAACCTACATAATTCATTAAGAAAAAATATTCATTTATGAAAAAAAAAATGTAGATTTTTTTAAGTATAAACAACGTAAATGGCTTGATTGACGTAAGTATTTTATTTTTTGTTGCACATTTTTGCAAGTTTTGGCATTTTTATTGCACGTTTTACAGTTGTTTTTTTTTTTTACTATACGAAATCTGGGCTCTACTTATTACAATATATAAGGTCAGATATAGAATCTGTAAAAAGTTCGGTGTTTTAATAATCAGAGAATTTTAACTTTTGAAGGTCTACGATTCCCAATAGAATAGGAGAAATAAATAAAAACGATTTGCATCTGCCGTCCAAGAACTAGAATATAAAAAAAACATATTTAAAAAAAAATAACACAAGTAGTTAGAATGTGTTAAAAAATAACACATTCCTTCTCTACTTGTGAAGAGTATTTTGCGTTGTATTTTTGAGTTTGTTACTATAAATATTCTTTGTGTGAATCCCCGTTGCCCCGGAAATGCCACTGGTAAAACTTAGCATAATACCACTTTGACTACTGTTGTGCAGTGTGCCGGGGCGTCTCTGGGGACTTCGAGGCAAAACTAAAACGTTTGATAAATTTCTTTGTAAGATTCATCTTCGGGATCCCGAGGGACGTCTTTGTCTCCCGATTTTATGAAGAGTTGAAGTGGCTTTACCCTTCCTACCGTCGTATCTCCTGGCATCCTTCCTCTAACAAGTCTTCCAATCCCGCCGCCCATCATACATCTTCGACTAGATTTATACGCAACAGCTTTTGACAATTCTTTCCTTATCCGATCCTCATCCTTATGGAATTCCATTGCTCTTTTCATCCGTCGCTCCAATACATCCTTGAAATCCCGTCTATTCAGTCACTTTCTATCCATTCAGTTCCAAAAGGATTATAAATTGTTATTCCTTATTATCAATTAAACCTTTGTACATAATTATGTATTAACAGATCTCCGAAGTATTTCTACTTTTAATCATTAGAACTTCATTCTCTCTTAACGATATTTATTTTCAATTTATTAATTTTTGAAATTTAAATTTTTTTAAAGACTTAAAAATTGCATTATTATGATTTTGTATAATTTCATATTTTTTTTAAATTCTTTTATTTATATATTTCTCTTTTTATTATTTGTTGATTCTCTCGTTCTTTTTTATTTCACTCTAAGTCTCTAAAGCTCAGATTGCCCGTAATGTTATTCTAATGGGACATGTCCCAGAATAAATGAAGAATTTATTATTATTATTAATAATGTTCATTTTTACAAACTCAATATTTGAGTTGTGCCCTTTCATTCTGGATGTGCGATATATTGCCCCGTTTTTTTTCTCGCAACCCGTTAAAGGTCCATATTACAAATTTATAAGTCTGATCCTGACACCAGAATAGATGCAAGATTGCGAAACATGACCGCTTTTGTGAGGGGAAAAATAATGATTTAAAGTTTTTAAAAATAATGGTTTAGCTAAAATATTTGGCAAGATGAATTGCGGGACCCGTACCTGACGAGTGTTATAGCATCGCTGCTATTGAAATAGGCGTGTAAATGTATTCGCCTGGCATTCCTATCTGATGTGTGTTATTGCAAGGCGAAAGTATTACGATCGTATAATATACGATCAGAGGTTCATACCGAGGCCATATAATGTTGTCGGTATAAACCTCTGTTATCAAAAACTTTATTATAATTTATCATCACCATCAATATTTATATGTTTAATTTAAACATATAAGTTTTGAGAAATAATAATAAACTATCAGTATTTGTTCCAAGAAGAAGAACAACCCTTCTGCTCTGTTCTCCTTTTATTGCCCTCTTACTATAAATCTTATTGCTCCAAATAGTTTATAATTGTATAACAATCATGCTAATTTTTTTATTATTGCGGTTGATTTGCCGATCACGAAGTCACTGGTGGGTTTTCTATTTTAATTTATGTTGTTCGTAGTGTATAATATGGAACACGATGTAAGGCAAAATTAAATCATCGTTATTGGAAAAAAAATGAAAGAAAAAAGAAATGGCATAAAAATTTGGTTAGGGCTTAAATGTTCCACCCATGCTTCGAAACTATACCAACAAATAACATATGTAACACTTGAATTTTATTATTGCGTGGATGGATACAAGGTTGAAATAAAAAAAAATTGTAATCCTACGTATCTATATTTATCTAGAAACTAGTATCTGTCAGACGGACAAAGTATCATCTTGTATCTGACAGCAGGAAGAAGAATTATTGGTATATGTTCGAATGTGGGTGATTCAGATATGAAATTTCTTTAAGATTTTTATTTTGTATTCAAATAAAATTCCATTATGAATCTTGAAAATAGTTGATGAATATTTTAAAATATAAAATTAAAAAAAAAATGTTTACTGTGCAATATAAAAAGAAAAATATCATTCTTTGGAAACGGAATTTTTAAGTAATATTTATTATTTTCCTTCATCTTCCCAAGTATTTTTGGGTTCGATTCGACAATATCATTTCAGCGTTCTTAACCCTAAACTTGGCTATGTGTCACACGTGAACATTTCTTTCATTGACTTATTCTCATAATACAGTTCTATCATTCAAATTATACGCCAAGTTTAAAGATCTATATTTTCTAAACTTTTTTTATTTTTGTAAAAAATATTAAATTACAAAAATTTACTGCCAAGTTTAGCGTTAAAACGTATTATCTTCTACAAAAGTAGATTCTCTAAATTTATTAAAACCTGATGTATTTTGTTTGAAAAAAAAAATGGTTCCATTCCTCCACAATTATTTTATTTGTTTTTACAGGTTAGAATCCACAACACTTTTAATAATGTTGCTTACTAACTCACCATATCCGTTACAATTTTCGCAACTTTACATACGCCACAGTATTTACCAATCTATTTCTGGTTAAATTTAGTCCAATTTTGTCAATTCGTGTTTGAACGAGGTTTGTTGGTTCAATCGTCTTCAATGCGATCATCATCGTTTAATGAAGTTGCTATTAGAATTTTTTTTAAAGGATTTTTCATCGTAATTCAACTAAAGCAGAATGTCTTCACTTTCCGAAATCGATCCGATATCCATTTCTATAACAGCCGCGACTGTAGCAACAATCTCGACTACCAATACCTCTTCAAATGGGCTCTGATAGTAATTATGTGAATTGGCAGGCGATTTTATAACAGTTTTAATCGTGATCGAAAATAAAATGTTTATACCGAAATCATACAGTTCACATCTAGATAAAAGTAAATAAGAATCATTTATTCGGAAAAGTAAAAAAAAAAAAATTGCTGTTGGGTTTTGGTACACATAGGACTTGCAATTAGACCTAATAAAAAAAATTAGGAAATGACCGAAAATTTTTCAACAGACGTTTATTTGTGATTTCGAAATATTAATAATTGTTATAAAGTTAGTCTTACAGGAGGTGGACTTAAAGGCGGTTGAAAGGAGATTCAGGGTACAATTTTGATATCGTGGCTCAGCAAGAGTGAAGCAAACCCCAAGGCTGAGTGCCGAAGCCTCCTAAAATCGTAGCCTACACCTCCTCAATGTTTTTTATTTTGATTTAAGAGACCGGTCTCTAAGAAAGTAAAAGGGAGGACTAGAGTACGTTTGTGTTAGCTAGCGAGAATGATGCCGGCACTTTTTGTTCAACTGATCTGTTGTCTATTCGGTAAGAAGCTCTATGTTGGCCGCTCCTTTGTTGTCCTGAAGCCGGCGGTTCGACAACCGTTCAATATTTATCATGTCCTCCTTTTATGATTCACTACCCCCTTTTTTCATTAATGGTTTGCCAATAGTTGTTCACGGTATCTTATTTGTTGGCATTATATTTTTTTCATAAACTTTGCAATTTTAGCATCATCTAAAAGTCCATGTCTACTTGCTTAATGTATTGCCTGACCGCCTTTATGAGTTTACTATGAGTCTTGGGATTCAAATCCATAAGTCTTATGCAATATTTTCATAGATGCACAATAATTTAATATTACAGGAATGGTCTATGATGATTTTATTATAATTTATTGCATAAGCTTCCATTCAGAAAAAAAGTAGTAGTATGAACATTGCAACAAATAAACCTTCCAATAAAAATCAGTAACCAGTTCAAATGGTTCTTAAACCTGTTGTATCATAGTACGCCCTTTCTATATTTTATTGATGGTTCATTAAAGTGAACCTCACTTCTTTCTTTAGCAATGCAAATATATATAAAATAGTTATTAGTTTTATTGCTCATTCTCACTAAGATTAGAGAAATAGTTCAACTTAAAAATTTCCATCAATCAATCATCTTAAAATATTTTTTTTAAAACAGTATTATTTGTTCGGCATTGCGATCAGGGCCGGATTTAGAGTTAAGATGCCTTTAAAACC
This sequence comes from Rhaphigaster nebulosa, assembly GCA_948150685.1. NCBI lineage: Eukaryota > Metazoa > Arthropoda > Insecta > Hemiptera > Pentatomidae > Rhaphigaster > Rhaphigaster nebulosa. The sequence goes on from OX411308.1 coordinate 37,563,104, forward strand.
ATGAGCTTTTCTGGTGCTACTTCATACCTTCAAAGGGCGGTCGGTCCGTAATTTTTCTATAGGAAATAATTTTTAATAACATCACTTATGACTTTAGATTTTATTCTTAACTCATTTTCTTTTTTAATTAAACCAATATTTTTTTAAGAGCTCACCCTCCGGTATTGTGCTCCCCTAGGCCCGAACCTATTATCCGGCCCTCATTGCTATTTCATATGTCTTTAGCTATGTAATAACTTCATAATCATGGAAAGGAATCCATGGTATTGAAAAACAAAAGACCTACATCTCCTGTTAACATATCTTCTATATTTATAAATGTTGGCTGAGTTTTCACCGTTTATTGATTTATTTGTTGATATTTTTAAGTATTATGTATTATCAGATAGTATTATATATAGTAAATAGAATAGATAGATTCATATATTATAGTAAAGCCTAACAATTTATGAATAATTTAAATAATAATAATTAATAAAAACTGGTATGTTATCAAGCATAGTACAGCCAAAGAGACATTACTTTCACAATGTTGCAACCGACTGTAAAGTAATATTTTAATTATTTTATTTTATTACAATTTATCTTGGTTATTGCTAAATTCTCTTGCGAATTCCATTTTTACAAAACAAAATATTCTTGTTTGATTATATTTGTAAAAATACATGGTAAATCCTTATATAGATGGTCTACCTGACAGATGTATTTACAAATATAATTTCAAGTAAAAAAATATTTAATATTCCAATAATATCGAATATGGCTCTAGGCCTATGTATTGATGTTCTGTAGTTTTGTATTCCATTTAATATAATTATGTTACATAATTTATTTTTATTTTATATTTGGAAATAAAGACAATATTTATTTTTTAAATTTATAGTGCTAAGATAAATAATGAAATAAATTTGACATGGGAGTAAAAATACTTCATACTGACCCACTTATAATTACAAGCGGTTTGTGTGAATTATTGTTAGTCTGTTTTGTTAATTGGTTTGATCAACAAATAGGAACTTTTAAAAGTATTTTTCTAAAAAAGAATTTGTAATTTTAAAATTCTTTATAATCTTAATAATTGACTTATCAGTCAATATAATTATATAATATAATTATTAAGTACATTGAGTATATAATACTTAATATAATATTAAGTATATTATATAATTATATAATTATTAAGTTTATTGATGGCAAACTTCACTGACGTAAGTGAAAATTTTAGTTTCGAGTAAAAACAAAATTTTTATTGTTTTTAGCAGCTAGTAATTTCTTAATTATTAATTCACTTTGTTTTTTTTTTTTTTTTTTTTGACTTATTGGGATACTTTGATGTTAATATTACACTAATCTTAAACAGATAATGTAGATTAGTTAGTTTCCAACATTCTCCAAAACTTAGTGCCGTAGTAACCAAATTGGTACTTACATCAGTGAAGTTGACCATCGATATGTAAGGGGTATTTCACGTTCCATTTCCTTCTAACCTAAAGATGTGTTCTTTTTCTTCTTACTTTCTTCGAAAACAAGAATTTCTATTTATTATCAATCCGTTTTATGGGCGATTTCCTGTAATTCCCGTTAAATACTGATATACTGCACACCCCTCTAAAGCCTTCTAATTATTACAAATTTTTTCATAAAAAAAAATATTATTAAATATTCGGCCTATTTCATATTTATTGTTCTGATTTCATTCATCACAAAGCGATTTACGTTATTAGAAATAAAGCATGAAAAAAGAAGATGAATTAACTTGTCTCTTTGATATACCCCATATTGATTTTGGATATCCTTGATGTTCCTCCATTTCTGATAATTATTCTAATGAGTGTTAAATAGTAAATTTATTTAAATATAAAAGAGCATACACTCAAAAAGAGACATAAATTAATTGTTAGAAAATAATCAGAAGATTCCAAAATACAAAGCCTCAAGTCTCATATGCTGATGTGATTGGATGTCTTGGATTGATGTGCTGTCTCTGGTTGATGCATCTTTGTGGACGGTTGATGTGAGATATGCTCTTTTACATATTATAGATGTTATTTTTTGGTGTATTTCCTGATGGTGCCTGAATTGGCGAAACGTTGACTGGTTAGTTGTTTACCGATATTTTAGAGACTTGGGACTTTTCGCTTGAATGCGTAATGGATATAACCTGGGATAGAAACGAAAATATGTTCATAGGGTTTCTAGACATAAAATCTGCATTTGACTTGGTCTCAAGGCATGAACTAGGGAGAGAGATAGAGACTAAGAATATTCCCAGAGACCTCATATATGCTGTTAAATCAGTTTATCAAAATCCGAAAGGTATTGTTAGAATAAATGGAATGGAATCCAGACCTTTTGCCATGGAACAAGGAATGAAGCAGGGAGATTGCTTAATTACATTGTGGTTCGTAAATTTCATGGATGAAATACATAACATCTGCAAAAGGAGAGCAGTTATTATGGAATTATTATATATATATATATATATATATATATATATATATATATAATTATATATACGGATTATGAAATCTGAGACATGTTCAAAAATCTAAGCTCTATTGTACGCGGATGGCATAATCCTAGCGGCTGACTCACAACAGAAACTTCAAGCTGTGCTTGAATGGCAAGAGGAATTAGGAAGAAAAGGCCTCTCCATCAATACAAATAAAAGTACAGTATTACATTTGGAAAGGGAGCCTCAGGCAATCAATATAATATGTAATGGCCAGTCACTTGAACAAACTGATGACTATACATAACTGGGTGTTATATTAGGCAGGAATGGGAAAGTCGATGATGAGGTCAACAACACAGGATTAGGACGGCCAACAATATTTACTTCCAAATCTGCAATTCCATTGTGGGTAAGAGGGAAGTTGGAAGGAACGTTTATTAAGGATATACAAAGCAGTGTACCTTCCAACTTAGCTCTACGGTAGTGAAAGCTGGGTAGCACTAAACAAACATAAAAATAGAATAACTACTGCTGAAATGAGGTATCTCCGAATAGTGGCGAGACTGCAATACGAAACGGCAGAATTAGGGAAGAGTTAGACGTCGAGCCACTGGAGCATTTATTCGAGAAAAGACAGCTTAAGTGGTATTGTCATGTCTGCAGAATGTGTGAGAATAGAGAACTCAGAAGCTTCTATGAAGCTCGACCAATAGGTAAAAGGCTTAAGGATAGACCTCGACTGTCTTACGAAGACTACATACTAGTCTAGGACGATCGCGATGGAGGTCGATAAGAGAGATGAAGGCGCTCGCGAGAGACCGAGATGCCTGGTTGCGATGGCTGGATACCACTGAGAGGCATAAGGAGGAAGCCTCCACACTAAGAGGCATAAGGAGGAAGGAAAATAAGGAGAAGTGAGTTTTGGAGTCTTCCAATTGTTTTCTAGTAAATTTATTTATTGATAGATTTAATTAATCTTTGAATTAAATTAATGTTAATTACTATTATCTTACCCTATTTATTTGTGTGAGTTATTTATTAAGTGTGGTATCAGTAACTTTATTAAAGTGTACTAATGTTTCAATATTTTTAGACCTTAAAAAACAACTTCAGTTTCTAAAGAACTTTCATTAATTTGTTGAAGAGTAAAAATATTATTTCCGTCGATGCCGTAACTTGCTATTGAAGTTTTTCAATGAGAATATTAAAGAAAAATAAGTTTAAAAAACCCATATTCATTTGTAATAATTTGATTTCATCAAATGAAACTTATTACGACAACTTTATTGACTGGCTATTATTATTATATCGAATTTTATTAACGATGAGTCATGATGCTCTCTGTACAACTTACATATGCAGTTTTGGATTTCTTATCTTGATTTGCAAGTCGGATTCCTCCTATGACTCGTGAAATCTCCATCAATAAATTGAATTAATGAACAAAAATAAATAAACAAAATACTTTTTAAGACTCTTCAGTTTGTTATTTCAAGAGTCCGACAGGCTTAAGGAAGCTCGAGTCTACCCTTGTTTAGTTAGGACAAGGATATTTACCTGTTACCTGATGGAATGTTTGACGTTCTTTAAGGATATAAGGGCAGTGAGCTTTCTGGAATGAAAATAAAAAATATTCTACCGTATTAAACCTTTATTCATAGGGACGGATGGTATTCTATTATATACAAATCCATCTAACAGTATTGAATATTTTGATCAGCCCTTTATCTTGATTATGATTTTGTTCGAAAAATAAACTAGTCTTGATTATTTGATCAATAATCAATTATTCAATGCATGTCATATCATCAATCCATTACCCACTCATCTGTTCAAATTAATCATATTATTGCTTATTACTGGTTTTATTTTATTCAATAATATTATCAATATTATTATCATAAATGGTTCTTCCATAAAATTTCTGACAGTTCTATCCAAAATCCTTTCAAATAAAGTTATCATCTGAGATATTTATATATTTTATATTGCTCAACGAAATAGAACCATACCCTTTCATTATAAACTCATTTTCCAGAGAAAACCACTAGTTTCTAGTGTTGTTTCTCAATTTATTTCCATATTTTTCTATCTATTTATTATTATTTCGTTTTATTTTCTTCTTTGTGTGTAGGCAACATGAGTTGCGAGAGCGGTAGAGTACTCCTTAGTGTATTAGTAAAATGCGCTTACTACCCCAACCAATAAAAATTGATTTAAACATTTTTTTTTCTCGCATGTTTAGACCTTACTAAAACTATTAACACCGATACGCTTCGATTCGAATCTTCTGCAAAGTTAACAAAAATGCTACATTTGAAAAAAAAAAATTAAACAATGAGTTGATCGCGCTAGCTTTCCCCTAGAAGTCGTATACACTGTATCTTAGTTTTCTCAATGTTTACAAAATGGTCAGTCTATATTTGTGAACGAGAAACCTGTCTTGTTTACGTTTGAAATGGTATTCCCATAAAAAATATGATTTTCGATCTTTTGATCGCGGGTGAACGTACTTTATATAAGATTTGTAGAAATAGCTTCACTGAATCAGAATACTGTAGTTGGACGATTTGATTCGTAGTTTTCGGCACTAACTTTCAATTGCGTTCATTTACTTATCAAATTGAGCATCTTACTGAACCGACCGCTGTGTTTTCGAGCTTGTTTACGATTTTTTAAACATCACTTGATAGATCTATCTATAGAAGAATAGATGATCTCAGTCGTTCTGTTCGCGTTGAATATGCAGAGGAGAACAGTTCCACATACAGAATTATAAAGTTGTGAAGGTGTAGTCTTGTTTGGCACGAGAGAGTATTTAGCTTCATCCTGGCTTCCTCCCACCGGCGGTTCGCCCTTCCAGGGGGGAGTACGAAATCGTTGTACAGAATGCCGCTACGTGCCAGAAATACATTATTGCTCGTTAGCTCCCTAGAAGACGTTCTTCTTCTCCTCAGATACCTGTTATAGGTAGGTGTGGGGTACTGCCCGATATCACGCCAGCTATACCAGAAAGGATAGGTTTCCTTATGGGCTATCACTGATTTGCATGCCTTATGCTGAAGCTTACCATATAGCTACTTGGCCGAGAGGAAACAGTGAGATAAGTGTTGTAAACCTTTTAAGCTGCTCAAGTGTGATAGTACTACAATCCATTTGGCTGATAGCGGTTGAATTTACCCTTTCTAGATAAGCTGTAATCTTAAATAACAATAATAGGACCTAGCAAAGCCGGAGGTTCGACTCTTCCGTCTACTTTGCCGTCCTTAGTTAAGTTGTCCTAACTGAATTTTGATGATTTTGAGGAAAGTTTTTTTAATTTTATTTATCGGGCGTTGCAACTACTTCACATCCCGACTCTCAATACACATTTTTTCCAATATTTCCTGTCCATACAATCTTCCTCCGTTAGACCTCTAGTTGCCATTTCCACTCTGGCTTTCTCTATCCACTGCTTCCGAGGCCTTCCATGTCTTCTTCTCTTCTCCGGACAATATTTAAGCATTCGGGTCAACATTTAAGAAGGAGCCAATGCATCTCATCCATTCTCAAGAAGTAAAGTACAAGAGGAAACTGAAGTTTTATATTTCTTGTAGTCCCGTCTCAGCTTTTTATCATTTAATTTTCAAAATTATAGTGACTTTTGAAATTTAAGTGACAAAAAGCTGCGAAGACACAAGAAATAAATAACTTTTCTCAAAGTTACCAAAATTCAGTTAAGACAATTTAACGAAGGACGTCAGTACTGTAATCTTCAAATGATTAATAAAACAAGCTTTAATTTTGTGTTTATATAAACAAAATCAGTGATTCATATTATTTACGTACATATTTTAATACTTCTTTTTTAGCTGTTTTTTGAAAAAAAAAAAAACTGTAGGATTTTAAATTTTCAAAAACAAATTACATTCTGCTAAAAAGTTCAATAAATGATATATGCTCACTTATTAAGTTACGCCAATTAGCCAAAAACGTTTAAATTACAAGTTTGAATATTTCCAATTTTTTTTTATGATTATGATATTCTAATTTTATTAAAAACGACCCCTCGAATAGTCTCTCAATTCAGTTTTGAAAAAAATAAATGAGCGTATGAATGATAGGATTTTTGCAAAAAAACAACAAAGATTTAAAGCTTTTTTTTCAAGTCGAATTTCTTACATTTTATATGTGTTCCACGTGAGCCTTTTGTCCAAGTATAGTCCAAGATATCGTACATAATTTTTCGAAGGTGCAGAGTTGTCGATTTTTGATACTGAACATTAAAATTAAAAAGACAAGAACTGAGATGACAATTCAAACAACCATCATATCTTCTGGACTACAGGTCCTCACTAAAAGTACGGTACAATCGACTAATCTACTCTTCTATACTAAGACCTATTTGGACATATTACTGGAGCCGAACTTTGGGGTTCAGCAAAACGCATCCCAATCCAATAGTTCTATTACATTCCTCCTCCCTGTTAGCCGGTAAAGACAATGGCCTGTAGATCCCCTGTTTCACCATTAATTCAAAATTCAAGACATATTACCAAGCATATCGAGGACGTAAAAAACAACGATATCGAATTTGCTTGGTGCGATGCAACGCTGTTGAAAATATAATATTAAAGAAAGATTGAATTTGATTCTTTTCTTTTTTTTTAATTTTTTCTTAAAATTTTGTTCAAACAAGAAATTTAAATCGACCACAAGCTAATGCTACTGCTTAGTAAGGCATGATTGAGGCTGGGGTCGTCATTGCAGGACATATTGTAATTGTAAATTTAGTGGTTAGGCCAGGAGATCATTCACCCAACTCCTTTTTCAGGCTCTGACGAGTGCTACCTGAAATTTTTTTTTATTTTTATTTATTTTAATTTATTATATTTCGCTGTATTTCTCACTTAATGTTTATGTACATCATGCCGCAGTTATGCATTATATTCATTATTTCATATCACATTTTTACGATAGGATTTATTTATCCTACTGCGCCACCAGACTGCAAAACCCAGTAAATATTTTTCTATTATTCGTTTCAAGATTAATTTCTAGTATTTTTTTAAAGATATGATATAATTTTTTGCAAATATTTTTATTTTGTGCTCTAGTATTCATATGAAAATCTAAAAATGCAGTAGTAATCTAGTAAATTAACAGTAGATAATTGATTTTCACTTTTGTTAGCACAATAAATCAGTACTGCCTTGAGGATTACATGAAACAATTTTGTCAACAGTATTTGTATGGCACCATTTGCTCAGATCATTGCCCGTTGCCGATTGGCAACTTGCTCATATTCAATTTCTTCTTCAAGAAAAATAAGTAGATTTTTCACGATTTATTTCATGAGTTCCAGTATGATCTTTCTTGGAAAACATTTTATCAATAATGCCCAAAATTAAATATTTGTAAATTAAGGTTTTTTATCCATTGAGTAATATTACATGCTGTCTCAGCAAGTTCAATGATAACAATGATCAAAGAAATCATTCACACCATATATACAAAAAATAAAAAATTAAATTTTTTAAATTAAATAGCAAAATAAAAAATAAACTTAGCACAAAAAATGAATAAATAAACTTATATAAAATAAAATAAGCGTAACATCTTAAATGCAGGCATCAAATAAAGATATTAAAGTTGAAAATTCCGCATTATTTATATATGGTTATTGTTTTTATATATGGGGCAATGGAAGGCACGATGGTACAAAGAGCACAATCTATATTTGTTAGGACTAGGAGATAGAAAAAATGATTTTTAGTTATTTTTGTCCTTGAATATTGACTTTCTCAAAAACGGTTCGGGAAATATCGTTGATTTTTCGCATTAGAGAATGTCGCTATACATAGATTCAAAACCTGAAAGAATATCTTTGTGGCAAATTTTCGTCATTTCGACACTTGTTTCAGGCTCTGTGTGACAGATGTATATTGTCACTTAAATTGGAGCTAATTATTACCATGTATTATTATTACCAGTTAATTATTACCATAATATTACCATTACCTAATAATTACCATGAAGTAGTGATGATTCATAATGATTATATTTTTGTTTATTTTAAAATCTTTATCTCGGGAACTATTACTTCTTATTCATTATCTCTGGATTCTTATTTTATTTCCGTTAATCCCAATCTTCAAAAGATTTTGGGTTAGTAGAAACCCTTTATGAGGGTGGTACCGACATGGCACGCGATTGAACCGCTTCTATCTCTAATATATTATATTATATTAAACTATATTATAAAAATATATTATTATTAAACCTAATCCTAACTAAATGATTTCATCTTAAAGTTCATCAGCCAGATTCAGATCTCTCAGCTCATTCTTCGTGAAACCAATTTTAAGATTGTCTTAACCTTTGTGGTTTAATGTGATTTGAGCCTAATCAAATAGCGTTGTTTTTCAGAAGCATTGGATTTAATTAGTTTAACTAAAGCTATTATAAAGTTCTTATACAAGTTCTTGTTAGTAATAGAACTCACGTATCTATCGATATACCTAATTATTATTATTATTTTTTTTTTTTTTAGACTGGCCATATTTGGACGTCCACTGGGAGTTACACAATAGAACCGGCTGAGGATTGGAGAGGGCACTCGGAGACACTCCTACATGTCCTTAGCAAGATTCCAGAGCTGGACCATTCCTGTCACCACGGTGAGCTAATGAAAAAATAAAAAATAAACTAGACTTTCTTTTGATTTAGTTCGGGTTTACTTTATTTAACAGCACGTTGGAAATACCTCCATCATTTTTTTTTCCTGAATCGTTCACTTTTTTTTTTTATTTATTTATTGGAATGTTCCTAGCCAGAATAATCTATTGGTGATTTGGAAAGGACTGAATCGCATGTTTAATCAAACGTCTCCTGTAGTAGGAAGATAAGGTTTTGGGTTTAAAATTCGGTATTCGACAGTCATTACTGTAGTTATATACAGGTAAAATGCAGTGCATATCCATGCGTAATTTTTCTCAACCTAATTTTCAGTCATTAAGACCGAAACGCGCTACCTATTTATTTCCAGCTATTCTCAAAGCTGTGAGATTCCCTTTCTAAACTTAACCCCTTTTGAAAGAATCCTAGTATTGGAAATCGATCCCTGGTGTATATTGTGGTGTTCCCTGGTGGTGTTTTTCATTTGGTGTATGTTGTTTTTTTTTCACATCTCCTTTTATCGTTGATTAGATAATTTATGCTCTTTTTATACTTAAGAGATATGTCGAGATACATACTTTTTTGGGAGGATCATAATTTTCAGTACTTAGTAAGGACGTACTGTTTCCAGACCAACGGCTGTGCTAGGAAGTGATTCGGCCAGGATCGCACTCAATCGCCAGGTTTTTCCCCAATTGCCTTTATAGAGGCAGGGTGAGCTCCGATCCACTGCTGATAACAGATTAAATAAATCTTTATCACAGCCGGTCTCGAACCCGGAACCGAGAGAGTAGGAACACAATACCTTACCACTGATACTACATAATGAGGCCTTGAAATACAATTTATTTTAGTTATTTTTCGATTTATACATATCACTCTCAACCATTCTCAAGAACAAACGCGAAATATTAGGGCAAAATATTCATTTATTTGCTGACCTGATGACATCTTGCAATTTATTTATTTGTGCTCTTATAAATATTCAATTTCCAGAATTGACTCAGTTCTCTTTGACTTGGATTTTATAATATTTCATAGGGGTTTTCAGTCAAAGTGTTTAAAAAACAAATATAGCAATAGTTTAATTTTTTTTTTATAATTTAGTATGCATTTCTCTAATCTGTGTTACAGTCCGAAAGATGGTTCCCATGATTAGGCCGAAATGTCGACTTTTAATAAAAAAAAAAAAAAAAAAAAAGCTAAACTCATTTTTTTTATTATTTTTTAATTTATTTTCTTATTATTTTATTTTATTTTTATTATTAAATTCACTTTGACTAAAAGCCAAAATAATGGTAAATCCTGAAATTCAATACTGTCAAATAGTATTTTATTTAACCACCACTTAAATAGTATCTTGTCACTAGTTCATGATATGACATCTGTAAATGTTTGTTGATTGACACCACAGCCCGGCAATGACCATTGCAGTTCTTACTCTTATGCAACTGCGCTGCAATTTGAATGCCCGGATGTTCAAGGATTCGGTTATATTGACATAATTGTCAGTTGTCCGAGGAAACATATCTTATGTGGGCGCAGCCATTAGATAATTATAGCATCCTACTAATAGGCTAATGGGTTCTGAGTCGTTGGTAATTAGACATAATCGTTTATTATGATATCTTCATTATATAGCTTGCTCAACGCGATTCACCTTAGTGACTTGGACATAATTCAACCATTAGGAATGTATGTTATTAAGAAAATTGATACGGTTTCATAAGAAGAGTGTTACACCGAAACTATTACGTTTAATATATAACACTTTCATCTAATGGTTCCTTTATTATATTAACATTAACTATATGAAACATTGGATAATTGTAACCAATACCAAAATATTTATGATCTTATTGTAACCCCTTTATCATTAGTTCCTTGACCATCTGAAGTTAAGGAGGTAAGGGTAATAATGAGCTTGGTCAACATTTTTTTTTCGAAATCTCTCTTAATTCATCCATTTTAGGATCTTTTGAGTCCGAAAAATTGTTTCTATAAATAAATGTATATATATAAGTCTATAGAACTATTTTATTTCAAGCATGAATAAATAAAAAATTATATTCAATGACTATTTTAGTTTTGTTTATTTCTGTATGTGTTTGTTTTTTTTATAATTTGTTTTTCATTGAAAAATAATACAAGCTGCCACACTCGAGGATAATAAGTATTGGCCTATAGGTATACTTTCACACCATATAAAACAGACTAAAGAAAAATAATTCGAAAGAAATAATTATAAAAATGTTTAAAATAATATATGATCACCACAAATAGATAAAAAGAGATAGATAAATTAACTTATAGAAAAATTAGTAAGCAACCGAGATAAAGAAAATCAAAGTTAAATAAAAATAAAATAAATTATTATAAATTATTATTGAACACATGCATACCTATGTACAATATTTATATTCTGCCCTAAGATTTTCATTTGTGATATACATATTTGTTAATTATTGATCTTTTTTATTTTATTTTATTTATTTTTTCACTTTGTATATATGGTATGAATGGATTCTTACAACCCTATATTTATTTCCCTTGAATGTGGCAGCTTGTAATATTTTTTCAATAAAAACTTTGTCTCTCTCCAGTAAAAAAAAAAAAAAAGAAAAAAAGGAAATAGTAAAGCCTTTTTCAAACTTCTTAACCTTTATTTAATACATTAGACGACGTTTCAGACTCTTTTGTCCATTTCAAGTCAAATTTTCTTCTCCATGTGATGACTTCTAGTCCCTTCTCGCTAATCTATTTCAATCGCTATTATCATTAGTTTAAAACTCTTCTGATTAGTCTTCCTAATAATACATAAAGTTTATTTTATTTGTCGATTTTTTTATTATCAATAAAATAAAAGTAAAAAAAAAATCCTGTAAAAAAAGGAAATAAAATCCTGTGCAAAAAAATGCAATTATTCGCATTTTCTTTATATATAGTAAATCTGCCAGAATATCATTCTCTGAACTCCCACCTTAAATTATGTGGATCAGAGTAAAATTATTTAACAGACATAAAACAGATTACCATTAATAATTGAAGTGGTGTTTTAATAACTTCATAAAGGAAATTTTAAGGCCTTGTAACATTTATTTTCATCTCAGAACTAACTATTATGTTGAATACGTTAAAAAAAATTCTATGGATAACATACTAAAAACAAACCAAATTTAATTAAACCCATTAATTTTCGGTTAATTACTGATAAGTTTATTCTAATATAGAACAATAAGATATGGCTTTATCTTCTTATAAGTATTACCTTGATCCTTGATCCATTTTCTGAATCCTCATTGGAGAACTCGTGGTTCTTAATTATTTACAGTTATGATTGGAATAGTCGTTAAATAAGTAATTCGCTATAGCATTGATGGAGATATAATGTGAAGGTTAGAGTGGCATAGGCTAATGTTTAAATAATTGGTGAACCCTGGAGTATAATGTCGTAACGAATTCAGAAACGATTGTTGAGTAGACCTAATCAGGAAGTGAGTATGCCTTGTATGATTCTTACTACATGATTTCGGTTTATAATCTTTAAAATAAATGATATCAAAAGATCATTAATATCTAACTCTTAAGAAATTTCTTTATTTATTTACATAAAAAATAACGAATGTATATTAGTGAAAAATTACGCAAGCCTTTCCAGCCGTATCAATAAGAAAAACGAATAGAGAAAATCAAATTTGGTTTTGTTCAGCCAGACTATGGATATTTGCAGGAAAAGTTATAATTTAATATCATAAAATACTAATGTTTTATTATAAATTAAGAAATAAGATACAAATAACCTTAACAACTACTACGTTACTAACTAAAGCTTTTTTTAAAAATGTTTAACTTGATATCAACAAGGAATCAAGCCAAATTGAATACTTTTTCGGTAATTAAAGTATTCATACCTTTGGGAATGTATTCAGTATGATTCATAAAGTCTGGATTGGTTTCAACTTCACAATGAGCAAAATTTACCTAGCCGAGTTTGACCAGATAAAAAAAAAAAAAAAATCTTGAAGTGATTAAGGTGAATTAAAACTCAAATTAGAGACAAATATTTTAATTTGGTTCGAAATAGCCTCAAATCAAGATTAATTACTATTAAATGTACTGACATTAATAACCTGTCAATGTTTCGCCTATTTCAGGAGCGATGTTTAATTCAGGACTTAAGCAAATAATTTATCAGGTGCTAAATTTCATGAGATAAGTAACAGAAATACCCAATGTAGACATATCTCATCACACTTAATCAGCAACTGACAAAACTATTTTCTTAATACTTTTATTTAATTATATAGTTTAATTTTTTAAATGATAATATTAATAATAATCTTGTATCTTCCTAGCGTACCTTAAATAAAATCCTCTTTCAATGTTTCAGCAAAATATGTTCACACAAACGACATACAAACACAATTCACCTTCCAAAACATTTTAAAGCATCACATCATAATCCACAACGAGATGAGCATTATAGTAGTCAAATCTTACATTCAGGGCAAATACATCATATTTCACACTTCAACTCATAATCACTCCAATCCACTTGTTCTGTCACTTCCCTTCTTTATGTTACCCGGTTGGCGCAATTAAAATGAAAGTGGCCCAGAGATCTTCTGATTCGCCAATAATACAAATTTTAATACAAAACATCGAGAAAAAATTGGTGCGTGTGTTGAATGAACCCTATGGCTGACTTTGCTATGCTACCAACGGACAAAACGGAACTAACTTAAACATATCTAACTTCCTACGGAAGTTTTGGGTGTTATCTTAGGTATAGATTCTCTTTTATAATATTAGACGCAAGCGTAAGCAAGTTTTTACCAATGCATTTGTTATACGACTGTGATTTGACGGTACTTGAAGAACTGTTTGCTCATCTACCTTTTGGTATTGTGCCGAATATATTAGAGGTATTCACACTGCTAAATGTGTTATGATTCTTAACAGTTAGCAAGAATATTGAATGAGACCACTCTGTGTAATCTTCTGAAGTGTTATTTAGTAATTTATTTAGTAAGTGTTACGCATTATCTAATAAAAGTTATTTTTTTTTTTTAATGTCAAACCGAAATAAAAAGGCAGAGTTGCTTGACTATGTGGTTAAAAATGTCTTGATAGAAAGCATATGTGAAGATTCATAAGATGAAGAAGGCGATGATGGGTAACAAGATGTTCTCTCTGTCCTCTGACTGATTTTGTCTGTCTGATTTTGTCCTCTTTCGTCCAACGTTTTGCTTATTTCTTCCGCATTCTTTTTTTTACATTCCATTTTAATTTTAAAAAAGAAGTAAATGAAAAGTATTAAACAAAACGAAAGTAAAGATTTGAGATGACAATCTCACAATAACCTTCTTTGTGCGTTAACGAAATAACACAGGTTTACTAGACCCCAGATCGTGCTAGCGTCGAGTGTGCTGGCGGCCATATTTACCATACAAATGCTACGTCAGTTTCTCGACTCTAGCACACTTAACTCATTAGCACAGATTGCGTGAATGCTCATATTATCTTATTCTGCTACTATAGTATTTACGAAATACTGATATTGATTCTTCGCCTTAAAGGTGGTACGATTCAGAAACTCGGGAACTCTTGTTTGACTTTTACATCCCCTAAAGGTGTCTTGAAGCCCGATGTGCTCGAGCCAAAGGTCGGTTCCTCTGAGTCCTTTTGTTAATTGTCTTCCTCTTCATTAAGTGTCGGCCTTTTCTCTCAAGTTCAGTGCCCCCTCTGAATCGGACCTACGAAGACAGTGTTTACGTTTCCTACGCCTGATGCCGCCCTATAAATAAATCATGAGCCGTTAGGGAAGAGTATTAAGTGCCATTCAGTTTCAGCGTTAACGCTTAGTAGTTTATAGTATCCTTCGACATAGTAGTTCTCGACAGGAAATAAAAGGTAGGCGTTGGAATGTTTATGCCCGTTATAAGGACCAAGTTGGCTGTATAATGACTGCTAGCGGCCACAACAGCATGAAAGAGAAAGGCCTCTTTTGACTATTCAGCATTAATGATAGTAAAACCTTGTACACGCAGTTTCCTACATATTAATAATCAAGAAAATAAATCAACGCGGTCAAACCAATCAATAAATGCGTAATCCGTATTACTTGTATCTATACATTAAGTTGTTAAGATACAATATTCGAAGCGTAAAGTGAAGAAAGGGTTAAAGAGTCAGAGGATTGAAGATATTTTGAGAATCAGTGGACTTTCGTGGTTACGAAAAAATGTACTCCTCATTTTTGGGGTGGTTTTCACTGCTGGGTGAGCGCATATGACTTTATCTGGGAGACACTAAGGCTACTTGTAGAAGAATCAAAGCCTCACTTCTGAAAAAAAATTATGCAAAACTAACTGAATATAAGCAAGAAGAAGAAAAAAAAAATTGTTTGCGTTGATTGAATAAAAAATATTTCCTAACATGAAATTCTCAATTTTTTTGGGAGAAGGGGGGGGGGTTTGTAATTCCAGGGTTTTGGTGCGTGGGTTTTGTAAATTAAAATCCTACCCACCTTCCTCCAAGATAATAACACCGGTCACCTGAAGCCCTAATTAATAACGAGTAATTGAAAAGCTGGGGTTGTAGGGCATTGAATTTATCTGCTTTCAGTTAGCGCATCTAA
The DNA here is from genome assembly GCA_948150685.1 of Rhaphigaster nebulosa. NCBI lineage: Eukaryota > Metazoa > Arthropoda > Insecta > Hemiptera > Pentatomidae > Rhaphigaster > Rhaphigaster nebulosa. Next base: position 37,578,856 of record OX411308.1, read on the forward strand.
TAGCTATTAATTATCTGTCTGGCGTTTGAATAAGGCGTGTTGTACCAGTTTTGCAACTTTCACAAGAGGGGAAATGCGCATTCCAAAAATATTTTACAATCGTATAAATAAAATATATAAACAACTTATCATTTATTTTTTAATAAAAAACTGTTGGCAATTTATCATTAATTGACAATTAATGTGTTTATTTCTTTATATTCTTGATATTTTTCAATTGAGAAATTTTAGTGCTACCAATTAAATATGCTGTATGATGATTTGGGGAAATGATTTTTCTCATATAGAGTGTATACCAAATCAGGCTAGTATAGTTGATTTTTTCCTGGTATCCACTTAATAAATGTCGTCCTGAATTTTATCGCCGATTTTTTAAAAAGGAAATAGGATAATAATTTGGTTATTCCTCAGAGTGCTTGTTTGTAATTTGCAACTTATATTCATATCATATCAGACATCACACTTGCATAGCTGTTTTACTGTACTCTTTTAAAATTAATTTTTTTTCCATCAGTAATCCTTTTTTATAATATTTTTAGGTTAAACTGCTGGAAAATTGGCAGTTTTACCAGTCTAACTTTGTTTTATTTTATTTTATTAATTAACCTTGTTTCTATTCAATTAAATAATAAATAAATGAAATTAAAAAATAATTACTGATTTGAGGTTTTATAATTTAAACAAATAAATCATATTTTAATTTGAGATTATAGTGTCTTTATATAACTGAAGACGTGCTGGTCAGGGTACTGTCCTATATCTAATATCTGACATGTCATTATTTTCTTACGTAGTCCGACAATTTGCTGTTGTCAATTCCTAATATGACAGGGGACGGTAATTATTTGAAAGAAAAAAAAAACTATTTTATTTATAAAATTATTTTTAGTTATTAAAATATTTCATTAAAAATTTTTTTTTTAACTTACATCTCTTTATTCGCACCTGTCACACGCACAGAAGAATGGCTAGTATCATTTGATGGTGTCACAAGATTGTCATGCCATATAAGGTGTGGGGAAGGATAGTACCCAGCAGCATTTCTTCTCGGTCTTGAATTAGTCTCTGAGAAAGGAGATCTCTCATTCAGCTCCTTTTTAGTCTTCTTCTAATGCGCATGTATGTCTTAGCCATATTGTTTATTAGTCCGTTTTGAAATGTCCGTGAAATTTATTATGAATACGATAATAAAGAGTACGTATGTGTTGGTCGATAGTTGGACCTTAATATAATACATATAATTGTATAAAAGAAATTAAAAACGAATATTTTATTAAATTTAACTTACTTTTTTTTTCTTTCCGTCTTGGGGTCATCGAGATCCGAAAGATGGTCACTTTCTTTCATTTATAATCAATTCAATTTGTTTAAATAAATTTAAAAAGGCTACATTGGTCAATTTAATAAAATAAATTATATTATATAAATTAAAAAGGGAGTTGGCTAACCTGGAGCTGGAGCTGGAGAATGAGAATTGTGAGAAGGGATAGAATACTAAATAAGTTCCTCATTGATGGCGACCTTCGGCCCGGCTCATTGAGGTTCTTGGAGCCGGGGTAGCTTTCGCCGCTAGCTTGATTTATCTCCTCCTTACCTTTCATTAAAGCCTCCAGCGGCCTCAAGTACCCAGGCAGAGTCAACTGATTAATTGAAAACGAAATGCCGGCTGCGTTACCTCTGTCACGGTTTTGGAAATGGTAGTCGTGAATCGTGGATTGTAAATCACTGGATCCTCCATCGACTTTAGCCAGTTAAGAATATCCGTTTATGTATTTTCTTAATTTATTGATTTGATGACTTTGATATGCTTAAAATATGCTTAGCTTATGCTTAACTCCTCCATTTTTTCCTGTGGTAGCAGTAACTGCATCTGAGCAAAATTGGTATTTTCATTCAGCATTTATAACTGGCTCAGCTAATTTTTATTCCAGTTACATTCAAATGATTTTAGCATTTAGGAAATTGAAAAATTAAAAATCGTTTCGGGCTGTTCGACCAATACATTTCATTTTTTTTTTTAATTTCTAATTTAACTATGTAATTTTTTGACGTTACATTAGTCCTCACGTTTAAAAATAATAGTTGTCAACTTTTTTTATATTCGATGGTAATCAGATTCACTGTAATTTTCCATTTCCATCATAAATCAGTTGTAACTATTTGTAAAGGTTAGATAAATATTTTCTAATGATATAAGCATTTAGGAAATTTAAAGTCACACCTTCATACTATTTTTCACATTTGTTGAACTTTTAACGTTTCGGACTATTAGTCCATTTTTTACATTTCTAATTTAACTAATTTTTTTTTGTTACATTGGTTCTAAGGTTTAAAAATCATAGTTGTTAGCTTCTTGTATATTCAATGGTAATGTGATTCATGGGTTTCCTCGGAATCCATAATAAATCAACAGTAAGTAAATAGTTACTTACTCCTATTTATAAGTATTTAATTACTATTTAAATAATTGTTTTATAAATATTTTTATAATTGTTGTAATAACTATTTTAATAATAATGGGATTTATAAGACATTTAATGTTTCGGACTGTTCCCGTCCCTTGTCGAAAACAGCTTGTGATTTCTAAGCTTCCTAAATGCTTATATCATTTAAAAATATTTAATTATACTAGTTACTGTGGTTTGATTAAAATTTGATATTTTCCTACGAATTAATATTAATTCTGAGGCGGTACAAGATAGTTTCTTCTCTTTTAGTGTTCCAACTACTTTTATTCGGTCTTATTCGGTCCTCTAGCAATTCAGACCGGCAGCTTTCTCAGACATCACCCAACTGCTCCAATATTCAGGATTTTTTTTCAAATATATAATGTATATATTCTTTTAATGTTATATTGTAATATAATATATTGTAACGTACATATATCATTTTAATACTATAAAAAAACATTATGTTAATGTTATTGCATGGTTTTTAATTGTTTACTGCTAAATATCGTCGCACCAGGTAAGACTGAAGAGGATTTACCTACCTCATTTTCAATTATAATCATCCTTTGCCTTTACTTAACAATATAAAATCCTCGGAGCAGGTAATTATGACTATTTTGAAAAATTAAACGTTTTCCAATAAAAAAAAATTCCCTTCTATGGACATATTCCTATGTTAAATGGAATAAAATTGTAGAATTAGAATCTTATCGTTTCAAACCCGAACTTACCTCCATCTTCTCAAATGGCATATTGACCCCTTGGAATTGCAAGCTTCCATCTAGCGTTTTATATGTTTCGAGTAAATGTAATGTCAAAGTTTCATCAGCTCATTCTTCATTTATCTCTCTACCCGGAGTAGTGATTTTTTGATATGGTACTTGTCGATGCTTATCAAAATGAACTGTAAAGAACACTTTGCAAAAACATTGTAATACAATGTCTACATAACTGATTCACCTTCTCCGTACCTCATTCTTTGTAAAACTGCTGCTGCAAATAATCTTTGAAAACTACAAAAAATTGACATCTGATCATGCATTATTGTTACTCGGCTATTTCGCCACACATTCCAGCGTGAGAAGGTTCTACTTGTAGCAAAAGCCGGATAGAACCTTGTCACGCTAACAACTCATTTTCTTTGATTTTATCAGTTGGAATTTCGTTATTCCAAAGGGTTTTGGGTTTCGGGTTTTGATTTTGATTCAAATGTTTCGGTACATTTTTTACAAATGAGCACATGTCTTTGGCATATTTGTTTTCCTCGTAATAGGCATTATGATTGCATATAACTTGTTAACAATGTTTCCTATCCGGCAGAAAACAATTCCCTGAGAGGCCGGAATAAAATTCTTGTTGTGAGTGGCTGCTGGGACGCCCTTGGCAGGAGATCACGATAATAAAGTGACATTAATTGATGGTCATTCTTTCCCTATCCGTGTTTCCTCTCGCTTTCAAAATTATGTTAATCCCGCATAAATAAATGTCGTCTCCTCCTTGTAATGTCAACTGGGTGACAGAGCAGCTTTTCCCGACTTCTTTTTTCTTCCTCATAATAAGAGGTTTAAGGGATTTGTGTAATTGGATAAGTGGGATTTATCGCTCAATTTAGTTATACTTATACCAGCGGCATAATCGAATGTAGTTGTGATGTAGAGCAATTTAATCCTATAAAAATTGTATGTTTTTTATTTATTTTATTTTTTGTATTCTTATAAATGTAAACACATGCTATATCGAGGGGCTTCGCTCATATTCTTTTACTATAGCCGTAACATGAAAAAAAGTTCTATATCTTTGAAAATAATTAAGATAAAAAAATTAACAATCATCGGAGTTTTTCTAATAACATCAGTATCGAAATTTCTAATAATAAATAAATAATTTTGTCATAAGTTGTTACTTATATATACATTAAAATCTCGTTTATCCGGACTTACTGAGACCAAAGACAATCCGATTAATCGAAAATCCGGATAATATAGGTAACAAGCAAAACAAAATCCTTAAATAAGCAGACATACCGTTTATTACGATACTTATGGTTGGTGTGTCAATCAACCTCAATGTCCTGACACTCTAGTAAACCTTTCTTAAATTCAACAAAAAAAATGTTTTTAAAATAATTTATTGCACGGTCTATGCAGGAACTATACATTTCATGAAACTAAAAAGCGAATATTTACCTTATTTATAGATAATTACGTTCTTGCTAAAATAGTTAAAAATTATTATCCAATGTATAAACATTAAAGTCCAACATTAAATTAAAAAAATGTCTAAAAACCTGATCCGAATAATTCCAAGGACCGGATAAACTAGGTTTTACTTTATCTAAAAATCTGTTATAATAATTAAATAATAAACTCTTCGTAATTTCACTCTTATTAATTTTCATTTTCTAATTTACATTTCATCCTGGACTGTCTTCGAACATAAGCTCCGTTAGTAATCGATGAATACGATAATATTCCATTGTTTATTGTTTTATAATCACACTAAAAGAACCTGAAATATAATCCATTCAATTCGAATTTCTCATAAAGAAAAAGTAGATAGTTATTATTAAAGGTATTCCTTAAATTATATCGGAAATTCCTCGGAACTCTCCATTGAACCTTCCGATAAAAATTAATTGATGCCAATAAGACAGCCCTGGAGGTGTTCTACGAGTGTGAAAGTGCATTGTTTAAATTTTTATGGGTTGATAACCATAATGTGTTTGTTGTATAAGTGCAATAATTAATGATATAATGAAATTACTAATTAAGTGATAGTGAAAATTAATATCAGTTGGTTCTTTCTCGTTCTCAGGTATATACATAGATATATTTTTTTCTATGCTGTGAGTTACTGAGTACTTAGTTTTTATTTTTTTATTTTTACTTCCTTCTTTCAATAAATAAAAAAATGTTGATTCTTTCCTCTTCCTAATTCACTATTACGTATTCCCAACTTCTGATCGCTGAACAGGAGTTGGAGACATTTTTACTTTTTTTTTCAGAGTTATGTTAAATCACTATCACGTATGCCCAACTTCTGATCCCTAAGTAGGAGACATTTTTTACTTTGGGCTTTTAAAGTTATGTTATCAATGTAGTCATTGGAGTTTTATAGGTTGTTAAAGGCCTACTCAAGAATTCTTCCTCCCAGCGAGATAGCCTTCGAAGAGAAAATTATTTTTTGTCCTTCGGCTTTATAGTCAGTCCCTGCAGATCCCAAGGCTCGGCGATTTTCCAGTTTCAACATGAGCGTTATATTCCTCTAAATATTTCCGTTATAACTTTGATTTGACAAAGAGTCCGATAGATATTCAATTCTCTCATACGCCTTAAATTATTAATATTAATTTAATATTTTGAATTATAATATTACTGAAATAAATGGGTAGGGAATGGTCTATAAAATGTATGTTAAAAAAAGAAATATTTTATTTCATGATATAATAAAAAAATAAAAGAGCCAATTGAAATATCACAAAAATAACTGCCTGCTAAATAACCAGTGCTCATTAGAAATCTATGAGAAAGTTCATCATTTCTTTAAAACACCCCTATTAATGAATATTCCTTAATGATTAAAATCTCGATAAAAAATTTTAACTATCCAAATGCGAAATTAAATTGAATTCGTGAAAGAATACACAGATATTTGCATTTCATCGAAAATTTGAGTCACATTTAACTTTTTTCGAAATGGCCGAACGTACAAGTCCGTTTCTGGCTGATGCTTATTCGATTCTGCCTATACTCTTGCTTCACATAGCAAATAATTTGTATGACCTTTTCTCGTATTCAAAACCACAATTTAAAGCAATATAAATCTTATCATTCATGACAACAATATAAATAAAAACTAATTATTTTTCTATTATTGTTTAATTCTCCCTCAAAAAAATCGTGTTTTTTTTTTAGTCTTTAATTTTGTTTTACCATTTTTAATTTTATCGTGTAAATCATGATTGATAATATCAAACGTGAAGTGTCCATATTTATGCGTATAGTGAGTATTTATGACATTGATTAAGCGTAAGTTTTTATTTTTTAATTAGCGTGAAAGAATGCGTCATGAGTGCATGTACAGTGGTTTATTGATATGGGTTTAATATAGAATTATACTTTTGGCATACAAAATTTTTTGAGGAATATTTGAAAATTCCATAATAAGTAAAATGTGTCCATAAGATATGAATAAGTGGCATTCTCTAATGGCAGGAGAGTGGTTTCAAGCTATTATCTCAAGGTCGAGATGGTGGAGTGTGTTTTTCATTTACATTAAACAGCTACTGTAATTAATATATATATATATATATATATATATATATATATATATATATATATATATATATATATATATATATATATATATATATATATATATATATATATTAATTACAGTAGCTGTTTAATGTAAATATAAATATATATATATATATATAAATATATATATATATATATATATATATATATATATATATATATATATATATAAATATATATATATATAATTAGTTTTGACGATTTTTCGGTCGTCCCTACATTCGAAATTATTAACGGGGCCGAGTCCATGAAAGCCCTTAAAATGTTAAATATAAACGCAATCCGAACTTTGCATTGCACCAAAAGTTATGAAAATATATGTGTTTTATATATGTATATATAAAAACATATAGGGTTGATAACCTCCTTGTTATTCTAAAGTAGTTAAGAAGACTGTTGATGTTTGAGAGGGAAGGCACGAGCGGTACGTGTGCGCTTTAACCTTAAACAATATTTAAAAAACAGATTTAGTGGAGGCAATAAAGTAATAATTATCATTGACTATATTAAGCTGCATATAGCCGCTTAAACAACGTCTTCACGTATACTTTTACTTATGCGGCCGTTTACTTTCTAAGAATTGCAGCGACGACTTAGCCGGAATACGAATACTGTCCTGCAGAGTGTCATTGTGGATGTAGCGTGGGAGCAGTGGGTGCTGTTTCTATCGAGGGACCTACCGACTCACTCTGATTACTAGACTTGCATAAGATTCCTACACGCCTCAGAGCACCTGACAGCTATTTTTATACCTTGGCCATTATTGGCTCTGTCTTATCTGATAAAGGAGTTATTTAAAAACGTTTTCGGCAGCCTGCAGGTTACCCTTTAGAACTCTGCATCCTCGTAAGCTTATTTACGACGTATTTCACTAAATAGGTAAAATTATTTAAACAAGAAGTAAATATCAGCCCGTTGACGTCTTCGTTTCGTTTCTTTTCCACTTTCCTAATAGATTTGCCCGTTTCTTGTTTAGAGGGATCTCCAACAATACTCATTGCAAGCACTAATAGATCACTGTTTTGTTTAACCATTGATATCAAATAGCTACTGATATCATTGAAGCAAGAGTCAAGAGTTTCTGACGAAAGATAGTATTTTACTTGATCAATGAAGGATTCACATGAATAGGTTTTGTTTAATAGATGCTCATCATTGTTGAATGATGAATGTATATCATTTTTCATTTTCAAACTATTATAAAACTCAATTTGTTCCTGAAGGGCGTGCATGTACTTGTCTACCTTAGCACTTAGGGTTCATTTCTCTCATTTCTCTCCCTCTCCTCCTTGGATAAAATATTGCATTCACCTTAATAACTTATGTTCTCATCACTCCTCATATTTGTCTTCATCTAATCCTTTCTAATCCTAATCCTTTGTGCACCATTATTTATTAATATTCTCTAAAGTTTAATGAAAAACATTAAAGTTCCCTACTCATTACCAGGAACATGGATTCCTCTCTCCCTCCCCCTCCCTGTGCTAATGATCTGCTTCTCTTGTCGCTCAACCCGCGTCAAGCTGAAGAAATATGGAAGTTGCTCTGATTGATTTTCAAGAATGAAGATCATCTCCTAACTTGAAATTTTAAATATTTGTTTCTTAGAGACTCTTTGTTCAGTTCCTTGTCATTCGACGGTTATTTAACTACTATAATGGCCGTGGAGAGCGTTGCAAAATTGTTGAATGAAGTCAGATAGTAATCAAGAAAATTAAAACCAACAACTCCTTTCAACGTTACTAACTGGGGAAAACTACTGTCATAGAGATAATTTTCACCTTTGGCGGTGGGATAAATACTCGAGAGGCGGTACTGTGAGTTCCAAGGGGCCAAACGTCAGTAGTTAAGGGAGAAGTAATTTGTTGAATAATCAGTATTGAAATATCAGTATCACTAATAGCAATTTTGTTGAGGATCAGCCATGGATAGTTGTTAATTAATAAAACAAACAGTTGCATTTTCACTCATCATGACAGCCGACGTTTCATTCAGCAGTTGCTGGTTACTCTATCCACAGCTACTGGTTGTTCCTGTCTCACCATGGCTAATCCCTTGAAATAAATAATTAATATAAAACACCAACAGTTAAGTATCTATCACTTATTCCTGCTCAAATATAAACGACTTAAATTAAGCATTATTAAAAGAAAGTTTTTTCATGCGCCTATTAAATCTTTATAAATCAGGCTACCATAATTCAATGTATAACAATTGACTGGGTAATTAGTTCCAAAGTAGGCCGATAAGACCCTTTTTATAATGAAATCTAATTAGTAAATGAAACCAGTCAAAGAACTAAAGACTAAAAAATTTGTTAATTATTAGCTGATTGGTTCCAGGATTCAACAGAGCGGACTTTGTTTGAATAATGCCAACACCCAATGAAAATTTGGGAAAGTCAAGAGTAGGTTAAGAAGATAGCCAAGCTGGACTGAAAATGCAATTTAGTAATCAACAATACATGTTGTACTATTTTACTTAAGATAGAAATGACGGTCCATTTATCATTCTTAAAACTGAAATGATTTATCAATGATATTAATATTTGTTAAAATACTAATGATGACGTTTTGTTTATTGCGATGATCCGATTCTTATTCTCGCTTCTAATAAATCCCATCATAAAGAAAAGCGTTGAGATAAGTTATGAACAAGATAGTTGCCAACTGTAGGAAATATTGTATGAAATACTGCACCGTCTGCCACAGTTTCAACCTTGATAATAATTGAAAAGTAATTGTTCACATGATAAGGAAAGTAAAAAATGCGGCTAAGGCATTATATGATTTCGACTCGCCTTAGTTTACGACTGTATTCTCCACTGTGTGCATCTAGTTCCAATCTTCTTGATTTGCGATAGTGTTTCATGTCTTAACTTCTGATAGTTTAAGGAACTGGCTTTATTTTATAATATTTTTTTTTTTGGGGGGGGATTATGAAAATAAAGTATTTTAGAATTTTAAAATAGATGATATATTTAATATATCGAAATATATTCGCTGTAACTTAAGTTAAAGTTGTAGGATCACGGCGACCGAAATGAGCTTGTGAATTTGTTAGACTGTTGAAAATATTAATCACTAGCAAAGTAATCATTGCTGAGCCGACCGGAAACGTCCAAGCAGACTTACACGTTGATGTGAGAATTTATTTAGATTTCATCTTATGGATTTGGGTTTGGACGAAGATCAGTAAAATAAACTGTGTAGGCAATATAATTGGTGGTGTGATCATTGTACCCATTGTCATAGTTGTGGCATCGTTCCCAGAAGCCTTATTATTATGTTCTGTAGCAGCAGTCTTCTCATTGTCATTGATTACTCAATAGGATGGTACCCAAGTTTTTCCCCACTACCAGTTTCCGTCACCACGGCAAGAGGGGCCGGAGAAGGGGGGAGAAGTTCTTTTATACTCGTTAGATTGTACATTTTTGTAACAAATCGCTAAGACTGATTTGTTGTAGTTCATTGAGATACAAAGAAAGGCTTCATTCACTGACTGCTGCCTTCCAAGTAAGGACGATAAAAATTCTTAGCAATCTTAATGAAATAACCCCTTTTTTTCTATTATCTTGCACACTCCTAATTTTCGGTACAACTTTACAAGAGGGGTGCGTTATCACTGGTTCCTCCCATGCCTACCCGAAGGTCGCCGGACTAGTACACTCTAGCGCCATTTGTGCTAACCAACTACTTTGTATTCATATTTAACATTCGTATTCATTGGAATTGTTTCTGCCTTAATTACATATAATTTAAAATGTTTTGTGCTGTCGACTTCCCATGATCTGGGGAAGTTGTAGTAATAATTTAAAGGAGTGATAATTTAAATTACGTAAGGACCCGACCTCAACTGAAAAGGAACTTTTGGGGTTTGTTTGTCTCTTGGGCGAACGTAATGTCGACAGCACTAATAATTTTAAATAATATCTAATTAAAGCAGTAATAGTTTTAAAAACTCCAATGAACACGAATGTTACAATTGAATGCAAAGCAGTTAGCACAAATGGCGCTAGAGTATGCTAGTCCGGTGACCTTCGGTAAGTTCGGGAGAAACCAGTGATAACGCGCCGCTCTTGTAAAGTTGTACCCAATTATCTCTTATCTTACTCTTATCATGATAGTATAGATTTCTTGGTTTCCTAAGTATCTGCTAATATTCCGAAAAAGAACATTTGGAATTCTTTCGGCAACACAAAACGCCTTGTTTTTATTCACCATTTGTCTCTCATATAAAATGAACTGCTATGACTAGTGAGAAATGATGTTATTAGTTCAAGTTCAGATCAGAAGTTGGTATTGATTACATTACATAAGGTGTTTTTATATTTTGATTCCGATCATTCTTTTTTTTTAGCATTTAAACTAATACGAATAGACAATCCATTGAATTTTTTACAAGGTTTTGAAGGTTGTGTTGGTTTTACTCGTCTGGAAAAAATGCAGAGATTAAACACTAAATTGAGAGATTACAGAATGTTAAATCTTCATGATTCACATTTACTTTTTATAGATTTTATAATTGATCTGTATCTAAGTGAATAAATTAAGTAAATAAATAGGTTTGTAAATTCTCTATCTAATCGTCAGTTCAAAGATAATGCAAATCTAACGTAACCGAACTTGCCATAAACCTTGGTTATTCTGTCATGTTTTTGTTTCTTATATTAAAAAAAAATATCATAGCTTAAGGGATTTCAAGGTTTTTCTACCATTATTACTTTTTACTGGGCGGTATCGGAATAATGTGAGCATCGCTGAGTAATAAAATCTCTTTTTAATGGCGTCCTCCATTACGAGAAGAAACTAAAATACTAGAGGACAGACATAACGATCCTAGTTGAGGCTGGAGGGATGTTATTACTCATAATATTTCTCTGGTTACGGAGAGCTGGATACTTTTTTCAATGTTATTGGTTTCAGATTTTATTATGTCACTATTATCTTATTGGAGATTTCATTTGAAAAAAATTTAGTTTTGCCAAAAGAAAAAAATTAGATAACCTTAAGCAAAATCATGTGGAAGAAAGAACACCTAGATGCTAGCTTTTTATATATGTATATTATTATAATATGATATGTTGGAAATTGCTTTCAAAGTAAATATAATTGATGAGTATTACCATACTATAATAAGAATTCATTTATATTTCTTCATTTATTTGTTTATTATTAAATTAATTGTCAATATGTAAATATATCTTAGTTTTATAAAAGCAAATATTTAATAAGAATTAAATAGAGTGGAAGCTCCTATTTGATTTGAAAGGGTTATTCTAGAAGCAGACTTCCAGAGGCGGGATTATGTTGGCGGGCTGGCAAACGATGCCGCGGTTCTAAGATTTCGCATTTACCAGCTCTGTAGTCAGCCGACTTTGGTGGACTTAGTTGAAGATTTTGTCCGTAAGATGGCGACTCCGTCAATTACCTTCAGTATCAGGCAGCCAATCGAAATCAGAAATGGGAACGTAGTTAAATATGCCTTCCGTTAGAGACTCCGTCAGTTACCTTCAGCATCAGACAGCCAACCAAAATTAACAATGAAAACCAGGAGGGATGGACAGTATATAAAGGCCAGAAGCCCTAGGTTCGCCCAATTCTTTTAGCACCTCCTATTATGTTCTATTCTACAGCCCATTCTCCTATACTTCGCTACTACTATCAAGTTGAAATCACATTGCACTTTCTCAAGATCATTACTTAACTAAAAATACTTACCTCCAAAAAACGCAGAAACCTGAAAAATTTAAAAAGTGATAGTGGCAGTGCCGAAATATTTCTGGATTTAAGCTTAAGTCATTATGATAAAACAAAGTACTTGAAAAATCATGCCAATGAGATAGAAGCAAAGGATCCTGTGGTTGCAGATAAATCTATGAAGCGCTCCCATCTTTTAGTAATTTGTCAAACCATTTTACAATAATAGATTCCAATTTTGAGGGAATTGGGATTTCATTTTGTATTTCAGAAGCTAAGCGTGTTTTACAAGACACATAAATAGCAAGGGCCGAACAACCGTCGTAGTCGCAAAAAGTTATCAAAGACTAAGTGGAACGAAAACATATTCTAACAAGTTCGCCATAAGAAAATTCACTTGTATGCCAAATTCATCCCTTCAGTTTCGTAGGGATTGCGAGAGTTACAGCATGCTTGATGTAATTAGAATTTTAGTTTGATATGCGGCATGATGTAACAGAAGACGCCCTCGGAATCATTAATGTTTATTAAGAGTTCTCTAACATATGTAGTTACGATATTGATAAAAATATTTTGCACAACAAAGATAAAAGTTAAATATTTTCATGCTTGGTAATCCTTCCATTTTGCTACAAATTTATCAAAATTTGACGAAAAGTTTATCGTCACTCAGTTCGGCGCGTCAGGTATACCATGCCGCACAACAAATTATCCATGATTCAATTTTGTGCACACAGACTATAGTGGCGAGTGTGTTAAGTAAGGTTTGATTGCATGCACAGGTAGAGATAGATTACAGTTTTGGTGTTTATTAATAATAATTAATTTTTTTTTTTTCCAGATGACGACCTTCACCACGATGACTTCGACGAATCTCAAAGAGTAATCTACGAAGATCCAGTAATAGCGAGACCTAGGAGAACTAAGCGTTCCCTGAATCGGGAATACACAATCGAACTTATGGTTGTGGCAGATGCCAAAATGGCGGAGTTTCACGGAGACGATCTTACGCACTACGTTACGAACCTGATCGCAGCTGTAAGTTTTCTTCAATATGTTTTATTTTTGTAAAGATTACGCATACATAATGTATACGTAACATTTCCAGGTGGATAAGATATTCAAAGATCCGAGTATAGGGAATCCGATGAGTGTGGTTTTAGTGAAGTTCCGAGTTCTACACGAGCTGAAGGGCTGGTCCGGGCACTCGGCTTCCTTGATGCTTAACAAGTTCTGCGACTGGCAGAAAAAAATGAACAGCGATGATGATTCAGTCCCAGACCATCACGATTCCGCTCTACTCCTCACAAGGTAATAACGCTCATGAATATGATATTAACAATATTTAAGATATGATACAACAATATTATCCTCATGAACAAGAATGCCTTTCTAATAAGTACATTTTAATTTATATAATATAATCTCTTTTCATGTCACCTTATGAAAAAAAAGTCTCTTCTTCGTTTCTTTTGTCTTCGTTTGTATTACATTGGATCTTCCCGAAACAAAAGTTAACAATTTCAGGGCTCAAACAACTTTTCACGCTCATTTAAATAACCATAATTCGGTTGCAGGTCATACAGATTCGCTTTGAGCAGCCGATGTAACCGAAGAACCACGTGTTGTAAACACTATTGAAATGAACTGTTCGATTATCATATTTTTATTTAAGAAAGAAAAGTGTAAATGAAGTTTTTGTCCTTATTTTCTTGTGGAATACACTTGTTTTCTCAAAATAATGGATAGTTAAATTACTTGACTAGGAATTAACAAAGTCGGGTCGCTGTATATTTCTTCTTCGGAGTTAAAACATTTGGGAAGTTAAATGCAAATCAAATAGATAAAGAAGAGTTAATTCCCTTATCAATTGTTAATTAATTTCTAACATTCATAGAAATTATTTAACCATTTAAGCTGAAAGTAAATTTGTATGTTGTTGGTAGAACCTGTCTTTGCCATTCGTTCAGGCTCATAAAAATATTACCTTCTATTTCTTTTTTTACATTTTTTTTTAACTCACTGATAACCGTACTTTAATAATTATTCGAATTTAAGAGCTAAGTTTTTCGCTGAAGCATTCCTACTAGTTATCCTATTTTAGTGTTATTATCTTTTACTACTAATGTAAGTGTTCTTAATAATATAGCTAATATTGCATCCCCTAAATATATAAATTTCCAGATCCCCACACTGTGTTAGAATAGGTTGGTAACTTGTTGATAACTCACCCTTTTTGATTAATATGCATTAAGCCGTTAATATACAACAAAACAAGCAATCAATACAGTATCTAAAAATCTAATATGATATGTACAGAAGTCTAATACAGTTATAATCCAATAATTGCTCTTCATTGGTTTATATCTCTCATCGACCAATTAGACTAACATAATTAAGTAATATGTTGTAATGAATTGCCACCAGACCAGCACCTTATCTCAATAATATACCCATCACTTCTATGTTTTGTCTTTTTGTTGCCTTGGTTTGTTTTTTGTCCTGCGTGCCTTTGAACAAACTAAATGCACCTCGATCAGATCGGTCCAGCTATAATGGAGCCATTCCAACCACCGACAACCACTTACCCTTTATCTCATCCATTATAATTACAAAGTCATTTCTGTAATTCCTAAACATTAATGGGGACTTTAATGACCTAATAAACAATAAATCGTCTGATCAAGAATCAAATTACGACCCAGGTTTCCTTTTTTGTACGGACGTCTAAGTCCTGTCCATTGACGGTCAGCAATAAAGCGGTCCATAGAACTTAGCTTTCTCATTAAATTAATGATAAGGGGTAATTGTTACTTATTAGTAAAATGAATATTAGGAAATGGTTAAATATACCACTTTGAGAAAGATAGAACTCTCTTTCGTCTTTTTCTTAAATTTTATTTAAATAGGTTATAACAAATTAATCTATCCTTTTAAAGGGCATTTAATTTAATATAAAAAATTCTTTTGTACATTACATAATTTGGATACCTTTCATAGTACATTAATGAAAATAATATAGGTTAATTAAAGTGCTTCAGGGTAACTGGAGCATGATTTTACAACATGACCTTCATAAAACTGGAATTTAGGGACAAGTAACAAGCAATTTTTAACTGCAAAATACACCATATAAGTTATATAACGTACCATTTAAATTATGTTTTTATCATTATATATTTTTATATTAATATATAATGTTTCTTGTCCAACTGGCCTAGTCGCCCCGTGAATTTGGGGTAACTGTACCACTTCAGACGATATTTTATAAGACTACTACATCAAATGTCTGGGGTAAGTGGGCCTATTGTTGAACATTCAATTGATTTAGAAAAAATATTGGTATGATCAATTGTTTTATATTCAGGTATACATCTCATAAAAATCTCTTCTTTAAAATGATTGAACCTCTCACTATTATCAAATGCCTTTAAATGAAATAATACCTGCTGTTCTAGAGAAGAAACAAAGAAGATGAAGGTGCACCAACCAAATATCATGATAATTCCCGCAAATATGGATATGAATAACCCATGACCCTGATACCCTCTGAACCCAGAATCCCGGGAACACCTTAATCGAAGAACCATTTTTAAGATCTTGATTTTTTTTTTTTTTTTAACAAAATTTTTCTTTAGCAAAGGGTATGAGCTGATGCCAACTGTCTTATTATTAGTTTTTAAAAACTTTATATATTTAGAGCGTTATTTTTTTTGTGAGAAGTTGATCACGAATGAATGGAACTTAATCTAATATATGACTTTTAAGTCATAATCTATTTTTTCTTTTAGGTCTTGCGCTAAATCGAAGTAAACTATAAAAATTATTTTTTTAAACAATATATTCTAACTTTTATATTATTTAAAAACTAATTTTTATAGATTCCTTTAATTTAGTTAGAAATCGTGTTTTTTCCTACATCCTAAATTATGGTGTCTGATAATTCTCATAAACCCCTTAAAATTCCTATTGTGAGGGTATATTATTTATATATATATATATATATATATATATATATATATATATATATTATTTTAAACATCATGAGTCCCTCCAATGCAAACGGAATAATAATAACATGTATGTCCCTTATTCTCCAAAAAAAAAAAAAAAAAAAAACATAATAATATAAGGTTACTAGCTAAATAGCAATAATTTCGCAATTATGATTTTTTTTTTTTAAGATTCTTAAATCTTCCTTTTAAATTTTGTGGGATGTCTTTCTTTGCTCAACATCTAATTCAAATTTATATTTTAATTTTGGAAACTTTACAATATACCATGGGGACATGCCCCTTTTGGTATCCCCTCTTGCTTAACCCTCGAGTTATTAGCACATAAAATAAGAACAGTTTCCTTTAAATACTCTAAAGGTCAATAAAGTTCAATGTCGACGCAGCCTTTATCCTTCATCCTTCAATCAATGGAGACCGTTTGAATATTTTAGCTTATCATCAAGTGAATCGTAACTCACTCATCCAATTTTCTGCTGACATACTCATTTTTACAAGCCCATTTTAATTCCTCTAACAGAGCCCTAAGACAAGAGGCCGGCGACTTTGCGGTTGCGGTGAATCCTGTTAAATTAATTCGTCTCAAATAAAAGCATGTTTCATAATGGAATGACGCGGTTTGTTTAATAGATGCGAGGACCGCTAGGATACCGGCTGTAGAAAGTTGTGGGGTAGATCGGGGTTGCTCTCAGTCGATATGCGCCAGTTGGCTGTCCTGTTTCCTAATGACAAACGCACAGCCACTCAAACCTGTTTGGTGTTCGACGATTGGGGATAAATCTCCGTTTAAGTGCCACGAGTTTCTGCTATTGAGTGGGGCACACCACATCTTTATTCAGGTACTATTGCTCTATGTCTTTGACATACCATGTACAATTTTACGCTGAAATAATAATTAAGTTGCAAACCGAAATGTAGAAACAACGATAGTGCAATATTCTAGAAAGCTTCGAAGTAATGAAGTTTTCTGCTTAAAAACAGTGTTGATAACATAAATTATTAAAAAGAGGAATAAAAAAAAATTCATTTGGAAATGCAGTAAATATTTTCCTTTTCTATAAAATAAATATACAGATACTTTTATCATTCAGTGTTAAACTGCAATTTAAGAATGCACAATCAACACCAACGATGCTTCAGCCTAAATAGAACGAGGAATAATTGACAACTGGCTACTTCTTGGCCGATCAAAAATAAGAAGAATTCTCTAACGTAAGAGTTGTACGTCTCCTGTATGTTACGATTATGGTGTCTTCTCTCTTAGGTCAACGCAAGCGCTAGTGGGTTATAGATTTCGCGATAAACATGGTACCGAGCGACGAACTTATCTCGTGAAAGCAGTGCATTAAATGCTATAGATACGTAGGCTAGATACATAGGTAGATACATAGATAGATACTATAGATGTAGGCTAAGTTCTGTAAACACTTAAAATTAACTGCCTCAACTCCTGGACCTCACGAGGCTACTGAAATTCTTAAAAATCATAGTTAAACAATAACAAGAAATACATTTTTGATACATGACGAACTTCCGGTAGGATCCTTCAAAATTTATTTTCTACGTTTCGGAAGCAACATCTGACATTTCATATTTGCAAAAATCAAGTTCATTCCAAGTTCGTCCTTATGTGTTTCTTTATATCCTTTTTTTATCATAAACTTAATCGTTTATTTGTTCATTAAAAAAATCATCATTTTCTAAAATAACGAACTTTTTTTCTATTATGGTGCTGACTCCTTTCTTACTTTTTATAAAAAAAAAACTGTATAGAGCTTTCGAGTAGAAAATTTCTTTATAAGAAAGAAATCTTTAATGAGTATCTGGGCATAGTAAATTGATTAGTGATGGGTGTGACTTTAGCAAAGGAAAGTACAAGATATCATCAATCATCAACCGCACAGTAATTGTAACATTGTATATATACGGAATAAAGTCGTTTGATATTTGTGCTTCCCTTGAATAAAATTAAAAAAAAATAAAAATAAAACGCTTGTTGACAAATCACAAGAGAAAACAAGTAATCATATGCTACCTATTGCATATCGACTGTGTTGCGCAAGAAGGGCCAATCTGCTTTTTTTTTTTCAGGAACCAATATGTTTTGGTTTACATCCTAACGAGAAGCTAAAAGGACCAACTTGCAAACTAAACTGTTAAAATGATAAAACATAACATAATAAATTTTAAAAAACTTCATGGAAAACTAAGCCATACCCTTCAACCTAAGAAGAATTTTAGAAGAATCTCAAAAAAACAGAAATATGCAGATAAGCAATTCTTGCGCAACACTCTATACATTCCCCAAACACAGAGGGAGATGTACAGGGGTTCATCAAAATGTAGTTGAGAGGAACGTATTAAATATGAGCTTATAGATTTTGATTTTCACTAGGCTTAGTGGAAATAATTATGAACGCAAGGATCATTAGTAGTATTGAAGTAAGCCATAATCTAAAATCCTATTATAACTACGAGTATTAATATGGAGTAGTAATTATAGGAAATAATTGTTAACCTTGTGGTTTTGACTGGTGAGGTAGTTTATGTGTTAAATTAAAAAGCATTTTTATAAATTCTTCAAAAAAAGGAACATTAATAATACTAATAGTAGGCATTTCTGTTAAGACCGAATAGCTGCAGAACAGTGATTGTCCCACCCCCTACTGCGACCATTATTTTAAATCACTTTTATAATTGATGGAACACTAACAGGGCCATTTTCAGGTTAAATGACCACTTTTATGACCTAACTTGCCTGAAACTTTTTTCATCTCTAGCCCTTTCCCTTTTCATCGCCGGAGTCATCAAGCTGTCCCTAGGAGCCAGGGAGCAAAGCCATTATCCCAGAGAAAGGAGGGTAATGGATTGATATTTCCATCCTCACCGGCTGACATCTTTATCTCGTAAAATATATTAACCTCTATAATATTTTAATTATTATTTATAACATCTGGGACGTTCCGTCGACAAGGAAAAAGCATTTCAGTCAGGGACGCAGTATTATTTTTTTTCTTTCTTGCTCTATCGTTCTGTTTTATTTCTCATATCGGAGAAATGAATTATGTATGCCTGTTTGAAATAGCGGTTCCAGAATATGATAAGTTTTATCCCAGAGATAAAAAGAAATGAAAAGGCTCATTTCCTATTAAAAAATTTAGGTCGAATGTAAAAGGATAAACAATAGATATCCGGACCACACAACCAGTCTGGAATAAAATCTTATATTCTATCTAACCTATATGGTTCGGTAATCCCCTCAACCGACAGGCTGCTTGGGACAAATATCATAGCGCTTCAACTAACGGATTCCGAGTTTTATTCCAGCGCGGGCTGAGGTAAGTAGTAAAGCTAACATTGCTGGGGATTGATTTTTGTTGTTTTTCTTTCTCATAGGCAACTAAATCGACCTCTTCTTGTGAATTTATCTTCATAAGTCGAAAATTTATCTTATCTAGAATAGTAAATATTAACAATCGTTCTCCTCCTTAATTATATATATTGTTTAGTTATGTATCTGAGGAGCTTACTTTCAAAAGAGCACATATCCATAAAAACAAAAAATAGTTTTTTCAAGTTTTTAAGTTCATTTGGATGTACTCCATCGAACTCCCAATCGTTTTCCATCAAAACTGAACAAAGCTCTTTAAGCTTTTTGAATAGATGGATTTATTAATCTGTAAAGATTTACAATGGTATTGGAATAAAAAACACCAAACAATCGAACATTATAAAATTAACAAATAAAACATACCTTTGAAAATTAATTAAATTACTCGTCATTAAGTAATAAGTAACGTTTACACACAACACTCACCAGACCAACAGCTGGAATTTGCATCTCTGCAACCTGTGGCTGCTTGGTTGAGGAAGACGTTGGCTTCCATGTCCTATGTTTGTTGCAGTAATTAGCTACCAAGGTGATTCGAGATTTTCTTGCTGTTTTACTCTTTATTTTTATTTTTTATTTGAGATATAATTTTTTATTATTCTCCGGTTAAAATGAAAAATAAATATTATATTTTTGTTCAACATTCTCCTAATTCAATTGTGGATTTTTCTTATTTTAATAAAAATGTTTTAATTATTTTTTTTTTATAGTTGTATATTTATTATTTATTTTTACCCCATTTCTTCGTAGATAGAAATTTATTTTTTTCAATAAGAAACAAACCCACGTTTTGCCACTAAAAAGGCATCAATGGTATACATTGTTCTAAAGTTTTAATGAAAAAAATGTATTCCTAGGATGTTATTTTTAATGCCTATTAAATTCAATACTATATCCAAAAAACGCAGGTAATTATTTCACTAGTACTCCTATTCTTTTTTTTACCCTCCTGAAAAATGTTGTGTCCTTTTGAAACTAAGCTTATAATTTATTTTACTCATTAAATCCTGGAAAAGGATGGAAAGGAATGTCACCTAGGGCATCCATTTTGCTAATTTGTTTTTTAAAGAGATATCCAATGGATGAGTAATGGATGATTCCTGTTGAAAGAGCCTTCTCTTTGAATAGTTTTCACGTACCTATTTCAAGAAGAGAAATTCATATTTAATTTTAATTTATTGTTGTTAAATGTTTTATGGGTGGTTATCTTACTGATTGCTAAACTAATCTTGTTGATTCATTCCGTTGCTTCACTCAAGTCAATTCTGTGGCCGGTATCCGCTTCTGTCTCGAGCGTGTCTGCTTTTCCAACACGCAAGGCTACCGCGGCCTCTCTGATTTGAAGTTTTCAAAACATTAATGATTTGTGTAAAGTATTCCGGGATTTAATAATCCATAAATCTTTCAATGCCTTTCACTCATGCCTTTCTAGTTTCCAGTTAACAGTGTAGTATAATTGATTTCATGACAGAGGCTTATCAAGTGGAAGCGAGGCACATTACATCATTTGTTCCTTACATAACGGAATGCGATTTGAGCTGTTTTGTATGAACATCATGTACCTGCATTTTATAGTCAGATACTACTTTCTCGCCATTCAAGTGCCAATCAATAATAACGCAATAATTGGTATTTATTATAGGACTTCAATAGATCTCAGTAAATCATTTGCCTAATTGGAAAGTCATTTTTCTAGTCAGAGGTTAAAATTTTAATTACGTTATTATTATGTGAAATCAGAGAGATTTATATGCGCGTAATTTAAATTTCGAGAATCTTTTTCAAATCCATAATAAAGGTTTAAAATATATTTTGATTGAATCCCGCCTTTTCTATCGTTCAGTCAAGCAGCACACGGAATAGAAGGAATAGATTTGAAATACACTTAAAGGTCGAACGGCATTTATTGAAAACAGTGTAAAGTTTGCCTTTATTTCATATCTTTAATTTGGAATCATTCTAAAAACTTCTTGAAACGTAACTAGCTAAGTCTAGATGTGGTTAATCAACTTTCCTGGAATCCCACACTTGCCATCTGTTCCCCGAGACGTGTCTTCAGCACTCGAGCTCCCTTGTAAAGATAGCTTACGAAACATTAGTCTATATTGTCATGTATTTCCTTCCATTTATTTCCCAAGTCTTAGCATTCCTGAATACCTCCTTTTTTCAGAAAGTTTTTTCAACATTTCAAAATTTCGCCTATGTCAGAGAATACAAATATTGGAAAATTTGATCTTTTTTGTCATTCTCGTTTATATAAGTCCGGTGGTCGATGTGCAAAACATTGACTTGGTCTTAAACTTTTAGGAGAGCTTCTAATACTTATTCTTAAAACTATAGATTACAGTTGAAATATGTACCCCAGTGTTAAGGGCTAAGCAATTTTTTGAGATATAGATTTTAAAAGATAAATTAATATTAACACTTTTTTTTTTTAAATCTATTAGAAATAATTATACAATCACAAACTCCCGATTGTCCTATAAAACTGTTTCAAAGGGGAGAAGAAGCGTCCTTCGGATTATATTCATAAAATTGCATTCTTTGATTTTATAATTAGCTATTTTTTTGTTACGGAAGAAAATATAAGGCCTTTAAAATCAGAACATTTTTTTGCGTTTTGGCTTGGTTTTGATATGTCAAAAATTGGTACGCTGATTCCCGCTCTACATTTGCTTGCACGAGGTTTAAAATTTTGGTTCTCCTTTTTGTTTTACTCGCCATTGAGCTTCTTAGAGAAAGGATGAACTGAAATTACCCTTTATTCTGAGATGAAATATACTATTACATTAAATATATCATTACCAATTATTATTATCACTAATAAATTATAATTCATGAAAACGAGATTCAGCTGTGTCTCTGCTATTCTTAATTACAAATATTGGATTATATAATTTAATTAACGATTTCTTGCATGATGGGAAAAATAGAGACGCATCCATGACGTGAATATTTTATTTGGAAAATGATAGGGAGATTGAAAGACAGGAAGATTGAAAGAGCCCACCTACGCATGATAAATTAGCTACAGATTGAGAAGCGTTTGATCTTTAGGCCAACAATCTTCAAAGTGATATTCTGAGGCTTTGATGAGAAGTGAATTTCTGATTATCTAGAGTTGGAAATAAAATAGAAGTTGGCTAATACCGTTTTTGAAATTTAATATAGAATATTATAGAAATATAATATTACATTATTTAGAAAATACATTAGATAGGGAAAAAGTTATATCATTTTATCATTAGAAACTACTACATCTTTTAAGCATAGAATGCTAAACTACATCTATTTCTCGTACCCTTTACTTATCAAAAACCGAAATAAGAAGAAATGTGTAAACTACTTTCTAGGAAACTTATCCAGAAAAGCTCATTTTCATTTCATCCAGAAGTGATTAATTCTTCATAAGTTGAAAATTATATCATGAAAATAAGTCAGCCTTAAGATATTCGAAAATAAAATATTTTTGAAAATTAATGACCCCCAAGAAATGTGAATGGAATATTCGGAACGTGAACTGAGTGCAGAATGCAACTGAGTGCAGAATTTCGTGACGCAGTCAGTAAATATTGAAGTAAAAACATAACTGCATCACGATCATTGAAATGGGCGTATAAATTGTTAATCTTGATAATAAACGAATTTAAGAAAACAAATAATCAGCATTGAACCTACACACGATGGTTAAAAAGTGGAAAACTCCGTAAATCGCAACCTCTCAAAGTGCTGAATCAAGTATATACCATCCTTTTACAATAGTTCAATTGTTCATTCCTAGCAATTTGGGAGAAAAGGGAATTTTTATAGTTGTATTTGCTTATCTGAAACTGCTATCATCACTCATACTCTGAAGCTGAAGTATGGAATTTGATGTCAAAATTCTGTGTCACTTCATTTCTACTATTTTATTTATGAATATGCAATGACACTGTATGCACATTTGTTTAACATATATAACAAACTGAGCCTTTGTTTTTATTATTATTGTTAAGTTGTTGTTAAGATAGTATCTAAATTTATGAGGATTTTGTTATAGATTAACGAATTATTAAATTATTTAAGTCGGTTTTGATTAGCAATGAGTGAAAATGCTATCCGTCCACAGAATAATCAAGTGACCGACAAATTTATTGGTGATCAATCCGATAAAAAATTGACCATTCGAAAACCTTTACTATTTTTGTAATGTCTGCATCTTATTAAGACTTTGTGTGCACTATAAGCAAAAGAATAATGCATATATTAGCTTATGATTCAATTCCGATTCATCTTCAATTACATTTGAATTACATACAGATTCATTTAGCCTCCAGTAGATAAACTCACATAAATAATATAATCGTTGGTGCGTCTGTTACTGATCGTGTCTCTTCTGAACGACTTGACCGATTAATGTCATATTCGCACAATATATTTGCGTATCCGAGGTGATGATTTTGTAGTTATGCTAGGATCCGATAGGCCGGGATGTAGTCAAGTTATAAAAAAATTCTATATTTATAAAGTGGCACAGATAGTCAACTTATGAGTTTTAAATAAATCGACAGCGGATGCAAATACAACATGCATTTACGCGATCATCCTTCAATCGTCTTGCATTGGAATATGAATCAGATATAAAATATCCGTTACATTCTAAAATTATTATCGGCGAAATGAATAAATAATGTGAATTTATTGCCATGCATTTAAATTTAAAAATAAAAAAAGTTGTATTGCCCACATTGAATACACAACCTGATCCATTGAAAACATTTATATCTGGTCAGATGTACTTATTATAAACCTATTTTGCATGAAATTACTATAGTGATAGTCAAAGCATGTCCTTTTCATCCAGCATTTCTAAATATTCTTCTCCGTACAAGTTTTACTAATAATTATTAAAATCATAAATGGGACAATTTTGATGGTTCTAACCCTTATTGAAATATAAAATTCATTTGCCTCAAAATTATAACGGTTGAAAAATGCATGCTTAGTTGGAAAATTGCAGTCAGAAAATGATATTTACGGTAAGACCGTCTTATCCCGGGCGAAGCCGGGACTGGACGGCCAGTTTATGTATATAAATGTTTAGCTGAATGAGCAAAAGACGTAAAAGACAGTAGCTTGGCCAGTTTGTAGCCGCAGACTCCATAGTTCATCGCCTGCAGTGGCCAGTTTTATTACCCTGGGCAGATAGCGATCTGGGAGGCACGACCCGTAGAGCCATTGTCCACCAACAGATATCATCGCCCTTTCCCCTCCACTGCTTCAACTTGCTCTATGGCTTATTGCAATCTAGGGCTTCTAATAATTATATCTCCACATCCTCGAGAGCTGAAGTAATATTGTAATGACCTTCAAGAGGTTCAATATGATCCATTACTAGACCGGGCTGTATACTGTATAACGATTATCTAATCCAATAAAATCGTAGTTACTTGCAACGAGGATTGCTATGCTGTAAAAATGTAATAGTGTCGGCCAATCTATAATAATACACGAAATTATTAAAAGTGTACTCATAATAAAACGAGGACGTAAATTCATGTTTTACCTTGAAGTTAATGAATGAATTTCAATTAAATAAATTTTCTACTCTGCCTGGATTCGGTGTTCGACATCTTCGACATAGAATGATAAATGTTCAAAACCTGATAACAAACATATTGAAATTGAAAATATATTCATTGTTTGTAAAATATCAACTAATAAGTATATTTGGATATCTGTGAATTGTAATTTAAGGCAGAATCGATAGGATGCAAAACATAATACAGACTTCTAGGAAGATTATAATAATATCTAGTAAATGAGTAAATATAATATTTTGTCGAAGCTCACTATGAGAAGTACAAAATATAAAAGATTGCAAAGTGTACTTCTTGTAAGCTTTCATATTAATTATTTCACAGTAGTGTTTTTATTCCGTAAATTGTATGCACATCAATTAATGATTTATTTTAATTAATTGTTTACAATTATTGTTATTTTTTCTGCTCGATAGTATCACTTGCCAGTCCATACTATTTAAAAAAAAAAAATCCTCTCTGTATCATGACCTTCAAGACGTTAACACCACCTTCATTTTCGCTGCGCTGGCAGTAAACTATGCCGGATGGACAATGAAATCATCTTAGTACAGAATTGTAATAGGGCCACAATTATTTGAATAGATTTGGGTTAGATTTTCTTAGTGAGTGCACCCACGAAAGAATAAAATAAAGTGCTCCCCAGTTCTTTAATGTAAAGTGATCTGTAAAATAGGGATTTTAAAAAAATTAGTGACTCGTTAAAATGTTACTCTGATAAAAAAAGAAGTGATATTTCAAGAGCCTGTATGCAAATATTTTACATAGTAAATACTAATCATGTTTTGTTTCGGAAGGAGTTTTGAAAATAATAAAGGATAAAAGCCTTTTATTAAGAGGGTATATAATAAGTAAATAAAGGATTTAACAGTTACATGGTTTTATACTTACTGACATTATGTTTTTTGATAAGTAAGATAGAGTGCGTTGTAGTTATAGCGATATTGGCTTACGAATAATTCGTGTTTGTCGCGTACACTCCCTACTTTCCGGTTTATACACTATAGGTAGTGATTCGGAAGATAAAGTATATTTCGACTATTCCGATTTGAAACTATGGAATGATGAATGAGATAGTAACTTCACAAATTCATAAATTTTATGGCAATAATTAAAAAACAACGGTATACTGAAGTGCGGACATTAAGCGAACTGTACGCTTCCAAGTATTTGAAGTCATTCTTGGTAATTTATTATTTCGCGCTAATAATTAAGAGTTTTTGTATGTTTTAGAGTTAATATTACAAAATAAAATGAGTCCATTTGCGAACTTATGATCACCGTCGTACCTTATATAAATTATTTCCACTAAGTCTTGAGACCCCAAATCTAGGATCATACCTGTGCGATAATCCAAAAACTGTTCAATCTCATCTTTTTTTTTGTCTTCGGTTAAGTAAGGAAGCCGGAGAAACTGAAGACATAAATACAGATACTTACTACCATCAGGACTCCAGTGGTAATAATCTGAACTGACAGAAGGATGTCAGTAGGCCGTAACATCTGTGACAACCTTTATTTAAGATTTTATTACTTTGGCAACACGTCGTTGGCTGGTTGCCCTTAAGGGAAATGGCCGAGTAGCTTTTAGTCTAATTCATGCCGTTATCCACACTTTACGCACTGCATATGATCATGACAATGCCATTATTTATATACTCGGCCATTGAGGCTCTGAACCATATATCGCTTGAGATGAGATGGCTTCAGAGGCCATTCTGTTCGAGTTTCTTTTCTCGACGGTTGTCTTCTATTTTGCTGTGGACCCACGGAATAAATCTCGACTTTCACACTCTGGCTAGAATATGTTGGTAACCTGTAGACGAATTTACCGTCAACCGGAGTGACTTTATCCTTCAGAGTAACTTTGCCCAGTTTTTGCAACAACAAAAAATCAGTATCAAAAGATTTTAGATTTAAGCGCCACCAGAGGTGCGCAATATACTTGATCAAGCGTCGTCGTAAACACCTAGCGATAAACGTATGGGAAATGGTCAATTTGTCGCAAAACTTGTATGGAACATTTTTCCCTTGTATGGGACTGTATAGAACATTTCGCAAGTTCTCCATTGGAAATGTGATACAAGATGCATGTCGCGGAATAGGGTGAGAAGAGGCTAGTTTATCTACTAAGAGGTACTTAGTTCAAATAGTCTTGGTATCCTAGGGTTAATTTTATCATCTTATAAACAATAGTCATATGACATTCTATATAATATTTAATATATAATATGGCATTCTAGGGCTAATTTTATCTTAATGGCGTGGGCTATGGCTCTCCAACATAAATTTCTCCTCCCGTACCGTTTATTTATATTTACTTGTATTATATTTTTTTGGGTGCTAATATCATGAAATTAATAACGCACAAATTAATGGCACTATTGAGAAATTTGCTGTGACATGGTGCACCACTGTGTTACATACTGGTTCACTTTGTGTGGTTTATTTCGAAGAGGAGTCAATTAAATGTCACCAAAAATAATGTAGTTCATTTACAAACAGAATTTTAAAAGTTGTTGGATTTACATTTGTTTAGATATCCAATAAAATAAGTTTGTCGAAAGTTGGATCTTGAATTCCTTTAATTCTTCCATGGAAGATTTTTTTTTTCGAAACAGCTTGTGGTAAAATAATACAGCGGGTCTTCTCCCACTCAATATTTCATATGTTTTATTTTTGTCAATAATATTAATATATGAATAAATCTTTCATAAAAACGAAACTTACAAATACATCATAATAATTAGATATTATTGTTTTACATAAAATACAGCACAATTTTTGCATAAAATACAACATAGAATAATTACTTTAGTAAAGTGTTCATATTTAAATAACAAGGTAGACCTTGAATATTTTTTTTAATTTATAACACTTCTTTCTTTCTTTTCTGCAAAAGTATTATTACTAGAGTCAAAATTCAAGTTTTTGCTAACCTAGACTCAATAGACAACATTTTCTTTTATATTTAAATTATGAATTAGGCTAGATTTTTTATTTGCATATATTTGTTCAACAAACTTTTTGTTTGATTGTTAGTCAACTCTTATTGGGCCTCCTCCCCTCTCCCACTCCCCCACGGGGATTTTGCCTCCTTCACCTGCTGACGGCGGGTCTGCCCTCTTGTTCATCGAAAATGGTTCAGTATTTAGTAGTTAAGGAGAACGAGATGAGATTCTTAGAAAAAAGGGAACGACATGACGATTGATCAACTTTTTTTTAATTATCTTTTTTAAACTCAGAGGACCCTAAAATATATATTATAAATTAGAAGCGATCATAAATTTAGCAGTCAATGCATATCTTCTATCTCAGGTAGTAAAGGAAATTTATATCAAAATTCGAATTAAAATTTATACCATATATTCAAGATGGACATTATTGATTGTATCTTATAATAATTAATGCAGATTTATTCTCTTTTTATGACTTTAGGTCTCTCTTGATCTTTCGATGAAGTGAAAGACTAAATTAAAAAAAAAAATCGTATTGGTCAGCTTCCATTGTGAAGGAGGCTTAAGAAGAAAAGCAATTCCTTCTTATTTTATTTTTCTGGGAACACTGAAAAGCACCGAGATCTGTGGCAAAAGGTCAAACGAGTTACTGGAATCGTCCACAGAAGCTCTAAAAATTTATGACGCGGTACAAGAGTCTTATATGGTTCTTGGACAAAAAAATCTATCTTACAACCACATATATTGTGCTTGCATTTGTCGTTACACCAAAGATTAAGTTTAAAGCCCTGTACAATGTATAGCTAATGCGCTTATTGTCCGAATCCGTTAATGTCGCACTTCTTTTTCAATTCTAGTATCCTAAATCCTTCTATTGACAAAAATTATGCTTCCTTTGTTGGATTTGGAGCATTAGGTGCATTAGCACCGAATAGAAACATAAATCGCAAATATAAATAAAAAATTTTTTAGGATTACACTCTGTTTACCATACATTCTGATAATGCAATGGGTTAGAAGAAGGCGGAGCGTTGTTATAGCTAAATAAAGTTTTTTTGTAACTTAAGTTTATATCTTTAAAGTTTCTTCAGCCTCTGGTAGAGGCGTTAGGTATGCCGCATTACAAACGTTGAAAGATTCAAGTTGCACCCAATCGCAAATTTATATTATTTTTTTTTAAATATTTTATTCGCAGTTTTAATTTAGTATAACAAGCAGAGTATTTTTTAACAATCAGTAATGTTGTTTTATATTGTTTCTTATTAATTCTTACAAATTTAAGGATTTGTTTCTTATCTAGCCCAATAAACTATACACGCACATTTCAATCGCAGCGGTTGTATTAATTAACGTTACTTACTTTATTACTTCGTACTATTAATTATTAGAATATTTACAGGATGAACCGCTGTTTAGTTTTCTTAATTTGATTGTATAGAGTGGCTTGAACGTTATCGCTCATCTTGCAGACTGTCTGCTCTTAGCAAACATTGTTTTACTTCGTATGTAATTACTCTATTTATACAGGATATAGAAAAAAAAATATTTTCTCAGCTTCATTCCAATAATGCTTTGTTATCTCGATATTAGTTAGGAGCTGAAGGAGAAGCAA
Organism: Rhaphigaster nebulosa; assembly: GCA_948150685.1. NCBI lineage: Eukaryota > Metazoa > Arthropoda > Insecta > Hemiptera > Pentatomidae > Rhaphigaster > Rhaphigaster nebulosa. The sequence goes on from OX411308.1 coordinate 37,608,876, forward strand.
CCTAATCCTAAACTCGATTTTTTTTTTTTTTATATTAGCGCATGACAGTCAGCTAATGTTGTCATAGGTTGGGATGATGGGCCTCTTATTACGATGGAAAGAGTAAGCTATGGCGAAACGTTAATGGCACTCGCTATCCAAACTGAATCTGAGCCTTCGAGCAACATAGCGCCTAGATTAATAGACCAGCCCTATTATGGATGCGATCATTTGGGCACCTACTTCCTTCGACAAACAAAAGGGATATTTGTCTCCACTGACAGACCGGGCAGTATTCTAGTCGTATCCCACATGTTGGGTCGTTTCTCTTGACTAGCTAAACGATCCCTTCCTAGCGGCCGTTAATAACTGTCTTTTCGTCACCTCGGCAACAGTCGAAAGTCGCCTACGTTATGTTACGAAATGCGTTTGATAGACTAGCCATGCTTGACCTTTGGGTTCTATGCGACTATGAATTCATAGAAACTTATCACAGTATCTCGAGCTAGAAATTATTATCCTATACACGTATGGGATACTCGATATCTCTTTTTCTGTGGTTGAATTCACACGCCTTGATCCGTACTGTTTCCAATATACTATGAGATGGAACATAACGGGATTCACTTTTCGTAAATGGTTACAGGGTTGCTGTTTTGTTTTTTATTTGTTTTGTTTTTTTGGCTTGTTGGTGAAAAGGCCAATGTCAATTTTGCCCAGTTGGGTCAGGATAATATGAAAATTGAAAAGTCTTGAGTTACTCCCTTCAAATTTCATCAAAATCGTTGCCTAACACATTGCCAACTTACTCCCATTATATGAGAGATGCCACAGCACCAGTTTTTTCTTTTTATTAATTTTATAACTTAATTTTTGACATTAGCTCTTTTAACTCCAAACCTCAAGTCTAAATGTTAGAAACTTAAAAACAAAAACAGTTTAAGTCAAATTCTTTACCATGAATATGTATTTTGAATCTAATTTCTCATTCTAGTCTTTGTTATAGTATTATTCTGTGGTGTTGTAGTTAAGCTATGTTAATGAAAATCATATATTTACGAAGGAAGTATTTTGAATTTTTCACTTTGTTGAAGTATTCCTTTGTTTTCCTTCAATTCTTTTTTTCGAGAGTTCATTTCCGGATTCTACATTTGAGTGCAGACAACCGAAAAACATAATTTTAATTATGCATATTGAATCTTGAGCAATTTGATCCATTTTTTTCTCAGTAATATTGGCATTAATATTTCTTGTATTATGTCATTTTATAATCTGCTTGGTGTATATTGGAGAAAAATTGCTAAGCTAATTGCTCGTGTGTTAAACAATCCAACTTGCTCTGCTCGGACCAAAATAAGCGTTGAAAATCTCAAGAGATTCTGAGAACATATAATTTCGAAGTGCCTTCACTTAAAACATTCTAAGCGCAATTGTTGGGAACAGTCACTCATGCATAAGGCAACAGAATGCACTTCGTAGAACGTGTCCCATGTCTAAGTGGGAACGCTTTAGGAATTGAAACGACGGAATTAACATTTTTTAAATGATTAATAAAGGCCGTTACTAAAGGTAAGTACTCAGTTTGGATTGAGGATGTTGTAGTTGTCAGTCTAATAAATAGGCATCCATTCTGCCTCGTGTCCTGAGGCCAGGTTACAAACCTCTCTGTTTACAACCACGTGGACCCCATTCACTGTTAATAGTGAGCCATGAAGAAGGACAATGTGGCATTGTTAATGAGATGGGAACGTTTACATATTAATTAAGAGATATTTACTACAGCAGAAAAATAATATAATACAAAATTATGTAGTAAGTACCAGGATCCTTCTGTCTTTATTTTCATGAACTAATTGTTAATATTAATCATCTAATGATATAACTGTAACGAACGATTTATGAATACTTAATTCTAAGACTGTAAAAATTATAATTTAATAATTATCTTATAAATCAGCGATAACCGACATTCCTAGTGAACTAATTATAGTAAACAAGGTATGCGGGTAATTGGAAGAAGTGCGGTTAAAAAGATCTGGAAAAATGGAGAAAGTCCGAAAAATTCCGATTTTCAATCATGTAAAGAAGTGCATTGTGAATGAGCAACACGTTTTCATGCCAAGAGGGTCAACTGTAACCAACTTAGTTAACTTCACAGAATTTGTCACTTAAACTCTCGACAATTCCCGGCAATTGGATGTTATTTACACTGATTTTAGGAAGGCGTTTGATTTTGTCAATCATGATATCCTTATAGCAAAACTATACAAGCTTGGCTTATCTGAAGGCTACATCAAGTTGATATCTTCTTACCTCAAATATAGAGTACAGTATGTTACTGTTCTAAGCCATTTATTCCGACTTCTGGAGTCCCACAGGGTAGCAATTTAGGACCGTTAGTGTTTCTTTGTTTTATTAATGATCTTCCAGAGGATATTAAATATTCTAATTTTGTTTTATTTGCTGATTATTTTAAATTATATAGAATTATATCTGATTATAATGACAACAATCTGTTGCAGTTAGATATCGATTCCATTACTGAATGGTCCCGCCGCAATATGTTACACTTTAATATAAATAAATATAAATAATAAATAATAAATATAAATATAAATAAATGCTCTGTTGTTTCCTATTCTAGATCAAGAAATATCTTAAAGTTTGACTACCAAATGGAAGAACAAACATTACCTAGGCTTCATGAGATAAAAGATCTTGGTGTCATTTTTGATAGTAGACTTACATTTAGTAAACACTTTGAAACTGTCACTGTAAAATCTTTTTCTAGATTGGGCTATATAAGAAGGCATTGCAATGACTTTAATGACCCAGCTGCTTTAATTACAATTTTTAATTCTATTATTAGGCCGCAAATTGAATATTGTTCCATTATCTGGTACCCGACTTCGAAAAAAGGAAGAAAAATGTCAGAGATAGTTCAAAAACGTTTTTTGAAATTTGTTTATTTTAAATATTACAGACTATACCCAGAAAGAGGTCTAGCTCTTACATACTTTTTAAATACTTTCGGGGTAAAATATTCCATCACCCAACGTTGCGAAATTACCACAGTATTGTATTTGATAAAAATAGTAAAAAAATATTGTTGATGATAGCTCTACACTGAATAAATTGAATTTTAGATTCAGTAGGACTTGTAGCAGGGTAACAGATGATTTTTATTTACCAGTCTGTAAGATCAGTTTGGTCTCTTGCTCACCGGTCAATAAAATGTCAAAGATTTCGAATTTGATAAATAATGAAAAGCAATTAGATTTTTCTTATAGTTTATGCATACTACGATATACAATTGGAAATATAATTTAATTCATTTAGAAATAGTCTCTGAGCTGTGACTGATTCATTTATTTTTTTTCTTTTCTTTATTATTATTGTTTTTTTTAATTTGTTTATTTCTTTTATTTCGTTTCTTTTATATTGTATTTTCATTATTATTATCATTCATTATTATTATCATTCATCATTATTAGTAACGACATCGAACATTCGGATTCGATTCCGAAAGAACATTCGATATCATTATTATTATTTATTTGTTTCACATATGATGTAGCATAAATAACATCTGGTCGACCAAAAATTACAATATTATATGTTCAAAATTATTTGATGTTCATGAACTTCCTTATTGTACTCCCAGTTCCCAATGATTCTATCTGTTGCATTTTTCTAATGTCATTTTCAGTAGGTCCAGTTTCCGCAGAAAAGATTGAGATTCCTCCGGTATTAGTCCATTACATGATATTGCCATCGGTATTTACTGTTATTATCTATTTCTCAACATTTCAAAAAGATGTTTTTTCCCTGGAGAGAAGGAAAGTCAACTCTAACCACTTCAGGACAATTTTTTGGTATTTCTATTGGATATTAAGGAAGCTCCTTACTAGCACCAGAACATTGCTGAAATCACAATAGCCCTCACAATTACTTTATCCGATCTGTAAAGATCTTTTGACTCAGTTGCTAGAGCTTGATACTTCCGACTCTTTTTCTGCAAAGAATGAATAATTGTTGTTGTCATTTGGCACAGCAATATCTATTATCTCAGCTGTCTGCAAAAAGGTTGTCTCAATTATAACTTCATATTCCAATCAATCAACTCGATATCAGGTCTGTTCTGGGTCACGGTATGGTGTTTTATTGATGACTGACTCTACTACAGTTTTATCCCTTCTCTCTGGATGAGATCTTTAGGCTTGTATTTATAATAGGGCGTCGATTCGTTCAATTGCTTTCTTTTCAGAACAATCGCCTAGTGATAGAATTTGGCAACATCGTCATGCCTTTTTCAGTATTCTGTATCCGGTTTGCCCCTACAGTTATGTGGTGTATTGATTTGCGATTATTATTATTATTGATTTCGGATTTTTATCTTTGATCTTTGGAATTATTCGATGAAAATCTTTGTCTCTTTTTTTATTGTTTATTTTTTTATATTAAATATTCGTATGATGAATAACGAACATTGCAAATTCACTGTATAATAAATAATTTGCGCCTAAATATCTTTGAGAATTTCGCAAAAAAATCAACTGTGGTTTGTGAGACAAGTGAGGTGGTCATTTCAAAGTCATGCGGCTGCTTACCAATAATTCCATTTTATATTAACACAAAACCTATTTGAATATTTGTAATAATCAATTCATTTGTTTAAAAAAATAAATTGTTATACGATCAGTAATTAATTCTGTGCTGTTTGGGTAAAGGGTACAAGTCTGTATTGTACCCAATCACCACAGAATTCATACTGATATTCACCTCTTAAATATTTTTAGTCTTTGACTCTTCAAACGTTATTTTGGAGTCTTCGCTAAAATCAAGCTCTCTTTATTTGTCTGTATTAGAAAAATATAAATTAATTATAGTCACTCTGTATTTTGTTTTATTGTGTTGCAAACAAGTGTACAATATGAATGAACAATTGACTTTTAACCCAATTTACCCTTTGCACTAAAACAAATATAGTGATTATAATATGGATTATTACCCCACCACTTGTACCAGTACGAATCTATACTTCCTAGAACAAAGACAGTGACAAATGCCTTGTGACAAAACTATACAAATCTATGATCGTTTGATATATGGCCGCAATGTTTGATGGGCAGAGACAATAACTCAGAATTTCGAAAGTCATTCTGACAGATAGGCAGCAGTCGTAAATCAAATAACATAAAAGATATTATTCTAATATAGCGTTCCATAGGACGATGAAAGTCAGGTATTAATTGTATCAGCATAGTATTTCTGAATTAATTTTCATAAAAAATCAAAATGAGGAGAGAATTCGCATCAAACCAATTACACCTAAGTAAGGAAATTGATAAAATGATTTGTAAAAAAAAAAAATCATTAACGCCATCATTAACGAGTTCTAAGTTTTGGTAAAACTAAAAAAAAAAAATTACCACAACTTAAATGCCTGACAATTATGAAAATACCAGTATGTTCTTTTATAAAAATATCTTAATTTTAGTTTATAAAACTGTTCAATTTTCGATCACACCATTTTCAGAGAAGGAATAAAAAATTTGGACCAAGACCTCTCTATAATTAATTTGATAAAAATATAAAATCCGATAGTTGATGTATCAATCCTTCTAAGGATTGTGCAAATCATTTTTTGCTTGGCTGCCCCTTGTAGATGGTTTATAATGTAATAAATTGGCTATTCGAGTGACTTGCTTTTCTGTTACTTAGCATGCTGTAAAACAATGACAGGAAACTCTTTTCTTTCTTAAGGTGGAATAAACCCTGATTAAGAAAAGCACGTAAAAAGTTGAAATAATGCCAAACGAAGTAATATTGCTGCTTAATATAATAAAATACAGTAACAAAAAAATCGCAAACAAAATTAAATGATCAATAGTTATAATTATGAAAGGAAAGGGAAACAATATGTTTCAAAATATTAGTTTACAAAATAAGCATGTGCGTACATACACAAAAAAAATTGGAAAAAATCAATATTTTCTAAGTACAGCCAGTCGGCTTAAATTAATAGACCATTTGTCATCAGCTGGATACAGGTTTAAAGATCGATTTAAGATCGTTTATGGTCTAAAATAAACTAAAATAAATTATTATTATTAAAACTGTATATAATAAAAAATATTTTCTATAATCTTATTTATTTTTTACTCTTCTAAAAAGGTTTCATAATTTATTTTGCTAAAATAAACAATTCTTATTATTAAAACCGTATATAATAAAAAATATTTTTTATGATCTTATCTATTTTTTACTTTTCTAAAAAGGTTTCAAAATTTATTGTGCTCTTTTCAATTTATCTTTTGACTGCTATCTATTTCTTCTAATGTCTATGAAGTAAAACGTAAATTTTTAGAACTTTCGGAAACTTGGTAAAACCCTTCAAATTTAATTTTCAATTTCGCTCTTCACTAATATACATCGAATTTTAAAACAAAAATTTATTTAATTGATTTTATAGATTTTCATTTCTTTCTACTAAAATAGGTACATTTCAACACATTATTTTCATTGCAACAATATGGTACAAGAATTCGTTGACGGAAATGCGCCGGGAAAGACGTGGAAAGCGTTTCGGTATTTCTGGTCTAGTATCTTTCAGGTTCACCAATCCAAGCTATGAGGTGTATATTTGAGACTTTTTCCCAATAAAAAATGTTTTCTCTATATAGTTAGAATTTCTATAACAAATTTTGAAGCTAAAGTTTAAATTACGGTATCCCTAAAATATATAAAAACGACCCTTTAAAACATATCAGCATTTTAGTATGAAGACGATTTAAATAGATTTGGTATACTTTCTAATAGGCCTGATAATGATTTCTTAGAGGTAAGTTTTGAATAGTATGATATATTTTTTCCAAGTGCTCTGCACATGCTGTTTTCAAGGAATCCAGTTCTCTTTTATTTACTTACAAATATTTTTATAATTATTAATTATTGTTGAGACATTTACTTCTTTATTATTTTAAAGAGAAGATAGATTGAAATTCTGGAATGCATTGATTCCCTTTACTAATTTTTTTTTTTAGAGTTCACTTCTCCCAAATGAATCGCCATAATAGTTTCTTTCTTCTCATCAACTAATTAAAGGATGTTAAAGCATATTAATAATAATGTTTTAAAATAGAAAATGAAAAAGATATCAGAAATAATATAAATAATGAAGTTTTTAAACACCAGATTCGTTTTATTAATAATAAACAAAAATCTTGACATAGTTTCAACAAGAAAATTTGAATTAAGAAACAATTAAGTTTGGAATATAATTTTGAATAGAAATTGAACTGAACAATGATACAAACTGTTTAAAGTATATCAGAGCACAAAATTAAGCGGGTCTTACTCATTTATGGTTTATGTAGTCTATGCTGCAATAGATATGTTGTATGCATACCACTGGTGGTACCCAAGTTCGTTCCAAGTGATACGCAAGTTATGGATTAAATAATTTTTTAACGCATTCAATGAGAGATAACAAGTTTTTTTTTCAATTATAAGACATTAAAGACAATCTACAATTAATAAAAACAGTTCAGGAAGGTTACTATGGTAAAAGCGAAAGCACTCAGTGTTGAAGAGGACTTAAGAATCAAGTTGTGCTCCATCAAGCCTAAAATTGTTGTAAATAAACAACTATAACATATTGATGCTTTTCTTCACATTGGCCGAAATTTTACTTTTGACGGATACACCTTTATTTGCAGAATTCTTGGTTTTTATATGAATCTTAGTGTTGCTATTGCGATGTATAATTGATAATCGTTTGATTTTGAATTTCCAAACTTTATTTTCAACTTATTATTTTCTTAAGCATATTAATTGTTTATTATTTATGTTTATGTTTTTTTTTATTAATTAAACTTTTGTAAATAAGTTTGTATTTTTTTATGAAGACAAACTGTTAATACTGGTATCACAAGATCAGGTAGTGGTACGCCCAGTTATCTGAAACGTTGAATTGGTATGCAGTTACACTGAGTCTCTGCTGTAAAGTGTTCTTGATTTTATTCAGTCATGTTTTTTCCTTTTTTTTTTATTTATTTATCTAACTCAAATTTTGGAAAATTTAGACTTATTATGTCACTTATTGCTTAATTTAATATATATTTTGCTTTTCAGAGAGATGGTCTGTAGCAGAAAAAACTGCAATACTCTGGGTCTTGCAGAAGTTGGAAGAATGTGCCAAGATGACTCAATGTACAGTTGTGCGATTGTAAGAGATTCTGGTCTCAGTACTGTTTTCACTATTGCTCATGAATTAGGGCATGTGTAAGTAGGTTTTTATATTTATTTAATTCATGAAGATTTTTATACCATTGGATAATTTATAATAATCCTTTTAAAATATTTTCGGATTTTCATACAAGATTAATTGGAGGTATGTAAATTCAATAAAATATAATTATTAAATTGTAAAGAATATTTATTTATAAAATTATTTAGAAGTTAGCTCTGAATTCCACTTCATTAGGCAATGTAAGATACAAATATGTTTCATCTTGTAACATATAAAATTATACTTATAAATTCATGAAGTAAAAGGAGATAGAGCTGAATAAGAAATCGCAAAAACTTATTTGGTAAAGGAAGCAGTTCTATGAAGAATGAAAACATTGAGAGGAGTTTATATACATAGCTATATAGTACCATCTTCTTAATTTGTATAGTATATTAAAAATACATGGTATTACTAAAGTGTCATTTTCAGATTTTCATTTATTTATTTTATAAATAAACTAAACTGCAACCTTATTTTCATAGTACTTTGGATCTGGTATACAAACAATCATGCATTTATTAGCATCATCATTTTAATTTAGTAATATGATATTTTATGAAGTATTAATGGCATTATCATGCTTACTCTCATAATAATAACTAGTTATTTATATTATAATATCTCTTTTACAGGCTAAACATACCCCACGATGACTCTAGGCCATGTGATGCATTCCACAGTCCACAGGATAAGCCACATTTAATGGCTCGCACTCTCGACAGAGAAACAAGACCCTGGTCATGGTCTAATTGCAGTAGAATATTACTAACTGAATTCTTAGAGTGAGTTTGTTATATTTACATTCAATTTTATATAGTGCATCATTGAAATCATACTCTTAGCAGTCGATTCAGATGTTTTTTTAATTAAGATAGACTAAATGGCATGATAATTAAGAAATTTAATATTTTTAATAAATAATGACTTTGTGGAATATGAATTGATTAAATACCACCAAATGAAGATGGCAGGCTTGAAAATGGGCCTGAAATGTTCCTCAAATATAATTAATAGTGAACTAAAGAAAGAACAAAGTGCAAAAGGGTTTATTTTTCCTGAAAATATCATAATATAATATAACAACAAAACTATAACACACCCTTTTGTATAAGAGTTTTTTCATATAAAAAATGTATTTGAATTTAATATATACATACTCTTAGGTTTTTAGATCTTTGCAATTTTGGTAAATATTTTTTGTATTTAAATTTTAAAAAACCAATGAAGTCAAGTTTTCCAATTTTTTAAAATAAATTTTGTTTTCTTCTAGAGCAGGGCATGGTTCTTGTCTTCTCGATCGACCGGTAACTGACCTCGGAGATAGAAAACACAAAAAGCAACTTTTAGGTGAAAAATTTGATAAAGATAAACAATGTGAGCTTGTCTATGGAAAAGGATCCAAAATTTGTTCCCAAATGGTATGTTTTGTTATGTGATGGCTCTTTTAATTATTTAAGACAAAATCATTCTTCTTGTTAAATGACGAAGGTAATATTTATAATCCCTTTACCACTTAGGCAAGATCCCATTTAATTAAAATAAAATAATGGTGGAGATATTGTTGAGTGTAGGTATAATCACCGAGAAGATGGTTGGGGGTGCAGTCAAATAAGTAATCTAGACAAGTTATTCTTTACATACATGCATTTAAGACCACACATTTCTAATGAGGTTTACTAAATAGTTTAGAATTCCATCAATTTTGTTTACTTTTTTTATTACAATCCCAACCATCTTCATCTTAAAATTAAATAAGTATTTAATTTATATATAATATAAACTGTAAGTTCATACAAGATAAACATAGTAAACCCTTCCTAGTCAAAACATTGGACATGACACTTGGATAATGAAAGAAGGAAATGGAAATACCAGGTAACAGAAACTCTCATTATACGTATCAGAAAAATATATTTATATTCATGTATTCATTAACAGCTTGGATATTATTTTATCATGAATTTTTGTATCCAAACATTTATTTAAAACTTAGCACCTTTTCTTTCCAAATCTGTTCAGTTTAATATTCTCAAATAACATATCTAATTATGTGGTATTTGGGTGAAGGTGTACAAGTTGTTTTTTTTTTTTTTTGGAACAATGGGTTCAAATCATATTTTGCTTGCTTATAATGAATTTTAACTTTGAGACAAAGGATATAAGTGAATGAAGAAGGTGTTAAGACTATGAACACCGTTTCATTGACTTATTTTTTTTTTAAAAGTCCATTTTAAAAAAAGCAAAGTATGACTTGAATCCATGGGGGAAAAAAATGACTTTTACCCCTCACCCAAGCACCACAGAATTAACCTTCTAAATTTGACTTATGCATTTAGAAGTAATAATAATAATTATAGCTCTTCATGCTTGTCATTTACTTTAGTGATTTAACTTTTGTGACTCATATGACTATTTTTCACTACAAAGGATTAATCCATTTGGTTCAGGCTACTTGTGAAGAACTTTGGTGCCATAATGGTCAATCAGATAGTGAAACTGAAAATTGTTCAACATTGCACATGCCATGGGCTGATGGAACACCGTGTGGACATGGAAAATGGTGCCAAAAAAGACATTGTGTTTGGAAAGACAGGAAATCACTGCAGCCTGTTAATGGTGGTTGGGGCAAATGGCAAAAGTAAGTTAATAATTTAATTATTTTATCATGAATTTATGTATCCAAATATTTATTTAAAACTTAGCACCTTTTCTTTCCAAATCTTTTCACTTTAATATTCTCAAATAACATATCTAATTATGTGGTATTTGGGTGAAGGTGTACAAGTTTTTTTTTTTTTTTGGAACAATAGGTTCAAGTCATATTTTGAATGATTAGAAGTCATCATAAAATGATTAGGCAAATCGGTACATTTTTGTTTTTGTTGTTATTGGTTTTAACGTCCATAAGTTTTCCAACCAGAATAGAAGTTCAGGTTCCCATCCTATTCTGAGCGATTTTAGCATAATTTGATGTAATTTGAATTGAGAATACAAATTTTTATTAAGTTTTGAGCATTATAATTTTTATTTGATTAATAAAATTAAGTTTAGGGTTTTAAATCTATTTATATCAATGTGTGTGGCATGTTTTCTTAAGCTTCCAGTTTTCTCTTTATGATATGGGTCATTGAAAGCAAAATTAGTGTTTCAATAAACCTTCATTTTAAGAAACTGATGGTTTTACTAGAATTATTGTGATAAATTCCGAAGTCCTTACTTTGTGTGGGAAACCAATTACGCATTGATATGAGGTTTGATTAAAGGTAATTGTGAAGTAAAATTGTCTACAATTCATTTTTGCTTTATTTCAAAATGATACACCATTGTGTAAGTCAATAAATAAATGTTTCAAGGTTGATTAAAAATTGAAAACAGCCAACGAATCGGCGAACTATTGAGGTTACAACTTAGTTCACTTATTCTTTCAACAGTTTTGTCCTTCCAGATTGTACTTCTGGATTTTAGTCAAAATTGTTGAAAATTTTACTTACACCAATTTTGTTCTCAATGGCTCAAGTATCAACAATTTTAAACTGTAAATATCAATTTATAAAATTAATAACATTTTGTTTACATGTTAGTTATTTTTAATTTTATATTTATTAATTACCACAGGGGGCCTTGTATATGTTTTAAAGACATTAAGGGTGATCAGCGGTATGGAAGGTATCAGGAATAAGTATTCTCTTAAGCAATTTGCATTGGAATGTTATTTTTCATGCCACTCAGTGATGAAGCACATTACTTATCAGCCATTACATTTTATCTTGAATTTATTTTTATATGAAAGCCTTTCTTATTTTTTTTATTTATGACTTAAAAAAACGTTCTTACAGTAAGCCTCATATTTGCTATATGAGTATTTTTTGACAAATATGGCTATTCTGGTATATATACTGCTTTATAACACTTATTAATTGGGCACATGAAACTTCAAAAAATAACTTCAGAACAAAACTGTTTATTGTATATCAACCAGTGAATAACAAATCAAAACCTAAGAGGTAGTAAGGGAATATGATATCTTTAAACAGGTACTGTGGTGTATTAGTTACTTCTATATCTATAAACTATAAAAGAGATTTAGTTTTGATTATGGTAAGTATGTTTAAGGATTATTTAATTATGAATTTGTTTTGGATTGAAGAGCTCTGAGCCGGAAATCATAAAATAAATCAAGAAGTAGCTGTCCTGTCTTACAAAAAGTAAATTAGTGAAATAGTCTACTTCGGAAGCCATAACAATCCTCTTCACATTAATTTCAAACCATCAGTTTATAAAAAGATATTTGGCCTTGAATTTATTTAGATTAAATGATATTTGATCTACTTATCTTAGAGAGGAATATTCTGTAGAAGATTTTTCACCCTAAGTTTGTTAAGGATACAGAATTCTTGAGTAGCAGAGAAAATTTGTAGCTTTATAAACTGCCAGAATTTTGAGTTACACAGACCATTTGATGAGAATTAGAGATATAGAGATTTCCAATATGGAAGATGTGTTGTCAGGCTGCAGGGCAAAAGGGGCTGCTTTAACAGCCAATTCAGTTCCCAATATAATAGTGAAACAGAAATGACACTAAATGAATATATATATATATATATATATATATATATATTATATTAGAATAATAAAGGAAATATAATAGTTTGTTGGTAAATCAAATGAAATCTTTATAGGACATGAAGAAATGTTATTCTGAATTGGAGTCCCTCAATAAAGTTTTGTTTTAATTCTAAACCCTATAAATATAAGTGCTTCATCACTCTACCATACATTTTTAAACCATTCATTCCTTACAATTCCAAGATTTTTTTTAATGCTTGATTTCAACTTTGAATTGTTTTCTTGGCAATAGCATGTTATTTCATTGAGCTAATACTCAGAGTAATTTTTTTTAAATGAAATGTAAAATATATGCATGACCTGTTGCAGTTTTTATTTTAAGCAATCTTACAAAGAATAAGGGAAATTTTTAGTTCCATAATTAATCAGTATTACAACAAAAATAAGATAATTAAGAATTAGCGATTGTTATAATATAAAAATGTTCAAAATATTATTAGTAGTGACATTTTTTTTGTAAATGTGGGTAAAACAAAATATATAGTCAGTATTAGAAGCACTGTTGATTTTGGCGATATATAAATAAGAGAAAATAAGTTTGAATATGTAAATAAGTTTATATATCTAGGGTCAACAATATCTAGGTGACATGATATTCTAAAGAATTAAAAGAAATAAAAGCTAAGTTGAAATAATTAGTTCTCACCTGCTTTCAACAAACAAAAATAAGAACTTAAAATATTATATATTCTTCTTCTTTTTATTCTTTAATAATATTAAAGATTCTTACATAAGGGAAGAATAACACCTCATAGTTTTTGAAAATAAAGGATTCCATAAAATATTAGTAGATCTTACATCATGACAGCATATTATATTTGTAATATTTTTTAAAAAATTATAGTTTAATAATATATATTGTAATGAAAAATAAATTTTATTAGAAAAAATTTTGTTTATAAATTTTTTTATAGTTTAATGATATATGTATGCAACTACTGTAATTAAAAATCAATTTTGAATATTTATAAACTACTTTTTAATAATTTTATGCAGAGTATAAATTTCAATTTATTTACAATTATTATATATTTTTTATAGATATGGAGAATGTTCTCGCACATGTGGTGGTGGAGTTCGTAAAAGTATCAGAGAGTGTAATAACCCAACTCCTTCTAATGGTGGGAAATACTGTTTGGGTGAAAGAGTACGTTATCATTCTTGTGCTACTCAGGACTGTCCCCCTGGTTCCACTGACTTTAGGTAAAGTATATATAAATTATATAAATTTTTAGAAATTAAAATTTGCGAATTAATTTGGACTGAGGAGACAAAGTAATACAAAATTCTCAATGCAAATTTTAATAACTATGATGTTATTTAAGATGCATAATTTTAGTTTAGGAGATATAACTGTTTTCCAATTGTTTAACCTTAAATACAATAACAGAAAAATCCAAGGGCCACATGTATCAGCGACTTAAATGATACAATCTCATAAATCTTTTGTGTATTTTCACTGTCTCTTAATTAAAAAATGAAGACACTGAACAATTGCTGGCGCTCATTTACGGTGGTATCAGGCCTGCAAGAGAATCTTCTCATTCTTTTGTGAATAAGAAAAAAGTTCTGATGTAGAAAGCCAGCATTAGTTTTGTGAGAAAGTATGTAAGACTGACCACCAAACATACATCTCTATATCCTAAAGGTGTGATAGCAACCAATTTGCTATTTGCATTATTCATATTTTTACGAAATATTAATTGAATAATAAAATTATTGAATTATGCAGCTGAATGATACAATTTACAATATTATTTTGATTCAATCTTTATTAATTAGAGGCATAAATCCAATATTTCAGGGAGCTGCAATGTACTGCACACAATGAGGCGGATTACAGAATTGGAGGCCAAAAGCAGAATATTGTTTGGGTTCCTAAATATGATGGAAGTAAGTAATAATTCAATTAATTATTAAAATTATTTAAGACTCATTTTTATAATTGAAGAATGTTAAAGTCGGTGTAGATATTAATTGAAATTTTAGCTTCTGTAAGTGTATTGCTATGTATTGAACATACTGATTTGGATTGAGGATATGTATTTATTGGCATGTCAGTTGAATCAGATATATTAATTAATTAGTTATTTAGCTGGATTAATTAAAAATAATAGATATAAATCTTTTGAATATAGAGTATTGGCCGGCAAGTATTCGCCAATCTAGTAGTTTTGCAATATTACAAGTCATTCTTATAATATAATTAGATATAGATTATAAATTCTGCCACATCATTTCCACCACCAATCAATTGAAAATATATAATTAAAGTAAATGCAGTTTGAGCCCCCTATCATGCCCTAGAAAGCAGATTTTGACCAGCAACACTTCAGTATTTGTATTAATTAATATTTATAATAGTTCTTCAATCACAAACCATATCAATAAATTATTTTCTGTATTCGGTCACCTTTTATTTTTATTGTCTATTTATTATTTTGGTTATGATTCAGAGAAATGTAATAATTATTTTTTATTTATGACAAAGCCCATTACTCATTTATTTTTAAATTTAATTATGTCATTATTAAATAACACTGAGTATTTAAAAATATGCCTATATAAATACTTTTTATATTTAATATTTTTTTTTTAGTAAGTCTGGATGAAAGATGCAAATTGTATTGCCGAGATTCTCAAAATATTCTGTACTATAGCTTAATGGACAAAGTTATAGATGGAACTGTCTGTGGTCCCAACACATTTGATATTTGTGTGAATGGTTTTTGCCAACCGGCTGGTTGTGATCATATTCTTAATTCTAAGAAGCAATTAGGTATTTTTATAAATCACTTATTTTATTTTATTGTTTGAAAATAACCTATTAGAGCTCTTAAATGTTCCATCCCTTTTCCTAGATTATTGTGGTCAGTGCGGAGGAGATAATTCAACATGCAAACTCATCACTGGGTCTTTCAACAGTTCACAGAATGGCTATACCAGTATAGACACTATTCCGGCTGGAGCTTCTAACCTGGACGTAAGACAACGTGGTTATCTCAATTCAAATAAGGATAACAACTATTTAGGTTTGTTAAATTTTACTTTTTGGACTCACTGGAATTGTAATGATTTTGATGATATTAGAAAACAGCATTTTCAGAAATAAGTTTTAGTTTATGTATTTTAAAATATTTTTATGATAAGAGACTTGGTGAGTTTAACCTAACTGTAGAAAGAGGTTCATGTAACATAAAGTTTAATCAACCCTGGTTTTAAAGTTGGCCCTGCATGGTCAATCATTTGATCAAATGGTTCAGTAAAGCATGATTGACCATCTAGGAATCCGTTTGACTCTTGAGTCAATCATTTACGGTGTTAGATAGAAAGTTTGATTGACACGAGTGTTTCAAGAGGGTGCTTGACCATATAGACGATATCGATCAGCCATTCCCTCTATCACACTCTCGGCAGCAACTATGGGAGACTCCCCGCTCACTTCCAACAGCGAACGAGAGCTTAGAAAAATTAAAAGCATAGATTCTTATAATAAAAATAATAGAAGTGGAGCAATGGAAAAAATTGTTGGGTTTTTGAAAGTTTATTTGTCTCCTTTTTATTGTAACAGTCTTTTATAGTATTATAGGTCTGTGGTGTTTGGATAAAGGGGGTTCATGCCATTTTTTTGAGATAATGGGTTTAAGTTATATTTTGTTTTTTATAATGAACTTTACTTTTGAGAAAATGGATATTAGTCAAAAAAGTGTTTTAACGATTTATTTTATTTTTCAATGTTCAACTTAACCACTTGATCAAATGATTAACCATCTAGGGCCTCCTTTAGACTTTGTATTTTGTTTTTTATAATTAACTTTACTTTTGAGAAAATGGATATTAGTCAAAAAAGTGTTTCAATGATTTATTTTATTTTTCAATGTTCAACTTAACCACTTGATCAAACGATTAACCGTCTAGGGCCTCCTTTATACTAACTAAAGAAAATGAGCATATATATTCTTTTAAATATTTATCAATAAACACAGCCTGTTCTATATATTTAATGTTAGCTTATAATTAAATGTATTTAATAGTAATTATTATGTTAATTATTAAGGAGAAAGAAGATGATCTAATGTTTTGGTATAACTTTTTTTAAATTATTTTCAGCATTGTATGATAATGATACAAGCCAGTATATTTTAAATGGGCATTACCAAGTGAAAGTTTCAAGAAAAGTTATATTGTATGGAGGTACTACTTTAGAATATTCAGGTTCTGATGCCATTGTTGAACGAATCAGATCTACCCGACCACTGAATAAAGATTTAAATCTTCAGGTAAAATAGGAGTTTAATATATGTTTATTTGCATGTGATAACTAAAAAATCATTTTCATTTTGCTATGAATATCTTTGAAAGTTTAGTATGTAGCAACCCAATATCTTTGAGCTACACCTCTTTGGAAATAAAGTTTCATAAATAAGTTTTTCTCTCTTTGTATAACTCTTTAGCACATAATAACCTTGTTATTTAAGTAGATCGAGAAATGGAGGATTAATATATTTTTCCTGCTAATATTTGTGTCGATGTTTAGCAAATTATGCTTCAATAATTTAATTCTGATCATTGCTTCATTTCTATTAATTTGTTTTATAATTTGCTTATAAGATATTCATATGAGGTGTAAAATATGGAATGAATCTGTTATATTTTAATGATATAATAGTTTGTTGTAGAAGAGTAAAACGAGAAAACATAAATAATAATTTATATTAATGATAAATATTTAATTTATCTACATTATAAGACACACATGTGTATACATTCAATTTTCTAATTTAAGGAATTTGTTTACCAATAGGTATGCTCAGTTGGAACCCTTTATCCACCTGATATAACTTATGAATACACTGTTCCTAAAAGTGCTTTAGATCAGTATACATGGGATTTGTCAGATGAGTGGGGAACTTGTGACAAAGTATGCAATGGTATGATTTTAAAATTATATTCATAATTAAAGCTAAAATTTAAAGTATTGTGCGTTATTTATAAATAAAGCATCTCAGATCTGCAAGATTATGCAACACAGCCTTCTTTTCAAGCAGGCTTGAGTGATCTATTTTAAAGTGGGGCAGGAGGTGAATATAGTTTGGCAATATTGCTGATGAAGCATAGTGATTTTGTGTTAACTACCATTTATGAACTGTCAAGTTGATGAAGGTGATTAGTTTTTTTTGAGTTCTGATAAAACTGAATTCAAATCACCTACTATGAAGCAGATGTGTTTCGTCATTTGGCTCCTTTATCAACTCATTTCTGAACCACCTATTAAGTTCATGTGAATGGAAGGAGCAAATAGTAAACATTTATCACTTTAAACTCCTATCCATAGCAATAATTAATTGTTTTCCAAAAATATCATTCACACATTTATCCAATTCATCCTTCATATGTAAATGATTTCAGTCCCATATACCTACTATATTATCTAATTACATAATTGATATAATGATTTTTTTTAAATTTGTTGTTTTTTCATTTTGTATTATACTCCCTAATATTTTTTGAATAGAATTACTTATTTGAGTAATGATAATTAATTATGGATGAGCTAAAAATGAGTTATGGAATAAGAACTGTGAATATATTGATCGTTGCATGCACAGAAAAAAGTCTGCGGAAGCGTGGAAAATCCTCAGATCAATTAAGAATCCAAATCAGGAAAATATTAAAATTGGTCTCATATAAGAAAAACAATGAGTAGAGTACTTCTCTAAACTATTGAAAGAGGACCTGTAGGAATTCATGTTGGAATGCAAGATGCAAGATTCTACAGAAGAGGCTGACAAGCTCTCAGTAGAAGTCTCAGTAGATGAATTAGGTTGTGCGTTAAGGAACATGAAAAATGTAAAATCACCAGGACCAGGAAACATACCCATTGAGTTAATCAAATATGGACATGTTGAATTTAAAAAGGAATTGGCCGAGCTCATCTCACTTTGTATAAAACAAGGAACACTTCTGAGCGAATGGACGGAGGGTCATATCACCCCTTTTTACTAAAAAGGGAAAAAAATATATGTTCAAATTACAGAGGGATCACAGTAACTTGTAGCTTGAGTAGATTGTATGAAAGATTAATAAATAAGAAGTTAATGGAAGAGTATAAAAATGTTATACCTGAGGAACAGGCCAGATTTAGAAGTGCTACGTCATGTATAGAACATATATTTATTCTCACACAACTTATAGAAAAATTTAAAGTTCATAATAAACGGAAAAAATCAATATTTGTTGATTTACAAAAACCATGTGATACAGTGCCTCTTAATAAACTATGGAGTGCCTTAGAAAACAAAGGTGTAAGTCAGTACATGTTCATGATCCGAGCTATAAAGAGACTATATTCACATGCGACAACAAGGGACAAGTTCAAATATGGCCTAACAAAAGAATTTCCAAACAGGAAAGGCCTCAAGCAAGGCTGCTCGCTATCCCCTCTACTATTCAATATATATGTTGAAAGTATCCTTAGCCTATGGTTTTCCACGTGAAAGTGTAATGGTTCGGAAATAATCATAGATGATAAATGCCTGTACAATTTACGATTTAACGATGACCAGGTCATTATTGCAAATGACGAAGAAGGTTCATCTTTTATGATGAGGAAGTTGTTGGAAGCCTCTACGGCACGAATCCTGGAAATCAGTAAAGAAAAAACTGCGTATTTGGCATTTAATAATAGTGGAAATTCCTCACTAAATGTTGGGGAATGGGATTTGATCCCAACTGAACAATTTAAATATTTAGGCAAGTGGCTTTTGAAGGTGAGCTACAGCAAAAAAGGCATTAGTGTAAAGGTCATCAGAGATAGAAAGGACGTCAAGCTTGAAATGAAAAAGAGACTCTAACATTCATTTGTTGTAAGTACTGTGTTATATGTCTCTGAAACCTGTACTATTCCAACAGACTCAGCAAGAAAACTTGTATCAATGGAAATGGATTTTTGGAGACATAGTTGTGCAATATCTATACTACAACACGTCCCAAATAATGTCATCTGGGAAAAAGTAAAAGAACCCCTTAATATCTTATACTCCATTGAGACAAAAAAGCTGAGTTGGTTTGAGCACGTCATGAGAATGTCAGACGATCAATAGGCTCAAAGGGTACTTAAGCATGTACCATGGGAAAGGAGGAAGAGAAGTTGATTGGAATAGAGATGGATGGAAGCTATACATGAGGCAATGGCAGTAAGAGGACTCGGAGAGGAAGATTCCTACAACAAAAAGTAATGGTGCCAGGGTTTATTAGGCAATGACATATGACCTTATGTTGTAATAAAGTAGTTTATAAACATATAAAATAAGATCATATGTCATTGCTTAATAAACCCTGCCGCCATTACTTTATTTATGCTATATAATTTATGCCTATATATATCGGCATAAATTATATAGCATAAATAAAGTGGCTAAATAATGCTAAATAATTTATGCCTATATATATCGGCATAAATTATATAGCATAAATAAAGTAATGGCTTAATATAATATAAACTTATATAATTAATTATATATATAATTAATAAAATTCCAAATGAAATAGGCTATACAGATTAAGATGGTATTATTTAAAACATATTTGTTTTCTGAAAATAGGTGAAACTACACAAATTTTTAAATGTGTTCGAAATGAAGGTCGACAAGAATTTTCTCCAGAATTATGTGCAGATTTGCCTAAGGGTAATGCTCCCAGAAGACCATGCAATACTCACTGTAATTTAAAGTAAGTTGAATATATTTTTATGTTCAAATATATTCTTAACTTATTCCTAGAGAATAAGTGAATTTTTCTAATTAATTTTAATATATAATTGGATATCAATAACAATTATTGCGTTTTTAAAATTTATTTTTGGTGATATTTTAACCTTGTTTACTCATTTACCCTCAAAGAAGATTTAATTTTAGCACATTTTGGGGTTATTACTTCCTCAACTACCTTAAGTGCAGGAATTGTAGTAATTAAAAAAAAAAAAAGTCTAGATTTCACCTAATTTACACGCTTCAAAGTTTTCTAAGTATGAATAATTGATTTTGAAATTGGCATTAAAAACTAGGATTTTTTTTTTAATCCAGACTAGCTCTTATGTTTTGATTTTTCTTATTTATGTGTAAATATAATGTTTTAAATTTTTTTGTAAATTAATTTTTGGGGTTTAGTGGTCTGTTTTAAAATATACTACAGATAAAAATAATGTTATATCCATATAATAATATTGTTTTAAGACTTAATTTTTTCATTAGCAGTTATTTATTAATGTAACAGTTAATATGCTACTCAACTTTTGAAATGATACATCTGAAAAAATCATGATATCGTTTACTTATCTCCTCATTATTACTTATCCACTCATTTTTATTGGAATTAAAACTATTGGTAATCTTAGATAGATGTGTCAGACGACCTTTGATACTTTACTGTTGGAGAAAGTGTTAATGGGACCGAAAACAAGCTGATAAATAAAGTCGCATTATGTTTTGCCCTAATCCTCTACATGCTCTCCTTTAGTTTTCCTGTATCACTTGAAGTATAAACTTACTTTTTTTGTTCTTTCCATGATGGAAATTAACCAACTTAGTGTGTAATAGCTATTAACAATGATGGGAATTTTAGAATTAGAGCTGAGCATAAGAAATGTGGATCGGAGGTTTGGTGTAAGTATAACTGTGATTAGTAGTGCCAGAATTTGGTGCCTAGAGACTGGTTCAGTATGATTTAGGCATGGTGGAGGCTGTCTAAATGCTACAACTGTGAGGCAGGATCGTTTCTTTGTGATGAGAACCAGTCAAAAAACATTTTTAACGGCAAGAACTTTACAAACGAGCTTACTGAACACCATTGAAGTACTTAAACTGTATGTAGGCATTTTAATCCTACTGGACTAAGGTTCCGACGTGCAAGAAAATTCCTGTCTTGCATAAGCTGCATGCATAAGCAATGCTGAATGGAGTGGGCCCAAAATTACGTCACTTGGATGATTGAACAATAGAGAGATTTTGTGATATCAGATGAAACCATGATACGTTTGTTCTCTAATAAAAGATGATCTAGGCCTTGTCAAAGACGTGGCGAATGATTTTTAGAACAAAATGTCTATGCTTTCATTGGAGGCTCGATCATAGTTCCGGGAATAATTTCTTTGAACTGACAAATATGTCTGGTTGTGTTAGAAACTGTGTTAGACTGTGACTGTCATAATCTACCTGAACAAAGTTCTTCTACCTGTAGTTCTATCCCTTGCACAAATAATTGGTGAAAATTTTGTCTACATTGCCCACATAGACATTTGGAATTGTTTTCTTTTTTCATTATCCTTTCCTTAATTTCTTGCTCACAATTGTAGGAATTGTATAAGAAGGTAGGGTGTTGAATGAGTAAGTAAATGAACAATATTATGATTTTTCCAGGTTTACCACTTCAAATGTTGATTAGTCTAATAACAACACTTATGTGTTAATAATAGTTTTTATTATTTTAAAAAATTTAGGTGGCAAGCTGTTTCAAGGTCTGAATGCTCAAGTGACTGTGGGTCTGGTTTCAGAAATATAACTTTTGATTGTGTGGTAGAACAGGACAATTCTTTTTACCCAACACAAAGTGTTTCCTGTATGTATATTCCTAAACCTGAAGAAATGGAACCTTGTCATGGACTCTGTGTTGAACCTAAATGGATATTTTATGAATGGGGTCCAGTAAGTTTTTATCCCAAGCTGTTACATGAGCTCTTAATGTTACAAGAAATAATCATTGGTGAACTAATATTTATAGAGTATATTAACAAGTAATACTAGTAATATTTCAAACTTAATTTTTTTAGTTAAAAAACTATTTCCATATCTTGTAAATAAAACTTGCACCTTTCAATTGGCTTGATATTGAAGAAGAGTTTAAAAAAAAAAATTAATTTGAAATATAATTTCTGTTCATTTTTCAGTGCTCTAAGAGCTGTGGAGGTGGTATACGGAAGAGAGAAGCTGATTGTATGGACTCACTCAAACACAAGAGAAACGACTCAGAATGTCAAATAAGTGAAAAAAAAGTTGAAGAAACCTGCAACACTCAAGATTGCCCATCATGGCAAGTTGGAGAATGGACCCCGGTATGAGTTGAATGTTAATCATAATTTTTGAGTGTTTAGTTTGATTTACTAATTACTGTCTCTTTACTCTAATATTAAAGCATCTGAATGAAGTATTCCTGACATAAATCTCATCGATCGATTGAAGGTATTATTATTATACTGCTACACTTTGAGATTTAACAACTATTTTCTGGCATGATCTTAGGTTTTCTTGTGCTTGGTGTAGAAGAAATGTCTTAGCTGTAACAATAGCTATTATTATTTTCCATTCTTCTATTAGAAATTTTATTTACGAAAATATTAATTAATATTGATATTATTATTAATCTTATAGTATGCATCAAAAGAAATTTCGAGGTAATATAAATTTTGAATTTCAAATTGGATTAAAGTTTCATGGTTTAAACTACGATTTTGAAATTTTCCTTTAATTCATATTTTTTGTTAATAAAAAAGCAGATGGTAATACCAAACCCCTTAGTATGAATTTGAATGTCAATTAGATGGTTTACTCGTTTAAAATTGTTATGTAAATTCAATTGAAGCATAAGTTCTTTTTGGTACCAGAATATAATAATTAAAACTAGCTCTATAAATAAAAATTTCTTAGTAAAGAATATGATTTCCTACTGGAGCCAATGATGAAAGGATCTCTAGTTTTAATTATTGATGCTAAAATAGTATCTTCACTTGGTAAATCTACATTTCATAGCCATCACTTATTGCATTTCAAAGCATCTTGATATTTGATGATGGCATTTCTGTAATATCTCAGAAAATTATTTTTGGAAAATGAGAAAAAATTGAACCCTGGAAAGAAACTGATAGTTATAAAAAAAAAGAGTACCCTAAGTTCCAAAATTCCGACTTGTTATATTGTATTTATAGCCATTTTAACTAGTCAAATCACTGAAGGAAATTATAGATTACTGTCAATGTGAATAATTAAGGCAGGGGTGCTCAAGCTTTTTATAACGCATACCACAAACATGGGGAACCCATGTTGAGGCATACCACCACTATATACCCCTCCCTTTTCTATACTCCATCACCTTCTCAATCTCAATAATCATCGCTACATAACGTGCTTGTTTTTTAGTATATTTTCTCCCTTTTTATATGTTTTTATAATATACATATATAATGAAAAAGTTAATAGCTATTATTTATTCAATAAAAATATATGTTAGAAGTAACATGGAATCTTTGTATACATTGGAGTATTGTATAAGGTTGGAGTAATTCCTTGTATGACATCCTTAGTTAATTTCCACTAACTCGAAGTTATTTCAGCCTTTCAGAAAACTGATACTATTGCAAAATAAATATGTGGAATGAAAAATCTAAAAGCACACTGGCATGCCAATTCTGAAGCCTCAGCGTGCCTTGGGTTAGCACCTCTGACTTAAGGAATCGATCAACTATTGATCAAATATTCTCCTTCCAACCAATATTAGAAGTTAAAGTTCAAAGGTTTAATTTACTAGATGTACATTGATTCCTAAAAGACTTTTATATATAATGTTTGATCCATGTTCTGAGTCTGTGATGCAGTAAACTTTGTTTTCTTCAAGTTTTTTTTTCTCAATAAGACTTATAAGTTATTTAGTACAATTGCTTGAATTTATATATTTTTTCTACAATAACCATAGGTTGAATAAAATTTAATAATGATCTACTAAGTTTAAGACAGTTAAAATAAAATAATTTTACATATTTTATCTGTTTTTAATTGAATTCAATTATAAAAATTGTTATTATTTTTCTAATTTTATTTGCTAGAACTGCTATGTTTGAACTAGGTACCAATCCTTTTCAGTAATTTTCTACGTTTCTACTTAATATTTTATTTTACGTCTATATTAAGAATAGAATTTTGATGGAACCATCACATCATTATCAGTAATTGTTTTATTTTTATTATTTATTTTCTAAATTTAACATTACTTCTTTCTCTTGTAGTTGAATGGTAGATTAAATTAACTAACTTTTATTCTTCGTATTCATTTTAACAATGAGATGCAACTTCTAAAACATAATTAACAGTATTATTTTAATGTTATTAATAATGATCTGGGTTCCATAGCATTACTGAGTAGTTTTATAAATGGAATGATTGCCTGATTTTTTTTTTTTTCTGCTACTTAATAAAATCTAATTTATCTATCTTTAATAACTTTTTTAAGTTTTAAGCATTTAGTTTTAATTAATCAGATGCGTTTGAGAATGTGGATTTATATTTAGTGCTCAGTGACTTGTGGTGGCGGGACGAAACTTCGGCATTTTTGGTGCCAGTATGAAGGCCTCACAGACACTAATGACAGATGTCCAATGCCTATGCCCATAACAACTGAATCCTGTAATAATATACCATGTGCATACTGGATTGAAGATAAATGGTCCCAGGTGAATGATATTTAATTTATTTCTTTTAATTTAAAGTGCTATCTGTTTTAAAATTTTGTAGTTCGGTGTTTTAAATTATAATAATAAATACAATTTTTATTAGTTTTGATGGCATATTACTAATTATTCCTAAGAAAACAACTTTATTTATGCAACTACCTTTGAAAGATTTTATAAGACCAAATTTCAAAAATGCTAACTTGTGAATAATGACTTTTGCTGACTAATAAAGTATCTTTGAAGAGTATATATTCTTTGAAGTAATATATTCTTTGAAGAGTTCTACCACCCTTTAATCTTCCAGCTC
Organism: Rhaphigaster nebulosa; assembly: GCA_948150685.1. Taxonomy (NCBI): domain Eukaryota; kingdom Metazoa; phylum Arthropoda; class Insecta; order Hemiptera; family Pentatomidae; genus Rhaphigaster; species Rhaphigaster nebulosa. Next base: position 37,634,580 of record OX411308.1, read on the forward strand.
ATGCAACCAACCTGAGGGATCTAGGTTTTTTTTTTTTTTTTTTTTTTTTTTATTCTATTAGTATAATAATAATTACTGAAATCCTGAGTTCTGTACATCTCTACTGTTAAAGTACGAAGCTGGTGATAAATCACTAGGTATAACCAAAACGAAGTTTTTATAAAAATGAAATTTAACTGTAATTATCTTATAGTTACTGCTGTTCCTCTCCTTTTAACATTTTATAAATTGTTAAATGAATGAAAACAGGGATTAATAAAAAACTGTTCAAACATTGCTTGGATCTCTCAGATTTTTGCATGTGCTGGTGTTACATCTCGCATTCATGTAGCAATGTTGGTATATTGTTCAAAGCTTTTTTAATCATTCTTTAAATTAAAAAGTACTTGCTTAGAGTGGGTAATTTAAGAATATAATGTATATTTCTGTTTTTTAATACTAAATTATCGAAAAAATAGATATAATTTATGTATAAAAAATAACTATAATTTATCAAAATGTGACTTCTTGCTCTTTAAATAAATTTAATTATAATACAAATAATATTAGTAAATCAGACTATTCTGTAAGAAATGTTTAAAGCTAGAATAATAAACTGTAAGGTATTTAGTAAAAGAAAGCTACTGGTATTTATATTTAACTGCTGAAACCCTTGAATACGATATTAAGTTTTTTTTTCTTTGGTGGTAATATTTTTGTTATTAAAACATTCATCTCCCAAAAATATAAACAAAGGATTAATTAATATAGAAAGAGCTTCATCGCTGTTTTAAATACTGACTATAGTTTTTAGGACCATTTTTGTGTTTATATAGTAATGGTACTGACTGTTAAATATGAAGAACTACGGATTTTGTCCAAAAGTGTTAGGTCTGAAATCGGATCAACATCACATGATAAGGAAAAATGAGGAAGGCCCTACTTGATTAATAAATACATAGTAGTCCTAACTTAGAAACCAAAATCAAGACTTTGGGAAGCACACATGACTGACCATCTTACATCTTATTATCCAACCATCAATGCCAGCAATAGACTCAGTTGTCATTTCTCTTTATGAGACATTGTGCTGTGGAATTATTTATTTTCAGTTGAAAAATTGTATATAGTCACTAAAATCTGGTTTTAAAAATTTTGGCAATGAATGAAAATTGTTAGGGAATGAATTTTAAGAAGAATAAGGTGCATTTAGGCAAAGCAGGCTAATCCATGATCATATATTTTCTTCACACATGACTGTCATAAAGCATGGGATAGGTAGGTGTAAGGTTATGACTTCTTAATTTAATTGATTTGTAGTTCTTGCTGTATTCAACATAATTCCAAAGCTTTTAACATATATTAATCAATATAGAATTCCAAATAACTTTATTGATGGCATCAAGACAAAAGCCAATTAAGACACAAAAGCCAGAGGTCCTTTAGAACAATTTACAGGTTCATTTGTGTTAATCATGGCAGTGTTGTCCTACAAACTTTAAATATGATTTATATAAATATTTACATGATACAAAAACAGAAAAATACATAAAACAAAAACAGAGAAAACAAAAAACTACTACAAATAAAAAGAGAGTAGCATTTATGTGCATATGTAAAGTGTCATAATTATGCTGATTGGGCTAGGAAAAGGTGGTCGAAAAGGAGGGATTTGAACGAGGAGGCTGTTGGTGCATGACTAATGGTGGCAGGGTTAGAGTTCCAGAGAGAGACAGCTCTGGTTAGGAAGGAACTTGTCACATGCAACAGTTCAGTGCATTAATCCATTAAAAAGTTAAACATTGCCTGGGAGAGGTGTGGGGACGACCTGCTAATAATCTTATAATTAATTCCTTTTCATACAACTATCTTGGTAAAATTATTAGCAAGGATAGCAGATTAAACCAGGAGATTCTAAATAGAATACAGAAGACCAAGGGAGTATTACACACAAGCTTCCTCAATACTCATCAAGATCAGTTTATCAGCAATGTTGCTTTATGGATCAGACAGCTTCTTCTTAATCAGGATATAAATAACATCTAAGCCATGGAAATGAAATACTTTCGGTAAATAGTGAGTAAAACTATAAGCGGTACTACTTGGAAATGATACAATGTAGGAAGAACTAAACATACTAGAGTGGATACACGATTGCCATAGTGATTTGCCCATCTGAATAGAATGGGTAATGATTGAAAAGCCAGGTGGGTCTATGAACCTATTCTGTAAACCAGGTGATCTCCAAGCTTGGCTGAGGCTAACTTACATTGGAACAACTATTGCATTGGAAGATTTTGTACAACAAAAGAAAACCCTTGCTAGAAATCAGGACATCAATCAATCGGATACCTACCAAACTATTTAGGCTTAAAGGTAGGACAAAATAGTCCTGAAACAGTAAGATTATTATCAATAGGAAGATTTAATAGTAGTAAGTAATAATTTCAGAGAAGGTATTTAATCATCTCCTTCCATTTATGTACAACCAATAAAGAAAAAAGTTAATCTAGTTTTAGAATTACTTTTATTGCTGGCCATGCTTTGATTTTATAATAATAATGTATTTTTTTGTTGCATTATATGCATGAGTGCATTATTATCAGAAATTGCATTGTAGTTAAATAAGTCTTAATTACCTATCAGTTGCATGTAAAGCCTGTTTTATATCTGGTTCTAAGGGATCAATTATACTTTATTGAATGAACATCTTATATTTTAAATGCTTCAAACTTGAAAAAAAAAATTATAAATCTAAAACTTTTAAAATTAAAATTAATTAAAAATAATAATAATGCATGCATTTATCTCTAGATTTTATCAATAATTGATATGTATTTCTATAAAAATAGTACTTTATGTTGTATATTTTATTTCTGTTCAGTTTAATTTTTTTATAATACCGTCTCTATGTTGTAGTGGGTAGCGTTACTGCCTACGAACCATGGAGACATGAGTTCAATTTCCAAAACCCTTGAATGTTTATCTCTGAATGTTTCTAATTGGGTTTGGACTGGATCGGGCTCTACTAGCCTTGTGAGGGATACTTGAGAGTAAAAAAGCAGTGGAGTGGTCTATAATACCAGAATAAAGATTTCGAGGAATTATGTATGGCTGAATACCATACATTTCATCTCTATATTCCAACAACTATCATGGTGGCTTCTGATTTGGTAGATTTTGTCTCTATCAAGAAATTTTGAACCACATTTTTAAAAATTTATCAATACATCATGTACTTTAAAATATGAGAAATAAAATTCTCTTCAAAACCATTGCTACCGATAAGATTTTACTGTTTAATGTTTATTTATTTGTTTTCTTTTTTTAACATTTTAAATTGTATTACAATAATATTCAATACTTAAAAGGGTATTGTGCTCTGATTGTTAGACACTAATAGGGATATTATCTGTCCAATTTCTGCTACCAATTTAATTGGTAAGGCACAGATTTTTTTTCTCTTGAATAAGCAGTATTTGAAAACAGCACGGTCTACATAAAAGTATAAGGATCTCAACATTCCTTAATAATATTAATGCATTGATGATGACAGTTTATCAGTCCTAATAGTGTCCAACAGAAAGTGTGAACTGCTCGCAGAGGATACGTACAATTTTTTATTTAACATATTCAAGTAATCTTAAATAGCAGCAAAGAATTAATGAGTTTTCTAAAAGCTGCAATAACCTATTTTTAATAATTACATTAATGCTAAAAAGGCAGTGTAAACACTTTAAAGTTATAAAATAGCATGATGGTCTGCATATCGCAAGAAATCTTTTTTCTGTGCCTCAAGTTAGTATGTCATTCTGTTATAGCACAATTGGTTTTTATTGCCCCCTATAAACGTTTTGCATTGTATAAAACTAACTAAATTAGAAATAAGAATTAAATTAAGTATTTATTTTGATATTAGGTAAGTGGAATCGCAGGACATAAACACGGTATATATAACTATAGTGACCAACAACATCAAGATGGTTGAAATGGGCATGTAAAGTTGTTGGGCTGGATAATGAGCAAATCCCTAAAAAGGTAATAACAGCTTAACAGATAGGTAAACATCCAAGAGATAAACCTAGATGTAGGCCAGAAGTCTGACCTTTCAGGTTTGGGTTTTGTTGGGTTTTAGTGGAGGGAATTATGTTGGCAACAATTGTTGTGGTATTGGCATCAAACTTCCTGGGTTGCTAAACCTTTCTATTACTACCATTATTATTATTTTGATATGATAGAAAGTAATCTACACTTTAATTATATATGTAGCATGGTTACATTTTTTTTTCCAATAAAATTATTCACTGTGGAAATGACCTGAAATTAAGTTCCACTAAAATTGTCTTTTGGTGCATTTAAATATACCGCTCTACAATATGCATTTTAAACAAGGCTCTTCTTGTATGTAGTATAATGCTTAATGAAAGAAAGATTAATTTTTGATCATTAAAAAAAAGACATTTATATGCCACAGACGAGTATTTCGTGATTATATTCCGTTTATATTAAACAGGAAAAGTGACACAGGTATAGTGCTATGATGCAGAGGGTCTTACTCTGGTATACAGTATTATGTGGTATACGTGGTCTATATTTAGTTACTCAAATCCAGTAGCATTTTTATTTTTAGATTTCCTAATGAATTATAATTATTACGTATCTATGGTACATGCATATTTTTTTATCACTGTCTATTATAGATAGCTTACATTCTGCTGGTTCAATGGTTCAATTTAATTTTTTTTTTTTATGATTCTGGTGAGATAATGTTTATTTATTGTTGAACTAGAAAGTTAAATCTTTAAAGATTCAGTAACTTGAATTAAATTGTTTTCAGTGTTCTGTGAGCTGTGGGACTGGTGAAGAAATACGAAGAGTAGGCTGTTCAGTTCCAAATGGTTGCTCAAATATAACAAAGCCAATAACTTCAAGGCCATGCTATATGACTCCATGTAGCTTGGGCCATGAAAATGCAATTCCTGGTGATATCAATGATCAAAAATACACATGGCGTCAAATTTCATCTCCGGTAACATTGATCTCAGTACATTTATTTTTATTTTATAAAGTTATATTTTGTTTATTCTTAGATAATGACAACTAATCAGTTAATAGCATTGTTTGGTATGAAGTATGCCCTTCCTCGACTACTTGTTAACTTCAAATGATGATTTATTTTAATCTAACTTTTTTAAATATGTTTTTTATTTAAATAGATGTAGCTAAATTATTAAAAACATGAATAAATCCTGCTAAAACTGTTCTATAAATACCAATCTACAAGTTTTATGCAAAGACTTTGCATACTTTTAATTTATTAAAAAGTTACTCTATGAATTTTCATTTAATTAAATTCAGTTGTTTTGGAGAAAAAAAATAGTGATATTTCAATACAATTTTTGTGACAAAGTGTGAAAAATTATAGAAAAGCAAGTTTTATTTCATTTTTAAAAAAATAACATCCAACGTAATTGGTACCACATTTCATATTAATTTAAAGGCTTGCCTCACAAAAAAATCCAAAAATTGTATAGTTCATTTAACAACAAAACAAACAAAAATAGAAAAGTTGTTTATGATCAGTTTTGATTTACCGAAATTACTATTATTCAATGAATTGTACTTTAACCGCCTAAATATCCGCCATTCAGTTGTTTTGGAGAATGAGGGGTTAGAAATAGGGGAGGCAATTAAAACAACAATGGGACAAGTGGTTTTAAACCACCTTTTAGTGCTCAGAGGACCCAAGTAGATGTAAATTATGTAAGAACTGGAAAACTTTTTCTAAGCAATCACTAGGTATAATTTCTCTAAATTTGAGGTTAGCTGAGGAAGTAATATTTAAATTTAAATTATGGATCATAATTATTAAATTATAGTTATACAGTACATTTTTCAATTACTTTTAGTGTTCTGTAAGTTGTGGGAAAGGAGAAATGAGAACTTCAGTTGAATGCTATGATCATGTCGCTGGAAAAGTGACAGATGTAAGAAATTGTGCTGGCCAAATTATCCCATATGGAAAAGTTGAGTTGTGTTATATGCCTCAATGCCCTCACTGGGAAATTGGAGACTGGGAGCCATGTTCAGCTATTTGTGGATCTGTAAGTTTTTCATTATTGAGTACAAAGATTTTGGGAATAAAATTTTATTCGTTCATTTTCTGAATTGTTTTGCTTTAAAAATTATATTTCTTAAAAGAATCACTATTATACCCAGTCTCAGTTTCTTTATTGTATTATGACATGAGTAGCTTTCGGCGCATTGTGCCATATTCATCTGAAATGTACAATCATTGTATAGAAAAATATATAATTATAATAGAATTGCTACAAATGTCAACATGAATCTGAGTATCTTACCTCATAATTTTTTATTCATGATTTTGGGACAATAAAGTTATTACATTTAGAGACCTAAAATTGTTTAAAGTAAAAGTAATATTTATTATTTATTACTAATAAATATTACTTTTAAGCCCAAATGTTTTACAACTTAATTGTTTTATCCCTCCTTTTGTTTAGTTGTTTGCTCACTTCTTCCATGTTTTATTTTATTCAGTCTGTTGCAACCTCTTGGTTTTTATAAATTACCAATAAAAAGATGAAATGCAATATTTCTTTAAAACCAAACCTCACTATTTTCCTATTTTTATTATTAAAAGAAAAAAAAACAGGTACTGCTTAGATTCTAACCTTTTTTTTTAATCTCAAGTGATTTCCGAATTTATTAAGTATTCAGCATTACTAAAATTTATTACAAATATTAAAAAAAAAAAAAATTATTGAAATAAAATATTCTTTCTCCAGAATTATGGCAGGATGCCAATGAGAACTTCTGACTGCTTAGAAGTACCTATGACCATTGCATGCTTCAGTTGATTTGTAGTCTATTCTATAAATTGGATGGGTAATTTTTCTAGATAACGGTCTGTGGTAGACCAGATATTCTTGCTAAGACTAATTTTGAAGAAGTGCAAAGAATTTGTAGTCCTTGTAAAGCAGGTTATTATAATGTAGACCAAAATGAATGACCATGGAATGATCAAAGTGCACAATAAAATTGAATCTGACCTCCCAAAAGAGTTCAACATAGCATCAGTGCTGCCAACAGATCCTACTATAGCCTAAGGAAGCAGTTCAAGAGTAGGTTCCTTCCAAAAGAGACAAAGGTAGTGTAGTAATGTTCAGTGATCAGACCTGAGGTATAAAAAAGGCTGATGAAATAAAGCATCTGGTATTTGAGGGGACAATCCTACAGAAAATTTCCAAACCCATAAAAGTAGGTAAAACAGGGAGAAGATATTATAACCGAGAACTGTACAACCTCTTCAATAGCTCAAAGAGTGTCGGATGTTGGTAAGACATGTTCAAAGAGGAGAAATATTGTGTAGGATAGAAGTAACTGGAAATGATTCAGGCTTGGTAATTAGTTACTATGCCAGATAATAATAATAACTTCCCTTTTTCTATTGCAAATAGATTTTTTTACATAATAAATTTTTATGCATTATCCATAGTTTTGTTAATCTTATCTTCAGACAATAAAATGAAGGTAAGTTCACTGCAAAATCATTATGCAATGTAAGACATTTGGTATTGTTTTAGGGAACTCAGAGCAAACGTGTTGCATGCGAAGCCCAGAATGGAGTAATATTGCATGATAGCGCTTGCTCCATGGAGACTAAACCAAGAATTGAAAAACCATGTAATGTCTTCTGCCCGCAGACCTGGATAAAATCTGCTTGGAGTCGAGTAAATATTAGTTCCTATTAATTATCTAGATCACATCCAGTAGTATATACAATGAAAATAGTTTTCTCATCATATATGCTTCTTAATTTTTGAATTTGCAGTTATATAGTTTCAAAAATTACTGGATGAAAAAAAAATTAATGCAATAGAAAATATTGAAAAAATAAAAAATTATTTATTGCATAAGTTAAAATTAAAAATTACACCATCTTTAAAAGAAAAAAAATCCTTCTCTACATTTCTGAAGTAAATCATACTAAAACACTTGTTGAAATTATTTTTGTTGATATTTAGGAATGCATGGTGGTCAGCTATATTTATTATTTCGTGAAATTTAATTTTTCTTGTCTTCTTGTACAGTTTAAAACAAGGCGATTCCCTTTCACCTGTCCTATTTAATTTAGCATTAGAGTATGTCATTAGAAAGGTAATGCTTACCGAAAGGGGTTTAGATCTGGGTGGTAGAATATCCGTGCTGGGGTTTGCGGATGATTTGGTATTATTAAGTGAGGACGCGGAAACTATAAAACTGAATACAGCAACGTTGATGACAGCTGGGAAAGAGGTTGGCCTCAAAATAAATACGGATAAGACGAAATATATGGTTAGCAATAGAAACAGAGGAGATTTTGAGGATATAGATATAGGAGAAAATAGGTTTGAACACGTTGAGAAATTTAAGTATTTGGGGTCTGTGATTACTAGAAAAAACGAAATTCAAGAGGAAATAAAGGCGCGGTTAAAGGCGGAAAATGCTTGTTATTTTTCGGTGTCAACATTACTTAGATCGCGCATTTTGTCCAGAAACTTAAAACTTAGAATATACAAAACTATTATCTTGCCTACAGTTCTGTATGGGTGTGAAACGTGGCCGCTAACCTTGAAGGACGAACAACGCCTTAAGGTATTCGAGAATAAGGTACTGCGTAAAATATTTGGTCCGAAAAAGGATGAGTCAACTGGAGAGTTTAGGAGATTACACAACGCGGAATTGCGGAGCATGCACCCTGTTAATATAATCGAAGTGATATCATCGCGGCGGTTGAAATGGGCTTACAAAGTTGTTGGGCTCAGTAACGAACGAATTCCTAAAAAGTTAATAAACGCTGAGCTGACTGGTAAACGTCCGAGGGGTAGACCGAAACGTAGGTGGGAGGATAGTATTAAGAGTGATCTAAGGAATTTGGGTTTGGAAGGGAGTCGGTGGACCGAGATTTGTAGACAGCGATTAGTGGTATCGGCATCGAACCTCCGGGTTCGCTAAGCCTTTTATTATTATTATCTTGTACAGCTCCTAGGCTGTTCCCTCTGGCGATTAAGAGAAGACCAGTTATACTCCAGAGAAGGTGCTATCTCACCTCATGCCTCCATTGAAATGTATTGTTAGTTTTTGTGATCCTTAAAATGAATAGATTACATTTATTTGTTGATCAGCAAATATTTAGTTTGTGGTGTTACAATAAAAGTGGAAATCTCTAGGCAATTGTGTGGGACTGACAAATAGGACTAACAAATCCACTTGCCAGAGGACCATGTTTCCACTACTAATACCAGTGTTAATCTTTTTCATCCAAGAGAAACCTCAGTTCCCCTTGTCTAGTTCAAGATTTTTCCTCTCCTGCATAGAGGTAGAAGAATCTTTATTATATCTAAGTATTCAGGGATCAATGGGTGGCCAAAAAAGGGTTATCATATCCATCAATGTGGTAACATAAATTAGTATAACACATTAAATGGAATTAAATAATTTAATACCTCAATCAATAAGTATAACCCATTAGATGTTTGTTACTGAGCTACATAACATGTTTTGTTATTTTTTCAGTGCTCAGTTTCCTGTGGCAAAGGAATTATGATGAGGAAAGTTGTGTGTTACGGACAGTGTAGTGGGCCTAAACCTGAAATTAGTGCTCCTTGTAATGCGGGACCGTGTGAGGATGAGGGAATGTGGAATACAGGGCCTTGGTCCCAGGTAATATTTGTAATAGATAGAAAAATTCATTTAATGATACTTTCTCATTTATGCTTATCTTCATTAAAATTAATGTTGATAATTTTTCGATGAACTGAGCATTTAACTGAATAAGTGGAATAGAGTTTTTAGTGAAGAAAGTAGAAATAAAGAAGAGAGTAGAAATAAAAAGATATTTAAAATGAATATTAATTGTAATATTTTTAGTATTATTTATTTACCTACCAAATTTGTTTATGAATATTCAGTGCAAATAGCTTATCTTTAATTAAAAAAAAAATTTTTAATGGCTCATGTTTGGCTTTGTATTTATGATATGCATAGTATAGAGGCATTGTAGCAATATTTCACCATAAACTTGTATAATTTTGCATATCTTGGATTTGGAATAGCACTCCAGACTGGAAAAGCTGAGTATTAAACTATATAAAATTTTACCAATCCTACAATAAACAATTCGACAATTTTCATTAATTTTATTTTTATTATTGAGTATATAAATTTCTTTAAGTATTTACTTCTGTTGAAATTTTGATAAAATAATTATTATATTCTATTATTATACTCTATTAACATTATATACTCTATTAATTATTATACTCTATTATCATTATATACTCTATTAATTATTATACTCTATTATCATTATATACTCTATTAATTATTATACTCTATTATCATTATATTATTACAGTGTAGTGTCACATGTGGTGATGGAATCCAGGAAAGGCAAATACGTTGTGAAGGAAAAAGTGGTGAAATTCTTCCAGATAACTATTGCACTGAACCAGGTCCAACTAGAGAACAGAAATGTAGCACTGTCTCTTGTAAACCTGTCTACAGATGGGAAGTCACCCGATGGACACCAGTATGTATTGATAAATTAATTTTTGGACATATGTTTGATTTAATGGGTATCCCAAAAATAGATCTTACTACATGACTTACTAATGAAATATTACTGGAAAAGAAAATAATAATAAAAACTTAATTGATTAAGTGGTTAATCACCATTGATATTCTTCTTAAAGGTTACTATGTTCATATTTATGTACAGTTTAATTATTAATATTATATACCTAATCTTAAACTGAAAATATTCAAAATTTTACTGTGACAATAACTTTTACAAATGTCTACAATTATTGAATACAAAGTTTTATTATTAATTGTATTATTAATACAATATTATTAATATAATATTATTAATCAGTTGATGCTTATAATCAAAATATAAGCGTAAAAATTATTTAATTGGTGTGATTAATGTTATATAAATATTTAGATAATCCAATACACATTACCAAATTCTACATATAAGATAATTAATTCAATTATAAATATTAAAATAAAAGATATATAAATGCATCTTCTCTCATATTACATTTAATGCAATATTAACTTTTAATCAACTTTTTAAAAGATTTCCTGGAAGAATTCTGTGGGAAAAAAAAGGAAATTAAAATTTTAAGCGGTTTCCTTGCTATTAGGAAAATAATCTTTATATAAGTTGTTTTGGTATTGGACAAAGTTGGATTGTGTTTTACAAAAATTAACCAATATTTGAGAAAAAATAATAATATACAATATTATAGCAAAGACTACACAATAAAATTATGTGTTTATTTATTGCTTCATATTACTTTCAACAAACTGTTTATTATAAAAACTATATCATTTCCTTGCCATCTGTCCTGGCCATTCATTTTATATATACATATATATATATATATATATATATATATATATATATATATATATATATATATATATATATATATATATATATATATATATATATATATATATAAATAGAAGAATTTATAAAATAAAAATATGAAATAGTGGATTTCTTACAAATAATACATTCAACCAAGAAACAAATCTGTCAGATATAAGAAAATAGGTGCACATTGGCAATGCCTAATCTAAGGGACTATTCTAGTGTTCTACAAGTTGCGGTAAGGGAACAAGGAGGAGACAAGTAGACTGTAAATCATCCAAAGGAGAGAGAGTACCTGATCACCATTGCTCTATTACAAGGAAAAGGCCAAATGACTTGAAAGCTTGTAAGAAATCCCCGTGTCTTTTCGACTGGGAAGAAGGGGAATGGTCGCAGGTACCAAACGAAAAACTGACGTTTTCATCGTATTGGATACTGTTGTTTTGTTGGTGTTTTTTACTTTATGTTTCTGTTTATTTATCATTTGTGTCAGCTGCATGATTGGAGAACTTATAACTTGGAGTGGCTTACTTATTCATTCATTACTAATATTGGAAACTCATAAATTTGCCCTGGTGTATGGTGTGTTGATTGCTTTATAATTAATAAGTTTTATTAAATGTGAAACACATGTCATAATTAAAAATGGATTTTCATCACTTCTTGTTAATGCTTTGGTATTGTTTGTATGAATTTAAAATTGAAAGAAGGGAAAAAACCAATGAGGATACAAGAAATTATTCACTAATTTTAGCAACTTATATCCTAGGATAATTAATTCCAGAACAGAAAATTTTTGTTGATTGGAAAACATCCTAGAATAAATAATTTCTATGAATAAATAATTAATTAAGAATAGATAATTTTTTTTCTTAATTATTTGGCATCACTGTTGATGCATAATTGCATAAAAAGATAACATTTAAATTTTCTTCTGCATTTCTGAAGTTTCATCATGGGAAAATCAAAATTATTCTTATTCATTAGAAAATTGGTCTACTTGATGTCTACATTTAGAAGGGATTTCAGAAGGTCCACAAAATTAATCATTGTATTTATTTCAATAGAGTAATCATTATATATCTTTATTGATTTAAGTAATTTTTAAAATAAATTTATCAGAATCGTACACTGCAGTTACCCAGATGAGAAATGTGTAATATGGCCAAAAGGAAAAAAAAAAAAATGAAATTGAGGTTTTTCAAATTGGTAGATGCTAATTATGTTGTAGTGGTGACATTAATAAATCTAAGTGAATAAAAAATCAATTTATTCACTTGGAAATTATTCATGAATTAAGGAATTATAGCAGAATTTTAATTTTAAAGTGTAAGCATGGACCAATACTTCTACATGATTAATTAGTACACTTGGAAAATTGATCATTCAAAACCTCCAGGACTCTAGGAACTTAGTTCCGTTTAGATTCAATGGCTTTATGAAGAGTTAATTTAAATAGTTAACAGATATATTCCACTACTGAATGTTTACAACTTTAAAGGCAGAAATTTCAAATCAGGAATATAATATACGTCATAAATTCAATAATTTTGAATCTTCTATTTCCAGAAAATAAAAAAATAGGATTTTACAGCGTAAACAATTGAAAAATAATTAACTAAATATTTATTGAAAGTATTGAAATGAATTTTTTTGTAAAACATCTAGCTATAATTGAACAAGTTTTCAGCATGTTCTCAGATTTTTTGATTAAAGAAGAGAAACTTATTTTTATCACCAGGACTGTGGTTTTTATCTTCTTTTTTTTTTTAGCTTTGAAAACCACAGAAAATAAATTAAATAGGAAAACATGAATTGGTGTTGCGGCCAGTGTTATTTCTTTAATTCAGCATGTTAATTATTCTAATATCTAAAGCTGTTTGAAACCAGTTTACATGTATTTTAATGCATGAATATATATACATTACAAATATATAATTATGATCTATTTTTTAGGAAATTTAAAATATTAAATAGAAAAATATTTTATCATTATATCTCATGGCTTTACAAACATTTTTTTTTTTATTTTTTTTTTAAATATTATACTTTTACTTTCATTTTCTGAACAAAATTTTCATATTAATAAAATTTTTGATGAAAATTATTTCCATCTGGAATAAAACATGAAGCTAAGGAGGCGGGCGGGGAGGGGAGAATGATTATGGATCTAGCTGACCAATTTTGAAGCTGAATAATAATAATTATTTTTTTTTTTTAATGATTTTTCCCCATTCATTCATTTAATTTTTAAATATCAAAAAGTTACAAATTCAACAAGGAATAAAATCAATGTTTAAAGCTGGAAACTATATTCACCATTTTGCCATTGGTATGCATTACTGTACTGAGATTTGAAAGGATATTCAAGACTTATAGTCATAAGTAAGGTTTTTTAGAATAAATTAATTAATAATATTAAGTCTCAAGAGAAATTTGCCTCCTGGAAAATGAAGACAGGTGGAACATGTACCCAATGAATAAAGTTAATCATATGTTGCAGGGTAATTAATCATATCTTTCATCACGGTATATCAGGGCATATATTAATCATATGCTAGAGACAGCATCTAGAGTGCTGGCTTCAAATATTAGATGCACCTGTTTTGGATTCTGGTTTTACTTACAAAAATTTCTCTTGACAGAAAAGTGGTGAGCTTTTACCAGGGTGAAAACTATGGTTTGACAGACAATTCCTGGTTCAACTGCTCCTTAAAATGTGTATTTAACACCTTGACTGATTATATTAAAACGGGTGCCGTATGCCACCCTATTTTCTTTACTTTTTCGTATTAATAATTTATATTTATATACAAATATTAATTAATCTTAACTTAAATTTATTTTTATACCAGACCATCCCATAAGTAATGTCAGTATTTAATTGCGTGATATAAGGAGTGGTAAAAAATCAATGAAATACTTTCAATCTATAATGTATTTTCCATGTTTTCTATAACAGTTTGCATCTTGAAACCAAATTTTGTATACCTTTTCTGAAAAAAATCCTTTGGTTTTGAATTAAAGAAAGCCAAAATCTCGTTTTTCACTTCATCGACTGAATTCATGTTCCTGGCGCTTAATAAGTTTTGGAGACTGTGAAACAGGTTTTAAGTCAGACTAAAGGCGCTAAGTCAGAAGAATATGGTGGGTGAGGAATAATTTTACATTCAAAGCCCTTTAATTTTTGCATTGTTTGTTTTGCAACACAGGGCCTTGCATTGCCATGGTGGAATAAAATGCCTCTTCTATTGATAAGTTAGGGACTTTTTTCCTCAATTGGCCACTTCAATCATTCCAGCTGATCACAGTAGAGATGTTTAGTGATAGTTTGGTTCAAGAACAAGGAATTCATGATGAAGAATTCCTTCCATATCCCACAAAACAGAAATCATTATTTTTTTCGGATGAAGTTGTTCTCTCTCTCCTCTTCTCAGTGTTTCTGTCATGACCGTCAAACATTGTGATAGAAAACCCACTTTTCATCTATAGTTACTATCCTGTTCAGATTAGGTTCTTGATTTAAACGGGAGATGAGAGAGAAGCTAGTTATTGCAAATTCAGTTGCAAGTTCACCTGTTGTTGCAAATTAGCGACGCTTAACTCGTGAGGGACCTACTCTCCCAATTTCAGTACCTTTCCTATCAGCTGCAAATGACAGTGGACAGTAGAATGTAGTTCCTTCCTTCATTTGACCAAAGTTCTTTCCTGTAATTTTAAATCCTTTTCTTCCTGGAAAAAGAAGATTATATGTTATTACGAAAATTAGATAACTTAAACTAGATAACTTAAATTAGATAAACCACTCTTCATTCCACTCAATCAACAATCAATTTAATCATTGTTAGTCTAATTAGCATTATTATAAAGGTGGTTTTGTTGAGTGATAGATGATTGCAGGTTTTTAAGGGATGTGAGTAGTATGTTATCATCTGTAAAATTGCTACTTTACCACCATTACCATCTGTTCGCTGTGGGAAGTCTGCTATTCAGATTTTTTTTTTTTTTTTTTGTGAATATTGTGGTACTTTATCACTGCCTGTGGATAAAGAACATCAATGGTGCTATGACAATTCCCTGAGCAACACGAGCTCTGATTTTAATATTATTGCTAGATAATTCAGTACCTACTTTTACATATACAAGTTTGCTGGATTATCAGTTTGATAGCCAGGGCATTTTCTTTTCTATCTATCAACTGAATTTTAACAAATAAAGATGCGGAAAGCCAAACATTCAGAACAAATACGATGTAATAGATTTGAATGAAAGTTTCATTGTTTGTAAAGCCATTTCAGATATATTTATTAATAGATATATTAATTTTTATATATATATATATATATATATATATATATATATATATAAATAAATTAAGATATATTAATTTTTTATAAATACATTTTTTATCAAAAGTGCAATATTTAGGATCTTTTTGATGTTAAGAAGAATAGATCAGATATTCTTTGCTAATAATTTTAATAATGAGAAATATGAAGTTTATTGTAATTCTTTATAAATGAAATTCAAATATCTTCGCTGTTAGTATTTTGCAATGAATTATCTTGTGATAAAACGCTATCTGATTTTAAAATTGTATAAGTGTAATTGACCTTGGAGGAAATTAATTAAATAAATTAAAACTTCAAAAGTTTATTTTCTAAATTAAATTCCTAAAAATATATAAAGATAATTGGGGGAAAAAAATAGCTCACTGATACTTATCATTTTGTAATATTTTATGTTCCATTAAAAATATGTATTAAACTGAAATTACTATCTATGAAAATTGGTAGCTTTTCAGCTGATTGTGAAATATTTATTTTCCTAATGATGCTTTTTTATTTATAAATGTGATTTTTTTTTATCTATATTTTTTTATGAAATTCAATATATTTTGTCAGAAGTTGCAAATTAGTGATTAATTTTGTTTTATCATGTTCTTGCATAGCTCTTTTCCATAAATTATTCATATTTAACTAATGTTTTGCAGTGTACATCATCTTGTGGGACTGGCAGACAGATGAGAAAAGTCCGTTGTGTTAAAAACAGTTTTAATAGTAAATCTCGTAAAGAACCACATGAAATCGATGAAAGGTTTTGTAATCCAAGAACAAAACCAGAAACCAGTAGAGCATGTAGAGGTTATTGCAACAGTGTATATAAGTGGGAAGTTGGAATATGGCAACCTGTAAGTTATGTTTTATTTTATAATTTTATTTGTCTGAAGCTAGAAATGATCGATTCATTTCATTTCATTGTTTTTAAAGCATTAAGGTCCAATAATTTTATCAATGCATAACCATAATGTGAAGCCATGATCCTTTCTCTGAATTTTGGCTACTTATCATTCAGTGAGTAACAAGTAAACCAACTAAACTTGAAGTTATTTGACTAAATTCAAGCTTAATTTCTTATAAATTATTTATTTTGATTAGAATATTTATATTCATAATAATCAATTAGTTGGTATCCAAGCATTTCCTTTTCACACCCAAATTGCTATTTATTTGTCTGTATAAGTGTTGGGCAAAATTGATTTCAACTATCAAAAAATAGAAAATGAATGATTTAGTTACTTCTTTGACTAACGAATAACAATAATTTTTTTATTTGTTATTCTAAATAACGAATAAATTGAAGTTATCTTTTTATTCGTTATTCGACTTTTTCAACTAAAGTAATAATTTGGGCCAACTATTCATTAGCTTTTCCTCTTATATCTCGATGAGTTTTCTTCCACCTATTTAGTGGTAAATTAAACGGAAAAACGAGTGTGAAACTTTTCCGACTTTTGATTCGTTTTTCCTCTTTTATCTCGTGAACGGAAGAATGGATTATATCTGTTCAAACAATTTTCCGATTGTTAAGTGGTAAGATAAAAATAAAATGAATGTGAAAATTTTTAACTTTTCATTCGTTTTTCCTCTTTTATCTCGTGAACGGAAGAATGGATTATCTCTGTTCAAACAATTTTCCGATTGTTAAGTGGTAAGATAAAAGTAAAATGAATGTAAAAATTTCCAACTTTTCATTCTTTTTTCCTCTTTTATCTCGTGACCGGAAATATGGATTATATAATCCATTCATCCGTTCACGAGATATAAGAGGCAAAGCGAATGAAAAGTCGAAAATTTTCCCACTCATTTAACTTTTATCTTACCTCTAAGCAGTCAGAAAATCGTTTGAACAGAGAAAATCCATTCATCCGTTCATGAGATATAAGAGAAAAACAAATGAAAAGTCAGAAAATTTTCACAATAATTTTACTTCAATCAAATGAGATTTAAATAACAAATAATTCCGATTATCTTTTGAATAATGAAAAAATTAATAGTATACAACTAACGAATAACAAATAAAAAAATATTCGAATAACGCCCAACACTGGTCTGTATCTATTTAAGTGTTGTTTATTTAACTCTATCGCAATGTATAACATAACTTAAATTAAATAGATGATTATGTCTTTGTTCTTAGCATAAACAGAGTTCAATAATTGTTTTAATATTTTGAAAATATCTATATATCAAATTTTTCTTCAGAAACCAGGAATAGTTATAGGAATAAACTTTTGGCTGATCAAACTCTGTTTATGCTAAAGTTTTACAGAAAATTTATTCTAATGAAAATTCATGGTTTCTGGAAACAAATTTGATATACAGGTATTCAAGACTCGATTATTATGGAGGTATTTTTGATAAATGGCTTTCTTTCGGAGTAAAATTAAAATTTGTCTGAAAACATATGATTTGTTAAAGTTTTTTGTGATTAGCACCTTACTAAAGTGTCAGATCAATATTTTCACCGATATAGCATCGCTTTAGAATTTGATTTCCTATAAGAACTCGTCATAAAATTTATCCTGTTTTTCTAGTTATGTATAAATGAGAGGTACTGGAGAAAGGTAGGGTTGAATATAAGCTCGAAAGAACAGTTTAGGCAACACAGTTGTGCCCCACCAAGTTTCACCCCTAAATTCCAAAAATGGGGTGTCAATCAAGTCTTAAATAACACGTATATACTACACTCCATATCTCTCTGCCAAAATGTAGTTATAAATGACAGTTAAACATGAAAATAGGATAAAATTCTGCCAGCTTCCAAAAATTTTATAATATTTTAATAAAACTGAGGATATCAAAGAAATGAGTTATTCTACAATAGTTAGAATTACAATCATTGCTGATTTTACTGAGTGAGTGATCAATGATTCAGTAAAAAAGAGAGGTAGCTCAGGGAACTGAATTACTGCATTGAGTGGTCCTTGAAACATTACTTACTAAGTACTGTTAGTTATGTGAAAAAAATAATGGTTAATAACTAGAAACACAAGGTACTTTTCTATCTTAAAATTGTTTAGTTGATGCTGTCAAAAATTGGCCTTGGTCATACTCTCAAACCAGGCCTGGTAAATATATATTGCGGTGACCATTGAGAATTGGACATTTTTAACCATTTGAACTCTACAGGACATGTAGAGCCTGATGAACTAAAAAGCTAGCCAGTACTGAATCAATACATTTACAAGGGAATTAAGAATAAACCGAGACATAGATGTAAGGATAGTGCCAAGTCCAATCTTCTTTGTTTTGGTTTTGATAAGGTTCTGTGGAAAAAATTAATTTAGATAGAACTAATACTAAGTATTATTGATACTGAACCTCGAAATTCACAAAGTCTTATAACTAAATATTAAAGGGACAGCTTTTTTGTTAAAATTTGCTTTAGTCAGATTTCTTCACTATTACTAATCTTTGGGAATATAATTGTTCTGTTGAACAAGGCCTAAGTTAATATTCAGTTCAAGTTTTGTCTCCTTCTGGCTCTTGTTCAGCCTTTCTCATTTTCTTTGATTTCTATCTTATAGTAACTTTTGTCTATCTGGCTCTCTGCACATGCTCTGATATATTCTTCCTTGACCAGGCCAGTTATTTTGTTGCTATGATGTAAAAGGATTTTTAAACACAAAATTGTTTTTGAAATAAAATATTCAGTTAATTTATCTATTATTGCTACCTTTATTTACAATCAGTTCCACGAACATTGTCTGTTGGTAGCAGCACCAATGTGGTCAGTGTATTTCTTTAATATCTACATTTATATTTATAATGCATGTGCATCATTGGAGACCAGTGCCAGCCTTGTTAGGCTGAAGACTATACTGTAGGCTGTAGTGGCTAGGATGTCAACTATACGTACATTTAGGGATTAAAGGAAACAAAAATAAGTCTAGTTAAATGAAATCAAGTATTCATGTGTGTGTGTGCGTGTGAGAAACATTTGTATAAACTTTTATGAATAAGCCAATATAAATAGAAGACAGTTATTAAATAGTGGTTAGTCCATGATTTGTAAGTTTTCTGGACTATGATAGTGAGCTCACAAACATCTAGTGATTAAATTATATTGATAACTAAAGTACTGTATTTAGTAATAGAATACTTTTGTTTTACTTTAGTGTTCTAAACCATGCAGTCGAAAAGGGAAGCAAAAGCGTAATTTATACTGTTATAATGGTAAAAAGAAAGTTGCATTGAAATATTGCAATAAAGAATTGCGACCTGAGCGGAGAAGAAAATGTGAAACAATAATGTGTGAGTTTATATGTTTTTACTTAAATAAGCTAAATTTTCATCATCACATTAGTTTAATATTACATATTTAGTAATATCTCAGTAAATTTTATCATGGATTTTGGAATTCCATAAAACATATATCTGTCCCTTTATTTCTAGTGCTGAACCATACAGAAAATCTCATGATTCAATTGTTGAGCTTAGACTGTAAATAACTGTTTTTGTTGATTTTTTAACACTATAATGAAGATTGTTATTTTGCATTAAAAATCTCTTTTTATTTTTTTTCAAAGGTCCTTCGTGCCAAGCCCTTCAAGAAGGATTCAATGAGCATAGAGATGGGGAATACCAGCTTTGGGTAAAAGGAAAGAATGTAACAGTTTTTTGTTATAATATGCAAGAAAATAAACCAAGAGAATATTTAACTCTTCCACCAAACGATAATTTTGCTGAAATATTTAGTAAAAGGTACATATACTCAGTTTGAATCTCTGTATGAGCTGCTCAGAAACCAATACAATAAAGCCCTTTAGTTTTTTTTAGAGTAAATTTTTAGTAGAGTAAATAATGTTATTTTCATTATAAAAGACTTATAATATTGCTTCTTTTGTATCCTTGTTTCTTTCATAATTAAAAAATAAAACAATTATTATTTTCTGATGTTAATTAAATTGGCATCTGAGTGACTTATGTAATAGATGTTGAAGTGTCTGTAAATTATTTTATTTTTTCCTTTAGCCTGAGATATCCAACCAAGTGCATGAATATGGACAGAAGACTCGATGGCTGTGATAATGAATGGAGCCAGGTCGCTTATGGTTTCACTTATTTTAAGAAGATTCGAATCAATCTAACTTCTTTAATTGTTGACAGTAAGTGGACTACTCAAAAGAATAACATAATTCTTATATAATAGTAATAAATTGAATTATTAATTGAATAAAGAAGTCTGAGGGTAAAAAAGTTAATTGTCTATATCTTGTTTTTCCAAAGATTAGATTTTTTAAGCAACTATATCTTACAAGGGAGAGTGTACGATGTGTCCGTCACCGATTTTGATAAAAAAAATTTGGGTGATTCTACATTGAAAAAAAGTTGACCCATATCCTGATGTTTTGTCCAATGAGCTGAGAAAAAAATAAAATAAAACATGATGAAGACGCTTTATTTCATATCTCATATTTGAAAAATGATATCGACGTGGTTTTTCCATCTTAACATTTGTTTTTTAGAGTGTAATAATAATAAAAGGCTTAGCGAACCCGGAGGTTCGATGCCGATACCACTAATCGCTGTCTACAAATCTCGGTCCACCGACTACCTTCCAAACCCAAATTCATTAGATCACTCTTAATACTATCCTCCCACCTACGTTTCGGTCTACCCCTCGGACGTTTACCAGTCAGCTCAGCGTTTATTAACTTTTTAGGAATTCGTTCGTTACTGAGCCCAACAACTTTGCAAGCCCATTTCAACCGCCGCGATGATATCACTTCGATTATATTAACAGGGTGCATGCTCCGCAATTCCGCGTTGTGTAATCTCCTAAACTCTCCAGTTGACTCATCCTTTTTCGGACCAAATATTTTACGCAGTACCTTATTCTCGAATACCTTAAGGCGTTGTTCGTCCTTCAAGGTTAGCGGCCACGTTTCACACCCATACAGAACTGTAGGCAAGATAATAGTTTTGTATATTCTAAGTTTTAAGTTTCTGGACAAAATGCGCGACCTAAGTAATGTTGACACCGAAAAATAACAAGCATTTCCCGCCTTTAACCGCGCCTTTATTTCCTCTTGAATTTCGTTTTTTCTAGTAATCACAGACCCCAAATACTTAAATTTCTCAACGTGTTCAAACCTATTTTCTCCTATATCTATATCCTCAAAATCGTCTCTGTTTCTATTGCTAACCATATATTTCGTCTTATCCGTATTTATTTTGAGGCCAACCTCTTTTCCAGCTGTCATCAACGTTGCTGTATTCAGTTTTATAGTTTCCGCGTCCTCACTTAATAATACCAAATCATCCGCAAACCCCAGCACGGATATTCTACCACCCAGATCTAAACCCCTTTCGGTAAGCATTACCTTTCTAATGGCATACTCTAATGCTAAATTAAATAGGACAGGTGAAAGGGAATCGCCTTGTTTTAACCCCGAGCGAACTTCAAATTTCTCCGAAAAATAATTACCTATTCTAACTTTATTGAATGTTTCGGTCATGCACATCCCTACTAGATTTACTAACTTCTTCGGTATTCCCTGCTCAATCAAAATGTTATACAGTCTCCGGCGATCAATGGAATCATAAGCCTTTTTGAAATCCACAAAAAGCTGATGAACTACACCGTTGAATTCTAATTGTTTTTCTAATATTTGCCGTAAGGAAAATATTTGATCGATAGTTGATCGGTTCCGTCTAAAACCACATTGGTAGTCTCCGATAATTTCCTCGGCATATTCCGTGATTCGACTAGTTAGGATCAACGAGAATATTTTATAACATACCGGGAGGAGTGATATTCCGCGATAGTTATTACACTCCGTCCTCGGACCTTTTTTGTGAATCGGAATAAGTATAGATTCTTTCCATTCTTCGGGCATTTTTTCATTTTCCCAGATCTTTTTAACCAAAAAATGTATTTTAGAAACTCCAGCTTCACCGCACGCTTTTATTATTTCACTGGAAATGTTGTCGATTCCCGCTGCTTTATGAGATTTTAATTTTCCGATGGCTATTTCGACTTCCTCCTTACTCGGTTCTTCAATTAACGGTTCAGCACTCTGATATTCAGAAGGAGGAGATTGATTATTATTTCCCGAATTCAAAATACTTTCAAAGTGTTTTTTAAATTTATTCACAATGTCCCCCGGATCGGCCAAGATATTGTTATTTTCATCTCTAATTCCATTCATTGCTGGTTCAAACTGTTTACGCGATCTGTTTATACCCTTGTACATGTCTCTTACGTTGATTTCAATTCTATTAGTTTCTATCTCTATTATTTTGTTTTTAAGATATTCTCGTTTTTTATTTTTGAGGAATTTGGACGTTTCATCCATCAAGGCCCGGAAATTAGCAACATTGTTATCGCTTGGATTATTCAAAGCTTTTAGTTTCGAGGCTCTTCTTTTTTCGCACAAGTTTAGACAATCATTATCGAACCACGGTTTATTCTTTTTATTGTCCCTTTTTCCAAGACACAGTGTATTAAAGTAATAAATTAATTAATACTATAGTATAAAATTAATTTAATAAATAATTTAATAAAATAAAATTAATTTAATAAAATTAATTAAATACTATAGTATTAAATTAATTTTTAGAGTGTATTAAAGGAAAAATATAAACATTGAGAAATAATTGATTTTTGGTCAAATAAATTTAAAAAAGTGTTTAAATTATCAGGTAAACTAGCCTTCTAGATTTTTTTCACACCAAAAATGATGGCAGATTTGGATTCAGCATATTAAAAAATCTTAATGTTGAAAAAATCAACAAAAACAAATTTTTTTTTAGTTCCGAGTGTGCCCAGAGTTTTGAAAGATATAAAATTACGTTTGGGTTTGAAGCTCTGTGCATTGTCTTCAGTTTACCCAAAGTGAATAATTTTTTATTTTTGATTCGCTCGAAAATTTGAACATAGGTGGTTTTCAAAGTGCTAAAACCAATTCTGATGCCAGTTTTGGATAAAAAAATTAATTAAATTTATTTGACCAAAAATCAATTATTTTTTAATGTTTATATTTTTACTTTAATATACTCTAAAAAACTAATTTTTAGCTGGAAAAACCATGTCAATATAATTTTTCAAATACGAGATGTAAAATAAAGCATTTTCATCATGTTTTATTTGTTTTTTCTTAGCTCATAGGGTCCATTGGACAAACCGGCAGGATATATTGGTCAATTTCTTTTCAATGTATTTTAATCCACAAAATGTTGATTGAAATCTGTGATGGACACATTATGCACTCCCCTTGTTAGATTATCTTTTATATCCTGATGTTCCTAACACATTTTTCGTCCTTTGAATAAATGTATTTTATTGAGTAAGCAGTGATATCTCATCCAGTGGTATATGCAGGGGAGGGAAATTTGGGGAAATATACCCAATTTTTTCCCCTACAATGCACAATAAAAAATATTAACAAATATAAGGTTTGTATTTTAAGCATTATAACCCCCAATTTGGACATTTAGGTGATTACTTGCCTTCTTATTATTAAATTCTACCCAAATTAAAATTCTGTCTACGTCCCGAAACGCATCACAGAAATATTTAGGCACAGTGGATATACTTATATTTATCGAACAAGGAAAATTTGAAATTGGAAAAGATTCAAATTGACTAGTGAATTTGAAATACCCACAACTATCTCAATTCAAACTTCAATATGGTAATACAGATAGATGGTGTAAAGAAATAAAAAAAATAATAGTATTTTTTTTTTTATAATTACAAATGTTGAAGTACCTCTGTGTGCTTTTGTTTTTATGTATATTCAATTAACAACTTAACAATTTTGAAACATTTCAGCCAATGACTGGACATTCGCTACAACAATGAAAGGTAGCCCGGTAAGTTTTGGAGAAGCAGGTGATTGTCAAACAAGGGGTCTCTGCCCAGAAGGACAGTTCTCTATAAACCTTTTGTCAACAGGTTTTAAAGTTTCACCATTGACTGTATGGGTCGGTATTGGAGCACATGCACCACCTAAAATTGAAAAGCTACAAGTAGGTTTTACACATTGCACTTCATTTGATGATGCTTTATATATTCATAAACTTTTTTAGAATAATATATCTATTATTTATCGATGATAACATTTATTTACGATGTTAAGTATTAGTTTGCCTGCCAAAGTTTTTTTGTTTGGTGTTTAACTAATCTGCTTACATTCTTTCTGACTGTAAAAAAATATTTATTTATATATATATATAAAATAAAGTATTTCCCTGTAATTCCATGAACTCTGATATCAGTAATTAGAATTTGCTGGAAAAGATTCCTTTTTCATCAAATGTAACAATTTATTTTCTGATATGATCATTAGGCAGATGATTAAGGTCTGGTTTTTATTTGTTATTAAAAACATAATAAAATGTCAGGCCATCTGCTAATTTTAGGTTAGACCTTATGTCTCGTCACCAGACATTGAGAGTAAGATTTATTTTAAATGTTGGTAATAAAATACACTTATTTTTGTGAAAAGATTCATTAGGTCAGCTGTAATTAATGTATAATGTTTAACATAAATGGATCAGTCATGGAAAAAATGTCAGTAAATTAAAAACAGTTCTAGATAAGAAATTTAGTACTTGATACATTTTAATTTTTATTGACCTATCTGTCAGAATAAGAGTTGTATCGTCGCCATCACATTTAAGTAAGGAATATGAATAAAGCTATCTGTGTTAAAGGCTCTCTCCAGATAAGGTAGGTAATAGTGCTCCAGAGCGATAAATGCCTGCTGACTTATACATATGTATACGCTCACAAGAAATTTCTATTATCAAAGTGTCAGATTTATGGGCCCTCCTGTGCCCCATAATTAGTCCAATTATCTTGAATCATCATCTTTGATTAATGGTGGTCAAGTATGGACAATAATATTTTATTATTATTATATTTCAACACATAAATGCGATAACAGAAATGCCTGATGATGGCTTTGTGGCCGAAACATAGCATATAAAAAATAAACATATGGTTAATTAATTTCATGTATAATTCAGTCATGAATATAGCTAATTTTCAGGAGACCAAAAATAAACTTTACGTTTTACTTTTAACTCTTCTTCTTCTTTTTCTTCCTCTTATGCCATTAGCTAGCGTCGAGGAGCCTCAATCCAGCGTAACCACTCCTCCCGGTCCCTGCTTAGCCGCTTCATCTCATTGAGCGATTTGCCTCTTTTACTTCCAATTCTTTGGATATATTCTTGGTACGTAATTCTGGGACGTCCGCGTGGTCTCTTTCCTGTGGGTCGAGCCTCTAATACCTTTATTGGATTCGTGTCCTCGTTCATCCGGCAGACATGACCAAACCACTGGAGTTGCCGTCTTTCTAGAGTGGTTTTAAGCTCTGTAACGTCTAGTTGCTCTCTAATGCTTTCGTTTCTAATGCGATCCCTTCTAGTTCTCCCAACAGATCTGCGAAGGAACCTCATTTCCGCTGCCGTTATGCGACTAGAGTGCCTGTCCAGTGTTGTCCAGCTTTCTCCGCCGTAGGTGAGTGTAGGTAGGTAAACAGACTTATATACATGCATTTTGGTCTTCTTATCTACTTCTCGGTGGCCGATAATGCTATTAGTAATCTGGTAATACACTTGATTCGCCTTACTTATTCTGTTTGATATTTCGGCGTCTATCTTACCCGAGCTACTAATTACGGTCCCTAAGTAGGTATATTCCTTCACTACCTCAAGTGTCTCGCCATTGCAGATGAGTTGGACATCTTCCTGTTCTTCCCTCGCCATAACCAGCACTTTACTCTTGAAGGTGTTAATTTGCATCCCTTTCCTGAGCAACTCTTCTTCCCATTCTATCAGAGCTTGTTGTAGTTTGGTCTTGGTGTCGGCTATTAGGACTATGTCATCCGCGTATAAAAGGCTTTGAACGAGGACAGTTCTCATATTCCATTTCCCGATTGTTGTCCATGCAGTTCGACCCTTGCAGATTTTGTGGATTTCGTCCATTACGTTTATAAATAGAAGGGGACTTAAGCTATCTCCCTGTCTAACTCCTTTCGCAATTGGAAAAGGTTCCGATTCCATACCATTTATTCTTACCACTGCCATGGCACCTTGGTAGGCTGACTGTATGGCTGCCAGTAAGTCTCCAGGTACACCCTTGGCTATTAGTGCATTCCAAATTTCTTTTCTTGGGACCACATCAAACGCTGCCTTCAGATCAAGAAATGCAAGATATAGATTCCTATCTCTGTCCCAAGCTTTTTCAGCAATATTTCTGAGAACAAAGATATGATCCTGCGTCTGTCGGCCCGGACGAAAACCAGCCTGTTCCGCTTCTAGCTGCCCTTCTACAATCCGCCGGAGTCTCTTTTCTAGAATAGAAGTGTAAAGTTTACAGACTACGGAAAGCAAACTAATGGGTCTATAATTTTTGCAGTCTGTTGTGCATCCTTTTTTATAAATAGGGAGGATAATACAATATTTCCAGTCCATGGGAATTTTCTTTCTGTCATACACTTCTTGGAACAGCGATTGAAGTGCTTTAAGAAGTTCTTGACCACCATATTTCAAATACTCTGGTGCAATTCCATCCCTTCCTGATGCTTTGCCTCTTTTTAGCTTACGGATTGCATTTTCTATTTCTTCTTCCTCTATAACCTCCAGGCTTTCCTGCATATTGGACTCTCGTTCATGGTAATGGTCTGTTTCTGGGCTTTCGGAGAATTGCTCCTGGAAATATTGCTTCCATCTGCCAAGGATCTTTTCCTTGTCTGTAAGTACGATTCCATCGCTACCTTTTACATTTCTAATGGGCTTGCATTGCTTTCCTCTTAACGTTTTAACTTTTCGCCAAAATGCTCTTATAGATTCGCGCTTTTAACTCTCGCATTGCAAATAATTTGGTTATTTCTGGACCTTTTTACTTCTCTGAGCCCTATATTTGTGTTTATAGGATTTTATTTAGTAAATATACTTCCGGTAAATACAGTACATAATATTGAAGTCCGAATGCTATACTTTTTATGAAAAAAATTATTGTCTATTTCAGCCCCTGCATGTCAAACATTTATTTGATCTTGATAGTTTGGTGTAATAAGGTTTAAATGAAAATAGAACTATGTTGAATGTTTTGAATAAATTAGAAACTATGAGAGAAAATAATAATAGGATATATAATTTCAGGATGATCAAAAGATCATCGGAAGGTGTGGCGGTTGCTGTGGTTTTTGTAAACCGAAGGATGGGCTGAGATTGGATTTACTACCTCCTTAGCAAATCAGAGATGTCTAGTTAGATAAGAAACAATTAGAGCCCCATGCTGCCTGTGGGCCTGAGAACCCTTATGCCCCAGCGCCCCAAATGGGTCATGACAAATCTATTATTGAAGTTGTCTCAGAAGAAGTCACATCAGTATTATTATATATATGTATACATGTATATACATACATATTAAGTTCGTATCGAGAGAACTTGTAAATCGTGCACTAATTATTTATATAGATGTGTGTATATGTTTGTGTTTATTGCCGAAGTGTAATTTTCCTTTAAATTTAATTTAAAATTAAAAAAAAAAGAACAAGTGTAAAAATCGCCAATTACTGTTTATATGCACTAATATATGAACATTGAAAGACTTTTAACTGTTTTTGAGTAGTTTCATTAGAAATATTTTACTGACTCTTGCTAAGGAAACTACGAGGAACACTTCAGCTTTAATATAATTATTAAGTATTTCAAGTACAATAGATTTTAATTTAAGAATGATAGGGAATTCAATTTAATTGAAAAATAAATGTGCCAATGGAACTTAAGAGACTCATTTTGTATAAAGTTACCATAGATCTGATACATGTATACTACTATATAAATTGTCAGCATCAATACAAAGCAAGTCCTTTTATGAATTGCTCAATTTAATTCTTTTAGTAGCCTTATTTTCACTATACTATTGATAAATTCACATACCAATTTATCAAATATATTCACATTTCATGAATGAAATAGATAAATTATTGTAATTTATTTAATCCTCCAGTGCATGCAATGTGAGATGTAATATTAGCTCACACAATGATCTGAGAGTTCTAAGCCAGTTTTGGGCTGATTTTTTAAAAATAATTTGAAGGCCTTTTAGACTGATTTTGTACTTTATAAATTAATTAAGGAGTGGGGAAGTAGTAAATACGATAATCATGATTAAATTTCTTTTTTATTGAACCAAATTTAGTTTTATAAAGTATAAACAAAAAATGTATTTGTTGTTGGATTTATTTATTTATTTTTCAATAATTCTTGCATAAATGTTGTGCATGGTTTAATCTTAAATGATTTTTACAAATTTGGCACTCGGATTTCATACTTTGTTTTCATTAGGCATTTTTTTAGCTACTCCAATTATACATGGTAAACTCACAAGTAAATTTTCTGCTCTTCTTTTTAATGTTTTTTAGCATTAATCTTCTAGTTTTTAGGAATTTTCGCAATGTTCCTCTTCACATCATACCTCTATTCATAACCTGAATTTTTTTTGTCAAAACATTTTTTTCATCGAGTACTATCTCTATTGGGGGAGCGGAGTAGCTCAGTGGTAAGACACTGTGTTACTATGTTCCCTGTCCCGGGTTCGAGGCCAGCTGTGGCAGATCTTCTTCTGTTATTCTGTTCTTCTAATTCTTTATTCTGTTATCAGCTGTGGATCGACCCTATGGGATTGGGAGACCCTCCTGGGGATCACCCAGCCTCTATAAAGTGGGTGAAAAACCTTAATTGGGAGAAAAAAACTGGCGATTGAGCACGATCTCGGCCAAATCACCTCCTTGTACAATCGTTGGCTTAGAAACAGTACGGTCCTTACCTAGTACTGAACCCAAGACCCTTCATGGGTTGTAGTGAAACAGGTTTTTTTTTTATTATCTCTATTATATTAAATCATGTTTTATATATGTTCAAATTCACTTAAATCTTCAAAATTATAAACACCTTTATAGTCTATGAAAAAAAATATAAAAATTTCTAAAACATGTGCAATCCGGGAGATCACTTCCATACAAAAACAATAAATTCAATTGATCTGGAAATGAAACAGTGAATCTTAGTAACTAGGATGAGAGGTTCTTAGGCTTTCAGCCAGAAATTCTAATTGAAGGAAAGGAAAGATGTAAAGTGAGGCTATTCGACCTTTCAGATCGGTTCCATGTACTGAAGGGTTAAAATAAGCTATCCCTCTTGATTTAATGGTAATCTGATATGATTTTTTAATTTTATTTATTTATATAATACAGTATCTATTATAGTAAATATGAGAAAATGTAATAACAGAATAATTGATTTAAGGACAATTAGAATTGTCTGCCCAGAAAGCGATTTTTAAAAATAGATTACTTTCAGCTGAATTATATTTAATTATATGTAATTAAAAGTTTTTATCATAAATAAAATACCATATCTCAATTGTTTCATTTTGAAGTAAATTTAATTTTCTATTAAATTTCAATAGTAAATAAGTATTTTAAATTGAATATCATGAATTATTACCATACTGATGTTATTATTAATAAAAGAGAAGATGGTCTGAGTGGCGGCCAAGAATAATATAATCAAAATAGTAGAAGCTATTTATTAAATAAATAGTTTATAATATTTTTTAGAGATATTCTTGGCCGCCACCCTTCCTTTTTTCTCCTTGATTTCAATACAGTCAACTATTATATATAAATAATAAATAATAATAATAATAAAGAGGAAGTAAAAGAGAATTATTGATCTGTAGTAAAAGGTTTTAGTGATAACGTATGGCACCTATCTTTCTAAAAACGTTTTCCATCAAAATTAAAAATCTCTCCCAATTATAATGTAGATACTGCTAGTAAATTAATTTATGTAATTATCAATTATGATTTAGAGATTAATTTAAATTTAATTTATTGTATTCTTATTTGAAATCGCATTCTTAAATTGATGTGTTTTTAGAAAATTTAATTTAATCACGAATGAAAGATATTGCTTATGATCTCAATATGGTCACATCAAAGTTTAGTTTAATATGTTATACCATATTAGTGCGTGTTAAATTTGTAAAAATGTATATTTAATATTTATGTATTTGTACCGATTAAATTGTGCACTTCCAGTTAGCTAAGTTAACTTGTATTTATGCCCTCACTGCCAGTCTCTTGAGTACTTAGTATATAAATATTAATTTGTACAGATTTTGTAATTTTTTTAAATTAAAAAATGTAAATTATTATAAATTGTATTTGTATTTATATATATGTAAATTTTTTCATGCATAAATGTATTTAACTAACTTAACTTATAAATGTAGTTAAATAATTACACAAAATCGAATATAAATGCTTTTTTTATTATTTTATTGTTTTTGTTTAATCTACTTTTGAAAATTCAACTATTGGGTACTACCTAACTATTAAATTATCAGATAATGATTGATAGAATTTTAAATTTAATCACAGTAAAAAAAAATAATTATACAGAAGCTTGCATGTAAGGACATAATTTATACTCCTTAACTATTAAATCATTTGATATTAATCGATAGAATTTTTAATTTAATTATGGTACAAAAAAAAATTATATAGAAGCAGATATGCATATTTTGGTTACTTAATCTTTAGCTTGGAAAGAATAGATCCTCCAGTTTTTTTTTTTTTTTTTAATTTGATGTTTTACATTTAGTTGGACTCTTTCAATAACATTGAAATAAAGATTTTTTTTTTTTGCAAATACATAAAATTTTATGACAAGGTATCATATTTGCTATCTTGTCAAGTTCAGAAGGGCCACTAGATGATTTTTTTTATTTAAATAAGTTTGTTTCTCCTATTTGAATTATTTTATTTATAACATAATTACACTTCTTGTTAAAATTAGTCTATAAATGGACATTTTTTTTTCATTATTTACAGTTTAATTTGTAGTATGAGCTTCATAAAAGCATATCTTTTTCCTCTTGTTAGCAAAGCCTTGCTTTACAATTAACACATGAAAAAATACTTTGGTTCTAACATCACTTGCACTTACCTGTTTGTTGTCACCACAGAGAGATTTCCTATGTTGTCTTTGAGCTCTGCAGGGTCAATAGTGACAGCTGATTTTGGTGTGGAGTAGAAGAGCTGGAGAAGGAGCCTTTTCCCTCTTAATACTGCAATATACAATTATTTCGTCAACAACTTTGAAATCTTTCAGGGATATTTTGATCACTTCATTTAATAAAAATTGCTCGGAGAGTGCCTAAACAAAGCCAAGAAGGGAGGACGCTCTCGACCTCCTGCTCTGTAGCAGCGAGGTACCAAATAGTGATACCTAAGGTAAACAACAATGTTTTTATCAAATAAATACAAGATTCTATTTTTAAGATTATCGTATGAAAAATCATGATATATTACACCAAAAATAATAAAGCTAAACAGAAATAACCAATATTATGACACTTCAACAATATTATGAAACTTACATTTCCCTATACGTATCTCCATGATTTTTTTTGTTATGGTCTGGAGAAACATTTTAACTGTATTCTAGATTATATCAGCTACCACTGTCAAAAAATGTTACGAAATAAAATCTCAGATAGATTCTGCAATAATAGAGAAAAAAGAAGGAAACAAAAATTATCATCCCAGAGCAGAGGAAAAATTTCCAAAATCCATGGTATCAAATTCGGTACCATGCCATGTTTCATTAATATTTCTAAGCAAAAATTGAATTTTTATATGAATACAAATAAAACATCATTGCTTGAATTTTTTTACTGATTTCAAACTTTCTAAAATGATTTTAAAATTATAACTTTTAAGATATGCAGTTGACCAAAATTTAAATTGTTGATGCATATTATTGCTAGTCACAGGAATAATTACAGAGAATGATTATGTTTGTTTAAGAATTACTTATTAAACTTGTTTCCATACAAATACATACTTCCTTAAAATAATGTTCCATAAAATTGATTTTAAAATATTAATTAAGTTCTTAATATTTTTTTGAAAATCATATATTTTCCTATCAGTGATAACAGATAAACAAATTTCAAGGTCAGATTAATCAGTCCAATTGTGCCAAAATTATGCCACAGTATTCTTCATTAGTTTGATAAAAGAAGTACACAAAGGTAAGAAAATATATTTTGTTTTAACATCATCATGGAAGCTATTTTTAATTTTGTTATTATTATTTTTAATATATTCAGTTAGCTTCAATAATTGTTTTGTTTGCTTCTTTGGCTCAATGCCCTTATGTACTCCAACTATGACACGAAGGGCAGCTCAAATGATTAATTTGATTCATAATGAAGAATGAATGAGAGTTCGGTGTTCATTGTATTTTTTTTGTTAGTTAATATGATATGACAATTTAAATCGATAAGTACATCAATGCCTTTTACTTATATTTGCTTTACCAAGAAAACAATATGATAGATAAAATAAATTTAAAATTAGTAAATGAACAATAAGGAGAAACTAAAGAAATTGAGAAACATAAGTTCCAGAAAGTTCCACTGGAGATTTAATAAACATATGTTGATACCTTCCTGAAACAAGAAAATTTTTATGGTACGAACATTTACAATTCATTTTTGCCAGTATTAAACATTCTTTTTGTTTTTATTTTAAGGTTATATTTAGGTATAGGTTTTACTTAGGAACATGTAAATAATCACACAAAATAATTCAACTGCTGAAATATTGAGAAATATGTGCATTTATAAATATATCACAAATTTGCTGGACAATAACAATTATAATGCAATAAAAAAAGGAGGTAGAAAGTCAGCCAAATAATTAACCAATTTTTTTAACAGTATTTTTGTTTTTTTTAAACTTACTAATACATTCTGATTCATTTAATTTTTTTTTCTGTTAGATTATAAAAAAAAAATAATGACTCGTAGGTACTTGCAATGTTATTAACATAAGAAAAAAAAAGTTTTTCCATATTACTTATATATTCTCTCGACTATTACTTTATTTCTAATTATTCATTTTAATTTTATTATTTAAAGTATATTTTAAAACTTCAAAAATACCAATGAATTTTAATTAGTTAATTAATTATTACTCCAATAAACTTTTAAAAGTTTTGATATTTTATTAAAAACTAATTGACTAACTGCCTCAAATTTTAGACTAATGGAGTATGGTAGTGAAAAAATAAGAAAAAGATGTTTCAAGATGATTTTTGCAGCAAAACCTTAATAAAAATAGGAATTTAATTAAAGTTTTTTTTTTCCACATTGAATCTGGCCCTGATTTAAGCAGAGAATTGAAGAAAATAAGCCATATTAAATTAATACATACAAAAGCGAAAATTCACTACTTAGTCTTTTAGAATATCTTGGTGGGCAGTCAACCAAAAAAACACTAAAAGATGCAGATCATTCACATACCAAAAGTGCAAAAATGTGGATGCTGGAAAAAAATAACGCAATTATTCTCCAACAGATCCACAGAAGACCAAGTAGCAGCAATCGTATAAGACATAGAAGACCGTTTCCAAAAGGGGGAGAGCACAATCACTGTCTGGATAGATCTAGAAAAGGCCTTTGACAAGATTTGGAAAGCAGGGCTACTCCTTAAAGCCAGTAAAAGCGGGATTGAAGGCAGAACAATGGTTTAAAAGTTATCTCAGTCACAGGAAGGCAAGAGTACACCTAAATGGGAAAAAAAGTAGAAAAAAAAAAATTAAAAATGGAGTCCACCAGGGAGGCGTTCTATCGCCAACCTTCTTCATGAATGATATTGCGAATGACTTGCCAAGAGGAGTAAAAACAGTAATATATGCAGATGACCTTGTACTATGGTCTAAATCAAAATCAGCATGAATTTCCAAATACAGACTCCAACAAGCACTGGATAATGTTCGGAACTGGGCAAACAGGTGGGGAATGAAGGTGAACGCCTCAAAGACCAAATATACCATCTTTAACCTTTCCAAGGGACAACGACCGAAACTTTATCTAAAAATGGAACAACAAATCCTTGAGCACGAAGAAAAACCAATGTACCATGGAATTAAGCTCGACCAACGACTCACATGGAGAATTCAGATAGAAGCATGTGCAGCAAAGGGTCTTAAGAGAACAAGCATCATGAGGAAGATCACTGGCTCAACCTGGGGTGCGGACCATGCAACACTCCAAAATCTCTATGTGGGATATGTTCGACCAGTTCTTGAATATAGTATCACAAGTTGGGGCTCTGCTGCAAGCTCAAACCTACATAGAATTTCAGTTGTACAGAACCATGGTCTTAGGATAATCACTGGATACATGAAAACTACTCCAGTAAATAAGATGGAAGCCTTAACAAACTTACCAACTGTGCTTGACAGACGAGACCAAAAATATCTGAATCTGAGTTCCAAAGCAAATGCCATCCATGATCGCCCACTGCAAGACAGAATTAAAACAGGTTACTTAACCAGACTCAAATGAAAGAGCTCAGTACATTTAATTAAAACATTGCAGAGAGAACATGAAGTTGGAGCTGTCCAACTAAACCCTCTAGGCCCATCGAGCCACCGTCCACTCTGGGAATCACTAAGCAAACCGAGGATCATCGAAAATATCCCGGGGGTAAACTGCAAAGGCGAACTACCACCAGAGGAGATAAAAGCCCAGAGCCTAAAACTCATAAATGAAGAATACCCACCAGGCGAATGGATAAGGGCATACACAGACGGTTCAGCTATTGGAGCTCTCAGAGATGGGGGTGCAGACATCCATATTGAATTTACAGATGGATCCACTCTGGAAAAAGCTATGCCTACCGGCAGCAGGTCAAGCAATTACCGTGCTGAACAGGAAGCCATCACTGAAGCTTGCAAAATGATCAATTCATCTTCTTCTTCGGTCCCCAATAATAAAATAGTAATTTTCACCGATGCACAATCAGTCCTACAGGCAATGAGAAGTCGACACAAAGCCGAAACAAATCTGAAAAAAATTAACTACAGCCATCAAAAGCTTGGTCGATGATGCCACAGAATTAGTTTTGTAATGGATCCCCGGGCACTGTGGGCTTGCAGGCAATGAAAAGGCTCACTCTCTCGCAAAAACAGGTTCATCGATGCAGCAATATGATCCCTCACTAACCATAGATGAAGCAAAAACCATAAACAAGGCTGTCATCAGACAAAGATGGCTGGCCTCACATCCAACACACAACTCTCAGGATGACTACTTCCAACTAAGCAGAAAAGAACAAGTCACCATTTTCAGAGTAAGGACCGGACACAACCATCTTAAATCCCACTTATACAAGAAACTAAAAATAGGAACTAGCCCTTTATGCAACTGCGTAGATGTTGAACAAACATCAGACCACATACTCCAATCCTGCAAACTGCTAAAAAATTTGTGAGAGAAGATCTGGCCAGTGCCAGTGTCCCTGGAGAGGAAACTTTACAGGAGTCTGGGGGACCTCGAGAGGACTGCCAAGTTTTTGTTCTCATCTCCTGAAATAGTCATTTAAATGGAGGGAACGAGGAAGAAAAAGAAGAAGTGCAAAAGCCGCTTAAGATCAGTTTCAACCCACTAGTTTCGAATGGCACCTACAGGTTTGAAATTTATGAAAATTTAATGACCAAAAGATTTAAAAAAATGATATATAGAAAAGAACTAAAGGTGGATCAGTTTAGTAATGCAGAATATTTGGGAAAAACAAAATAAAAAAATACATATCTTGATTCTAAAAACAAAATATGTATTAATTTTAATAATTAATTTGTAATTAATTTAAGTGTGTCGGATACACTGAAGTCACTTCGATCCTTACTCTTCATACCTTCATGCTCTTCCAAATACTTTGTTAAATATTTTAATTGTTTTTAAAAACTTTATTAGTTTTGATATCATTTTTGGGGACTTTCTCTTAACCTTTCCTTCAGATCTGTAGAGAATCTATGCTGTTCATGAGCTATATACTCAGTCAATGAGCTATATGCATCACGGTCAATTCGTTCCCACAGCAATGACACTATCTCCTCATTTCATCAGATGTTCATGGGTCCTACTCTCTCAGCAGCTAACGAACAATAGACCTAGAGACATCCTCTTTCATTGGTGGTTTACCATGAAAAGACGTAGATCACTTCCAAAGCGGGTACATGTATGCTAATGATTTGCCAATGAAGAAGGCATAATTAAAATAGTGTGTTGATATTCTTCCTTTTTTCTTCATTTCTTTTAAATTTCCACATTTATATTTTAGTTTAAATAAATTATATTCTTCTGTTTGTAGAATAAATTTACTCCAAGTATATTTTTTATTATATGTAAAAATTTCACTTTTTGTCTATAAGAACTTGTTCCACTCCTGATTTGATTTTCACTAAAATAATTTGAATGTCAATAGTTTTTCTCTTTAAAATCAAATTGTTCATAATTCTATTTCTTTTGCATAAAATTACTATATGTAAATGATACTTCATTAACATAGGAACAATTATTGAAAATAGAATGTTGAAATTCCCACTACAAGAATCTAAAGCTTTGTCTAGAAAAAAAAGTGATGCTACTTTGTACAGAAACACTGAAAACATCATTATGGCTAAATTTCATGATAACAAACTTGCCATTATGAAATTTAATTGCTATGTGATAATGTTAGTTTCAAAATTGGACAGAGCAGGAAGAGTTTATGATAGAAAACCCAAAGTGAGTATCAAATGTCCAAACACCACAAAGATGTACAATACAAAGTTCATGGGTGGGGTTGACCTTTTTGATTAGACTTTGGACTCCCAAAGAATCTTCCAGAAAGGAAGAAAGTGGTGGTAAAGTTTTTCAGTTCAGTATTGATGCAGGCAGCCAAAATGCTTGGCTATTGGAAAAGCAAACTGAAAAGACATCAAAATCACCTACTGTGGTTTCAGGAGGATAGTAATATTTCAATGCTATTCAAACAATATACAGATTATTTGATATTTCAATTTGTTTTATTATTTAATTTAACTATATTCTCTGTTGTGTAATAAAAACTGTATCATTGTTCGTTATTAATCCCATTATAAACAGTACCATAGGCTCCTCAAAATGTCCTGCTTCCAAAGACTCCTGTATGTGTCATCCTAATTTATACTAAAATTGTCACTTTCTTTAATCTCCTATTATTATAAAAATTATATTTAATTTTAAAAAAACATATTCATCAGGCCATGGGAACTAGCGGGTTGATGTGTCTAAGGATATTGAGCGAACAACTTATTAAAAAAAATTTGTTTGGACTCCGAAGACTATAGGAGTTGAATGAAAAGAGAAGAGGACTGACTACCCAGAGGATATGGATCTTGCCATTACTGAAGATGAAGGTTAAGGTTGATAGGATTAGATACAAAGCTCCAGAGTGTGACAGTTTGCCACAAGAGTTGAAGTAATTTGGAGGAAACAAATTAAAAAAAGATTTGCA
Organism: Rhaphigaster nebulosa; assembly: GCA_948150685.1. Taxonomy (NCBI): domain Eukaryota; kingdom Metazoa; phylum Arthropoda; class Insecta; order Hemiptera; family Pentatomidae; genus Rhaphigaster; species Rhaphigaster nebulosa. Next base: position 37,672,712 of record OX411308.1, read on the forward strand.
AAAGCTTTCCCAAAAAGTAAGCAACCGTAACCGATAATACTGATTCACAATAAAAACAGCCAAAGTGAATGCTGCACATGCAAACCTACGTCATAGGCCAAATACTTTCTATAAATTCTTTATAAGTCCAGTCAATGAATGCTCAAAAGGGATCTAGAGGGAAATGGAAGGAACACAATTTTTGACTTTGTTTGGACTAGTTGACTCCGTCTCCTAGGGTCTGAGGAAGATGCAAGGAGTACCCAGAAGGTCTCTTTTTTTTTGTTTTCTTATATCTCGGAAACTGTACGCCCTAGAGATAAGACCTTTATGCAAAATTAAAGCTGATAAAATTTGCAACAAGATGGACTTAATTCATTTTATTCACTATCTCACTTACTGGTTACTTTCCAAGATAACGTGCTCCAATTTTGGAAATTTAAAATTAAAAAATTTTGCCTCACATTTTTTGCCCTTTTTGACTAGCTAACTCTTCAGCCCTTCAGGATGTTGTAGACATTTCCATGAAGAATGTATAGTATTTTACTGTTTTATCTTCAGCTGTTCAAAAGTTAGAGCAATTTTAAATATATGTGTTAATTCCAAGAATTTGTCTAAAAAGAATAACTTTCGTATTTTTTTTAATCCACAGCTCTAACTCTGTATATAAGTCAATATAAACATATTTTTATCTATAGATAGTATGCACTATAAATATATAAGTGAAACAGAAAGAAGTTATATGTAAATATGTATTATATAATGTATTTTCAGCTACATAATATAGTACATATTATGAAGTTCTTCAATGGTAATATTTGTTGGTGTCATTGAATAATATTTCCGACACTCTGAATCTAATGGCACCATTTTAAGAGCTCCATTCCTCATTCCTAAAGAGATACAATGATTATAAATGGAGGACATTTCCTGAAAATACTAAAAACTGATAATTTATCTAGGATCGCTGAATCTTGATTGTTATTTAGGAGCTATAATAATCCTTTAAATAGGTAATAATAATTGTATTCAATGAATAAAATATACAATGTACAGTTAATATATATATATATATATATACTACTTATATATGTTCACTCAGCGAAGATATTGGGGTAGGGTTATTCCAGAGTCAAGTACCTGTCCATATCTTTTTTTATGAACACAATAACTCATAAATGTTTTTGTTAAACTACATTACATTTCACTTAATAAACAATAATTAAGTATGAACTTGTATTATTTTGTATTTATATATTGCATGATTGCATTTTATTTTATAGATTATATTTAATAATATTTTTATAAAAAATAAATTACAAACAAATGAATTAATTTAGTCAAAATAAGGTAGTCCAAAACATCTAATACAATCTGAATCAATAATTTTTATTCCAAAAATTCTTAGGTCTGAATTTAGAAACAAGAGATTTTCTCTTTCTGCAGTTTTATTTAAGATAGTACCACAATACATAAAATTATAAAGGAAATCTGTAGTGAAAAAGATTTAACTTTGCAGTAAAACAACTGTGCTTGGTTCCGTTGATGTAGCAATGTTTGGTGAAGGTGCAAAAGATAAGATTAGTGGGTGTCAATAAAGAATTAGGTCTCGAAATAAATATCAACAGAACAAGATATATGGCAAGTAGTCGAAACAGAAATGATGTCTTTCGTATTGATATTAAAGAGAATAAGTTTGAATAGTTGGGAGGTTTAAGTATGTAAGGTCTTAAATATCTAAAAGAATCGAAATCCAATAGTAAATAAATTTTATGTGTAGCAAAATTATTTGTGAGAATAGAGTATTGCACAGAATATTTGGCCTGACAAACATCAGGAAGATGGAAGATTTAAATCCTTTTCTCCATTCTATGACATGATGGAATAATAGCATAGGGGCGAATGAAGTGGGCATGTAAAGTTGTTGAGCTAGATAAAGAACTAATCAATAAAGAGTTAATCAATGCTTTACATAGGAGCATTGTAGTAGGCCAAATCTTGCGGATTTAAATTTTGATGGGATTCAGTGGAGGGATGCAATTAGGCAAGATTGATAGTAGTAATGGCGGTTCACTAAGCCTATTTCTTATTATTAATAATAAAATTGTATAAATGAAAATATTTCAAATTGAAATTTTTCAGTATATATCGTTTCTTCAGAGCAGAACTATCCTGTCTCCAAATTTGGCTTTTTCTTTTTTTATCACTCAAGATAATTCAGACTAGTACGGATTTGGTGCAGAAGTAGCCTATGTATATCTATAATACTCAACCCTAAACTTGACAATGTATCCACACATGACAGCTCTTTTATTCACTTATTCACACGATATAGTTCTATTATTCAAAGTTTCTGCCTAGTTTAGTGGTATACATTTTTTGTAAAAAAGAATATTAAATTAAGAAAATGTTTGTAAAGAATATATATATATTTTTTTTTAATTCACAAAATTCATCTGTCAAGTTTAGGGGTAAGTTAGAAAGTCAAAAATTTGGTTTACGTATTCATATCATAAAACAATAAAAAAAAAAGGAAAAAAAAAACCTGTAAAATTTAATTTTCGGAGTTAAGCTACTTTTGCTCTAAAGCAATATAAATAAATTGCAATAACCAAGACAGAATATTTATTAATGTGATAAATCACTCTTACCAACACAAATTAAAATAATATCTTGACTAATATAACTTTTTTTTATTTTTCTGAAGGATGATAACTATTGCCTTATTAATTGTGGTAGTAGCATTACTCGCTTATTGTTTCTATTGGGCAAAAGATGTTAATCAGACATGGAAAAGAAGAGGAGTAAAGCACAGAAAACCAATTCTGTTTTTTGGTAATATAATAATGAATCTAGGACCAAGGAATGAGCAAAAACATTTATCAGTTGTGACTGCAGAGATCTGTAGAGAATTCCCTGATGAACCGTTAGTAGGGTAAGATTATTGTTTTATCATTATATTTGTATCTGGTCGTATCACATGAAATATAAATTTTCTAGGAGAACATTTTAATGATTAGGCTCTCCTTTCATTACAATATTCAGCAATAATTTTTATAATGAACAGGAAAGAGAGGAAATCAAGATTAGTTCCAATATTGGAAACAAAAGGATGTTGAATACTTTACAAAAATGAAAGAGGTATAAGGCATCACTATTTAGCCTTCTTCATTGTGCTATCAACACAAACCACTAAGTATAATGTGAAGGTTTGGGGTATTTAAAAAAAATCACTCAACTATTATTCATTTTCCTTCAAATAGATTATACAATAATTTTAAGGGTAAAACCAGAATTACTACACACGAAACATTACTTTATAATGCTTTATGGTTACCAACCAAGTTAAATATTAAATATGATTAAAGAGACAGGAAATCATTCTAATCAGATTGAAAGAGTAAGAGATCATTAAAAACCAAAATGATTATAGTAGAACAGTGTTTTGTAGGTTCTCCACTTCTCCACTTATGTAGGTTTCTGTATAGCGCAGTTCTCGACTTTGCGATCTTTGTGAGGATGAGAACATATTTTGACAAACACTTCCTGAGTTCACCCAGCTAATCAGTTATATTTTTTTGCAGGATTTCATAGAAAGCCAAAACTAAAACATATGACTTTTGCATAAAATGGAAGATAAAATCTTATCAAATTGTAGACTTCTAATCATTATTTAACTCTTATAGTAACACCCTCAATTTGAACCGCTATTTGACATCCTATTTAGACCTTTCAGACCTAGTGAGTGTAATATTAAAAAATTAATAAGTTTTTATACTTCAAACAATGTTTAATTTATTCTCACATTGTAATATAATATTTCACAAATTTTTAATTATTATTGGATAAGGAAAATTGTATAAAAAAATTCAGAAAGAAACATTTATTGAATGTAAAAAATTTGAATCTATTGATACTAGCATTATATCACTTATCACAATTTAATCGAAAAATAAAATTTATGCTTAAAAAATATTTTCGTTAATAAAAATGAGTAAAAGATTTTCAGTCATGAACAGATGTAATAATAGTTTTATGCACAATTTGGATACAGTTTTTTGTGATTTTCTCTAAAATGATTATGTACTCCACTCTCCCTTCCCCCTCCCTATTCAAGGCCATGTTAATTTTCAGGTCTTGAATATTTCTGTTATTATTCATTTAATATAGAACAAAGGAAGCTATTTATGATTCATAAATAATTACATTAGATTCTTAATATCTGAGCTTTATCCAACATTGAATAACTATTATAAGCTTCAAATTGAATCTGTCAAGATTTCAAGTTTTCACTTATTCACAGCCAACATATGCATATACAGTGCCATTCACTATCGAGCATCTGCAGAACCATACAGTATCTGAGGCTCACTCAACCAAGCTATACGATAGATTAAAAATGACTAAATATTCGCCAAATTATATTACATAATACTGCTGGTTTAGCAGTGTGCTAGTGAAATTCATTTTATCTGCTTCCAGAATCACTTATTATCTTCCATAAGCACTATAAAAACCTTAAGTTAATTGGTTATTATTAATTTTTTAACATAGTGAAATTGAAAAAAAAAATAAGTTAAATAAAAAACATCTTTTGAAATTAATGTTATCAATATAATTTAAAATATTTTATTGGAGATTTTTCAGATTTTGAAATAGAAAGTTATATTCTCCAAATAACTTCAGTTATAAATAATTATTGTAATGGTCTAAATTAAGCAGTACTGGAATTGGTGGGAGAAACTAGTCCGCCAAGTGGGCCTTGTGGTCCTTTTTGCCAATGCCTGATGGCTGCCTATAGTTTGGCGTTGCGTACTAATCAGTGGGAGTGCCAAGATTCATTTCTCAGGATCACCGCTAAATAAATTAACTGACCCTGGTAATAATCGAACCCGGCACTGTAGAACTCTCCCCCCAATGTCCTCAGTCATTATTCCCTCAAACATTCTAAGTCATCATGCCCTCAAGTTAAGTTACCAGTATTATGTGCATTCTATTATAACAGAAATCACAAATAGGCTCACTTTTACAATTTGTTTTTTCTATTCATTTAAATACTATTCTCATTGTTCCAATCTTAATGCTAATTATTTATAGGTTTTATCAGTTTACAACGCCATGGCTAATGGTGCAAGATGCAGAATACATTGAAAAAATTCTCATAAAAGATTTCGCCCATTTTACTGACCATGGCTTTGCAATAAGTGAAGAAAAGAATCCTATTGATGGTCAACTTTTTAACATGGTTGGAAAACGATGGAGAGCATTCAGGTATTAAATATATATTGTTTGTACGAGGATAAAAAGTTTTTTTATAATGTTACCAAATTGATATCATGAAGTATTCAAAACATATCAGCATGACACAATACTGATGAAATAATTAAAATTTATTATTGTTAATTTAATTTTTCTAGGTATAAACTTAGCCCAATCTTTACTTCTGGAAAATTGAAAAGCATGTATGAACCTATGTCAGACTGTGGAGTTGATCTAGGCACTGTATTAGAAAAATCTGATAAAGAGGGGCTTGACTTTAAAGAGTTAATGACTCATTTCACAATAGATGCTGTGGGGTAGGTTTATCTGTTTACAATTTATAATAAGTTTTCCGTTATTGAAGAATTATTTAAAAAAAAATACTTATTACTAATAAAGCAATAAACTTATTACTAAAAAAATGTAATAGATAAATAACAATCACAATACACAAATTTATAATTTTTTTTTACTTGTGTTTTTCAACACATCTAAGAAATCATTAGTACAGTAAAATTAGGGATTTATCCAAACATAAAAAAAAAAAAAAAATTCTGAAATTAATCATTACCTTTTCCATAATAACTGGTAAAAAGTCCCAGAGTTTCCCGTGTCGGGTTTTGAAGGGGAAAGAGGGAGAAGAATGGGAATCTGATTTATTTTCAGTTTTTGACAAACTATGAGGTGTGGTGAAAATATTATTCTATACAAAATTAAAATATTTAGATTCTCCATAAAAATGATCCTATACACTTTACAATGGACGTATGGAACACCCTGTATATATTTCAGCTTTAAAATGTTTTTTTTTGTCTGCTTTGCCTAAAATCAATGATAAATTTTAAAATGTTGACTGTATCGTCATGAGATTCAGAAACAAAAAGACTAATAGAAATGATACCTCACTCGACTTAATTTGAGCAAATTATTTTGCGAACATCCCACCTATTTCGAGCACAACAGAGGGAGTCGTCTCTCCAAAATTTGGGCCGACTCAGCAGATCTTGATTCCTATTTTAGGTATTCACAAAAAACCTAAAATAAATCAGATTTCTATCCTTCACCCCCTTCCTCCATCAAAACCCAACACGCGAAACTCTGGGATTTTTTACCTGTTATTACGGAAAGGGTAATGAACAACTTATAATTAGTTTCAGCTTTTTTATTTTTTGGATGTTCGGGTTATGGGTGTTTTTTCATCTAATTCTACTGTACTACATTCCCCCATACTCAAAAACTGTTTCTATTATATAATATTACATGTATTCTCTTTTAAAGTGATAAACTGAGTTATGTTATTGCCTAATAGAAGGCATTTCTAAATCCAAAAGATGTTTTGTGATAATACTTTATGATTCTAATCGATACACTGCTAAATGGATTGTTAACAAGATATATTTACAAGTCAGTTTATCATTCTGTTACAGGTCTTCAGTGTTTGGTATTCAACCTAAAGCTCTTCAAAATCCTAATACTGAATTTTGCTCATTAGCTACTGATCTTTTTACCTTTGGTATTTTTGATACAATTAAATTTCTCATAATGTTCATTTTTCCAAAACTTTCGTTAAAATTAGGCATCTCATTTAACAATCAAAATGCGGTGAATTATTATAGTAAAATCCTAAAAGAAACATTTGAGTACAGAAAGGAAAATAAAATTGAGAGGAATGATTTTATACAACTTTTATTGTCTTTGAAAGAAAAAAAAAAAATTGATGTACAAAATTGGGACCCCAATGATGATTACTTAAAAGATGGAGAAGCACCAGCTGAATTGGAAAGTTATGGTAATGTATTATCATTTTGAAGCATTTTTTATATTTATGAAAAATTCTCTGTTTTGTTTTATAAATAAACTTTATTTTCGTAGCTATTATTTTCAAAATCTTCAAGCTTAGTAACAGATAATCCTATTATGAAGTAATAATAGTTCTTCAGAAAAATTAAAGAAAATTGTTTGGTGTAATAACTTCTTTGCCAGCTATAAATAAATAATTAATAGATTATTATTGGTAATAAATTATTACAAATAATTTATGACAAAGGTTGTATGCTCTAGACAATAGCTGTAATTTTTTTTTTTTATAGCTCACCGACAAACATGTAGCATTACATAATATAAAAATTGAAGTTAAGCCACATCCACTATACTCATCTGACTTGTTTCAGAACACTAGATGCATTTTTAAAAGCCAAAATATTAAAAAATGAAAGCAAGGTAATATTTTTATTTCTCGGGTTTATTGATTCAAACCCAAACTTTAAGTTCAGTTATCAGATATTATTGTAGATGGACACATCAGGATAAGACAAAAAATAATATGGACAGTGCCACACACATATATATAATAATAATAATATTATATTATATAATATTATAAAATATATAAGTATAATTTTTAAAATTGGACAAATAAACTATGAAGTTTATAATATATAAGGCATTAAAAATAAACGATGTTAAATAAGGTGAAGACTGAGCGATTATAGAATTTCCTGAGAATGGACTGATGGTCCGAAACGTCGAATTATGAATATGTAATACAGATAATTTGAAGTTAGAAGGTGTATAATTTCCAGAAGTAAACATCTGTGTAGTAATATAATTACCTACCTTTGAATAATTAAGGATTTTTTTTCAGTATATCATAGCAGCATACTAATGAAAAAATAAATAAAAAGGCTTACCAAAAGTTTGATGCTGAAACTCACCTTCATATCTCCTTCCTTCCACTAACCTCAGTCAAACCCAAATCCACAGGCTCAGCGTTACCACAAGCCTTCCATCTATCTCTGTCTTGGGCTAATTCTTGGACATTTACCCATCGTTCAGAGCTGATCAACTTTTTAGGGATTTGTTCATTATTAACTCACATAACTCGGTATGCTCATTTCAACCATTGCAATGCTATTACTTCAATTGGGCAGCATTTGAGATAAACAGAAATGAAACATTTCACATGAAATTAAATTCAGCTAAAAGTTAATTTATTTGCAAATTTGATTGATCATACTTATTTTTTAGTTGAATTAACATTAAAACGGTAAGCAGAAAGCTACGAAGTAGATTGGATGCATTTTGCTGAAACTAAATAATTTCAAAATGATAGGTGGCTTGCTTGTTGGCTAGTTTGACTTGCATTATACTAGGTAAAGCTTGGTTGGTTTCTGCAAATTTTAGAATGGCCCATGAATCATGTAATTAATATGATTTTTGTCATTTTATGGGTTGGTAGGTTTTTCCATTATGCTGCTCAATTATATTAGCAGGATGAGCAAGTAAAGTTGTGTGGCTTGATATCGAATGAATCTCTAAAAACTCAATTTAGGGCTAAACCCATAAACATCCGAGGGGTAGACTAAGGCGTAGCTGGGATTGTGTAAACTACATCTTCCAGAATCAGGTTTTGTCAGAGGCCAATGGAAGGAGGCATCAAACGTTTGGTTTCATTAAGCCTTTTATTATTGTTAATATCAATATGAGGGCTCTAACTGTAAAAGTAACATTCTCAACTTTCAGACTTCAAATTTTAGGAAAACCAAGAAAACTGCTTGCAATCTGCATTAAAAATTTGCAGATTGTACTCAAACAAAACAGATTTATACCTGGATTCATTCATAAAAGATAATTAAATTAATGAAAAATGACAAACCTATCCATAACCCAATAGAACAAAAATTGGAGAAAGTGACTTTTGCAGTAATGGCCCTCATATAGCAATACTATTTATATCCAATGTAGATCACAGTTCATAAACCAAAATTTGTACACCTTATAAATAATTATTAGGACATAAATGGAAAGTTCCAAACAATAAGCCCAATAGTCTCAAAAATAACCTGTCGATATTTCGTCAATTCAGAGATCATCAGGACAAAAGAAGAGAAAAAACACAAAAAACTATATAAAGCAAAAAATGCAGCACATTTAGATGTTAGCATCCAAAGTACAAATGACACTAACCAAAGACAACACCCCACATCAAGACACCCAGACACATACTCAGGGAAAAGGGAGGCTACACGACAACAGCTGGAAACTTAAATTCCAAACAGCCGATCATAAAAAAAAAAAAAGAAAAGAAATACTCCTACTAAAAACCCCAAACTGTACAAAAGATCATAAAAATAAATCAAATAATTAAAAAAAGAAGAAATCTAACAAATACAAGAGAAATGGGGAAGTTAAATTGCACAGAAGAGGAAGGTCCCTATTAAGAAAATAGTGGATAAAGGGCTATTCCACAAAACATATTAATATACAAGAGCAAAAGCTCAAAATGAGATATAAATAATTGTTAGGACATAAATGGAAAGTTCCAAATAATAACCCAAATTATCTTATGAATAATTTTAAAAGGTAACTTTTTGAAATTTAATTTAGTTTATAAACTTTATTATTAAGAATGTAGTATTTTATAAATATTCAAGTTTGTGAATTTATTGGAATGGATAAATTTTTTTCAGAAATTACTGAAAATATTCTGATAGCTCAGGCTTATGCTTTCTTAGTGAATGGCATTGATGCTCTTGCCTTATCCCAGGCATATGCTTTATATCAATTGTCCTTGAAGCCTGAAGTCCAGGAAAAGGCCCAAAATGAAATTCGGGAACAAATCAAACTAAATAATGGTATTACATTTAATGCTCTTAAGAACATGACTTACCTGGAAAAAATCGTTAAAGGTAACAAATTATTAATAATAATATTATAAATTAATAATTAGGTTTAACCTAGGTTTATTGCCAATACTGCCAATGATTTTTTCAGCCTTTGTTCGACCACTGAACTTAGTCGAAACTTAAATCTTCAAGATCATACTAAACACAATCCCATCTATATTTGAAACTATCCCTTGGACATTTATCATCAGTTCAATATTGAATTCCATTATAACTTCTTCTTTATCCAGCCCAAAAACTTTACATGCACATTTCAAACGCATTGATGCTATTACAAATACTTCAAATTGTATTTATCACTTGCAGGTCATGCAATACAATGCCATGTTGTCTTTCTTATTTATTTTATTTTCAACCCTACTTTGCACTTTAGGCAATATGGGTGTTCGCAGCAGTTGAAGGTTATCCAGGCAAACTGGTACTACTTCTTGAAGTAAAACACTTTATTTACAACTTTTCACACAGCTTGCTCTTTTTAATCCTTGATTTGGCCAACATCCTTTAGCTTTTTGGAGGATATTTTTTTAGCTTACTAAAATCTTCAGTACAATATTTTTTTTTGGGGAGCAAAATATTTTTATAAATAATGGTGGAAGTATAGTTGATTATATAACTAATTGTCAAAGCTTTGTTGGATAGTGTAATCAATAAAGAAAATTACACAAATAAAATGATTTATTTAATTGTGTGCCGACGTTTCGGCCTAAGTTTTAGGCCATCATCAGGGTGGAGGAGAGGCATAGAGTCAAGTGTCAAGGTCTACTCTGCTCTGATAAGCTAAAAGACCCTAACTCCAAATCATATTTTAAAATACATTTTGTAATGTACACTTTTTTAAAGTTACACCTTTTTATGACATTAGAAAACCCCAAATGCAATGATTGGATACAAATAATTGGTTTTAGGGCTTTCTAATGTTATAAAATGATGTATTTATTAGGCCGATTCAGTCACACTACAAAAATATTTTCAGAAAAATGATTTGGAATTAGGTTCTTTTAGCTGATCAGTATTATGCACGTCTTTTACATAATACTTCATTTTTGAAAACTTAGAAGTGTTATTCTTCCCTGAACATAAACGGCCATGTTACGCATCCATAAAGAACAGAAAGTATAACAATCTTGTAAATTTTTACTTTCAGGTATGTAAAATTCTGGCCCACAACCACCAAAAATGTTTATTCAGTCAATGGAACTGGGATCCTTCTTGTAGTTGTTTTTCTAACAGTTACAACATATTAAAATAGCATCTCCGTATTGTTTTTGACAAAAATAAAATTAACACATTGTTACCTGTAAGGCCTCTGCTGAAAAGGAGCTTTCCAGGGATTCCCTTATCTCTTGAGCGTACATAGTAGAAATAGGCAACTTCGGTCTATCTAATATTGCTACATTAAGATATTAATACTTTTTTGTAGTGATTAGTTTTGGACGATTTTAAAGGATTAGGCATGTTGTTACTGTCAACTTTTCGTTTTCCAAGAGATGAAGAAATCTTCAAGAATGTCCTTTTTAGCAGAGTTGGATATATAAGAATCTTGTTAATTTCATTTTTATTAAAATTATTCCTAGCTACTAGTGTTAAAATAGAGAAAGGAAATCTGAAAAAAATTAAATAAAATAAAATAAAAACAAAATTTGACAAGCATAATTTGGAATGATTAGAAATTCTTAGATTTTCATTGTAACACTTATTTAATTTATTTAAAGGATAACTATAATTTGATTATTTTGTCAGAAACATTAAGATTGCATCCGGGTGGAGGTCAACTTTTTAGAATTTGCACTAAGGATTATGTTTTTCCGAATGGCATTGTTATCAAGGAAGGAGAAATGCTTACAATTCCTATAAGTGCAGTTCATTTAAATCCAAATTATTATCCTGAGCCAGATGTTTTCAAACCAGAAAGGTTTGATATGCCAATGAAACCAGGAACTTATTTGACATTTGGAGATGGACCAAGAGTGTGCATAGGTAAGACTTTCCACCAGTCACTAGATATTCCTAATATTTCAGATATCCTGTTTTTTCACAGTTGAGCTAAGGATCATAGTATGTAAAGTTATATTACTTGGTGGTTTTATTTTCATTAATATTTTTTAATTCACATAGTTACACATTTAAAAAACAAAATACTTCTGTTTCAGCAATGAGGTATGCGATTCTCTTGATTAAATATGGCATTGTAAAAGTTTTATCAAACTACAAAGTAAGATTAAGCCCTAAAACTCAGCTGCCTATAAAATTTAAGCCAAATGCAGCGATCATAACACCGCAAAGCCCATTACTGTTTGATTTAGAACCAATAAATCAGGATTATTAACAAAAACTACACAAAATGAATCAAATTAATTTTTTTAAACATTAAATAAAGGTAAAATATTGTAGTAGAAAATAATTAAAATAAACTTATAAATGTACCTTGTAAATGATCATTTACCTTTTATTACAATTAGTTATAATTTAAGCTATATAGACAATGATTTGATTATGACAGTTGTTTATAATGATATGAAGTTTATAGTTTATATGAAGTAAACATAGTGGCGAGAGAGTTATTATCTCTTAAAGAGTTATTAAGAGCTGTTGGCTGTCACTCTAAATGCACAATAAAATTATAAAGGAGACAACTACATTAAGACAAAAACGTAGTCCCATGGGGCCTAAATCAAAGACCTTAACCTGGAATATTATGATGACACATATAGTAGCTTACAGCTTTTCATATATTTCTATTAGAAGTTTAAATAATGCAATGCAGCAAGGATGTATGGGCTACATTTAAAAATCTTTCTTCTGGGTTTCATCACATTCCAACACACCAATCTGGAGCCTTCTATCAATATTTTACTTCAACTAAAAAAGATTTTCAATAGTCCAACTGAGATATTATCTGGTATAACAAAGCCAGACAACATGGTACTTTATGGTGAGAAAAAGTCCATAGACTAGTCTTTTGTTAGGCATTTCATTCATCACTCATTCTTTGAATTTAATTCTGAAGCTGAGTACTGGTAAGTTGTCATAATTGAAAGGCTTCTGATCTCAAGTGACAAGTTTATCTTCTGAGTGAGCTAGTCTACCTGAATTACCTCAAAACTTTCCTGAAGGTAGCCTGGCCCCAGTATTCTTGCCACTTAAGGCTGACTGTCTCTCCTCTGATCAGCCTTATAGTATTCACTCAGATTCCTCATTTCATCCCAATAGTTTTTAAAATAATACTCCAATAGAATAAAAATGAAGATACCTTTAATGAGAGCAGCAAGAAGACTAAATATCAACTAAATTTATTTCATGTCTTATGTTCAGTGATCATAAATCTGATTAATGATTGCTTATTGATTATTATCCACATATAAATTCTTTTAGGAACAAGAATATTACTGATACGAGCTAGAAAGTTTAATTTTAATAATTAAAAATAAAATAAAATCTTAACGAAGTAACTGTAAATACAAATTTTTAATTTAATAACAACAGAGATTCTGAACATTTATTTAAAAAAAAAAAAATTCCCCAGAAACATACCAACTTTTAATCTCACATAGTAATTGGCATAAAATAGAATTTCTATATTAGATAAATAAGACAAATGTTGCTATTGAGTATGTTGCCCAAATAAATAGAAATTAAATTATATAGAAGCACCCAATAAATAAATTTTCCATTTGTAAGGTTACAATTCTCTGACCAGACCATTTACTTCCTTCTACGAAGTAAAGGAAGTATTGTAATCGCGAAAATTTTAAGTTTTCAGATTTCAACGGAAAAATCCATTTTGACCATCCCTGCATCCATTTTGACTAGTTTCATCGTGGCGTCTGTACGTACGTATGTTTATATGTATGATCGTATCTCGCATAACTCAAAAACGGTTAGCCGTCAAAAGTTGAAATTTTGTATTTAGGATTGTTGTAAAATCTAGTTGTGAACGTTGAAGTTGTGAACCTCCCTTTTTGGTCACTGCTTGATCACTGGAAGTGGTACTTTACTTGAAGGTCATAATTGATTTCCATCAAAAATTATATTAAAATACTATGCAAAACTTCTCAAATTTAATATTTATGGCTTATATATTGATTTGAATAACATACTAGATTTTGGTCCAGATTGGAAAACCGGAAGCAGTACTTTACTTGAAGGTCATATTAGACTTTCATCAAAAATTATATTAAAATATAATGTAAAACATCTCAAATTTGGTAAATAGGACTTTTATATCGATATGAATGTATTTACTATATTTTTGTTAAAATTGGTGAGCCGAAAAGCTTAAATAAGCTTATATCAAAAATTATATTTAAATTAAATACATAAATCATATGTTTCGGTAATAAAGGTTACAAGCGCAATTTGGTTTCCAATCCAATTAAATATCTTTAAATCTGCAGTATTTGAAAGAATTCAATAGAGCATGATGATAAAAATAATATAATATGATAACCATAATTATCGGTAATGAAGAATAATTATTCAGAGTTGATAAATAAAAATAATTTATTTTAATTGTACTAAAAGTAAATAAATATAATATGGAAAATAAGTATATATAAATATATTTATCAATTATTAAACCAGTCACTCAATTTTTCCACATTCTTAATTTCAAATTTGTATTTTACAATAGTAATAATACTATTTACATCAATCATACCCATTTAAGACACTCCAATAAATTTTTGGTTATTTCAGTTGAAAATATTACAAAACATGATAAAAAGAATTGTGAAAATAAATGGTGATTTATTATGAAATATACATAAAAGCATGTTCTAAACCTGTAAGAAAAGTTGTTGAATGTTATCTGATTATATTTTTGTAATCATAATAATTTTATGGACAGATCTATATTTTACAATCGTTCTTTCACACAAATTATCTAAATATTTACAATTTCAACTTTTTTTGCTAATTACAAGTTCATGTGACCCTTGGTCTAGAGAGGTTAGCACATTAATTTCAGACCTAAAAATAGTAAAACAATCATTTATACTTAAATACTCATATTTTGAGATAATACTTCAAATGCTAATTTATAGAACTCACAATGCATCAGACAAATCAGAATTGAGTTCTTCCTTATTATCATTTATGCCATCTTCAATTTGACAAAGAAAAGCATCATTTTCATAAGTAGGAAAATAGAACCTAAAAAATAATAATTCATTAAACCTTTTCATTAAAATATTACTAGAAAAAGTTTAATAAAATACCATGAGACTATCAATAAATTCTTTATTTCAATATCATATCTTAGCAATGAAATGAAACTTGGAGTAATATAAAACTTATAAAAAAGTTAACATCTAACCAGAAAACACAAGAAGAGATTATAATAAGAATTATTAACCAATATAATCAGGAAGAATAAATATTTATCAATTTTCACCAGAAATTCGGTGATGTTTGGATAAAGGAGTACAAGTCATATTTTTTTTTTTTTTTTTTTGAACATTTTTATTCAAACACATCAGAATTTTGAAATTAATTTACTTACTCAGGTTGGTTCCATAATTGTTTAGAAGGCATTGCATTGTGGGTCTGCGATGTCATATGTTCAAGAGTCTCAACTCGATTAGAGAACTCATTATCGCAATTAATGCACCTATTCCTATAAAGCTGACGACGGATGTAATTTACAAGTTTCACCTGTTCAAGAAAAATAAAAAAAAACATCATCAACAGATATTAATTAAAGCATAATTGTCCAAAAATTTACATAAAAAATAAATTATTTAACACCCCAGAACTAGTAAAGAAGTAATGGATCTGAGAGATTCAGCCTTACATTATGTCTATCCTATAATTCAGTTATTGATAAGCAGAGATGATCTCTCACATACGCTGTAATGTTAAAGTTTTTCTGATTTTGAAGACCTTGAAAATGTAGAACTTTTCCTTAACATTTTTTTATTTAATAACAATATCATTGAATGTGAAAAATTTTATGACAAAATCATCAAAAGATAAATAAATAAATTATCTCTATAACATTTTCATTCAAATACTGTTCAGGCAGTTGATTAACCAAGTGATGAGGATTTTATTATGAGAAAATTTCAAATAAATAGAGAAATAATATTAGGATAAATCAAGAATAAGAGAACATAATTTAGTTTAGGTTTAATTAAAGTATTGGAACAATGCTAAATGGAAATATATTGCAAAATGTTTAAAAGTTATTTCTGCTTTAATGCACTGATTTATTGTGCAATAATTATTTTAAAAAAATTCACTTTATTCTATAAATTGTTATCTTGAAGGGCATGTAGCTAATGTCATTTAGAGTAAAAAAATCGAATAAACATATGTCTGCAGCAAATACTTTAGAAGGAACATTTAGAAAATAAAATAAAAACATTTTATTTAATTAAAAATTTTTGTTCTAACTTGCATCCTGCAGGTTCAATATGAAGTGGGAAAAAGTGATCTAACAGCTCGCTTCACCATTTTTGGAGAATTTCTGATTTGTGTTGTCACATCCATAATTCTATTAATAAGTTCATCTGCGATTAGGAAATATGCTATACTCTACAACTGCCTATTTTTCGTTTCCATTTGAAAAACCATAAATGTAATGAATATCAGCATATTCTTCAGCTGAAAACATTTTACTAACTTTTAAAGAAAATGTAATACCAAATTGGCAGAAAATATAAATGATACTAAACTGACAGTAAGTATAAACAATACTAAACTAACCGAAAATGTAAAAAAATCAAAACAACAGAAAATATAAACAAGATCAGGAAAAAATAACGGACTAATAGAAAATGTCACATATTCATATCAGCTTTCATGCTTGTATTTCTGTAAGGAAGTATTTGCGGACATATTTTAATTTGACTTTTTTTTACTCCAAATGGTATCAGAAACACACCCTTAATTCTTGAACCTTCCGTTATGGGACACCCTCTGTATATATTTAATTAAGCCTTGAAATTATGAAGAAAATGCTAAAACTTGCTATATAGCCCAGCATAAACTGGTGTCACATCTTGCATTTCATGTGCCAGAGATTAAAATAATTAACTGAATAAGTGGTTTTATTGCAAACCTGTTCATAAAAATCCATTTCACAGGTACTAACTTCATAATCGAAATTGTGTACATCTATCATATGACTTAAAACATTTTCCCATGAAGAAAAATATTCTTCACAAAACAGGCAAACAATAGAAAGCGTGAGAGTTTCCTGCCAATCTGACCAATCACAAGGTTCATCTTCAGCACTATCTCGTCTTTTCCTTTCATTCTATAAACAACAAAAACAAATGGAACATCCAAATTAGCTGGAAACAGTATAAATTAAATCCATTAAAATTAATGCATATTCAATTAAGAGTAATAAAGAAAGTTAATGTCTTTATAATAGGGATGAATAATTATGAGGTAAAATAAGAGTCATTCCAGTTTTCCATAAATTATTACAAGTTAAATTTACATCTGCTTTATTTAAAATGCTCCATTTATTACCAAGCACGCTTTTTTAGTGCATCAAGATAAAAAATGCTATCTTTATTTGTTGTTAATTTCAGCTGTTATAAATGAGCTTATTTCAGATATATATTTGGTGCATGGTATACATAAATGTCTTTTATTTTACATATTTCACACTTATCAGACTGTTTTTTAATTATTTTTGGAATCGGGAATAGTAATGAAGAACTAAATATACAAATTTAAATTAAATTTGATTAATTTTGTATATGTTCTCTTGATACTAAATGTTTTTATTTGTATAGCCAAAAGATTCTACCTAAAAATTTAAAATGCAGTAACAAAACTAGTGAAAAATCCAGAAACTATCTAAAAACTCAAAATAAAAATTGGGAGATTATTTTTACTTTATAGATTAATTTAATTAAGTTTTTAGATGATACATGTTGCATTGTATATATTTGTTTTGCTACTGTTATAATGGAACAGAGGGAGCAGGTGTTTTTTTAAATACTTAAAAAAAATTTTAGAAGTAAATATGTATCATGTACCATGAAAAACAATAATGTAAGAAATTTTCCTGCATGTATGTTAGTGAGATATTGACAAAAATAAAATCAATATATCTACCAAATTTCTTTGCTAATCAGTAACTGGGCACTTACCAGGGACCTAAATAGTACAATTGTAGCTTGAAGGTTCAGAAGACAAAAAGAAAAAGAAAAAAAAAGAGATAACTCATATTGTGTAGTCTATAGACTTGTCTGCATCAAATTTCTCAAAAATGCATGGAGCATAGACATTAATTTATAATTAATTATACTTTATTAGTTTGAATGAATTCTAACTTAAGTACATATTAATAAAGTGTAATTATTTAAGAGACAATGTTCATCTGTTCACTAAATAATCAACCCATAACGAGCACAATTACTACAGTTAGGTAGATAGATAGAAAACTTGCTTTATTCTGGGACTAGGTCCCTTCAGAATAACAAAAATGAACAAATAAAAAGTAAACCACATCTGGCCAAAAAACTACAATAATAAAAGTACAAAAGTTTTTACATCAATAATAATAAAAATAAATAAACAAAAAATTAATTCTTCTCTTAACAAAAATGTACATGTAAATACAAAAACGAAAAAAAAAAGTATAAAGAGAAAATAAAAATTATAAATAAATTTCCACTTAAACATCATACACTTTTGATCAAATTGTTTACCTTAAATTAAAATATTTTGCTTATACAGCATCTCTTTGAGGAGTGAGAATATGTTGTAAAAGGTGTAATTTGAATGAGGATAGAGAAGATGCATGACGGATATTAGAAGGTAGGGAATTCCAGAGGATAGTGGAGCGGGCAAGAAAGGAACGTTCGAATGCTTTGGTTCTGTGGGAAAGGGTTATAGGATCAGAAAGGTGCGATCTTATTGCCAGTGAGTAGACTGTATATTTGAATTATAGGAGTCTGTGGAAGTAGGAAGGATGTTGGGAGTTGATGGTTTGGTGTATATATATGAAGAGGATTTCAGGGAGAGATAATTTTAACAATTTATTGGGAATTCCATCAAATCTGATGTAGTTGGTGTTGGACTTCATGATAGAAAAAATAAGGTCAGTAGGAGAGATGTAGGAAAAATAAAAATTATCAGATTTAAATGATGATACTAAGGAAAAATGGGAAGGAGAGGTATTAAGTATGAACTTAATTCATCGGGTGAATCTGGGAATACAGCTGAGGAAGAGGATTTGCAGAGAGAGAGAGAGAGTTTACGAAGGATTTGCCATTTTGATTTAGGATCAGGAGCAGTAGAAAGGGCATAGTGCAAGTAGTTGGATTTCGCACGTCTAATAGTTGTCTGTGTCAAATTACAGAGCATCCTGAACGCTTGATAGTCATCCGCTAACCTTGTGTGTCTAAAGCGTTTATGGGCTGCCTCACATCTCTTTTGAAGATCTTTAATTTCTTTACACATCCAAGAGGCAGGTGAGTGACGGAAGGTAGAGGATTTAAGTGGAACATGGGAATCAAGGATACTAGTCTGATTAGAGATGAGGATGTCAACCATGGAATCGATGGAAGAACAGGAATAGATTTCACTCCAGTCCAGGATTTCAAGATCGGATAAGATGTTTTCAAGGCTGAGGGCATCTAGGTTGCGGAAAGTTATGGTTTTAGGGAGGAACATAGTGGTTTGGATATTGTATGATATTTGGATAAGGTCCTGAGAGGAAAGAAATGGGACAGGAAGATGAGAAGAGGCAAGAAGATTCTGCACTGAATTGATAACATATAGGCCCAGCCAAGTATCAGGCCAGCAGATGTGGATACCAGGGCCGCTGAAGTCTCCCCCGCTTGGACCGGGATGCCGCATATCTCCTGCATAGCAGATCCTATTCAGCCTTATTTAATCTAAACTCCAATTCCCCGACTCGTGATTTTAATGCTTTATTTTCAGTGTTTAGTTCCTCTATGTGCTTCGCTTGTCCCTCGAGGTGAATCTCAATTTTCGTGTCTCTCCTTCAGCTCATTATATTTTTCTAAAGAAGATTTTAAACTCTTGAGATCCTAGTTTATGTCGGAGCTAAGACGGTTTACTGCAGCGAGAATATTGGCTGCAGACGGTTCAGTGACCTGTTGTTGATTGCTTCTTGACAGGCTAGCCGATTTTTCTCTCATCAGGCCAGACTTTTTCCCCTCACGTTTCCTGCACACCCATTTTATTTTTTTGAGACTTTATCATCTCAATTTCTTTATCATTCAGGTTCCAGCATTTGCCATGAAACATTACACAGCATTTGTTTCAAATCGCGGCACTCAAATTACATTTTTCCTGTCTGGTAATAGAACCATCACAAATTGAGCACTGCGCCATTTTAAATTAGTAAATAATAAGCAGTACTCACAAAACGGTGTTTGCCAATAAACACGAGCATCAATGGCCTTAAACCTCAGAGAATAAGGGATTAACTACCGCTTCGAAGTCTCCCATACTGCCAAACTCTGCTTTCTTCTTAAATTTTGTGAGTTACTTGTAAATATTTAAGGCAAGTGGCCACTGAGAATTTACAAAATATTATTCACTTTATAGATATTAAGTTTTTTTTTTTAACAAAATGACGTAAAATTGGTTGTTTAAAAAATAGATGTAGGGGAACGATGTTAGCTAGTTACTGACTCTGCCAGTTACCAATCGGTTCACTTATAAATCAGATCCATTGAGTAGCTCTGAGCAAAGACTAGTGAAAGCTTGTTACTAAACTGCTTAATATAATTATAAAATATAAAACTGCTTAATGTAATGATAAAATTACAATATAGGTGAAAAATACCTTCCAATTTTTTTCATGTCCCTTGTAGTTGACAATGTAAAATCGGTCATACAATTCATTATCAGGATTGATTCGTTTATGCATCTTTTTTCTCATATGCTCTTTGAGAACATTTCTGTCTTTGAAAGTTTTTTCACAGAAAATACATTGCAAACTAAAAATTAATAAACATTAGTAAAACTAAATAAACCTAGTAAAACAAAACAAAAAGTGACCAAACAAGACCAACTTTTCCATCTTTTGTTCTAAAATTTTAATCAGATCATCAACATATACAAGGTTTTCTGGTTTCCCCAATTGTAAATTGTGCTGTGTAGAAAGATGGATTAAATATTCAGATCTTGTGGGCTCTAAAATCTGACGACAAAAGAGGCAACCATGACGGTAACTTGTGTCCTCTCTCTCCAGTTTTTGTTGATCTAAGGCATTTTCCTTAAAAAAAAAAAAAATTATAAAAACAGTATTTAATAAATCTTGGAATTTCAAAAATTAACCAAACAAGGTGAGTTTACCTACAAGCAATTCTGTTTGAAGTTTTTCTCGAATAAATTTATCCTTATCATGCACATCTGATAGTAAAAAATACTCCTTGTTTTTAAGAGGTAAACCATCTTTTTTTATATCTGCAACAATAGTTGAACAGAATTCTGTAATGGGAGCTTCGGAAAATTGTTGTTTCCAAAATTCTAAATACCTAAAATAAATGATAATTTTACAACACGTGATACAAAGCATTTCAGTATTTGGAAAAAACATTAAGGAATCATCCAAAAGATTAATTGATTCTCCAGCACTTGAAACTTTGAAAAGAAACTGTAGAATGTGGATAGCTATCTCCTTTACTTAATTGAAGATCGGATCAGAAGGAATGTAGGGGCCTTAAATTGACTTTCTTGGACAGATCAGGACACCATAGAGCATATTATATAAATGCTCAACATTTTACGACTGAGTTCCATTCTGGCAACTATGTTGTTAAGCGCATTGGTTGATAAGGGAAGAGCTTGTGATGGAAATATAGGATCGTAGTTAAATTATAAAGTTATGTCCACACTGTTCAACTTCGCGACATTGCATGCTACATGGTTCCCTTCCCCGTTTGTCATGTTGAATCAAAAGTCAAACAATGTGGACATAGATTAATAACTATGCAACAACATCAAATTTATTCATAAAAATAAAGCTTGTTTATTTAGTTATCTGGAGTTTTTGAGGGGGCGGCGATGAAATAGAAGCTATACCTTCAAGGATGAAGGCTCTAGATGCAACAGCCGAAAAGAAACACATAAGTGGGGTTGACTATGTAATCTTTGTTATTTTTGCAAGTTGAACTTATCCCATGTTCCACTTTATTAAGCCATTCACTATGCATAGGCTCAAGTTCTAGCATATCTGTGTTAATTTTGGAGAATAGATCATCTAACCCATGCACTTTGAATTTCTTTTTCACTTCTTAAATTCTTTCCTCCTCTTCATCTTCCAAATGCTCTCTCACTTCTAACTCTGTTAAATCGCTCTCCATCGGTATATTCCACTAATACAGCAATGTCTGGTTGCCAAAACAGATCGCCAAAAATTTGTACATAAGCTTAAACCGAATTACAGGTCAAAACTCGATTGGTCGTCAAGCAGGTAGGTCGCTAAGTGAGGAGTACCTGCATGTGCAATTCTTAGGGTGCTGATGACTAAACTCTTGCACAGTTGTCTTGTGGTGCGCAGGCCAAGATTAAGATGGTCCAGAATTTAAGGGAATCGAAATTGATGATATTTAGAGTATACATAATGTTTAAAACGCAAATTTGCTGAAAGCTGGAGAAAACCAAAAACAAATTACCAGATTCCCTCTAGTTTTACCTGATTGTTCTGTAAGGGGATGAAACGTGGCTACTAACCTTGAAGGATGAACAACGCCTTAAGGTCTTGGAGAATAAGGCTTTGCATAAAATATTTGTTCCGAAAAAGGATGAGTCCACAGAAGAATTTCGGTGGTCACACAACGTGGAATTGCGGAACAAGCACTCTGGTAATAAAATCAAAGTGATATCATTGCGACGATTGGAAAGAGTCTGTAAAGTTATTGGGCTCAGTGACAAACAAATCCCTAAAAAGTTAATAAACGCTGAGCCGGTTGTTAAGCGTCCAAGGAGTAGACCACAACCGTAGGTGGGAGGATTGCGTTAAGGGTTATCTTACGGATTTGGATGGTAGTCGGTGGACCAAGGTTAGTAGACAGCGATTGGTGGTGTCGGCATCGAACCTCCTGGTTTGCTAAGCCTTTTATTATTATTATATTCTTTTGGAATATTTTTCTTTAGAAATGTCCTCCACATATATTCCGAAGATTCTTCAATTACAGACTGCAGAAACAGAAACAGCCTTCTACTGTTATATTTTCCAAAGACATTTTGCTTGAGAGGCCTACTAATAAGTGATAATGCAAAAGTAGTTCCACCCCATAGCTCTATGCCAAAGTAAACTCACTATTCAGTGAAATAAATACTTCCACAGTAATCTATAATTGCAAACACAGTTTGATCCTTAATGTAACCAACTAACTAGGACAATGAATGAAAAGGAATGTGAACACTACTTGATTTTTCTTAAATGTAACTTAATGAAACAAAAATTTTAATGTTTGATTAGTATGCAAATACCATCAATTCTAGATAAGCATCTGCTAATTGTCATATTTGGATCTGTGCTTTAATAATTAATTTAGAGACAATGAATTTAATTAAGAGTACATAAAATATTGTTACTATAATATTTTACATGATCAAAAATACTTAATCATTTAATCGAATGTTATCAAGGAATTTATATTCCCATGGTTTAAGAGAACTATGGGCATCCAAATTATGAGGAAGTGTGAATCATAAAAGACTATCCCAATTTTTTTTGAAAATTGAGTTTGAAGTGTAAAAGCTAAGTTCAAAGGCAATAAAACTAATACATTTTTAAAGTCTGTTTCTTATTGAACCTAAAGTGACAGCTAGTGAGGTTGGTCCACTCATGTTCTCAACGCCTCAGATGAGCATGGCAATTTAAGACATGAAAATATACTACTCACTTTTTTAAATTGGCAATCTGGTGAACATCTGCTATTACTAGATTATGATATTCAAAAATGTGGGCTAAACATAGATCCTTTTCTGATGGGAATTTAAAGGTACTTGAGCATAAAACACAATCTATTTCGACTTTTTCAAATTTATCACAAAATTCCTTTTCTGTTGAAGAAAATTCTAAGGGCCCAAACATATCGAGATTAATTTAAATAAAATACCTGACTAAATAAATAAACGGAAAAGTTACAAAACTGTTATAAAAGGAAAAGTTACACTGTTATAACAAAGAGTCTATATTCGAACTGTAACAAAGAAAAAAGCGAATTCGAAATTCTTTCTTTCAACAGGACAATGTGAACTACTGAAAGATTATGACAACGAGTGGTAACTTCTTCAATTCACAATATATTTTACATATGATTTTCATGTAGCGATTGATCTGTAGATATTGGTGTAAGAAAATCTTATTTTTATCACTTTCACTAACCTCAGTGGTTCCCAACCGGTGGTCTGCGAGAGCCCCGTAATGGTCCGCGGTAGATTCCAATAGCGCCCTCCTGTATCTTTTTTGTGAGGACTTATTGTTAGAACTGGTTTATTGTTTACTTTTCTCGAGGTTTTAGTGTTAATTGAAAAGTGAATAAAAGTGCCCAAAATGTATTTTTAAACATCCTAATCCCCAAGTGTGTCCATGTTAGTAGTCAGCACATAGTTCAATTTCTGACTTACTGATCCACAGACAGAGGTCTTAATTTATCACAAATATCTCTTAACTTCTTGATTTTTAAAAAACAAGTTATTTAGTAAATAAATCAGCAATATTATTTTCTGAATTAACATATTAAACACTAATAATGTTTTGAGAAACTAGGTCCTTTTGAAAATGAAACCTAATGCCAATGTGTTCTACTCTCTTTGAATTTTCACAAGTGTTTATAAAATAGAGAGCACCCATATTATTATCTACTTTAAGTAGTGCACTAATTTTCTCCCTAATGAACTCACTGATCACACCACACAAGTTCCCAAGCTCATGAGTTGAGTCTCTGTAGCGATGAACTCCGCTTCCATCGCTGAGAGAGCAACGCAAGTCTGCTTGCTTTAATACCAGGAAATTAGATTTCTAGCATGAAACGCTAGTACTTCTTCTATTTTTGTGGTCACCAGCCCAATTTGCGTCAGAGAAACAGACTAGGTCTACATTGGCATTTTTACGAAAAACAAGTACCAGTCCTTTGTTTCCTTTAGGCATCTCAGAATTTTTAAGATTGTTGGGTGTTTATATCTTTTTATACTTAATTTTAACTAAAAATGACAAGTCCGGACATGTTATGATACTAACATATATAAGCCCACTTAAAAGGCTTGGGTCTTGTTTCCAATACCCCCATCCCCACCAGTGATTTTATG
Source organism: Rhaphigaster nebulosa (assembly GCA_948150685.1). Classification (NCBI taxonomy): domain Eukaryota; kingdom Metazoa; phylum Arthropoda; class Insecta; order Hemiptera; family Pentatomidae; genus Rhaphigaster; species Rhaphigaster nebulosa. The sequence goes on from OX411308.1 coordinate 37,697,893, forward strand.
ATATTAATTAACGGTTGCTATATAGTTTTATTGCCCTGGATACACAAATGAAACACATGTTTAATGGTATTTTAATATATTACTGTGAGAATGATTACGCTTAATGAAGCAGCCAATATGAATCTTTTGAAACTGTACGAATTATGCAATGAAGAGAAAGGGGCAAAGTTATTTGGAACAAAGAGGAATTTTGCCGAAAGTAATGCATTGCAATCAAGGCCAAATCATGAAATTTTACAAAGGTCGGAGCACATACAGATGCAATAAAAGGCAATGCCGGTATGAATGTGGCGCGTATAAATGTTGGAATGGATTATAGATATTTTACTGTGAATCATTCAAAAAAATTCGTCGATCCAGTTACTGGTGTTCATACTCAAACAGTTGAGTCAATGTGGGCCAAAGCCAAAAGAAGAAATAAAAAAGAAAATGGCACTCATCGTTCCATGATTGACTTATATTTGTGTGAGTTTATGTGGAGGCAGAGGTACAGAAATGGCGACCTTTTTGAGAGGATACTGAAGGACATAGTAGAATTTTGGCCACCAGAGGTAACTAATGGAATTTAGATTTATTTCTTTACTTATTTTAGAAATTTTACAAACTATCATTTCAATTGAATAGATACATATGTTTTTCTAACCCATGTCTTTCAATTAATCACTAGGTTGCTGTTACTAGGTAAAATCATTGGCGAGGTTAATGGAAACAAGACCTAAAGTCTGTAAGGAGTACTGTCGTCCTTCTGTTTACAGTGCTTTTCTCCAATTGGAATCCAACCTCCACTGGGATTGATACTTTCCTACAGTGTTTGTATTATTTCAAGAGTTTCTCGGCAGTTCTCTCTTGAGTAATCTTGATTTCACCCTTTTTACTTCCTTGTACGCAGTAAAGGAAGAATTTTGAACCTTTCCATCAAGGGAGTTTCATCTATAATTCGGAGGTGTAGAAGAACATGATATATTACTATCCCTCTACGAACTGTAACGTGGTTTGAAGGCTATAAGTTACCATTTAAGACGTCACTATGGTTTATATATTCTTGGGCAAACGAGTATTCTACAATAAAGTGGTGCGAAAAGCAGTTACAAACCAATCATATTTATTTATTTAGTTATATTGCATATTTATTTGATGGTTTAACAGTGTAAATAAATGGTTATTTTTGCTGGTCATTACATACATTATTAATAACCTAAAATTTAGCCTCATATGCTTACTGATTAGTGATCACATTAATCACCGGTTAGTAACTGCGGTTTTCGAAACGGAAAAGACCCAACATATGGTTCGATAATAAAGGCTACAAACGCGATTTTGTTTCCACTCTAATTAAACATTTTAATTACTTGTTTTAAGTGTTAAAATTGAGTGTAAAATACTCCTTTTCCTCCCCTTTTGTGAGATGAACAAGTCTGCAGCAGGAGAATAAGATATAAGTTAAGTGGGTTCTTCCGCTTAAAATGTCGAAACTGTTGATTTCCAATGCTTTATCTAGTTATATTGACAGTTCTAATGTTGTCACGGAACACGAAAAAATCTCTTGGAAACTAGTTACCTACTGAAAGAAAACGACGTACAATAACGGGATGAAACATCCAGAAACAAGAGTGTGTGTATGAGTCAATTGATGGATGTCGCGACGCCTAGTGTTGTTTTTGAGATACTGCAATCTTCGGTAACAAGTAACCAAATTCAGGATCTGTTTGGGATGGTTACTTGAGATATAACCACCGGAGACGTTCGGTATTGTTCTGTATTCTATCACTTCTGTTTTACATAAAGACACTTTTACTTGCTACCACACTTCGTCCCGCGACGGCAGTGGACAATATTGTGCCGATAACCCAGTCGCGACGCCAAGGTTCAATAAAAAAAAAATTATTCCACAACCTTTCTACCCACCAAGCCATCAAAATAAAAAACAATTATACCTCCTGTCTATAGATAAAAAAAATAATTGAAGTTCGGACGCCACACTATTTTAAGGAAAATAGTGAAACCCTAAAAGAAAAATTCATAACAAAAAAAACCAAGGAAACATATACCAATAGAAATAAATTAAAACAATGATAAAATAAATTTAACAAAAACGAAATAATTATTTAATCGTCTTGTACAACAAAATAATTTAATTAAAATTTCTAACAAAGACCCTTAAATCACTTAAAGATACCTGCCGGAGGTAGCTTCGAACTCAGGGCCTCAGTGTGACCCTCTATAGATATAACCACTAATCCCTTTCAGAGACGTAGTTCACATGGACATTCCTAAATTTTCCATGGTAAAATATAATAATACCAGGACAATATAATAAACGAAATGAAAGAACTTGTTTGGAAAAAAATATATACATAAATCTTTTATTAACCAAAAAATAAAATAAAAACATTAAAAAGAAGCTATTCGAGCCGGACTCAAATAAAAACAAAATTATTATCCTTAGTTTAATGTATAAAAGAAACTGTAAGGGTTGTTAGGGTTAGGTTCATTAAATAAGCAGATTACAGAAGGAAAAATCAATATATTTAAAATCTTTAAACCAAAAAACATGCAATTATAAACATAAATTAAAAGAAAAAATCAAACTAAACGTTCTCCTGAATTTACTATAAAAATTAACTATATGACTTCCAAAAAGGTGGTATTTTATAATTGACTGACACTGCCTCAACATAACCACTATCCTTACTGCTTTTGGCATCCTGCTTACCACCAGTCATTTTGCTTACTTAATGAAGCTTAATATAATGTTAATTATTATAATTTGCAAAATAACTGAATATTAAAACTAAGATTTGTTTAAAACAAAAATAGTGAAAACTAAAGTTTTGGTAAATTATTAATTAAGTAATTAAATAATAAATAACGAAGCAAAATTTTGAAGTTAAAATAAACCCTTTACTCTATATGATAAAATCACGTCGGGGTCACCACTGTAAGGGTTGTTAGGGTTAGGTTCATTAAATAAGCAGATTACAGAAGGAAAAATATATTTAAAATCTTTAAACAAAAAGACATGCAAATTATAAACATAAATTAAAAGAAGAAAATCAAACTAAACGTTCTCCTGAATTTACTATAAAAATTAACTGTTTGCATGCCAAAGTAAACATAAAGAAAATGTAAATAAACCTTACTACTACTCTGTTGCGTCACTAAAACTATAACAAACAGGCTGTTTTACTATTTTTTACATTAACTACAAACTACTACACATACTTAAAAGGATTAGTTACACAAATATAAACAAATATGTACATAATTGGGCAAGCAAACAACACAGGCAATAACAACAGAGGGTTAACCTTAACGTAGCCATAGTTATTATAAGTCCCCAGCTGTAATAGTCTTAGACGGTGTTATTACAGGGTGACTGTGGCTAACAAAACAAAACAAATAAAATACAAATCTGAAGAATTAGGTGGAGCAACCAGTCCTATGTTCTTGATTCTTCTTGTTCTTCGGTGACGTCCTTTTTTTTCATCACCTTTTCGGGAAATTCGCTATACACTCTCGTATGACGCGAAGCTCTAACGCCTTGGACGCACACAAGAAAATATCTGGGTAAACCGTACAGAAGAGAAAACAAATTCCGCACCTCGTGCACTTCGAACAAAGTTCACACCTCTATCGTCACTTGTCTGCTTTCAGCTGACGATATCCGTGATCTCTCCATATCGCACAGCTCTTTTAGGATCGTAATTAAATTTATTACGTAACTTACATTTATTTCTAATATTACGTCCTCACTAAGTCTCTCAATAGTGGTTTGTAATCATTACAATTTAATAAAATAAAAAGCATAACGAAATTTCAACGTAACAACCCTCCCTTTTCCTGCCAAAAAAACAATTTAAGTTAAATTTTTTTTGTATACTTAGCATTATTAGCTACTATTATTCGATAATTCTCTGCTTCATCGCCTCGCCTTCAGGGTGAGGTTTCAGGTCCTTTACGCGCCAGTTTCCAACGTCTCGTCCTTCCATATCCTCTAATTGATACAATAAACCACCGATTCTTTTGGTAACTCTGCATTTGACGAAGGTGGGTGCCAGCTTCTTGTTGAAGTAATTTTCTCCCTCTGAGAGCTGACGATCCCTCCTCCAGACTGTTTCTCCCGCGTAGTATTCTTGAGGTCTCCTCCTGAGATTGTATGTTGTACTGCTTCTCTCGTAAGCTCGCGCCAACTTGTCCTGTACCTCCTTGTACAGTAATGGTACATTTTGCAACCTGTCCGCATAATTTCTTCGGCAGTCAGCATCGCTGCTATGTTCCTCTTTATCCCAATTGGGATGCTCTTTACCAGAACGAGGTAGCTCTCGATCAAAATTCAAGTAGGCTGGCGAAAATCCTGTCACCTCATGCACAGCAGTTTTAATCGCAAACGCTAATTTAGGCAACTCTTTATCCCACTGCCTCTGGTTCTGCTTCACATAGGACGAGATAAGAGTTTTGATCACTGGGTTACATCGTCCATCGGGTTTGCCTGTGGGTGGTAATACGGCGTATAGGAGATGCCGATCTGGTATTCAGCTGCTTTTGCTCGAAACTTCCGGCTCTTAAACTGTGGCCCATTGTCACATATAACCGTCTGTGGAGCACCAAACATGAGTATCCAGTACATTACTGACAGCTTTCGCAGTGGCAGTTCTCACCGGTACGAAAGCACTATATTTGGTAAAATAATCGGAAAAGGCAACAATAAACTGATGTCGGCTAGCCGACAAAGAAAAAGGTTCCATAAAATCAGCAGAAACCAACTATCATGGTCTAGCGCCGATTCTTTGTTGACCCATTAATCCAGCAGGAGCTCGTTGTAAGGGCTTGTGGGCCAAGCAGGTTTCACAGCGTCCTACATACCGTGCCGTGTCGGAAGCCATTCCGGGCCAATAATAATGCTCTCTTAACCGTTGAAGTGTTTTAAATCCACATAGATGACCCGATAAAGGATCGTCATGGCTATCAAAAAGCACCTCTTTTCTTTTAATCTTCGGCACAACTACTTTCCAGGGAGCCTCCTCTCCTTCCGTTTGTCTACGATTCTCTTGAATATTTTGTTTCCTTCTATTCTCCAACTTGGATATTTAGCGGGATCTCTTTTTATCTTCTCCAACATTTTCACGTACCAAGAGTCAATGTCATTAAAAATGATCTCGATCGTTCCAAGCACATGGTCGTGTATACTGACTCTTGTTTTATTGATTATTACAAATAAATGATACAAACATGGTGTCAGAAGTGTTCATGTGCTAAGTTAGTGACGGTAACAACGTGAATATGGCGATGTATTCGAACATACCCATTACGAGTTGTTTAGAGGCGGGGCCGGGACTGGTAGAGAATTGGAAAATATTTAAAGGGATGTGGCCCAACTATGAAATAGGGAAGGGTCTTGAAAAAGAATCTGGTAGAAGGAGATCGGCTGTTTTCAAAACGGTAATTGGGAGAGAAGGACTCTGATTGTTCAAGCAGATGGAAGATGACGAAGATATCGAAGCGTTAATAGAAGCCTTAGATAGAGAAATTCTTCCAAAACGGAACGTTGTATACGAAAGGTATGTGTTTTTTCTGCTCATCAAATTTCAGGAATGGCAGATTCCGAGTTTATAAGAATTTTAAAAGAAAAGGCCATAAGCTGCATATTTGGCGATTTGGAGGAAGAACTGAAACAGCAGCGAGCCTCTCTTTCATTGTTCCATTTTCCTTTTCAGTGAAAATCCATTTTGTAATATAGCCGTTTTCCCTGCTGGCTCTTCTTCTTCAGTCAAACTCTTCATCTTTCCACGAGCCAGAATTTTCTTCTTTATTGCATCTTTCCTGTGAGGGGTACCTTGAAACTTTGTGAAAACTGTCTAGGCAACACTGACCTACAGCGAGGAAGAGAACAGTGGGAGAGGTTACTCAGAGTAATATTGAGAGATTATAAAACATTTTGGTTGTAAATAATAAAACCATCTACAAATATTATCGGTGTTTCATTCTGAGAGTATTGTAGGAAAGCGGTATGAACGGCTCAAAAAAATCTCAAGTTGACCAGCGTATAAAACAATTTACAATATGGTGTTAGGTGTGGGGGTATTGCATCAGGTTAGTTTTTTTATACTGTATATTTACTAAATATTATTCATGTTTTCCTCTCTTGTCCCGGCACTATGGAAGCTTTGCAGGTTGAGGTCGAGGAGCTAAAGGGGCAGTTGGAAATGGAACGGTCCAAAGCGGAAGTCCCAATGCTGAAACTTGAAAACGAGGTGCTAAAACTTGCTGCATTAGGGTCAGGGCAGACTAGTGTCAATAGAGACCGCCTTTTTACAAAGGAGATTCCTGAGTGGACGTGAGATGCGTTAAAGCCGGGTGACGCAGAGCTTTATCTTGAAAGATTTGATCGAGTAGCAGGTAAGTATGGCTGGCCAGACACCGATCGGAGAGAAGTGCTAATTTCGAAGCTCATTGGGGCGGTGGAACGTTACCTCAGGATCCACGACCGGAAATTCGGGGAGGTCAAGAATTGGAGGTCAGTCAAAGATGCTTTCTTAAAAAGATTTTCAAAGAAGAGGGATCTCTTAGCCGACATACGAGCTTTACTGAAACTTAAGCGGGAACCTGGAGAGAACTATCGCACATATGCCGACCGCTGCGAGGAGGCTGGAGCCCTCGCTTTCACTATTGATGATTTGGAGAATGTAGCTGACAAAAAAGGGGCTTCAGCTACTGGAGGAGTATTTATTAAGGTTGTGAATCTCTCCGAAGGGTGTTGTTACCTAAAGAAAGGGACGGTGATTGGAGAAGTACTCCTCCTAGAGGAAGAGAATACGAAGGCCCAACATGGATACATTGTTAAAATGGGTGAGGAGGACTTGCAAGGAGTACTTGAAAACAAACTGCGACACTTGCCTGAGAAAGACAAAGAAGCTCTTTTCAAGACTTCTCGCGCATAGTATGAATCTCTTGGGAATATCGAATGTTGGTGAATTAAACTGCACACAATCTGTAGAGCATGTAATCGACACCGCTGAATGCCGGCACATCGCAATTCGACCATACATAACACCTCATTTCTTACGCCCTATTGTGAAGGAACAGATAAATGATTTTCTGCAGAAAGGGGTAATTCAACCATCGACCAGCCCATGGTCAGCTCCGATCGTCATTGATTTCAGTGACAAGAGTTGACACTTCTTCCTAACATCAACGAAACACTCGATAGGTTGGGGAATAGTATTTTTTTCACAACGTTGGATCTTGCTAGCGGGTACCATCAAATATCCATCCGCGAGGGAGACAGGGAGAAAACAGGGTTCAATACTACCGATGGGCACTATGAATATCGCCGCATGGCTTTTGGGCTGGCCGGAGTCCCCGCCACCTTCCAACGATTGATGGACTATTTACTGGCGGATGTATGTGGCGAGGAATGTCTCGTTTATCTTGATGAGATTATTGTCTTCCCTACAACTCCAGAAAAATATCATGCAAGGCTGAGGAAAGTTTTGCAAAGACTGCAAATGGGTGGATTGCGTACTAACCTGGAAAATGCAACTTCATGAAGTCTGAGCTGGTGTACCTGGGACATTTGATCACCAAAGACCGAGTTAAGCCGGACCCCAGGAAGGTGGAAGCTATCGAAAAATACCCGTTGCCGCAAAATATTAAGGAACTGCGAGCTTTCCTAGGATTGTCGGGTTACTACCGGCGTTTCATAGATGGATACGCTGAACAAGCGCGGCCTCTCACAGAAATGACAAAGGAGAATGGTGCATTTGAGTGGACGGAGGGGCGTCTGGATGCGTCTCATGATCTTAAGGTATGTTAATGCAGGAACTGGTATTAAGCTACCCAGATTACAATGTGCAATTCATCGTATCCACGGACGCTTCTGGTGTTGTCCTTGGGGTTGCATTGTCGCAGGAGGTCGGGGGAGTTGAGAAGCCCGTGGCGTATGCTTCGCGACAGCTGCAGAAAGCAGAGAGGAATTACTCGGCTACCGAGAGGGTGCTTCGGGCTGTTGTCTGGGGTGCAAAAAAGGGAGTTCCATCTCCCGAGCTCCTTTCAGAGAGATAATCTTCTTGGTGGTTTTCTTTCTCTTCTTGGTCTCCATTCTCTAGCGGACTGGAATGAAGACTACATATATATATATATATATATATATATATATATATATATATATATACATATATATTTATATACACGCATATAGTAGTACAGTAATCAATACAGCGATATTTTTCCTACATAAGTTTAAATTTTAGTAATTACCATACAAATACATTTTAGGTCAGAACAAATCTGGCCGTGCTACCATGTTTTGTAAATTATATTTAATTTGTAAATTTATATTTCCAAAACATTTTAACCCGTCTTATATGTAGCTTAAGAACTAGTCTGGTGGCCAGTTTTCGACTGCCAGTCCACATAATTCGTGTTTAAGAAGGGAATCACTAATAAATGAGACCAAATTAAAGTATATATCTTTCCGATTTTTTTTTTCCAATTTTCGGACTAATTTTTTCCGCGATATAAAAACTGATCTGACTCAGTTTCCGATGGTTTTCGATTGCATTTCACTCTCGAGAGTCTCTGGCAAGTGGATACTGCTGTGAAAGTACTCGCCAGAAGCAGGTAGAGAGTTCGCAGGTTTAGACAAGATCTCATATCGATACATCTGATGGTAATTATTTGTCCCATTGTACAAATAGGTATAAGAATCATTCAATTACCATAATTGTATTAAAAAAAGAGGGATAAGGAATAATAAAAAAAATTAATAAATTTTGTATTTAAATTTTGTGGAGCGAAATTTATTCATCACGTTGTGTTGAATAATAATGACCAATTAACAACAAATAAATAAATAGTCTATGAAGAACATTATCAATTATTCTAGGAATAAATAGTTCACGAACAATCGTTAATGAATAAAAAAAAGTATGTAAATAGTTATTGAATAAAATATTATTTGAATAATGCCCAACACTGATGTTAAAATATATAATATAATAAGTAAATATGTTGCGAATTGAAGAAGTCGTTACTGAGTGGTTATTATAGGCTTACAGGAGTTCACATGCCCTGTTGTTAAAAGTAGACAAAGATTTTCAATGGGGAAGGCCAGACGTGTTCGCACTAAATTTCATATAAGTTCTGTGCAAGGTGATTTTAATGTTTCGTCTTCAGATTCTAAATTCTCAAATAAAAATTATGACACAGAAACCAATAACGATCTTACAATTAAAAGTATTGGGATTAATGCCAATAAAGAAAATGACATTGATTTGGAACCTAATTCATCCATGGAAATTAATACTATTGGAGAATGGAAAGTTGTTCCTGAAGACGACCTTTTCAAAAATGTTGATATAGATATTGATAAACTGGAAACATCAGTTCAAGATACCAGTGAGTCCAGGCCTGCTAACATATCCATTTCTAAGTGTATTAAGAGGTCTGTTGCAGAAAGTGGAATTAATTTAAAATTGAAAAAAGGTGATAAAAGAGAGTTAAGGAGGAATTTATTTATTAAAAGTAAGTAATAAACCATTTTCGTTAATTTACTCATTATTGGATCTACGTGTTTCTTATAATTTCAGTCTTAAAGTAAAGTTACAACTTTAGGCAGAAATAACTTTCAATCATATAAAATACTTTCAAAGTCAAATGACACCTCATTCTAACTTTAAGTTTCATAGTATGGAATTTAATTGCACAGAGTTGTAAATTGTTTTATTTATATTTATCAGAATAGAATAATTCACTCATGAAGTTAAATATATGAATTGATGGCATGTTTTTTAAATAATGTTCCTTTTAAGATAACAAGTCAGTTGTACTGCTTTTTACAAGAAAAGAAATTGTAGGGTTATCATTAAAATATAGATGAAGTTGAAGAACCAGCTATCTGGTTATTGACAAAGAAAAAGGAAAAGAAAGCTTTGATTTATTTAACATTTTGCATTTCGAATTTGCATGACATTAATTAGTTTGTAATTATGGACCGTGAATTCATTTTATTCTAAATGAATGAATTTTGAAAATAAATATTGATAAAGAACTGCACACTTTTAAAGCACAGAAGACTAAAAGTCACTGTGTGTGATAGAACAGTACAGTACTGTACGATGTTCGTTCCCTCTTCTGAATACCGAGAAATCTCTAGGAGATGCAATTTGCTTGGAGACGCGTTTTTTGGTCCCTAAAACTGATCTACTGAGAGTATCTTCATGTGAATGGGCTCTGTCTACAACATTACATTTTTCTCCTTCATAACGATCTCCGACCTAGAGTTTGAACCAGGCTATAGGATTACTATAAAAATTTGTTAGAAACTAAAAAATTATGTATTGATGGTTGAACATATAGTAGTAAGTCAAGGAGATGGTCCAAGTGGGAGTCAAGAATAACATATTAAGTTTTGAGAATTATATTAACAAGTTGACTGTGGCGGTGAAAAAAGTGGTTTGTATCACCATATGTATCGGTCCCCAGGGACTGATGTACATCGTTTGATCTCTATTAATAAAGATACACCGACCGCACAGAAGTTAGATTCTAGCTGCACGTAATATAAAATATACGTTTCGGTTCCCTGGAGACCGATAAACCTATCAACGTGTTAAATGCTACATTTCGACCCACATTGTAGGTCTTCATCAGAGCTCAACCTCATAAGTGTAGACGAAAACATATGAAAAAAAAAAATATTTCTGCCTACAGGTCTGAAGGTCTGAAGAACGAGAAAGGTGATGGTGATTTTTTGAAAGAAAAAATCTTTACTGTTGGGTCAGATGCAATGTAAAACATTTATTCTTGTAGTTACTTTTAGAATTATTTAGCAGAAACCAAAGCAAACTATCTACATTTATCAAAATAAATAAATAATGATAAAAAATTTTTTTTTTTTAATATTTTGGTTTAATAAAAATCTTATTACAATATGAGTCCCAAGGGCAGTTATAAACACTGAGGAAAATTACAAAACATAATGTTTATTTATCTATTCTAGTTAGTTTCAGTAAAAAACATGGGAAACAGATTGCTACAAATAGTAGCTGCACATATTTAATTAAATACTGTGACAATATAGATTTTAATAGCCCGTATTTTTAAAATTTACTAATTCTCTAAAATACATAACAATGAAAACTTTTTTTTTCCTGCCTATACTAAGGATATGCCCTTCTTAAGACCTACAATGTGGGTCAAAATGTTGGTATTTAATAAATAGTTCCCACTATTTTATATCTTATTCTTGACTGCAACCCAGTCTATATCCTTGAAAAATGTTTCTACAATTTTTTTTTTTTTCGATCTTAGCTAAACTTCAAAACAGAGTAGAAATTTTTTTTGAGTTATGGTAGGTAAGAGAGCTATGAAAGTTAGAAGTGTTGTTTCTGGAAGAAATAGTTATGAAAAAATAAATACAAAGAAACATTAATAATATTTAGTAACTAATTTATTTATCATTTTAGAAATTGATGCCATTCATCAAGAGGTTATGAAAAAGAAACCAAAGAAATCCAAGGAAAAATCAGCTGTAGTGAATGGTAAAAAACAAACATATGAGATTCTGTCTGAAAAAACATGCCAAGATACAACTGAATGTCCAAAAGTCCCCAGATCGCAAAACGAATCTTCCAATACAAAACATCTTCCCACAGCAAAAATTTCTAAAAGGAAACAGAAAGCCATGTGCAAGCTAAAAAATAAGGCACAAGAAATGTAAGTATGATTTTTGTATGTATGATGACACACTCAGCTTTCCATCTAGGATCCAGTCTTGTAGTCTTTTTAAGATATGTTTATCTTTGCTAATAATAGTCTGATTTGGGTCCCTTTTTTTTTTTTTGTTTTTGAGAGAATTTAATTACCTTTCATATGATTTTATACATAATTTACCATAAAATGCATAATTTTTGATTTATACGCGAATAAAATTTTCTTTTCTTCATAACTATTTTCCCTACATTTTCTCGGTGATGGACTACATATATGAAAAGTTTAAAGGACTTTAAGAAGAAGACTTCAGGAAAGTTTCTGTAACATTCCAAAAAAAGTTGCTGTAACATTCCAAGCCTATACCTTCCTTAAATATGTAATGTAAGTTTTGTACAACCTTTTTATTTTTAGCTTGGCCGTTATTTGAGAGCTTTGTTGGTTATTTGGACACATGGGACCTTAAAATTTGTTTTCCTAGAAACTTGGATTCAAAATTTTTCACAATCGTTATGCTTTCCCTTACTATATATTTCATAAATATGTGAGTGAAAGTAAAAAACAGAAAAGCCCAATTTGGTGATAAGATAGTTCTAGATAGAATAGGGATAAGTTTACCTACTAGAGTTTGTGTAGTGAAATTGCTAAAAACAGTAAAGTAAAAAACAGTAAAGTAAACAAAAAGAAAAGCTGGATTTGGTGATATAGTTCTAGATAGAATAGGAATAAGTTAATCTAGTAGAGTTTGTGTAGTGAAATAGCTTCCATGGGTTTGTTGTCATAATGATTATGGACATCTGTGTATGTTTGCACACAAACTTTTCATTATTTAGATAAAACCATCTTACTTCTAAACTCTTTCATAAAATTAGGGATTGATAAATTATTTGCCACTTCTATAATTTTGTTTTTATTGAAAACTAGTTTCGAATGTTATACATTCGTCTTCAGTTCTAAAAACACAAAAATTCAAAATACAGTCTGGTATTATTATACAAATTAAATTAAATATAATATAAATTAATATTATGAAACATTCATGAATTTAATTAAGACAAGAAATCAAATACATGCTGGAACTCACCAAGGTTCAAGTAGATTATATCAAACAGAAAAGTTTCATCAAAGACTCAGGAGTTAAATTAATACATCACCTTGAAAACAGTCTCAAATTAAATATATATGAAGCACTTGAAATAATAAAATCATTCAAATCCAATCCAAAAACAATTACTCACCGGAATTACTGGAAAAACCCGACCCTTAAACAGTTTACCTATAAACACCACTTTTCTTTCATTGCTAGTTCGGTGCAAGGACAAACCAGTACAAACATTTCTGATTGATAAAATCTACTTAAACCTTGGTGAGTACCAACATGTATTTGATTTCTTGTCTTAATTAAATTCATAATTCATAAATGTTTTATAATACTAATTTATATTACATTTAATTTAATATGTATAATAATACCAAACTGTATTTTGAATTGCTTACTTTTGAATTTTTCTGTGTTTTTAGAACTGAAGGTAAAGTATAACATTCAAAACTAGTTTTCAATAAAAACTAAATTATAGAAGTGGCAATTAAAATTAAGTAATTGCCACTTCTATAATTTTGTTTTTATTGAAAACTAGTTTTGAATGTTATACTTTACCTTCAGTTCTAAAAACACAGAAAAATTCAAAAATGAGCAATTCAAAATACAGTTTGGTATTATTATACATATTAAATTAAATGAATTTCCACTTTTTAATTTTTCCACACACCAAAGATGAAATTCATCTTTTTATTTAAAAATATGAATGGCACCAGTGAAAAAAAAAAAAATCTGTTTTAGTAAACTTGAATATACATTTTTAAATAAAAATTTTCAAACAGAAGTTATTTTGCAACTTGAAAATTTTTTTTATTGGAATTGGCCATTTTATTGATATTTCAAATAATTATTTATGTTGTTTGATTTTCATTGATAGAATCTTATTTTAATTGTATTATTATTTTATGTTATTATTCATAATTTTTCTCTTATCAATTTCATTTTTCTGATATTATAACAGAGTAAAGTATTTTATTAATGATATTGTGTTTACTGGTTGATTATTTCTCTGTTTACTAGATGTTTATCTCATTGTTTACTAGATATTCCACTATTTGTAGTTTACAAAATCTTATTAACCTCTCTTAATTTCAGTTTTGTTTGTTTCAGGTTAAAAAATATTGATTTCTACAACCAAATAATATGTGATACAAAGTACCAAACTGATGCAATGGGTGTAATCACCAATGCTGTTCAAAAGAAAGTATACGCTGATTTGTAAGATTTTTCCAATGCTTATAAAAAGAAAAATATACAAAAAAGAACGATTGAAGTTATTGTTTTGTTGTAAATATTGTTTAATAGTTGTAAAGTATTTTATGTGTATAGTTATTTATTTTTGCAATGTGTTTCTAATGAGATAAGCTTGTGAAATCGGTAGTACAGAATATTTTTACTGTAATAATATTATTAAACTATAAACCTCCTTCCTCCTACCTCCTACCTCCTACTAACACTTGGTGTTCCTCACTCTCACCAATCCTTTTCTCTGTCTTTAATAACAATCTCCCAAATTTCGTTCAACATTCACAATATTACTTATAAACCGATGAACTCCAAATTTACCAATCCTACTGAGATGCTTGAGGCTATCCGAAAGGTACAAAAAGATATAGATTATATCGACACGTGGGCAGTACGTAATAATTTGAGGCTGAATGTGGAAAAACTCAGACCATCCTAATCAGTTCCAAGCATCTTCTCAATTCCCTTCCTTATTATCCCTTACCTTACCTCAATCGCTTACCTAATCACTTCCATACCACTGTCAGAAACCTTGAAGTAATTTTTGATCAACACTTGTCTTGGAATAATCGTATTTCTCAAATCAACCGAAAGTCGATTGCCATCCTTAAATAGCTGCTAAGATTTCGAGATTCTATACCCTCTAAAACCCGTCAGCTCGTAGTATCCTCCCTCATTTTCTCCCACTTTGACTATAGCTACCTTGTGTATGATGGACTGTCTGATAAGCATGAGATGAGACTGATGAATTGCTTCATTAGATTCATCTTCAGAATCCTCAGGTGCCTCCATGTCTCCAGTTGGTATGCCGAGTTAAAGTGGCTTCACCCTATTTTCCGACGGTGATACTTCCTAGGTGTCTATCTTTTCAAAACCAAAAAACCCTCCTTATACTCTTAATTTGTTCTCCCTGTGTTCCTCTGTACACTCTTTAAACACCAGATCCCAACCTACAAACATGTATATACCCTTTCATAGAACTGCCTCCTTAAAAAAAGTGTTTACCTTTCATACTACTTCATTTTGGAATTTCTTACCCATCTCCAATCCCAAATCCTCGGCCTTTTTCTCTCATGACCACACTCCT
This sequence comes from Rhaphigaster nebulosa, assembly GCA_948150685.1. Lineage (NCBI taxonomy): Eukaryota > Metazoa > Arthropoda > Insecta > Hemiptera > Pentatomidae > Rhaphigaster > Rhaphigaster nebulosa. Next base: position 37,713,033 of record OX411308.1, read on the forward strand.
AACCAACTTTTTGATTATATCTATCTACCTATGGTCAACGGATATCTCTACCATTATACATCCTATGTAAATGGAGAAATAGAAAAAAAAGTTAAGAAGTTTCAGAGGTCAGAATGTTTTCTTAACAGATCTCACTTGTATGAACACAGAAAGGATACACAAGACGTGCAGGAATTCATCACAGCAGAAATAAATGTAATTAGTGCAGGAATTTATCACAGCAGAAATAAATGTAATTAGGGATTGATCCTTCTGTATCATCGTGCTCAATATTGAAAATTCTTATAATGCCAATTCATCTGATTAAGTATGAAATGAAAGTGATTTGAATAAATATTTTTGATTTAAATAAAGTTTTTAAAATATCAAGTTTATATCTCCTTTGATTATTTCATTTAACACTTTCCACAACCCGTTTCTGCCATCCTTTGAGGATTGTAAATGATTGTAGGTAATCATTCAATACAATACAACTGTTGTAACCAAAACAGAAATTAATAATTAATCACCAGCAATTAAATAATATTGATCACTCAATATTGAAAATAAATATTATACCAGTTCATCTGATTAAGTATGAAATGAAAGTGATTTGAATAAATATTTTTTTTAATCTATGAATAAAAAGTTGCGTATTTACGACAAAATAATTCGGAAAGTTATTTCTTAAACTTACATATTTGAATGACTTACTGCTACTTGCTACAGCAGGCTTGAGAATTGTGGTACTTTGAGTTGCATTTTCTTTGTTCTTTTGTACACTAAAACTTTTTAGTTTGACACTTAGCGAAGCAGGAGCACTCCACGAAGCCAGGTCATAAGTACATAAACAGCCATTCCTTCAAATGTTACGGAAACCTTTTTTCGGAATCACTTTTCATTTGTTTTTCTTGAACATCTAGGCAATATTTTTAACTCTCCGTTTCTTCAATAATACTTCTCTCTTTGAAACATAGTCGGTGTAATATTTTTTACTTCCTTGTACGAAGTAAAGGAAGTATTGTTATCGCGAAAATATTCGGTTTTCAGAAATCAACGAAAATATTGACCATTTTGACCATCCCTGAATCCATTTTGACTAGTTTCGCCGTGGCCTCTGTACGTACATACATTCGTACGTACATTCATTCGTATTTCGCATAACTCAAAAACGGTTAGCCGTAAAAAGTTGAAATTTTGTATTTAGGATTGTTGTAAAATCTAGTTGTGAACCTACCTTTTTGGTCACTGCTTAATCACCGCAAGTGATAATTTACTTGAAGGTCATAATTGATTTCCATCAAAATTATTTTAAATTCTTTGCAAAACTTCTCAAATTTGGTATTTATAACTTATATATTGATTTAAATAACATACTAAATTTTGGTCTAAACTGGAAAACCGGAAGCGGTACTTTACTTGAAGGTCATATTAGGCTTTCATAAAAAAATATATTAAAATATAATGTAAAACATCTCAAATTTGGTAAATAGGACTTTTATATTGATGTGAATCTATTTACTATATTTTGGTTAAAATTGGTGGGCCGAAAACGGTACTTTACTTGAAGGTCATAATAAGCTTACATCAAAAATTATATTTAAATTAAATACATAAATCATATGTTTCGGTAATAAAGGTTACAAACGCAATTTGGTTTCCAATCCCATTAAACATTTTTATGACTTGTTTTAAGTGTTAAAATTTAGTGTAAAATACTGGTTTTCCTCCCTATTTGTGTGTGTGTGTGTCAATAAATGGATGTCACGAAGCCGAGTGTTGTTTTTGAGATACTCATCAAGATAGTCAGTCACCTCTTTAGCTGTTTTGGTTTTTAAGAGCTTCGAGATCAGATTTTGTCAAGTGGTCTTTATGTACTAATTAGAATTTATAGTACCCAACTGCAGTGATGTACGCAGGGGAGAATCAGGGTAATTTTTTGAAAAAAATATGATTTTCATATAAGTTTTGTATTTTGACTAGAACCCAATAATTTTTGATCTAATTTTCATTCTTATCCTTAAAACGTACGTCCTATTAGACACTAAATGATTACTTGCCTTCTCCTTAAATCCCATCCTCGAAAAAAATTGAAATCCTCCCGAAAAAATGTTCTGCTTACGCTCCCATCTGGCTGGGATAGAAAATTAATTAGGTCAACTTGAACTCTGATGAAATCGTAGGCCAAACAACACCTTTTTTTAGAACCTTTCTTCTTTTTTTGATAAGGTTAGCGCATACTGAACTAAAGTTCAATATCATTTAAGTTCCTTTTTTGTACTTAGATATTAGATGTATCGGAAGGGGTGCGGCGAGCAAATGGTAGCAAGAAAGAAATTTCATACTTTGCCGATAATGCCTTCTATAGAATGCCCAGTCAAAGTGTAAAATACGCTATATTTCATACTTTGCCGGTTTGATTTAGGCATTGTATAGAATACCTATGCATTCTATACAATGCCTGATTTTATATTTTGTCAGTAACATATACATAACATATTAAAGTGTAAAGTTTGAGTACAATTTTAGGTTTGTTTCTAGTTTTTATTATAAAAATTTAAAACTATGCATCAATTTTGACAAAGCGTAATGTGTATTAGACTGTTGATTCGATATCGTTTTGTTTTTGTCCTCGATCTGTTTTGGTCTCGAATTGTTATATATATATATATATATATATATATATATATATATATATATATATATATATATATATATATATATATATATATATATATATAAGTTAAGGTACACAGTGTAACTGTATACAACTTAATCCTAACCATAACATGTAAACACACTCTAAGACTAGATATAGAGGATTACTATAGGCAACAAAGTCAGTCTTTGCTCAACAATCGTGTCATTTCGTTCCCTTATTTTCTTTTTTTTATTTCAAGTCACCGGAACAAACATAAGCGGTGCCGAAACCCGGGAGATTATACTCGGAGTAGAAAGTTTTTTTTTTTCGTCTTTTTTCTCTCTTAGTGTTTTTTTTCTCGCTGTTCGCGTCTGTTTTTTTTTCTGGAGTGACCGGGACAAGTGAGAAGGTCACAGAATGCCAGACGAGATAGTGCGGCCGGCAACCTTAATACTGCCACAGGACATCCCAGCGCTGCCGACGGAAACCAACCCGAACTTAGCAGCATCACAAGCGAACGCAGCGGCAGTCAAGCGAACGCCCTGGAATGGCTAAAGATAAAGAAGGCGACCTCGCAGGATCTAAGAAAGGCGATCACGGATCTAGAAAGATTCAAGGGAGAAATCGGAGAACTGAGTCATTTTCTCAAGGAAGGCGACCGTGTGATTGCACGCATAAAGGCAAAGGTGGCGGAAGACGTAATAGACCCGATAGACCCAAACGCATTCAGAGCAGCGTTAGTATGTCAAGTCAAAAGGAACATATTGAATCTAATTTAGGCGGATGAAGATATAACATGGATCATAGTGAAAGGCTGACTGAAGAAGGCATTTGGGGGAGGCCGGTGGGTCCCAGAAGAGGACATTTTTCGGATGTTCAGGGAAACGAAAAAACCTCACTAGACAAATGGGCAGTATGCGGGAACGCTATTAGCCCGATATAAAAAGATAACCGAGAAGATGAGGGAAACCCTGAACGCAGCTGAGGTGGAGGGCAGGATGGCGTTTTTGTCGACCATACTGAAAGTGCAGCTAGCGAGAGACACGGGAAAGAAGGAGGAGCTGTCTAGAGACAAAACATTCATCGAATGTGCCCAGGAGATGGTAGACGCTAGTGCCAGGGACGAAGAGGCCAGATTCGGAGAGGAAGCGGAAATGGGATGGAGTAGGGTAACTTACAGGAGGCCCAAGACAGATAGGAACAAGTCTAGGCCAGATATAGATATAGAAGAAAAGAGACAGAGTTCGGCGGACGGGAGAGGACGATGGCACGAGAAAGGAGGCAAGGAACGGAGAAGAGGATCTGGAAAAGGAAAGACAGGAAGTGTCATGGATGCGGGAAGACGGGACATCTGGTAGCACAGTGTCCTCGGACAAGATGTTTCGAATGCGCCACCGAAGGACACATTGCCAGGCAGTGTCCCTACATGAGCATACGTGGAGAAGCGAATCGGGTGGAACGCATGGAGTTGAATGCGCAAAGAATGTGGACGAGGAGCAGACCACCGTCAGAGTGTAACCTCGGAGACAAAAGAAGAGGAGATCGAGTCAGGAAATAGAGGAGCGATAGGAGAAAGGAGCGGCAGAAGGAGCGTAGGACGAAGACCAACGGAGGAGAGGATAGCGAGAGATAACGAATGAGGAAAGTGCGAGCAGAGAGGCAACCACGCGGTAGTGCATAATATAGAGAGTGAGTGTGATGGGTTGCTTATTATCAGAGTCGTGAGAGGAGTGCGATGCTTGGTGGATACAGGCAGTTCAAACACGATAATGTGTCGGAGTGCGATAGAGGCGTTGTGTGAAGGAGAGAGGATAACCTAGGTAGAGGTATGAGGATGTAGATTAATCACCTTGAATGATCCATGTAAGATAGAAGGAGAAGTGGTGATAGATTTTAATAGATATGGAATCGAGGGTGGACGTAGTGGAGAATATGCCTCCAGAATATGGGAGATAATCGGGTGCGACCTTTTGGGGAAAATGGGGGCGCGGAATGGAATTAGGACGGGAAATGGATTATTAGGATAGGAACAAAGAAGTACTGGTGTAACAGGGTTCTGAAAAAATACTGGAAACACGCGTTACGAGGTGAGTATTTGGATGTTTTTTTTTCAAGAGGGAGAGATATTGAGTGTAACGGTGGAAACTGTAACTCGACAGAGGCGGTGATCGCGGCTCTACGAACATGGTTCCAATTCTATGGGATACCGGATACGATCTCTTCCGATGGAGGGAGAGAATTCGATAACGCAAGTCTGCGAAACGAGATGAAAGCATTAGAGATAGTTTGACATATTAACACCCCGGGACACCCCAAGAGTAGGGGAGGGATAGGGAAGTTGCACAGAACGCTGGGAGACCACTTGCGAGTTTTCCACGTAGACAAGGGATTGGAGGCAGATTTCGCGATGCCAAAGGCGGTAACAGCGTATAACCATTCTATACATATGGCTACAGGATTTTCCCCGTTTGATGTACTCTTCGATCTTCGAGAACGGCGAAGAGACGGAGTGAGCACGGTAGTAGACGAAAGGATGGCAGAGAGATTAGTGAGCAATAGGGTAGCGCTCGTAAAACTGTGGGAGAAAGCACACAGCAGGATCGCAGCGAAAAAGAGTAGAAGGGTGGCACGGGAGAATATTCGGGTACGGGATAAGATGGAGGATGTTAGAATAGGGACTATCGTTTATCGAAAATTGGAATCGAGCAGAAGTAAGGAGGCAATACGTTATGAGGGACCATTCAAGGTGATCGTGATACGCGAACACAATGTAGTCACCATCCAGAGTATCAAAGAGTTAAGGAAACCGGTGGGGGAGCCCAGACAATCCTGATAATGCATGGGTATCCTCTTTTCTACGGGATCAGATTAGGTGCATTGAGAAATGGTTTATTTTCGTTTTTCGACATATGTCGATTTCATGAGATGTTCATTATTACTTTTTGTACTGTAGTTCATAAGTTTAGATATAAGAATTTTGTATTTATTTTTATTATTGTATTATGTTTCATATTGTGGGTTTACATGATAGAGTATTATTTCTTTTTTTTTGCTTTTTGTTTGTTTTGTTTTGTGTAGGTTCGGAGTGTACTCTAGGAGTGAACATAAGTTATACACACATATATATGCAGGACGAGTCTGGAGGAACTGGACAAACTCCAGTAGTGGGTTGCACACAGGAAAATAATATAAAAAAAAAAACTTATGTTCTTATACGATTTTCATTTGTTTAAATTGTATTAGCTAATTGCAAGTAAATAAAACGCTGCAAGTTATTACACGATGGTTTATTCACAGGACTTTCCGTATTGCTTTGATTCACAATTTAGTTAATTAGATAATCTTTCAAATGAGCACTTGTAGTGTGAAAGGGGCATGTGCAGAATACTTTATAAAAGATATCTACCAAGTTCAGCAGAGAAAGAAAGAAAGCAGTAGGCACCTAAGGAGCAGAAATTTGAAGCGTGTCCCAAGATGCTCGCCTTGAGCGTGTTAATAAGAAACTGTGTCAATGCAAGTAGGCTGAGATGGTTAGGACGTGTAATCAGAAGGTAAAATGGTACTGAGGAAAATATTGGATGTCCACTTCAGTGGGAAAAGAAAAAGGAGAGACCGAGAAGTGCAGAAATAATCCAAGGAAGGATGAAGTAGAGAGATGCAAGGAAGCCAGAAGCCCAATTGATAAGTCAGGAGGCCCACGATGACCTGCAGCGCCAGAGAATCAGTCTACGAAGTTCATTACGCTATATGTCAGCTAATACTGGTCCTATTTAAATGATTTTTTTTTTTTTGCTTTTATAGAGAATTTCATCACCTTTCGAATGCCTTGTTATACTGATTCCAAAACACCTTACATTTCCCCTCTATCTTTATAAATGGCCGGGTTATGGGATTATAAAATCTCTAATCGGCTGCCATTTTGAAACAAACAGACGGATGGTAATGTCGATTGTCGAGGATCATTCTAGGATGAGGCGTGACCTTGTTGTCGGATCTCAAGAAAATTGGTTCGGTAAACTCGGATAAATCTCGGACGGCGGATGGACGTATTTTTTAATTTATTCCATATTTGGATTCTACGTATCCTGAAACGTAAACCCTCAAATTTTGAGGGGGTAAAAACAAAAAAAAAGTTTTCAGTCGATTACAAAAGTCTATTATTAAAGTCAATGGTGGTATATTCAGAGTCTCCCTAAAAACCCCTCAAGACCTAGATGAAGCTGTAAATTCCTATACCACCCTGATCCAACAAGCAGTTTGGTCAGCATCCCAACCTCTTTCTTCCACTAAAGACCGCAAGAATCCTTTACCCCAAGAACTCCGAGCAAAAGACGTTCTAGGACCCTCTGACAAAGAACCAGGCATCCTGACGATCGGAAATCATACAATTATTATTCCAGGCTAGTTAAAAAGAAACTAGCAACCCATATATCGCAATCCTACAATTCGTACCTTTCCTCATTATCTGCTCCTGATAATTTCCTCTGGAAAGTAACCAAAAAAATCCTTAAACACCACTATATTTCCCATCCCCTCCGACGTGATGATGGCTCCTGGGCTTCGTCAGATGAGAATAGAACAGAGGAATTTGCCAGACATCTATGCAATATATTCACTCCCCATCCTGAACACCACCCCACCCATACAGCTGAAGTAAAAGAATTCCTCTTCTCACCGATCCCAATCTCTCCACCTCCTAAAGCTGCTAACCCCTCTGAGGTCAAATTCCTTATAAATAGATTAAAATCCCGAAAATCTCCTGGTCACGATCTCCTCACATCCCAAATCCTGCGACAGCTTCCAAAAAAAGCAATTATATTCCTAACCTACCTATACAACTGCATCCTTCGCACAACCCACTTTCCCCTAATATGGAAACATTCTACAATCACCCTTTTTCTTAAACCAGGCAAACCTGTCAATAATACCTCATCTTATAGACCAATAAGCCTGCTTCCAATTCTTTCAAAAGTATTTGAAAAAATACTTCTCTAACGCATCCTACCCGTCCTTGAATCCCAAATAATCCCTTCACACCAGTTCGGACTCCGCCCTAGACCTTCCACAGTTCAACAAGGTCTTCGCGTTGTGGACCATATATCCTTTGCACTTGAAAGCAAGCAATATTGCACTAGTGCCTTTCTGGACGTAGCGCAAACTTTCGACCAGGTGTGGCACGATGGCTTGCTTTTCAAGCTCAAAATCCATCGACCCCAATCCTTATACTTAATCCTCCGATCCTATCTTTCTAACCGAACCTTTAGAGTTCGCTGCGGCACTGAATATTCCGATTTTTACCCAATCAAAGCCGGAGTTCCACAAGGCAGCGTCTTAGGTCCTATCCTCTATATCCTATATACCGCGGGCATTCCCACAAACCCCGATACCTTCCTAGCAACATTTGCTGATGATACAACCATCCTATCTTCTCACCCAGACCCTGAAGTAGCATCCTTTAATCTCCAAAAACACCTCTGCTCGATTGAACATTGGTGCAACCATTGGCGCATCAAAGTCAATGAACCCAAATGTAAAAATGTCACCTTCACACTCCGTCGCAGACTCTGTCCTCCAGTTCATTTCAATTCCATTCCACTTCCCACCTCCGACACAGCTCGGTATCTTGGTTTCCTCCTTGACAAAAGACTGACATGGAACCCACATACCAGGCTTAAGAGACAAGAACTCAACCGAAGATATTTAGGCCAGTTATTTAGACTATTGAACAGAACATCACATCTTTCAATAAACAACAAACTATTAATCTACAAGACCATACTAAAACCTATTTGGACCTACGGACTTGAACTGTGAGGGACAGCAAAATCTTCTAACATCAAACGTATCCAATCCTTCCAGTCCAAAGTCCTTCGAACAATAGTTAACGCTCCTTATTATGTTTCAAACAAGACCTTACATCATGACCTAAACATCCCATTTGTACTTGACCTTATTCCATCTAAATTTTCAAACTTTCACCAGAGCCTTAGCTGCCATCCTAATCCCTTAGTACAATCCCTATCCAGCTCAAGCTATCCCTATAATCCTCCTCGTAGGTTGAAGCGGCAGTGGCCAAGAGACCTTCTGTAAATATGCTATTGGAGTCCTGGCAATGGCCAGATCCTCCACTCAAGTCCTGAGCGACTGTGGCCCTAGTGCTCTCATTCAGTCTCCACTCGCTTTAATCCAGTGATGCGGCTCAGAGAGAAGCGCTGAGACCTCTTTGAGTCTTGCCTTGTCATCTGCAAGTGGAAGGCAGGGCATGGCTGGGAGCTCCCTGGGCAGAATGTAAATATGTACATATGTATGAATATAATCTAGAATTTGTATTTATTTTATTCTATTTTTGATTTGATTTTATTTTATTCCTTCTTCTTTTGTTAACATTTTATATTTATTTATCACCAGTGTCCTTTATTTTATCAACTTATTTTTCTTTAAATTTATTTTATTGTATGCATAGTTGTACATACAGCGTGAATGGGTACTTCAGCCCTAATACTCATTGCCCTTGAGTGTGGCATTTTGTATTATGTTCAATAAATAAATAATATAAATAATAAAAAAAAAAATGGTGGTATTATCGAAAATTTATGAAAATAAAACTCCGATAACCGGAATGCTAATACACGTGTGAAATATTAAACAATATTTCATTTCTATCATTTTATTTGTGAAATTTTGGTTATCGAAGTCTTATTTCAATAAATTTTCGAAAATACCACCATTGACTTTTAAACATTTTCGGCTTCGTCTTCGAAGGGCGACAGTTGCCCTTCTGATTGTTTCATATCTTCTTTTAATGACGACTGCAGCATTTTTAATACGTTGAATTAGTGCACCCCGAGTGTTTAATTTTACTTTGCATACTTCATCTTTGAACCAGTCCCAATCAAGGATATTTTATACTTTTTCTAAGCCTCGTTCGGGTGTTTTAGCATTGGGAATTCCGTTCTCGCACATTTGTTTTAAAACTCTAATATATAATATTTTATCAGGATTTCTGTGATGAAACCGTTGCCGATATTTCTCAGCAGCAGCTGTAGCACTCCCACTGCAAAAACCATAAACAAACAACATATTTGCATATTCTCTATTTGAATATTTGTTTGATATTTTGTAAGACTTTAATAATACAAACGAAAATAAGAATGAAATCACTTTAATGATCGCTGGCACAATTAATAAATGTTCTAATCTGATTGTAACTTGTTAATAATCTGTTGTAAACAAAATCATAATGCTAATACCTAAATGCTAATACTTGTATAAAATAATGATTATTTGTGGAAATTTATTTATTTAATTAGCCAATACAATTTAAACAAATGATAATCGGACAAGAACACTTGAGTTTTTTTTTAAATTATTTTTCTGTGCCCAGCCCACTCCTGTAGTTTGGCCCGTTCTTCCCGACTCACTTATATATATATATTCCCCACTTTACGGGAAAAAGCCACTGTCCATCCTGCATATATATATGCAGGATGGGCTGGCTTTTTCCCGTGAAGTGGGGAATACTGAATTTTGAATTGAGAAATTTTAGATGAAAAGGAGAACCGGAAGGATTTCAGGGAGACATTAATTAATTTAGACAGGGAGTTTTATTAATTTGAGGGGAATACCATCTACACCAGCAGAATTAGTATTTGATTTTATTGCGGCTGATAAAAAGTCAGTGGAGGAAATATAGGAAAAATAAAAGTCTTTAAATTTATGGGATCCCGAGACGTTCTCGTGTTTCCCATCACTATGCTGAATAAGGGCGGCTCTTCCCCTCCTTCCGTAGACAATATTTCCTAGGCATATTCCTTTACCAAGTAATCGACAACCATCGCCCTTCCTATATCTACAATCTCCTCCAATTCAAGTTCTCTATCCACTTCCTTACCACAAGATCTCGACCTTCTGACCTTTAGATCTGCCTCAATTCATCACTCCTTTATAGCCCGCTTCAACACTTTCTGGAAATACCTTCCGGTTAACATTCGGCATTCCCCTTCGCTATGCACATTCTAAATCCTTTTATGCCCGTTCCTGGAAGTACGCTTGCCACCAACAGCTTGCCAGTCGAGACTCAAATTAAAGCCAGATAAAGATTCTTCAAATTTACCTTTTGCAAGGTCGGGTGTATAATTTGACTGAACTATTTCCCAAAATGTGGTACGCGTACCCCCAGGATTACAGAATGAATCTGGTGAAGGTACGCGTGGCACCGGGCTTTGAACATAAAAAATGTTAAAAAAAACTTCGTTACTTGTCATTGTGGTTTCTTTATTTAGGTTTCATAGGTTAAACATATAAAAGTTTCATATATATTTCACACACACACACACATATATATAAAAATATATATATATATATATATATATATATATATATATATAAATAAATATAGATATATTTTTTTTTTCGGTTGGCACTTTAGATCGTGGAGATCTTTGGCCGCGCGATGTAGTATTCATATATGGAAGGAAGACCACACCGCGATTCTCAATTTAGGTACACGGGGTAGGATCATCACTCCTACGCCCGGCCTTTTTGTGAGTTGCCACCAAGTAGGCTGACGGGCCTCACATACCCGGGGGAGGTGATAAATTGCTCGAATTATTAATTTAATTATATTAAATTAACGCCGGTACCGGGATTCGAACTCACAACGTTTGGGTTTGTGAGTATGCGCGTTAACCCGCTCGGCCACCTCGACCCCTATATATATATATATATATAAATTAACGTGTTTGAGACACAAAAAATAAAAAAAAAAGAAAAGGTTTAAAGAAAAGCACACTCAGAGAGATCGGTTACAACTGACTTTATTTAACAAGTAATCCTCTTTATATAAGATCTGGGAGTTGTTTACACTCATGAGAGGGATTAAGCTCTGTTATTACCCGGCTCTGGCTCTTAACTCCCCCCCTCCAGTTTCCAGACACTTTTGGAAACTTAAAAGGGTGACCAGTCCGAGCAATGAACATCATTTATCCCTGTACAACGTTACAGCTCCTAGAAACACTAAATCCATAAACTAAATACATAACAATTTTCTTCTATAAAAACAACTGAAGTATTCAAAACATAAAACACAACTAAAGCACGACCACTGTTGCACAACAATTTATACGCAAGCACTGAACTACAAATAACAAAACAAAAGAGATACAATAAAAATAGAAATAAAACAAAAATACACTCTCGTTTACAATATTTCCTCCGGTTGCACAGGCGAAGGCACTCCAGACTCCAAAGGAAACTTCACTTGCTCAATGTGGACTGTCCGCCGCCTCTTAGGGTCTCCAATACTTTCGATCGTTACCACGTTATGTTCGCGTATTACGACGACGCGGAATGGCCCCTCGTATCTCCGCGGTTCTTTTCCCCTATTCGATCCAATCCGCCGGTATACTAGTGACTCAATCTTTACCTCTCCGCAATCCCGTACCCTTGCGTTTTCTTTAGCTACCCTGGTTCGTTTTTCTTTGATTATTCTTTTCCGCGCTTTTTCCCACGACTCCCGCAATCGGACGTGGTTTACCATTATTTCCCTGGCGTTCTTAATGTCCCCTATTGTCGCCTCACAATCCCTACTGGGCCCTCGAACCCCAAATAGTACTTCGAATGGCGCAAATCCAGTAACTGAGTGGATTGAATGATTGTACGCTGCAATCGCCTTCCGCATCGCAATGTCCGGGGTCCGTGATACACTCTGAGGTGGTCGCTTAGGGTGCTATGTAACCGTTCTACCCCTCCCCTACCCTTCGGGTGTCCCGGAGTGTTAAAGTGCCACCTGACTTCTAATTTTCGCATTTCTTCGCTCAGGATCGCGTTGTCGAACTCCCTCCCTTTATCGGATGTTATGCGGTCGGGTACTCCGTAAAACATAAACCAGGTCTGTAAGGCTAGTAGCACCGATTCCGCCGCTTTGCTTTGTATGAGATGAGCCATCGCCACTTTACTGAACACGTCTATAGCCGTCATCCATGTAAATCCCCTCCACGTGAACGTGTCCACTTGAAGATCACGGAGTGGTAATGTAGCTGTTGGCGTCTCTTCTTGTACTGCTTGCGGTGGGTGGCGATCGTACTTAGTAGTCATGCAGACCTCGCATGCTCCGATGACTTCTTGAATGGTCCGCCGCATCCCTGACCAATAGTACCATCTCTTAAGTGCTTTTAGCGTTTCGCTGACCCCTCGGTGGTTGGTCTTCCCCTGGTGGTACGCCCCGGTTAACTCCGTCTGTCGTTCGACGTCTCTGATGGTTTCAACCATTAGCCTACATCGAATGAAGACTCGATCTGGAATTTGGTTCGTCTTGCACACCTGTTTGATTTTGTCCCAGACTGTAACGTTACCCACATATATGTGGTGTGTCTGACCCGGTTTAGACGCGTCTTTTAGTGCTTTGCAGACAAGATCTTGTGGCGGACGCTGAGTGGTGGGAGCAGTCAGCGGCCGGGCAGTGGTGGGGAGCGCCGCCTCCCACTCCTGCCGGCCGGCTATAAATAGGCTTGCTCGCCTCACTAAGCAGCATTCTCAGGGCTCTCCTGGGCCACTCCTGACCCAGGAGCGGCGCAGTGCCTTGACTGCTCTACCATCCGCGCCGCCCATCCTTCTCCTTCAGCATACGGCCTGCTTGGTTGTAAGCTTCTAATAAAAATCTGTTATTTTCTTACCTTGACTACCTTTTCTTTTTTACCTCATCCTTTCACTGAAGGCAGTGCGGTCTTAATCGGCCAAGTCTTCAACCCGCCAGTGAGGCTCTGATAGGCTAAGGCGGGGGTTCCTATCTCGGAAACGGTGCGGTCCTAATCGGCCTAGTTTCCAACTTACCGGTGAGGCTTTAATCAGCTGAGGTAAGGTGCTCCTCTCCTAAACCGAGACAGTGAGGCTCTAATCAGCCGAGTCTCAAACACGGCCGTGAGGTGCTCATCCACCGAGCCGTGGGAGCTACCTTCGGGTTACTCACCTCCTCCCTGAGCGGATTGTACGAGCACGCATAGTACCTGGGCCCTTCTGGTTCTAGAGGGAATTAGCAAACGTAGACCCAGAGTACAATCTAATCGTACCCCTAATCGTGACGAAATAACATTTATGCGTGACCTCCCGTAACGCAAGTACTCAATAGTAAGCATACCCGACGTCTTTGTCTTCCAGATTACCTGGCGCGATTTATCATTAATGATCTCGTCAACTTCCTCTATATCCTGTGGTCCCTCATCTGTAGAACTGTCTCTGGATGATGACGTCTCTTCTCTCTCTACCTCTGTCATAGCCTGCTCTCCTTCGCCTTCTGGTGACCAATCCTGTAGGAATTGTCGGATGTCCCTTGATGGCCCCGCTATGTCCTCTTCTATGGCATTCACCATCAGTGCCCGCGACAACCAGTCGGCGACGACATTTTCTTTGCCAGGTTTGTAGACGATGTCCATGGAATACTGACTTAACCTCTCTTTCCATCGTGCAACTCGCCGACGACGACTCTCAACTGTCCAACCCACTGTAGCGGTCTGTGATCAGTCTGGACCCTAAATCTCCTTCCGAATAAGTATGGCCGAAAATGGTCAATCGCCCAAACGATGCCTAACTGCTCCCTCTCGAGCGCGCTATATCTTGCTTCGGCATCCGATAGTCTTCTACTCGTGTATGCTATGGGCCGTTCCCCGCGGTCATTCTCTTGGGATAACACTGCACCCAAGGCATACTCACTAGCATCTGTGGTCACTGTAAATTGCTTATTGAAATCTGGGAATGCTAGAACAGGTTCCTCCTACTAACCGCGCTCCTTTTTTCAGTAAATTATTTATAGGTACCAAGTAACGCGCCATGTCCGGTACGAACCGTAGATAATAGTTCAGGGTCCCCAGAAGTCTCCTTATGCCTTTTACATCCCGGGGTATTGCCATCCTGGTGATCGCCTCCACTTTGGACCTATCCGGCTTAACCCCTTTTCGTGATACCGTGTGCCCTAAAAAATTTATTTCGGCCAAACCCAAAACAGATTTCTCTGGAGACAGTTTCAAACCGAATTCCCTTACCCTCGCGAATACTTGTCTCAGGTGCTGCTCATGTTCCTCCTCCGATTTGCTGAATACCAGAAGATCATCCATGTAGACCTGGCATATCCCTTCGTCGATACCCCTGAGGAATTCATCCATTAATCTTTGAAACGTGAGGGGCGCGTTCTTCAGTCCGAATGGCATTCTCGTGAACTCATAGTGTCCCCGTTCATACGTGAAGGCCGTTTTTGCCTGATCTCTGGGATGAATTTTGATCTGGTGATACCCTGCCTTTAGGTCTAACGTGCTGAATATGGTAGCCCCGCTAAGTCTGTCTATTATGTCATCGAACCTGGGAATCGGATAGGCTTCGTCCCTCGTATTTTCGTTTAACTGACGAAAGTCCACGACTACTCTATATTTCTCTTGCCCCGTCGTACTCTTCTTCTTCACTGTCCACAGGGGACTATTAAACGGGGACGAACTATTAATTATGATTCCCTGCCGCTTCAACTCCTCCAACTCTTCCCGGATGTGTTGCCTCAGCGCTTGGGGATACCGTTTTTCCTTTACGTATGTAATTTTTTCTTGTTTCAACGGAATTTCGTGCACTGTTTTTCCCGTGACACCTAATATCTCCCCTTCCTTATAAAAGATGTCCCGAAATTCGTTTCGCAATAGGTTTCTCCACTCCACCACCCTATTTACAGCCTCCACCCGAGAGCCTCTAACAGCGCGGTGACACGTGTATGACCTGCCTCCTATTTCAACATACCACCTGCCCTGTTTATTTTCCACCTTAGCGCCTACCCTTTCTAACAGGTCGCACCCAACTATAGCCTGATATTCCCTCGGCATGCTCTCTACTACATGCACTTGTATTCGCGCTCCCGTTTTCCCCCACTCGCTCAATCCCATGTCCGCCTCACCCATCACCTTACACGGCCCGCCTAAGGTTACTAGCCTACACTTGCATTTCCGAATCTGAAGTGCCCCCCCTCCCATTGCCACACAAACTCTCCGCCGCTATTTTCGACAGCAGGGTGCTCGAGCTCCCTGTGTCCACAAGGCACTTCACTTCACTGTTTGTTTTGATAATAGGCAACCAATTCTTTGACTCACCTGCTACATTGTTGATGACGCAAGCTCGGTCGCCTCTCTGCGAGCACCCGCCTCATACAGTCGTCTGCTTCCTCCTCACCGTTGTCGTCTGCCGCTGTCCGCGATGCTGCACTACCTTGCGTTGTCGGTTCCAGCCTGCTCAAGCTGCCTTCACCACCACTGCTTCCTGGTTTCTCCTCCGTCTCTGAAGATCCCGATATGCTGGATGTGTCCCTGGGAGTTCCACTTCGTCTGGACGAGTACCTTCTTTTTCGGACCTCTGGCGCATTCACTTCCATTGGCTCTCCTTGATAACCCTCTTTCCTGCGATAGACGTACGGACACTGTCTTGCAAAATGCCCCTCCGTTCCGCACTCGTAACAACTGGATCGTAGACATTGGGCTACCATATGGCCCGCCCTGCCGCACCCGTGGCACTTTCTCTCATCCTTCCGAGGTCCATTCTTTGATCATGGCTGCCAAGTCTTCTTCTCCGTCGTGGACGGTTTTTCTCTGATAAATGCCCTTCTCCACGGAGTCGCAGAGGTTCTTGGTCGATTGGCGGGAACCTTAGTCCATTCGGGCTCATCCACCTCCATCCTGTTACTCTCTTCTTCTCGGGCCCCCGTATCGAAAAGGGCCTGGGCGCACTCGAGAAACGTCTTCTCGGCGGGAAATCCTTCCTTTTTTCCTATCTGCCTTGCTAGCTGCACCTTCCACACTGTGGACAGAAACAACATGCGAGCATCTGTTTCCTCCGCGGATATGATCTCTCTCATCTTTGCATTCAGTTTTTGGTATCGCTGTAGCATGATTGCCGCGAACTGCCCCGGTGTCTGCCTGCCTTGCCTCCTTTCACAGAACATCTGGAAAATGTCCTCCTCGATCGTCCATCTTCCTCCTCCGTACACCGAAAGTGTCCCAAATTTCGTGTATCTGGGAACGCTTGTCATCTCGTCTAACCACATGTCCCTCGAAATCAGTCGATGGATCACGGCAGCCAACCGGTGCTACTTTGGGCTAACAATACAGATGAAGAGCCAGAGGAACAAAGGCACAACTGTTTAAGACTCTGATAAGGCCAATTCTTATCTACACTTCCCAAGCCTGGACACTAACTAAGGCAGATGAGAAGGGTCTGCAAATTTTTGAAAGAAACATACTAAGAAGAATATATGGACCTGTTAGAGAGGGCGAAGCGTGGAGAAGAAGGAAGAACCAGGAACTCTACAGCTTGTATAGAGACATCGATGTAGTGAAGTTCATCAAGGTGGGTAGAATCAGCTGGACGGGACACGTGACACGCATGGCTGAGGAGAGAACACCAAGAAAGGTTATGTAGGGGGTGCTGGATCGAAGAAGGAAAAGAGGAAGGTCCAGGTTGAGATGGATCGACGGTATGGCCGCTGACACAAGGACAATAATTCACCAACGCAACTGGAAGGCGGCGGCGAGAGACCGAGCTGGATGGCGAAGCCTCTTAGAGGAGGCCAAGGCCCACCCCGGGTTGTAGAAGCCAACGAAGTAAGTACGCAAGTTAAATGTATAATAACCTCAATTCGGCGTAAATCACATTTCATATGAAAATGAACTACTGCTTACGAGGTATCTCAAACTTTGTATTTTAACTGTTATTTTAAAGAATCCTAAAATTATTCAAGTATCAGTATAAACAATTACGTTTTTCATAATTTATAATCAATTTTGGAATAAATTAACTTTCATATATATTATAAAGTATTCTCTTGAACTAATTATTAGCGTAGACTTGGGAATCTAAAGTAGAGAATATGACAAAAAATGTCTTGGAATAAAAAGAAAAATAAGGGTGATTTAATGTAATTTTTATTATATCAAAATATTTACACAAATATTGCTGTAAAATATGATCTATATTTCATTCTTGATTAGTTCTTGGAATAAAGTCAATCCATATTCCTCCTATTGGCACCAAAAAAAGAGTTTTTGGCGAATATTGAAGTGGTGTTATTGTTTTTGAATTTAAACAAAATTTGTATTTCATAATAAGTTTAGCAATGGCTATTTTCATTTCCATTCTTGCAAATCTCAAACCTAAAAATCACAAAATATTTTGTATTTTTTATGCCTAATTTATATTTATAAATACAACATTATAATCATGTAGTCCTCTTTTTCTGGCAGCTATCACTCTTATCTCAAGCACATATAACAGGTTGTATAGTATTTCAATTCCTTGTCGTAATCCTTCGTTTTTATTTAGATTTTTCCACCCATTTAGTCGTTTTTATTGGGTTTGAACATATGAAATGACTGTTCCTAGGGTATGAAGCAAATGCAACTTCAATTTCCAGATATAATGTAACATGCCTGTCAATTAACTTAAAAAAAACTATGTGATTTGAAAATTGAAGTTCTGCCACTTCCAACATATTTACCTGTTTTGTGTTTATATATTTATCTCCAGCTGAATACCGTTTTGTTCATAACACTTAATGCATTTTTAAATAACTAAATATTTCAAAATTAAAACAAGAAATAAAATTTTCATTACATGAGTTTATTGATTTGAAGCCAAACAGTTTTCTTGAACAAGGGATAAAAAATCTTATTGGGCATTGGAGAAATGTATTAAAGCTAACAGAAGCTATTTTGAATAAAAATGGTATCCTATGGTAAGTTAGTTTTTCTTTAATTTGCCTCATATCCTAGGAATTGACATTTTATGTGTTCAACCCAATATCCTGAGAATTTTTCATCATACTACTTTTGATCAAGCTTTGTGCTATTGAATGTCTTTTTTATTTATTTTTTTGTTATTTAGCTATAAAAATATTTATTAATAATGAGTTTTCTTACCTATGCATATTCTAGGTCCATCACCAAAAGGTAAATATGTGCTTTTGACCAATTTGTGTTTGTTTTCTTCTGAAAATCTTTCTGGTTCAAACTTCTCTGGGTCTGGATAATATTTAGGGTCATGATGAATTGAATAAATTGGCATTACTATAACAGATCCTTTAGGCAGTTCTAAATCGCTGTTGGGAATTTTGTAAGGCTTTACTGACTGCCGTGACACTGCTATAACAGGTGGGTGTTTTCTTAATGTCTCTGAAACAAAATAATATAGCATTTGAAATTTAACTATTAAATTATTTATTTAATAGATTGTTATGTACACATCAAAGGATTTTTGCTGACGCATACACACATTAAATTAGGAATTTTCCTTTTAATTATTTCTGTAATAATAATTAAGAATCTGATGTATACATATCCATGTTGATAGGCCATCATCAGGGCTAAGAAAAACAAGATAACAACAGTAACAGTACGAATAATAGCAATTAAAGATAACAAAAAGTAATATGAGATGATAAAAAATGAAGTTTAGGAAAAAGTTAATTTACAATGTAAATAATAGAGTCCGATCCAACGAGACCACTCCTAGTAGTGGAAATGAAAGGAAGGCTAAAAGGACAAAGGTTTCCTCTGGGCCTTCCATGGGACAACCGGCTGGAGAAGGAGTTGGTCATGTCCTATCGGAGGGCTCTGGGGAGAGAGAGGGGGGGGGGTAGTGACATCAGGGTGGGTATCTTTCCGGATACCTATCCTGAGGGTGGTTTCGGAGAGAAGAAATTTTGCTGCTTACAGGCGGAGATCACCAATCTCATCCTGAAAAGAGATCCTAAAGACTGTCCACAATTCCATGGGCCAACTTGAATGGATGGCTTCAATTGACCTGTGTGAACGAGGAGACCGCGTATTGGGTCATTGAAAATACCAAAAACTTGATTCCATGGTAGGGGGCTAAGCTGAGAGCCTTGAGAGAGGACGAATTTCCTCGTAGGAAGGCAATGATCATATATCTCCCTCCCACAAGTTATAACGAAGAGGAAATCCTTAACCTCATTACAAAGCAAATTCCCACACTGAAGGTGAACACATGGAGAGTGTTCAAAAGGGATGATACTCCTAAATTCTCTCAGTTGGTGGTGGGAATAGAAAAAGAGGCATTTGAAGCCCTCAAAAAGCAGGGGACTTTATTCTTCGGAATAAGGGAGGTTGGTTTCAAGGTGGTAGGGGAGAAGAAACTAACCGAACCAAGGAAGGAGGATAAAGTAGAGAGAGAGAGAGGTTTCGGATTGTCCCAGCGACCCTGTCAGATCGAGTGTCGAGCCGGGCCCTTAGGGATTAAGCCGAGACAAACAGAACCAAAAACTCCTTCCGCTCAACAAAGTGGAAGAAGTCCCCTGATTAAATTAAAGGAGACTAGCTCAAAAAAAAAAAGGAAGATACTTCAACACCCCGCTCCCAAAAGAAACCGACCCTATGGAAGAGGGTGGACAAGAGGAGACCAAGAGGCTCCGGAAAAAAGAGATATCCATATAAGTAGGAGAAAAAAAAATGGATAAAATTAAAGTAATTTAGGTGAATTTGCATCATGCGAGAGGCGCATCAGCCTTATTAGGAATAACATTTACCAACGATAACATAGATATAGGGCTACTTCAGGAATTCTGGACGATTAGAGGTAAGATTAGAGGACTCCCAACAAAGGTAAGTCAGCTCATCTATTGCAAAAATGCTAGTAGACCAAGAGCAGCTATCATAATAAACAATAATATTAAATATTTTGTGATTACAGAATTCATCTCACAAGACTTGGTTGCAGTGACAATAGAGGTGCCCATGGACAAGAAGAGAGCCTACTTCCCTGGGGACAAGGAGGAGATTTCTCCCAAAGAGGTTCAGGACTTCATTGAGCACTGCAAAAAATACAACAAGAAATTTATCCTAGGATGTGACGTAACCATACCACAATATGGGGAAGTATGGACACAAACAAAAGAGGTGAGGAACTTTTAAATTACTTAATATCTAATAATATACTAAGCGATGCGTCTTATATAGCCCCTCCTTCTCAACCCCAACTCTCACCTTCTCGTCGTGGGCCCTGTTAAGCCGATCCAGAATTAGAACGGTGAACTAACGAGGGATGGAGGTCTTGGTTGGGCGGTCTTGAGGTAATTGGGAACCCGGCCTACCAGTATATCATGTGCTGTCATCACATAATAAAACAACTTATGCTTATTTGCGTGCTTTTTCATTGACCGTACCCAAACTAAGCTACCCCTATATACAAAAAAAAAAAGTGAGTGAAAGAAAATGACCGTCTCACGGGTTATAATGAAGTTTATTTTTTTCTTACTTCTCTGTGAATTCTAATGTTGTTGTTTTTGTTATATTTTTAATCCTAATACTATAATGAAACATTTAGTAAACATAATGTCTCTCTGTGAGGCTCAGTACTTGTTTGGCATTGTTTTAATCAAAGTGATGTTGAGGTATGAAATTCAAGCAATTCTGCAACATTACTGGGAAAGGAAATTTTCAGCCACCGAAATCACGCATTTGCTACGGAAAGTTGAAGATGAACATTACCTTAATGAACGGACTGTGAGGAGCTGGTTCGTCAAATTTGAAAGTTGCGATACAAGCTTGAAAAGGCAGCCGGGTTCAAGGCGACCATCTGTTGTGGACAGCGAGGCTCTACGAGACGCTATTGAAGATGATCCCACAAAACGTACTCGGCAGTTATCCTCCGAACTTGGCTTGTCACAGTCAAGTGTGAATCGTCACAAATTAGATAAAGAGAAGAGAGCATGTTGTGAAGTTCCACATGAGCTCACCTTGCAGTAAGCAGAACGTCGCCTGGAAATATACCGCCAAACACTTGCTGAAATGGATGCCATCGAACTTCTACCGCACCCATCCTGATCTTGTGCCTTCGGATTTTTATGTTTTCCGAGAAATTTTAAGGGGTAAACATTTCAAACATTGAAGGAGGTAAAAATTGGAGTAGAAGACTTTATCCAGTCGAAACCCAAAGAGTGGTAATGGCAGAGAATCGAACAGCTGTTTCTATATGGCAACTAACCATAGAACATAATGAACTGTATTTTGAAAGTTAGGAGAAATTTTATGTAAGAAAAAAATAAACTTTATTTTAACCCTTGAAACGGTAATTTGTTTTTACTCACTCTAATATTTTAATGGCCAATCATACATCCACCATTAGAAAACCATAATGTTATAACCGAATGTTATAAAATATAAAACATTTCAATATTTATTTATGCTTTTTATTTGTGTTGTAAAAAAAAGGCTCGAGCTTTGAGACTTTAAGACTCTAGCTGAAAGCTCAAAAGATTCGAGAATTTGTCATTAAAAAAAAAAAGAAATACAAAAATGATCGTAAAGTATTGTTGATTTGGACATTTTGTTTAATATTTGTTTGACAAATTAGATATTAATTTATTCTTTATTTACACTATCAATTTATATTTATATTACATATTATAAGATATATTACATTACATATCGTCGGCTCACTATAAAAACCTCTGAAGTATGAATTACTTAACTTATGGGCTTAGTGTTTAAGATTTACTATTTCTTCACCTTTTTTTTTCCAGAAAATTCCAAAGGTAAGAAGATACTGTAAATCTAATTAACCTAAGGTTGAGAATTGAAGCGCATGAGTTGAATGCACTAAACCCTCCCTCGAATCTATGAGGTCATATGTGACAGAGAAATATGCTTTTAAAATAATCTCACTCCCACAGTATCTCTTAAAGGACGTCATAACCGGTACAGAACAATTCGTAAACAATAGTTTTTGAAAAGCATTGTTAAAAACAATTTCAGCCCTTGGCATGAATCTAAACAACATACAAAAGCTATCTGATATCTGCATACCGAGCTGGAGTAAATTTCTTGCTTCCCCCTCAAAACAAATGCTAATTCCTAATAAAAGTAAAATTTACCTTTTCGGAGCTATTACAAAAATACTTATATTTTTGTATATTATATTATAGTTCTTAACCTTAGAGGCTTTATACGGACGCTTCAAAGGTAGGGGACAATGTGGGATATTCAGCTATAACTGAAAGCGAATAACTCCTATACAAGCTTCCAGGAACCTGTTCCATCTTCACTGTAGAAGCCAACGCCATCAAAGAAGGTCTAATGTACAATCTGATTGAATGTATGATATAAAAGAAATATTGTAAAAATTTCAGTTCAACAAAAAGAAAACTTATATATGAATAAAATAAAAAATCCTTTTTCACTGTATTGTGAATGGATAATTGTGATTCTTTGTGAGCTTCTAGTAAAGAAGCCTGTTTTATTTTTTCAAGGAATCCGAATTTAGACATTATCTTGTAAAAAATCACTATTTTCAGATTCAGTGGCGTACTTATGGGAGAGGATCAGGGAGTTATATCCTTCCAAATTTTTGAAAAAATATTTTCATATCCACCAACACAAGTTTTGTATTTTGAATAATAATTTTTGATCCAATTTTCATTCAAACGCACACCCAATTGTGCGATTATAGACACTTAAGTGATTACTTGCCTTCTTATTAAATCCTCTCGAAAAAAAAAATTAAATCCCATGCAAAAAAATTCTGCGTACACGCCTGCTCAGATATAATTATGAAAAAAGTAGATTATTTCATAGCATGAATGAATGAAAGAAATGATGTTCATTAACAAATAAGACTTAAATTTTAAACTTTAAGTTGCTTTTAACAAACAATCCAATTTGAAGACAAATATTTTGAACTGTAAAATAGTTTAAATCTTTTTCAAACTTTATTATATTTTGTGAAAATTTTACTCACCTGTTATTACCATCTCAACATACTTCATTTCCGACAATCCTTCCCATGTTATTTCACCTTTGTACTTTTTCAAGATAACATCTGCTTCTTTATAAACCTTTTCTTGTATTTCAGGGTTTTTAGAAAGTTCGTAAAGTACATAACCTAATGTTGTTGCAGTTGTTTCGTATCCAGCCAAAAGGAATACAAAAGCGTTTGATGTTATAGTATTATCATCCATCACTACTGTAAAAATGATACAGGATGTATTAATACAATGCATAAATTATGAATTACCTGTAGAAATTGTTTGCTAGTAATTTAATTTGTGAATAATTGTTGAGCTTTGACATAGTTTCCATTATTGCCGATTTAAAGATATCAACAATATCTTATATATTGTATCTTGTATATAGATATACAGGGTGTCCAATATAAATAAAATCAAATGCTTCCCACGGCCAAACAGATGATCTAAACAAAAAATGCCAAAGGAAAAAGTCGTTGGCCTACTTCAATAGTTTCACCTATCGCTATTGCTTTTTAACTTTGATGCGATAGTTGCGGTTGTCCTGCGGCGAAAACTTTTGTAAATAGATAACACCTAATTTTTAATAAGCTCATTAAAAGTAATAAAAGACCCTACAAATCGGATATAGATATCCTCAAAATTAAAGGATTAGTGCTATTTTAGAATATTGTATTCTGGAGTGATTATTATTTTTCAGACACCTCGTAGACAGTATTTTTTCTATTAAAAATATTTCCAAGCCTTTAGGTATTTTAAAAAAAAAAATAGTTTCTGAAACAATTACTCCACTATTATGAAAGGGAAATTGATTGTATGAATTAAAAATGTTTATTAATATGTTAACATTTTTGGGCTCTTAAACCATCTGGATTATTTTTGCCTTATTCTGAGATTAGAGAAATTATGAAGTACAGTAAGATCGCAATGGATATATTTGATTGAAAGTCAGAAATTTAACTATCGAAAATTGACTGCAATAGCAATAATAATAAAGTATAAACAAAATCATACACAGTTTACATAAAAAAAAATATCATAAAAGAACTATTGCTTCTCCAAATACCAAAATCACCCCAACTGTTTCTTTGTTTTCGGTTTTTTCCCTATACTTTGCCATGTCTATAATGTCGGGCATTATGTGCACCAGCATTTCTTCACCAGTCAGCGAGACTTTTTTATTTACCACTTTGGCATCATAGATTACAGGATAACACAGAAATGCCTTCCCTATACAAAATGACTGGAAGGGGTTGGCTCTAATCCCCCACCCTCATCACCCACACCTCGCCCTCGGTCTCTGTAGGATCAAATAGATATTTTTATTTAACATATTTCTAACTTCTTTATTTTATAACATAAAAACATGCAGTTAACGTAAATTTATCAACAATTCAGTCGGCATTCAAGCAGATAAAATATATTTTATTTTATTATGTCTACTATAATTTAAAACAATAATACATTAATGTCTACTAGTGATAACTGCTCTGTTTTTATTAAATTTATTGACGTTCTTATTATTATTAGTAATTCTATTGCCTATTGCTATTGCATTAATCAAGTTTTGATTGAGGCTTAGGTGTTAAATCAAATATACTCATGACACTTACTGGGAAACAAATATCATCGTCCTTTGAAATTAATAATTTGTGTCGCAATTTTCGTTTTTGAATATTTTTGTTCAAATCTCTGACCTATTTCTTTTATTATTTTTACTGAAAAGTAAATATTAGCTATGCTTTCAGTTAGCCATTGCTTATTATTTTTTTCCACCTTTCAATCAAGTTAAATTGCAGTTTGGGCAAGCAGTTCAGTTAATTTCTTTCGCTTAATGCTCCTGAAGTTTCTTTGTGTCAAAAATATTTCTGTGATCTACTTATCTATATTTAAAACGTCCTTGTTTTGGGGAATATTTTTTTTAAACTGTTCACAAGTATAGTCAAAATTTACAACACTACAACCATCAACATTGAACTAACTTTTTCTATTCGGCGACGAGATTATTCAGCAGAGCACATGTTATTCATTAAAAAAAATACTCTTCCTACTGGAGCACTTGTACCCAGAAAACACTCGGCACGAATATGACTCATCCAAGTGCACGTTTGACTCTATTTAGGAAACAGCTGATTATATTAATTCGCAGTTCAAAGTAAGCGTTGCGGAGTGAGCTTAAAAGGTGAGTAAATTACTAATTCTTGTAATGTTGAAAACGCATGACTTTGTTCGTATTCTTGTATATTTATTTATTCAGCAGTGGCTTAAACAGGCATATTTGTAAATCAGAGGCTAGGACATATATAACTTTGATTTCCAAATTACCGACTGCGCTTAGTTAACAAATAAGGCTTCTGATCCAGGAAATAGGTCTATAGCCCCAGGAAGCTATGGCATTGCTTCCTGGTCAATGTGTACTAACTCAGCTTGTGCAGGTGCATCTTAACTCCTTCCACTTTTCTTATGAATATATATGTTAGTTCTAGAATTTAGAAGATAGTCTATCTGTAGTTAACGCTACCAGTAGCTCATTATTTATTTCATGTAACTTGTACATCTGTTTAGTAAAGTTATTTTTAAGAGTTGCATTCATCGACTTTGTTAATTGCTTGAACACAATTCAAATCCTCGCTTGTATTGACTCAAAATTGGTCGGCTATATGCGAACCGAAGTGATTACTTTGGCCATTCTTCATTATACTCAGTCCATGGCCAGAACCAGGATTTTTGCTAGGAGGGAACTTAATTTTGCCATCCTTTGTTTCACGCTCCCTTAGTACCAACCAACAGTTTTATAAAAGTATTTTAGGTAATATATTTCGAAGTAGGTATTATTATGTCAATTAACGATATCTATAGAGGGCCGGGGTGGCCGAGCGGGCTAACGCGCTTGCAAAAGTACACCTACTCACAAACCCAAAGGTTGTGAGTTCGAATCCCGCTACCGCCATTACTTTGATTTAGTTTAATTAATAATTCAAGCAATTTTTCATCCCCCTCCCCTCCCCACGGGTATTTGAGGCCCGTCAGCCTACTGGCAACTCACATATGTCGGGCGTAGGAATGATGACCCTACCCCGTGTACTTAAATTGAGAATCGCGGTGTAGTTTTCCAGGACCAAAAATAGCTGCCGGAGGTTTGGTCCATGGACAGTCTGCTTCGGGGAAAGAAATATAGGTCCTCGTGCGCCTGCTGACTCCGAACAGCCATAATCCGTGGATCTTGGCCGATTTGTCTTTGTCCTTGAACCCGAGTGAGTCGGTGGGAAGGACACTGCCGAATTGGTCCCAAAGGGACCGGTTATGGAGTTATGGATAGTCTGCCGCTGCACCATGGAAACCATGGTTAGTAGCAACGTGAGGTTGGGTGACCCTCTCCAGGCTGTATGTTCTCCCGCAAGCAATACATGTCTGTAAGAATACCAATCGCGCGGCCAAAGATCTCCATGGTCTATAGAGCCAAAAGAAAAAAATAAAATAAAAAAAAAGTGAATTAACGTTATTTACTGAATTAAAGTCAAAACAATAAAAAAATAGAAAAAAACATTTTTTACTTAAGCTAAAAATAAAATTTTGATCGAAATTTGCCGCCCTCTCAGTTCTGCCGCCCGGAGCATGTGCTCTCTTTGCCCCCCTTCCCTCTCTCCTTTCGCTAGTTCTGGCTGTTGCTCAGCCCTAAGATGAACATAGGCGTATTAGTCACACTTAAATGCCAACTGATCACTTTCTCTTATAATTACGGAGCGAAGCATAGCAGGATGACCTTTACCCAATTCTTATCATTTATCATATCTTTTTTTAATATCCATTTACTAAAAAGAGATGGAGTACTTACTTTTTGAAATTGTACCATCCTTCAATTGCTTTTCTTCCTCCTTTCTTATTTCCATCATGAGTTGAATAAAGTCATTTCTGTGAAAATTATTTTCTTCTCGGTATTTTACGATACTCATTACCGTGTTTATAAAAAAGGCGGCGAAGGCTCCTGGCATACGCCTCCAGCGAAAGAATTTGAGCAAGAATCCGAAATGCGCAGCCAATGATCTGCGTAACTTCGTCTTTCTTGATGGGGCAAATATCATTTGGCCCAGCTTTTTGAATTCGGAGTTAGGATCACTTATAGCGTTTAAGTTTAAACCGAACGCACAAGATCCGATGACATCCATTGTAAAGCCAGCCATCTCTTCTCTTACCTTAAACACAATTTTTTAATAATTAGTATCATTTAATTTTATTCTAGAGTTCATTTTAATCTCAGCTATATTTAAGGAAAAAAAGATTAATTGAGAAGTAGAATAGGCATTTTTGTATCATTAATACTATATTTCAAAAATCGATTTTATCCCACGCTCCTGAAATACAGGCATAGATATTCTATCGCTAAATATCTTATGTGCGGAAAGCAATCAATTTCTTATCAGAAAACCTGTAACAATAATTACCTCTCCCCACGTGCCAAATAGCGCACTTCCCTTCGTTAACGAGCCCTCCTCTGGCCAGCGAACCTCTTGGAGAGCCACGATATCTAAATTGTACCTCTTAACCTCGTTTAACTAAATGTCTAATTTTAAACTTGCGCTATGAATCCTCTGAAGCAGTCTAAATCTGGAGAACCGAATGGGGAACTAGTTTACCTCTGGATGAGAGTTTACCTCAGACAAATCATGAATATATGTGGAATTTTTTTAATGTGAGTAGGGCGTTCAAACACCCTTCAGCAAGCCTGGGGAGACGGTCTCATGGCTGGTCAGCGAGTAGATTGGACGTAGCCGTCAGGAACATCTGAAGAAGTGCAACCTACCAACCTCATTCGAAAAATATATAATGAAAAGAAGATGAATAAATTAGAAATGTTTTACAGCGCTTTCAAAAGGACAGATACCCCCATAGATCAGTTAAAATTTACCTAGTGATTTTTCTGGAAAATGTTAATAATGGTTGACTAGATGGAATACTTTCATACAGTCGTAGGTAAAAAGAAGAGGAAGAAGAAGGAAGACCTCGTCATCCAACCTCGTCAGCCGGGGGAGTCGGTATGAAAAAAAGGAAAGGCGAAGAGGAAAAGCAAGAAGAAGGGTAAGCACACTCATGCTTATATCCTGGGAGAACTAGTGGACCGAACTGCCCCCAGAATAACAGAAGGGACCACGTACGTCACCATGCCACCAGGGGTGAAAGTGAAAGGTGGAACCCAGCTGACGCGTGGATGGTGAAATGGAGAATGAGAAAACAGGTGTCAAGGTGGAGGTTGTGAAAGTAAAGTACAATAATCGCAGCGCACTGATAAGGTCACTAGGGCCGAAGCAAGCCAAAAAGATAATGGAGTGGCAGGCCCTTAAGGACAAAGGACTAACAGCGAGACTGCCCAGAACGAGGAGACCCCCGGCTCGAGACACGAAGGGTGCACTTCAGACTGGATGACGGCGGAGCTAGAAGAAGTTCTCTGGAGAAGCATTGAAGGGAAGGGGATCACAAAACCCGCGGAAGCGAGAGTGGATAAGGGTTTGCTTTTCCAACCCGGAGAGGAACGGCCTGAAGAGAATGTGGGCGGTGGAAGTGCATCCGGTTGTGAGAAACAGCATCCTGACACTTAATGAGATCTCGGGGGATGGTGGATATCAGAGACTATCTTGACCCCCTCTCTACCTCAAGTGTCAAGGTAATTAGGGATTGATAAATTATTTGCCACTTATATAATTTTGTTTTGTTGAAAACTAGTTTCGAATGTTATACATTCATCTTCAGTTCTAAAAGCACACAAAAATTCCAAAATAAGAAATTCAAAATATAGTTTGGTATTATTATACATATTAAATTAGATGTAATATAAATCAGTATTATAAAACATTTATAAATAATGAATTTAATTAAGATAAGAAATCAAATACATGTTGCTAATCACCAAGGTTTAAATGGATTAAATCAAACAGAAAAGTTTGTACTGGTTTCTTCTCGCACTGAACTTATTTCAAGTGCTTCATATATATTTAATTTGAGGCTGTTTTCATTAAATATATATGAAGCACTTGAAATAATAAAATCCTTCAAATCCAAACCAGATTTTTGCTTAAATGGCCAAATGCATATCTCCAATAGTCCAGTCTTATTACATATTTATATTACATCTAATTTAATATGTATAATAATACCAAATTATATTTTGAATTTCTTATTTTGAATTTTTGTGTGTTTTTAGAACTGAAGATGAATGTCTAACATTCGAAACTAGTTTTCAATAAAACAAAATTATAGAAATGGCAAATAATTCATCAATCTCTAATTACATTAAGCCTTCTATACCATCATGCGGACGTCAACTGATCAATTGTCAAGGATACGGCCACACTAAAGTCTATTCTTAAAACGCACTGACGTGAAAGTGTTGTGGTAGAGAAGGGCATATCGCCAAGAACTGTCCGTCGAAGAGTTCTCTTCTGAATGTAAGAACTGTGCAGTGGTGGGGAAAAGGAGAGAGGAAAAGAAGCACATCGCGAGATTACCCAGTGCACCTCGATGAGATGAGGAAACTGGCGAAGAGGACCTGTTCCGAATATGGCTAGACTAAGGGTGCTGAAGGTCAACATGGCCCGGAGGCGAGTGGTGGCTGACGAGCTGAGGACTCTCGCTCGGCAATGTGACCTAATGGGTTGTCCAGGAACTCTGGTACCACAAGAACCTCGTTGCTGGATTAGTCGTAGCGTGGAGAGTTGTGGCCTTGGGGAGTGGATAGAGGAGGCCATAGTCATCGCCAACTATTCAGTCGGTGCCATGAAGCTGAAACAGCATACAACTGTTGATCAAGCGGTATGTTACGTCAGATCGGGCACGTTTCCTTTACTCTGGTCTCATCCTACATGCCGCCTTGAGGGAATATCGACGGGAGCCTCACCGCCTTCGAGGATGTCACGCTCCGATATCGAAATATGGACGATATACGACTGATGCGTCGTCGATTGGACCCTACGATCGAATACGAGCTCTGACCTCGCAACCATAATTTTCAGCGTGAAAGATGAAGAGGAAAAAGAGACTGACAGGGGATTCGTCATTCGTCACCAGATCAGCAGACTAGGCTAGGCGCACTTCTCTTGAGGGAATACTGGTGGAAAAAGAATGGGGAGAATCGACGTGCGACAGTGAGGAGCTTACCATTGGCCGCAGGGTGGAGATACTAACGAGTCTCATCAGAGAGGCGGCGGAGAACTCTCGCAGAATAACAAGGGTGCGCCCGGTCCCGTGGTGTACGCTGAGACTAATGGTAATCAAGAGAGAGTGTCGGCCATTAGTCTGGCTCAGCTGTTCGGAGATGCGAAGAGGTGTGCCAGAAAGGTAGCGAAATGGTGTGAGAGTGGAAAACTAAGCTACCAAGACCCAGGCAATGTTGCTGAGAGGTTCGACAGATAGGGCTCACCCTATCTGCTTGAACATAAGAGATTTGACGTCACCCCACACCGAATACCTCCGAGATGTGCTATCAATGGAGGAGTATGCATCATGGGACTGAGGAATCCGGCTACTAGAATTATCTATATGGGAATCATCCTGGGCATCTTGAGGTATGCATCCCCTGCCTCGAGCCATTATCTCATACAAACGCAGAAGAAGAAGCTGGCGTCCATCCAGAGAGTAGCACTGCTGATGATCACCTAGGGATACAGAACCTTGTCGCACGAGTCGGTGCTGGTATTGGCCGGAGAGATGCCCTTGGATCTCATCCGGCTAGAGGACACCATCAAATTCGGTGTAAGAGGCAAGAGCGTGATGCAGCCCGGAGGATAGATGAGGAGCCTAGTAGGTGGAAGAAGGTACTGAGGAAGGACTCATTGGTTGAGTGGAACAGACTGTGAGTCACTTGTAAAAAGGGTGCGACACTTAAGAAGTTTTTTCCAACTGTCTACTCCAGACTAGAGGCGAATAGGGTATATCCCGATTACTGGTCCTCCCAGATTCTGACAGGCCATGGGCGATTTCGGGAGAAGCTGCGGAAACATGACAAGAATATCGATCCCAGCTGCCACATCTGTAGTGAGCCTGATACAGCCGAGCACGGAGTAATATTCTACGGCACGATGGATGGACATCAAGCCTGGCTATCCATGAAAACTGGACTGTACGCCTTTTACAAGAACGATTTTTCGGGGTTGCCAGAGGAGGGAAACTACCTCTTCTTCGTAGAATATATAGGAAGGTGGAGAGAGGTCGTGGGTCCCAAACATATCACTCTTGGTGAGGGCCGCCCATCCGAAGAAGAGGAGGCTGCCACCGCTGAGACAGTCTGAGGAGGAACCGCGGGAAGAAGCTGAAATCTAGTGGTGGCTCTGGGCAGTGCAGAGAGGAGGGTTAGAGTGGCAAGCCTTAAGCCAGCCCTGACCATACAAATTTGGAAGGAAAGACACATAGGTGCAGCCCCATCAGTAAACGGTGTGTGGCCGCGTACCGGGCTGCACAATAGAATACCCAAATATTGTTTCCATAATTAAAGATAACCTCAAATTATGTACGAGACTAATAAATAAATAGATTTAAAAAAATTTATATAAAAAATAAATAAAGATGAGTTTTTTTGGTGGTAGTAGCATACGTGCATCCCAAACGTAACACCCCACTGCTGCTGAAATCCGATATGCAAGAAATGGCCAGGTATAATGAAATGGCCATATTAAAAAAAAAAGGTTCAATGTGATGAACCAGTGAATTTTATAATCGGGGATCAGTCATATTTTTAATAAAAAATAAATTATATTCTCTTAACATTTTGACTGATCAGCAAATCCTTGGTTCATGGGAATGAATTTTGGTATTCCCGTTCGGTAAAAAAATATATCTGATGTGGACACCGCATGACTTTCTTGTACGCCTATTAAACTATAAATCAGTGGCTCAAAAAGTGATCCTGAATTTTGTTACTAGTTTCTGAAGATAGCATTATTTCAAAAACTACACTTAGCGTCCGTCGCGTGTCTATCTATTGACACAGACAAAAGCTCTTGCTTCTGAAGGTCTCATTTCGTTATTTTATGTCGTTTACTTTCTGTAGATAGCAAGTTCCTAAGAGATTTCTTCCTGTTCCGTGACAATATTAGAACTGTCTGTCACTAGATGTGAAATCGTCATTGTGGAAATCGACGGTTTCGACATTTTAATGGGAAGAACCTGCTTAACATAAGTGCGTTCCTGCTGCATATTTGTTCAGCTCACAAATGGGGAGGAAAACAAGTATTTTACACTCAATTTTAATTCTTAATACGAGTAATAAAATGGTTTAATTAGTGTGGGGAAAAAATCGTGTTTGTAACCTTTATCACCGAACCATATGATTTCTGTATTTAATTTTAATATATTTTTTTATGTCAGTTTATTATGAAAGTTTATGTCAGTTTATACCTTCAAGTAAAGTACCGCTTCCGGTTTGCCAATTTAGACCAAAATCTAGTATGTTATTTAAATGAATATATAAATTATAAATACCAAATTTGAAAAGCATTGCATTATATTTTAATATAATTTTTTATGGAAATCAATTATTACATTCAACTAAAGTACTATTTCCGGTGATCCTGTAGTGACAAAAAACGGAGGTTCATGACTATATTTTACAGCAATCCCAAATACAAAATTTTAACATTCTACGGCTAACCGTCTTTAGTTATGCGAGATAAGCAGGAAAGAAATTACGAACGTATGAACGAACGAGCCTACGTACTGGCTGCACGACAAAACTAGTTAAAATGGATTAAGGGATGGTCAAAATAGATATTTCCGTTGAAATATGAAAACCGAAAATTTTTGCAATTACAATACTTCCTTATTGCGTAAAAGGAAGTAAAAAGGCTACTTCTATTAGAATTTCAGAAGGGGCACAATTAGTCTATGAGAATTTCAGTGTCTATGTACACCCAACCAGTTGAGATCGACGTCTCCAACAAAATAAAATGAAATAAATAAAGTAATAATTGTTTAAAATATTTTTTAACCAACCTCCAAAGGCTTTCCACCAGCTGCTTTTTGAGCAATGTGTTCTACGCAAGCATCTGAACATTCCATTATTTGTTGTATCATTGTCTTAAGTTTACCAGAACTGAAGACAGGAGTGAGTTTGGTTCTAAGTGTTTTCCAATTGTTCCCGTTTTGGTTGACCAAGTGATTTGCCAATGGATCCGTACTAACGTCTGCAGTCCCCTCACGGTCAGTGAAGTATGAGAAGTCTTTTACCATAACATGCTCAATGAGTTGTGGGTCAAGAAGCATCAAT
Organism: Rhaphigaster nebulosa; assembly: GCA_948150685.1. Taxonomy (NCBI): domain Eukaryota; kingdom Metazoa; phylum Arthropoda; class Insecta; order Hemiptera; family Pentatomidae; genus Rhaphigaster; species Rhaphigaster nebulosa. Next base: position 37,746,681 of record OX411308.1, read on the forward strand.
TTAGGTTTCCAAAAGCCCCAAATTCCTCCATATTGTTGACCTGAGTAATGTAAATTAAGGATTAATGGCAAGTTGATGAGTACTGCAGTCATCCAATTATATTTATAAAAACACACATATCTTATAATCTCTGGAGATAATCTGAAAAAATGATTAAATAAAACTAGAGCAGTTTGTACTCGGATTTGGAGCTTACGAAGCAAACCAAATTGTTCAAACCAATTTTTGATTATTTTGGAGAAGGGTTAGACGAATTTCTTACTTAATGCAGGGTTATGTCAGTGCAATTAGCTCTAAAAAGTCTGGAATCGTAATAACTCCGATAGTTCTAATTTGTTAATATGTTTTCGACCTTGCAGCGCCTGAGCTCACGCCGACATCTTAAAAAAACCAGCCATTGTAAAGCATACAATTTCCTAAAAACTTGTATTTATAATTATCTTCTATCTCAGTACAATATCGAGATATAAAGTCTTGAACATGCGTTCTAGTTCGTAAAAACCAGTAAAATGCACAACAAGGTTTGATTTTTTTTGTGCATCCTGTTTCTAATACAGTTTTGTGAAAAATTAACTAACAATAATGTGTAATCATAAAATTTCATACAATACTTTTAAATTTGTGTTATGTCTGAAGTGCTAACCCACCGAAAACAGGTCGGAAATTGAATAGTATTTTGAACTTTTCATTTCTAGATTTCTTCCTTTTTTAACATATTTCATTTGTAGTTTTTAATACTATTAATATCTACACGTTAACAAGATTTATCTTCAATCGCAACGTATTTAATAATTGCAACGTATAATTAAGATTTGTGACTGAGGAAGTACTTAGGAATGGTAATGAATTGAAATATTCGGTATTTCGAAAAATTATCATTTATTGACAATGAAGTCATAAATATAACAACAGAAAAAAATCAATTTTAATAATTCTTAATTATATTAGAGTTTATATAAAATTAATTTACCCTTTTGAGAAGATAATAATTAGGTATGAGATCCTGACCCTTTATATTTGTAAAAGCCAGTAAAATTCTCGACAAGGTAATACAGATTTTATTATTATTTTCTAATTAAAAATCCTATGCTTTTATATTTTTTTTAATCAATATTAGGTATCGAGGCTCTAGTCCACCATATCAAAAATTGAAAAAGCGGTAAAGTGTTTTTTAAATTTATTTTATTTACAATTATTAGTACATTTATAACATAGAAATAAAAATAATTGATGTAGTATATAGCAGGCGCATATGGTGGGAGTTCAATTTTTGTTCGAGGGATGGATTTAATGTGAAGGTAAGTAATCATTAAATGTCTATGATCGTCAAATAAGGCTTAAGTTTTAAGAATAAGAATAAAAATTGGATCAAAAATTATTACTTAAAATACAGAACTTATGTATAAGTTATAAAAGGGATATATCACCCTGATTCCTCCCTCCCTGCGTACACCACTGGTATATAGGAATGGTAAAAAATTGAAACATTGGAATTTTCGAAAAATTATCCTTTATTGACAACAATTAAGTCATGAATACTCTTACTAAAAATCGATTTTAATAATTCCTAATATTATATTTAACTCATTTACATTTTTGAAAGTACAATAATCAATTTATATTATTGCTGATCCCTTAATTAAATTTTCAGGCTCTTATTCGGTCTCGGAAAACTTCAATATTTTCTTCATCTGTTTCATCAGCCAATTCTGTGGCAACTGGGTCTCCAAATTTTTTGTCTTCACCATCTAAGACTTCAGTAGCATTCTTTCACGAGTCGCCGTTGCAGTGAATGCAGAGTAAAGAGCATTTCATCTCCGACTCTCTGCAGGTGCACTTTACAGTGCAACCTCTTTTGCTTTGGCAGAATATAAAGTTCAGCAAGTTGAGAGGTGCAGCTTCCTTCAACATTGGTTGCTGAAGTTAGTAACCCAAGAGCATCCCATTCAGTTGGACTTTTATCATAACAAAGCCAAGTCTGAACTTGCAAGTATGCTCTTGAAGCGTAACGTCGGAAGGCATCTTTGGTGGGTGGCAGCTTGAATAAATTTAATTAAGGGATCAGGATCACTCCAGATTGATTATTGTATTATAAAAAATGTGAATGAGTTAAACATTATTATATTATAATATTAAGAAAAATTAAAATTGATTATTGCTGTTATATTCATGATTAAGTTGTCAATAAATCTTAATTTTGCCAAAAAAATTTACCATTCCTATGTGCAACCTCACTTGTTGTTATGTCTATATTATGACATTACTAACAATTGTATATAAAATATATTAAAAAAAAAAAAAACACTTCACCGCTTTTTCAATTTTTGATATGGTGGAATGAAAAGTTCAAAACATAATTCAATTTTCGGTCTGTTTTCGGTGGGTTAGTACAATAGACATAATAAGAACATACACCTGCTTTATGAAATTTTATGGTCCGCTGCATTATTGTTGGTTAATTTTTCTCAAAACTGTACTAGATACCGGGTGATCACAAAAAATCACGCATTTTACTGGTTTTTATGAACTTATACGCATGCTCAAGACTTTAAATCTCGATATGCAGCTAAAAAATAATTATAAATATGAGTTTGTTGAAAATTTTATGCTCTACAAAATTTATTCGATGTACTTTAAGCGAAATTTGCGTTGGAAAGGAGATATATCGGGGAGAAAAGATTTTTCCGTGATTCTGGCTGTTTTTTTCAAGATGGAGGCGCGAGTTCAGGCGCTGCAAGGTAAAAAATTCGGATTTTACATGAGGGGACCAGTCCATAGAACTTATTAAAAAATTGGAACTACCGAAATTATTACGATCGCAGATGACTAATCCAGGGATATATCATGCCCTCATATCGCTTACAATCTCCCTAGGCTAGCTTCTATGAGATTCATTATTTTTATTGGGCAAAGACGTCCTACTTCTTTGTGAGTTTTATCTTTGCATGTACAAAAAAGGAAATTAGCACCGATAAAGGATCGAGGATCACAAATATCAATGCCCACCAGCACACTGAGGAGCTCCCCAATGATTTTCTCTGAAAAAGTAGCTCGAATCGAAAATGATTGTGCTCGTGTTATCTTTTCTGCAATATGGGGTGGAGAATACTATGGATTTTCGCTAATCCGAACGACACCTTAAAAAAATGAAGCTCTGATTTGAAGTATATACACACATACATTTATTAAAGAATTATGCATTACTAACACCTAGAGTGCAAATTGATGTTAGGCTTAAAAAATCTAGTTAAAAATACCAACTCCTTTTATTTATAATAAAAACTAAGTCATACAAATTTAGAAGTGTATAAATTTTCTCAATTTCTTTACCAGTATATATTAATTAAAATTTTTATTAAATTGATCTTCAGTGCAAGAATGCTCATACAATGAGTAGTTTAAGCTATTAAAAAATATAATTAACAATGCCATGAGTTTTGGTCGAGGCCATGAAAAAGAACTTCCATAGAAACGAAATTTTCATACTATTTCTCAAGAAAGCATTAAAAAATAAATTTCTGAATAATAATTTACTCTTATAAAAATATTTTCAAAATATAATTTTGTTTTTAAATTTATTTGTTCCTAATGAAGTTACCTTTTATTCGCCGTCGGTAATCCGAATTTTCCGCTAATCCGAACTAGGTTGGTCTCGGAGGATAGCTTGCTTTAACTAAGTGTTAATACAAAGCTCATTTGGGTGAAGACAGAAATGGATACATGAATCACCACGCATTGCATAAATCATGTAAGAAAAAATATTAGTAGTGGAAGCAGAAATCTTTAATTTGTCATGAAAATTCTGATTAGTATAAAAATATAAAAAATATGACATTATTAATATATAAAATTTAACTCACCTTTCAAATAATTATATTGTTCTTGTTGTACTTTATAAGCCGGAGCAATACTTAATGCTGTTGAGAAAGAATTTCCGAAGAGTGGAAGCGGACGAATGTATTTGACATTTCGGGAAGCCCAGTAGTCATGATTTTTGGTAAGTATGAAGTATAAAACAGTTGTAATAACAATGAACCAAACAAATAAATCATTTTTAAGCAGTTCTAGAATAAAGTACATGTCTAGTTAAGATGTACTATGCTATTAAAAATTGTAGAAGATCGTAAGACGATTGTGGCTGACGAGTTTTTAGTAGAGGCATATCTTATCAATTCCGATTACAATGACTTTCAGAAAAAAACAGAATGTAAACAGCTCGCTGTAGCACTGCGAGATTATTTACATTTTTTTTACTCTCTATTGGACCATAATTTTCTTTAGCCGCGTCAGTTGCGTTCGAAAGGGGAGTCAGGGAGATATATCCTCCCTCCTCCCGAAGAAATGTTTGAAAAGTAATGATTTTCATATCCACCAACATAAAGTTTGTATTTTGAGTAATTCTTATGTATTTTTGATGATTAACAAATACCATGGTGTTATAATACGTTATTAGATATTATATAAATTTGTTTTCATTGTAATTCAATAGAATTTTCATTACTGTAATAACTTTGCAGCAGGCCTTGTCTCAGCAATGAATTGTTGCGCCATTGATAGATAAATAGTAAAAAGGCTCACCATAAAATTCTCTCTAAAACCCATATGTTCCATGAGAATCTGCAAGACCCTATAGTCCGGGAGGAGCCCCGTCGTTTCTAATCGCGATCCAATGGTGCGAAAGTACTTCCTCAAGGTCCTCCTTTAGGGATCGTCAACCACCGCAGGTTCCATCTGTTACTATATCCTCCGACAGAATCCTGTTCTATCTACTAACTGACTGAGGTGGGCTGGAACAGAGGAGGAACGGATCCGGACCAGGAAGGCTGGACCAGAGGATGCAACCGGACGGATGCGGCGGTCCCAGTGGGCTGGACGGCAACCAGACCGATGCTGACCAGGAAGGCTGGACCGGAGGGTACACTGTAAAATAAGATTCTGTGAAATAAATATTTGTTTAATGGCCTGCACTGGCATCTGCATACTCCAGCGCACAGCCCCACTGCTGACCAAATCCCGTATGACCAATATGTCAGGTAGGGGGGAGGAGGAATGTTCCATCTGCTAATGTCTGCACTGATCCTCATTCTTAGTTTCGCCGGTATATCCACCAGGCCTTCTCTCCTCATCTTGTGCCGGAATTAATCCCGCAACAGGAAGTTGAGAAGTACTCTTCCTGCTAAGAACTGCACCGCCTGAGACGCTGTCCTGTCTGACCTGGTTACCCGAAGCAGAGCCATCCGCTGGATTTTAGCCAATCTACTCTTCTGTCTGTTCAAGTGACTCTGGTTCTAGGCAGTATCGCAGGATACCCACAATCACTCCTTTATAAATAATCATTGTTATCATAATCTTTGAGGCCCCTAAAAGCGCCCCCGATACGACAGTCTATCAAGATCACTCTACTTCTCAAATAGTTATAGTGAGGCATCACATTGAAATTTCTTCCAAAGTAGGTAACCACCTTACTTAGAAGTATTTTTGATCCTTGTATGACTATAATTATAGAATGAGGCCTATCAGTCGCGCCACTCAAGGGAATGGCCTGAGTCTTGGAACCCGTCATCTGGAATCTGCTACCCTTATCCTTAAAACTTACGCCCAATTTGGCCATTATAGGCACTTAGTTGATTATTCGTTTACTTCTTAGTAAATACCTCTCTCCTCGTCCTCTCCTTCTGAAAAAATTTTGCCTACGGCCCTGATAGGGAACAGATGTATGAAAAAAGCTATCAACACAATTTCTTTCCCCTAATAATTGTGGTTTCTCGGAAAAACGCTTTACTAATGGACGGATGCAGGAATAGAACAAATTTTTCGTTTTCCTTAATTTAAACTTTAATATTTTTCATTAAGGGATATGAAAAAAATAAAATAATAAAAGCCTTTGGTTGCTCAAAAACCTAGTGAGCCCTACTCGAGTTTATAATGCATATTTCCCTTTTTCTTAAAAATTCTAGTTACTCAAAATCTCTTGATATGAACTATCTGCAAATAGAGGCCCTCTTCTCTGACCATCGGATTTAGCTAAAAAAAGAAAGTGTGTTGGGTTATCCATTATGAATCTGGAAAATCGAACAATAGTAGGTATCTCTAAAAATAAATAATATAAAAATCTTATTTTTACTTAATTCTTCCACCTCTATTCAAATTCTAACTTGAAAAATACTCCCCTTCTCAAACAGGCTAGATTATAATCATAGAATTGAGTTTTGCGTAATATATTTGAAATTTGATTGGTCCTGTAAATTAATCATAAAGTATCTTGAATAATCGATTTTAAAATAAATTATATAATGTAATAAGTTAAAGATAATCAACGTCTTAACTGTGACAGACATAAATGGTTTTCTCTGGAGTTACCAAAGATGATAAAGTTATAAAGCTATATCAAAAAACCACTAAAGTAAAAAATTCGTACTTAAAGGGTTTTGATAGTAAGCCGACGATATTAATTACAAGTAGATAGTTGAAGTTTAAAGAAATGTTTAAATAAAAGCAGTTTACAAGCGTTCTGGCTAGTGATAAGAGTAATTGCGTATCATTATGATAAACAAAATTTATGCAATAGTGTCTACTTAGAAATTTATATTATTTCAACATGTTAATATTGCGATATTACTTATCTTTGGTGCAATGCCAAAGTGGCATATCGCCAAATTTCGCTATTTTTGGGTTTTGCTGCATTTTAATGAGTGGTATTCGATTCCCTTCAGAATTCCAAAAATACCTTACTAAATATGGGACGTTACTAATTAAGAATAAAAAAATTGACGATTTCTAATGCTTTATCTTGTGACATTGACAAAAAAACAATGTTGTCAATCTAATGTTGTCAAGGAATACGAAGAAATATATTGGGTACTTGTTATCAACTGAAAGAAAATGACATATAATAACCAAATTCAGGATCACTTTTTGAGCCACCGATTTATTGTTTAATAGACGCACAAGGAAGTCATGGGGTGTCCACATCAGATCTTTTTCTTGTAGGATTTTAATAAATTTATAGATAAATATTATTTTTTCACAAGTTGTTTTCCTATTACACAATTTCAATACAAAGGCTAAAAATTTTCTCTATCGCAACTGGATTAGTTATCTTTGGGTATTTTTTTATTAGTTTCACCCGAGGAAAGTTTATAAAGCTATTTTAACATTTTTACAGCAAATTGGAAATTCATAAAAAAAATAAACTATCGCGCCCGGACTAAACTCTTTTTGTTTCATTGAAAGGCTTCATTGAAACCCGGCCGGAAAATTCCACCTAGATGGGATTGAACCGTTTTCGGCCGGTCTCGGCTTGTAGATCGTGTGCAGTGGACGCGCTCCAAGGTTTCTCTATATTTTAGATAGTTCGGCCGACCAGAAAGTATTCGATCGAAAACGGTTCTAATGGACGATCAGGCTGGCCCGTCGTTCGGCCGAACAGGGTGGGTGCAGTGGACGTACTCCAACGCTTTCTCTTCATTAGGGATCGTTCGGCCAGTCACTATTAAAAACGGCCTTATGCTTCGAAGATTATTCGGCCGGAAACGGTTCTAGTGGAAACGTGGCCTAAATCACTCAGACAGCTTAGAGGTATTTGGTTTTAAAATTAAAATAAAATAAATGGGATTATTTTTTTTTTCCCATTCAGCTACCAAAGACAGGGTGTGCCCCGTTCAGATCTTGACCATTTTAAATATTTCTTAAAGGCAGGGAGGTTCTTTAAGGGCGACAAGACCTCCTGTATTACATACCAAGTATACTTTTTACATACCAAGACTTTTTTAAGTTATCAAATCTAGTGTCCAGGACGAATCGAAATTAGAGCAGGGAGTACATGGAGGTTCCGCCATAATGGTATCCGGATGGGTTCTATTTGATTCATGAAGCTGTGGTGAATAGTAGGTACCTCATGAATATATTCTCCCAGGATTTGATACAAAAGGTACACCCTATCTGAGGACAGACTATAAGATAAGATTCCAATCATTAGCAGGAGGAGAGTTACTGTCTGTGCCCCCGGTCAAGATCTGTTTCCAGATACCCCTCTACTTTTGCACAACTCTTATCAATCCCTGAGACATTGGGAAAATTGAATCTTTCTCTTCTATTTTCTTTTTGCTGGTTTATGTATCTGATTTCAGATTGGCCGATCGATTTAGTCACGAATTGTAGATTACTTATCGGGGAAGTATTCAGGAATAGAAGAAAACGAGGAAACTTGCTTTTCTCTTTATTCCATAAAATAATTATAAACAGTTTAGCAACCGATGCCATTTTTTTAATGTTTATTTATTCATTTTTCTATTTATGAATTTTGGTTAGTTAAATTAATTTGGTTTGCCGATACATAAATTAACATGCGCAAACGTAGTTTTTTTTCCCTCTCCTTTCCCTTCAATAAGCGAATCCACAATAACCAAATGGATGATTTATCTGGACATAGCAAAAAGCTGAAGATCAATTAAAAGAGTTTTGCTTAAAATATCCACATCCAGCATTCAGTTTGCATTAGAGAGGTTTCACACCAAAGCCAGGCCGGGCCGAGCCCAGCTGAGCGAAAATCGCTTGACCACTACGCAGTATTTCAATGGGAGCTTTCAAATAAGATACGTGGCTGCGCCGGGCGGGGCCTAGCGAAGCCGAGCGACTTGGATCAGTCCTGCCTCCCGCTACTTCAAGCAGTTTCTGCCTACATTTTTTAAAGTCTAGCTCGGTGTTCCGGCATTTGTGTAGGCAATATCCCGCAATATTATATCACTCGATTTTTGTCCATTTAAAAAAAAAGTTTATAGAAAGTTGTCGGGCTGCAACCATTTAACTAGAATGATCACTACGTCGTGCCAACAACTTTAGTACCGATCAAAGCAGAAGAAGACGCTACCACTTATTCATGACGCTGATAAATGAATAAATATATTGGAGAATGCAACTTGATTTCGTTTGTTACGTGACATTTGAGACTGAATATCTTCGTACAATTTCGAAAAGGGCCTCTTTAATAAAAAAAATGGATAATTTGTACAATTGTTTAGGCCGATCCATTTTTTCTTCTGCTTATATTTTTTTTAAACAAATTTTATCAATAAAATTTTAAAAAAAGTATTACTTTGTTGTTTTTACACTTCAAGAAGAACTGAAGGTTAATAATAATTGACGATTTATTTAAAAACTTTGTTACTCACCGAATAGTCACTATCAGTCTTTCTTCACATGGTATAACTCGTCTATAGTTGGTGTTTCTTTTGTGAATTTGTGGACAAATGTATTCCAGTATATAATCGAATGTATGGGTACTCATTCTAAAATATCTCCAAAAACGTTCTTCATCTTCCTATAGAATTGTGAACTGTCCGCTTTTCTCGTGATCTTTATTGGTACTGTGAGTCCAGTATTGCCTTCTTTGTTCCACATACTCATCATGTGAGGAACGATCCAATCACATCACCATCATCAAGGTTGATGACATTATTATTGAACTGAGACTGCTAGGAAGGATAAAAGCACCTCTCATTACAAGACTAGAAAATCTAGTGAGTGCGAATCGGCTTCAGTACGAACCCTTCGCAGATTTTGCTCGGCTTGGCATCGCTTCGCTGCTCTGCTTTGGTATGTAAGAAGCCTTAGTCCGACAATTCAAAGCGACTATCGGAAGATTCAAATATGAAAAACAATAGTATTACTTGATGATGATTTTTTTTAAACACACAAGAAACTGCACACCCCCTTGATGCCACAAAAACTTTGTCTGTCAGTGGAGAGGATCGCACCGGCAGACAAGATTCAAAATTCTATTTTTTTCGTCCAATACCTTTTCTCGGAACCCTCGGTGGACGGTGGGAAAAAATGTCCTTAGGATAGAGCCTTTCTTGCTTCCGACCCACTATCCATTCCACTCCTTAAGTAAGCCCTCCCAACATCTTTTTCCAATTTTCCTGGTTCCTCACTGATCCTCTCTCCCTCCGGGAGTGCCTCGAGTCCCTGCCTCTAGCATCAAATCTGTTAATGTTAATGCACTTCCCCCTTATAAATAATCTCATGTCTGTGTACATTAGCTCCCAAAATGCGCCTTCTATTCTCGACAAACCATTCATTGACTGGAATACCCTATTCCAAAGGTGCGCTATTTGCGGGATGACCTTAAATTTTGTCTTGAACTTGACGCCTATGTATTTAACTTCGTTCGCTATAAGCAACCTTTCCCGTCCAATTTCTCCGAACTCTTATCAGCGCATCTGCAGCTTGTTTCGTGGTATCTTGTATGGTGGGGGACATGAGAAGTTTGTTGTACAAGGTTCTAACAAAATAACTGGTAATAAAGATCCAGAACATGCCAAATTCCTCCTCCTAAGATGGAGTGATGAGCAATAGAGTGTTACATGCCCAAACACTACTACAGGACAATGAGCTCCTTAGCGACATTGAACCGAAAGTGGCCCCGTGCCATGGTGACGGCCACTGTCAGGACAGATCAGGATACGGAGGAAACACGGTAGGAGAATCTGGAAACACAAGAATGGCGGGGCTCTGGGGGAGCCTGGGAGGCGTGAGACGCCTCTAGAAGGCCTGGTGATACAGATGCCGGAATCCACCGCCCCTGCTCCTACATTAACGGAGTAATATTTTTTGTTTTTTAGTTCCCCCTATCGGGTATTGCTTTCATACGGGGGTCGGTAGCGGTGGGGTAGTGTGCTAGGATGTGCACATGCCAATAAAATACTCTTTCTTCTTCTTCCATGGCTCTACAGCCCTTGTAGGGCCCTGGCCTCCGCAACAACGTCTCTCTAGTCTTCCCATTCAGCAGCTCGACCTCTCCACTGTCCGATTCCCATCCTCTGCAGATCTTTCTCCACATCACCCAGCCATCGCAGCCTGGGCCTTCCTCTTCTTCTTTTGCCTCCTGGTTTGCCATATAATAGTTTCTTCGGGTACCTATCTTCTCCCATTCTTTCTATATGCCCAAGCGATCTTATACGGGTTGATTTGACATAGGTGTTTGGTTTGACAAGTCTGGTTCATTGTATAGGTCCCGAAGCTCTCTATTATTTCTTGACCTCCATTGGCCTTCATTACATACTGGTCCAAATATCTGCCGAAGCAGCTTCTTCTCCCAGATCTGCAGCATCTTTTCGCATTCCTGGGTCAGGACCCACGTTTCACCAGCGTACGTGACAATCGGCCCTAAGATTGTTTTATAAATCAATAATTTTGCTTTCCGTGACAAGTTCCGAAATCTTAATGCTTTTCGCAATGCAAAGAGACATCTGTTGCCTGCTGAAATTCTTGCTTTAATTTCTGCAGTGATGTCAATCTTTCGTGTCAATAAAGCCCCCAGATACTTGAAGCTGTCCACTTTCTTAAATGTGTGGTGGAGCAGTAATAATATTAATACAAAATATTCTTTATTTTTAATAAATCTTATGAAACTATTATCACAGGATAATTTTTGTTCTTTTAAACAATAACGAAAATGTTTTGTGGTGCAGTCCAGTGCACGGCTGTGCATCTTACTAATGGTGCTGCGCCTTATTCGCTACCGATGGACTGCATGACCAGCCTCCCCGCCTCTGCGTCCAGCTTTGAATCAGCTTTGATGTCTGGGTGCCGTCCAAACCTCCTGGTCCACCGCATCCGTCCAGGTGTCCCCTCCAATCCATTCCTCTTGTTCTAAGTCCTGCCTCACTTCCTTTTCTTCCTGAGTCTGCCCTTCTTCTTATGGTGACTCGCCGATGTCGAGTGGTTGGGTGAAATGCGAAGGGCCCGCAATCTCATTTCCTCCGCAGACAAACTCCCTGAAGAAAGGACTACATCCGACTACATCAAACGGAGTAAGACGGCGATGGCGAAGATACTTCGGCAACCTGGCTCAGTGTCTTTCAGTTCCTGCAAAGCAGGATACCATCGCGTGTTCCGCCATTTCAGAGACCCCATAGTTGAGGCATTTGGGGTCAATATCGAGTCGATATTGTGCCAGTAATTTTCTCCGAAACCCGTTCTTCTCCTATGTTCAGGCTAATAGGTGTGCCCTTTTTGTCGAATCTCTTGACCCTCCTATCACTGAGATAGCTGCTCACCAGGGATTAAGTTGCTAGGACATTGAACTCTTGCAACTGCTGGGATACGAAAGTTCAGCAAACACTGTCGGAGAAAGAGGATATGTCAAATAATATCAACACACACTTCTTTGCCCTCTCTTCAGCGTCCATCCGCACGCGTATCCGCTGTGATGGCATTCTTCCTGTCGAACCGAATCTGGATGGCCCGCGCACACATATGGGTCCGTACGCCTTATCCTTGACTCTGCCTTTGTATAATAATTCAAACGGGTCATTCCCGGGGGAAGTTGTAATTCACATATATTATCACCGTATCCTCCAGGTTAACTGCCTGGTCACCTCCCTCCTCATAGCCGCCATCATCGGCGACGGTTCCACTTTGTCCAGTACCATCCTGTGCGGTATCTCCCAGGGATATAGATAGAGAGTCTTAGCTGACTCCCTCCACTATGAACTCGTGCCGTGACCTTTTCATCTTGTTGCGCACCCCGCTCCGATAGGCCTGATAGCTTCGTCTACTCTCTTCTCGGAGTATAGGCTTCGCTTCCTCCTCTCTGCACCTCTGGTATCTTCGCCCCGCTCTATGGTGCTCTCTCTTGAGCATCGTTAGTATCGGCGTCGGCTTATCACTGCAATAGACTATCACTCCCGACACAACACCATCGCGATTCTTCCAGCACCTTGTACGGCCATAAGGTCACACTTGCGGGAAAGCGTGCTCATCTCATCAACCATTATTCTTCTATTATCTTCCTCGACCAGTTATTAGCAATGTGTCGATCATTTGCACGCATGCTCCTTCTTGCACTGGGCTGTGAGATAGTGTGGCAGTGGACTAAGTTAGAAGGGTGTGGTAAAACTTCATGCTTATTCAGGCTCATGAAAGGCAGATGTTATCGGAAGTGAGGTAAATAGTTTTCAACTGTAAATTAAGTGCTTGTGGAGTGTCCGCGTGAGATTTGGATTCATACGGCTCATAGTTCTTGGAGATACGCATGTAGTCGCCACGCGGTATCTACCGAACGAGGTTAGATTAGTTTACGACAGCTTCACATTGTCCAGTGCCATCATTAACGGCATTCTCAAGGATTCTTAGCTGACTCCTTCATTATGAACTCGTCTCAAGAACTTTTCTTCTTCTGACTCACCCCGTTCCGATACGCCTACTCTCATGAAGATATGCACATAGTCACCATGCGATATTTACCGGACAGGTTAGGACGGGTTAAAGTGACTAGTAGGGGCATATAACACTATTGACAATGAAAGTGAATGTCCCCTAGTTTCAGATTGAAGTTTGGAGTCAATTAGTCCAAAGATCACCTTGACAGTGCAGGATTAAGGATAGGGGAGATAGTATCAATATGGTTTTAACGATGTCGGTCAAGTTCGAGATAGAAGGTTGCGAGCATACTCAATCGACAGATCTCATGGAACACTGAAAAAAGGTTGGCTGGACCATAGGGGTTCAGTGTGGCCAGGGAGCTTCCTACTCTCATAGCCACCATCATCCACGACGGCTTCACATTGTCCAGGACCATCATTTACGGTATCCCCAAGGATTCTTAGTTGACTCCTTCATTATGAACTCGTCTCAAGAACTTTTCTTCTTCTGACTCACCCCGTTCCGATACGCCTACTCTCATGAAGATATGCACATAGTCACATTTCACTTATCCTCCGCCATCGACAGTGTATGGTGGCCCTGCGTGCTCCAGCGCCTGCAGGAATTCGACACCCCCAGCAACTTGTACTCCCTCGTGAGTGGTTACCTCAGCGACAGAAGTGTGAGGATCAGAGGTAGCTACTACGAGGTAGAGCGAAGGATCGAGAGAGGCTGTCCAAGGCTGGTCCGGCCCGTTGGAAGCTCGTCTTCGACCAGCTGCTGGGGGAACTGGAAGAGAGTTGTTGGGTTCCTTGCCACGGCCTACGTCGACGACCTGGCGGTCATAGTGGCCGAGGATAGCAGAGCCAGGCTGAAAACGCAGGCGGAGAGGTGCACCAGTCTCGTATCGCAATGGTGCTTGAGGAGGAAGCTGAGCATGGCCGCGGCAAAGACCCAGGCCATGCTCGTCAGAGGCTCTACAGACAGGGCATACCCTATAATACTGGACATAGGCGGCCAGAGGGTGAGGATGGGTGAGGAGATGACATACCTCGGAGTGAGGATGAGGAGAAACTTCGACGTCACCCCTCACCTGGGGTACCTCAAGGATAGGGTGACCCTGTCTGTCAATGGTTTGTGTAGAATTGGGGGGCCTCAGATACCCAGCTACAATGACCATCTACAAGGGAATAGTCATGGGTATCTTGAGGTACGCATCCCCAGCATGGAGCAAACACCTCACTCAGCTGCCCCTGGACCTCGTCCTCAAGGAGGACAGGACGAAGTATGATGTGAAGAGGCAGGGGCTCGACGCGCTTCCGGAGGGACTCCGTAACAGAGTTGTCGAGACCCCCAACCAATGGAAGAAGATTTTAAGGGAGTTTATCATCGAGGAATGGAACAGACGGAGGGTAGGTAGCCAGAAGGGAGCTACCTTGAGGAAGTTCTTCCCCTCCGTCCAAGCAAGATTGAAGGCGAGATGGGTCCTCCCCGGCTACTGGGTCTCGCAGATGCTGACAGGGCATGGAGATTCCGGGGGAAACTGCACGACCATGGAAAAGATATAGACCACCGGTGCCCCACCTGTGGAGTCCCTGAAACAGCAGAACACGTCATCGTATCCTGCACCGCAGTAGAAGGACACCGTGCCAGGTTGTCGAGAAAGACAACAAAGAGGCGTGGTGACATTGTGCCTTATCCCATGCTCCTCTTTGGGAAGGAAACGCTTATATCTACGGGGAAGAATGTTCCCCGAAGAATCGGAAGATGAGGAACGCATCCCGGAACTTAGGAATAAGTTCGATAGGAAGTCGGATAGGAAGAAGAGGAAAAAAAAGAATACAGCCGCCGACACACAACAACGTAAGGATACGATAAGGAAGGAGATACGGGAAAAACTGAACAATAAGAACGCATACAAGTTCCAATTATGGTCCAGAAAGAATAGGTCGAGTCCCTCCAGCTGTAAAGTCCTTCCTGGAGCATAGGGAAAAAGCGGGGAAGGGAGGGTGGTGAAGAAGAAGAGGATGGGAAAGCCAACCTACTCCGAGATATTAAATGAGAGAGAACGAACCGTTCTCAGAATAACAGACTAGACTCTACATATGTGACCATCAGGAGAGAAAGTTAAAACTGGAACCCGAGGGGCATATGGGGAGCGCCTCCTACTGACTAGGCGTTGCAGAACGAAAGATTAGGAGCTAAAATTGAGCGAGTAATCAATGCCGACACAGTTCTAAGTAGAACCCGGAGGCCGGAGGAGGCAAAGTAATTCATAGAGAGGAGTGCCGTAAAAGATAGGGAACTCATGGCAAGGCTGACCGGAATGTTGGCCAAGGCTAGATATCAAAAGAGTTCCTTTGGGCTAGATATCGCTGAAGCTAGAGAAGATATTATTGAAGAACCTGGAAGGCAAACAGATTGAGAAACCCGCAGAGGAGAACACTATGCGAGATTGGACAGAGCCTTCACCAACCCAGAGAGCAAGAGAACATAAGAGGAGAACGAGTCCGCTTCTGTAACCAGAATATATATAGATAGATAGATAGATAGATAAAAGAGATAGATAGATAGATAAAAATTCTGGGATTAGGTCCCTTAAGAATAACATGAAGGAACAAATAAAACAGTAACATTATCTGGCCATAAGACTATAGAATACAGACCAATTAATTTTTACAATATCTTCAGTAAAATAAATAAGCAAATAAATAAGTTTTTTATTTTTTTAAAGTCGATTTTTTAAAGTCGTGGCGGGAGTGGGGTAGTACACAGGGGCAAGCGTATGCCACTGCCACCAATGAACAACACATTTATTGTCTTTTTAGTCTTATTGTACAATTGTCCGCCAAGTGTGGATGATTTATTTTAGGGAACAATAGATCCTACTACTGTGGTGCAGCTCGGTGCGCGGATGCACACCTTAGGCCTGCACCTTATCATCTGCTACTGTGGAGCAGCCCGATGCACACCTTATCCTCTGCCGGGTGGTGTGGCCAGCCCTCCCGGCGCTCTGCATCGGTCCGTTGCCATCCAGTCCTCCTTGTCAGTCGCATCCGTCGAGATCCCATCTTCGGCTCCATCCGTCCGGATACTGGTCCAGCCCTCCTGGTCCACTTCATCCGTCCGGATCCCCTCTCTAGCTGTATTGCGAAAACTAGTCCAGCCTTCCTGGTCCACCGCATCCGTCCGGATCCCGTCTCCTCCAGGGTTGTCATGTCCCATCAAACATCATGGGCTCACCGACGTCGGGTGGTCTGGCCCTTCTTAGGGTAAAGTGTTCCGGGCCCACCACCTCCTTCCACTCGTATACGAACTCCTTGAAGAAGGGGTACACCTCTTCCTCCATCAGACGGTGGACGTCCGATTCGACGAGGGCGAAGATCTCGGTACTTCTCGACAACCTGGCCCGGTTTCTTTCCATTGCAGTGCTGGATACCACAACATGCTTCGCTGTCTCAGGGACTCAACAGGTGGGTCACCTGGGGTCTATGTCCTTTCCATGTTCCTGTAGTTTCTCCCGGAAACCTCCATGCACTGTCAGCATCTGCGAGACCCAGTAATCAGGGAGGACCCATCTCGTCTTCAGCCTTTCTTGGACGGTGGGGAAGAACTTCCTTAGGGTAGCTCCCTTCTGATTCTCTACCCACCGTCCATTCTACTCATCACTAATGTCCTCCCTCAGTATCTTAGGGAGAAGGAGGTGGTCTAGGAAGGGCCAGACCACCCGACGTCGGTGAGCCCATGATGTTTGATGGGACATGACAGCCCTGGAGGAGATGGGATCCGGACGGATGCGGTGGACCAGGAAGGCTGGACTAGTTTCCGCAATACAGCTGGAGAGGGGATCCGGACGGATGAAGTGGACCAGGAGGACTGGACCAGTATCCGGACGGATGGAGCCGAAGATGGGATCTCGACGGATGCGACTGACAAGGAGGGCTGGATGGCAACGGACCGATGCAGAGCGCCGGGAGGGATGGCCACACCACCCAGCAGAGGATAAGGTGTGCATCGGGCTGCTCCACAGTAGCAGATGATAAGGTGCAGACCTAAGGTGTGCATCCGCGCACCGAGCTGCACCACAGTAGTAGGATTTATTGTTCCCTAAAATAAATTATCCACACTTAAAAAAATGTACAATAAGACTAAAAAGACAATAAATGTGTTGTTCATTGGTGGCAGTGGCATACGCTTGCCGCTGTGTACTACCCCACTGCCGCCACCTTCCACCCACAGACGTAGTTCTTGAAGTAGTGGTAATTTTTCTACTCCATCAGACAGGGAAGTCTAACTCGGTGATAGCAAATAAAAACCGTGTTAGGTTTTCCTCGACAACCTGGCCCGGTTTCTTTCCATTACAGTGCTGGATACCACAACATGCTTCGCTGTCTCAGGGACTCCACAGGTAGGGCACCTGGGGTCTATGTCCTTTCCATGTTCCTGTAGTTTCTCCCGGAAACCTCCATGCACTGCGAGACCCAGTAATCAGGGAGGACCCACCTCGTCTTCAGCCTTTCTTGGACGGTGGGGAAGAACTTCCTTAGGGTAGCTCCCTTCTGATTCCCTACCCACCGTCCATTCTACTCATCACTAATGTCCTCCCTCAGTATCTTCTTCCATTGATTAGGGATCTCGCAAACTCTGGTCCGGAGCCCCTCCGGGAGCGCGTCAAGGCCCTGCCTCTTCACATCGTACTTTATCCTGCCCTCCTTGAGGACGAGGTCCAGGGGCTTCGCTCCGGCTAGCACCTGCACCGCCTCATGTGACACCGTTCTATAGGCCTTAATGACCCTAAGCAGAGCCAGTCTCTGAATTGTGGCCAGTCTCCTCCTCTGCAGCTGCATGAGGTGTTGAAGGTTGGACCGAAGGAGATAACCAAACGGTTGCGGTAGACCTTGAATGCAGGACAGTGGGGAAGAACTTCCTTAGGGTAGAGGGAGGGATCGCAGACCCCAACGAGGGGAAGGAAGGGAGAAAGTAGATTCGCAGAGACCTTGAACAAAGATTGCTTCACTCTAAGGTCCTCCGCCAGAGAAGTGAATGCTCCGAGTGGAAACAAAGGCCTCTTTTAAACTGACTCAACAGGAAAGCCCACAGATGGGAGGGAAGAGGAAACTTTCCCCCTCTCCCTTGAAGGGGTTCCCGATTCCAAGAGAGTGCAGGACGATGAGGCCAGTTCTGAATCCATTAATGAAGTGACGGCCCCTGAAGATTTCATGGAGGAAGAAAGCCACATCATGTTTGATCACCGGATATGGGCTCTGATCGAAACCGTTGAGAAATCGTTAAGGGAAACCTACGGTGATCTTGAATTTTTGATGCCACACAATGAAAAGCCAGAAGGAGCTGGGTGAGTCTCTTTTGCTGAGATGGAGGGAAGAGGAAAAGAACGAAGTGTCACCGAAGTCAATAACCCGAGGAATACCCCAGGATGACGACTTCTTAGATGGTATCTAACGGATCTCGTCGTCTCTGGAGTTCTTACGTCAGCTCTGGCCATGACCGAAAAAGAGCTCGAAGACGAGAGGGAGAAATATGAGAAGATCCCTGGCTGAGAAGGACAGTGTCCTACCGGAGCTCGGAAAGGGTGGAGAGGCTGTAGATGGTGGAGGAATTTGGAGTGACTTTGGTTACATGAACCAGATGCTGAGTTTACTAAATCAATTCCCTACAGCCCCGGGCGAAAAGCCTATCTCTGCTCCCGGAAGTATAAATCAAAAGGAGAAGGGGAAAACACGGAAGAGGTCGTGGTCCCCAAGGATGGAAAAAGCATTAGGTTTGAGATTCACTCAGAAGAGAGAAGGAACAGAACTGGTGATCCAGAAGCGGGACCCTCAGGACTAAACAGAGAAAACTGGAATCTTAGGCCGGCCCCAATGTCTAAAATAGGAAGAGACATGGCTATGTGCAGAGGGAGGAGTATTTTCCCAGACGAAACGGAGGGGTCAAAAGGTGAAGAAAGCCTTTGTAAAGCCATGGGTTAAAAGAAGATGAATAAGCAAAAGAAGGAAGATGCAGCCACCCAACAGCAGCTGGAGGAGTCGGTAAGGAAAGAAGGAAAGACCTGGAGGGAAGGCAAGTATAAGGATAAGCTCACCCATGGTGATATCTTGGGAGAACTAGTGGATCGAACTGCCTCCGGAATAACAGAAAGGACCATGTACGTCACCATCAGAAGTGAAAGGGAAAGGTGGAACCCAGCTGATGTGTGAAAGAGAGAGGGAACATATGCCAAGGTGGACGTTATGAAAATAACGTACAATAATCGGAGCTTCCTGGTAAAGACACAACGGCTGGAGCAAGCCAGAAAGATAATGGAGTGACAGATCCTTAAGGAAAAAGGACTAACAGCGAGGCTGCCCAGGACTAGACGAAGCTAGAAGAAGTCCTGTGGAGAAGCATTGAAGGCAAGGGGATCAGTAACCCTTGGAAAATAACGAGAAGCGAGAGTAGATAAGGGCTTGCTTCTCCAACTCGGAGAGGATGGGCTTGAAGAGAATGTGAGTGGTGGAAGTCCATCCGGTTGCGAGAAACAGCATCCTGACACTTAATGAGATCTCGGGGGCATGGTGGATATCAGAGACTATCTTGACCCTCCTTCTATGCCTCAAGTGTTAAGGGTACGGCCATACCAAATTCCAGCATGAAAACATGCTGGCGTGCAGATTGTGTTGCAAAAAAAGGCATATCGCCAAGGACTAACCGAAAAGTGTTGCCTCCTTAATGTATAAACTGTGCAGCGGTGGGTAAATAGGAAGAGGAAAGGAGACACAGCGCGGGAAGTCGGTACTACCCAGTTCACTTCGATGAGATGAGGAAACTGGCGAAGAGGACCTGTTATGCCTAAATTGAGGGTACTGCAGGTCCCGGAGGCCCGGAGGCGAGTGGTGGCTAACGAGCTGAAGACCTTCACACAGTAATGTGACAGGGATGGCTGTTAAGGAACTCTGGTGCCACAAGAACTTGGTGGCTGGATTTGGCGGAACATGGATACTTGTGGACTTGGGGGATGGAGAGAAGAGGCTTAGGGCGGCCATAGCCATTGTTAACTCTTTAGTCGACGCAATTGAACTTAAACAGCATCCTATCGCTGATCAAGCGGCACGTTGTCAGATAGGGCAACATTCCCTATACCCTGGTCTCCTCCTACATGGCGCCACTAGTTAATATCGATGATAACATCGCCGCCGTGGAAGATGTCGCGCTCCGATATCATAATGTGATAGTTTGCTCTAACACCAATTGATAAAGCACGGTCTTGGATTCGGCGTTAGAACCAGACGTTAGATCCAGTATTGTGGAGGACGGCACGATGTCAACTTATTGTGATGAATGAACCCTCTGGTCCTACCTCCACAGGAGCCAGAGTTACAGTTAAATAGATCTAACGCTGGTTTCACTAACCATGTCGAGACGCGTCGTTGACTGGATCCTGCGGTCGAATACGAGCTCTGACCACGGAACCATAACCTTCAGCGTGAAAGAGGAAGAGGAAGAAGAGTACTGCCAAGAGACTGATAGGAGATTCATCAGACTGGGCTTCTTCAGGACTCTTGAGGGAATACTGATGTACAGAGAGTGAGAGGAAACAGCGGGCGACAGTAATGAATTTAACTTCTTTTTTTTATTCCCCCTACCGGCCCATTTCTGACATACGGGGTTTCAGCAGGAGTGGGGTGTTGCGTATGGGATGTACGTATGCCACTACTGCCAATAAAACTCTGAATCAATTTTTAACTATTTATTTATTATTGTTATACATAATTTAAGGGTATCAATATTTAATTATGGGAACAATATTTGGGTATTCTATGGTGTAGCACGGTGCGCGGTTGCACATCGTTTACTGATGGGGCTGCATCTTTGTGTCCTTCCTTCCTGATTCGTGTAGTCAGGGCTGGCTGACTTGCCACATCGTGGCTTTGACTTGCCATTCTGAGCCTCCTCTCTGCTGCCACTAGACTTTAGCTTCTTCCTGCTGTTCCTCCTCAGGCTGTCTCAGATGCGGTAGCCTTCTGTTCTTCGGGTGGACGGACCCTACCAAGAGTGAAATGTGTGAGACCCACGACCTCTCTCCACCTTCCTATGTATTCCATGAAGAAGGGATAATTTTCCTCCCCTTCGGCCTCGTCAAAGGTATACAGTCCGGTTTTTCTGGATAGCCAGGCTCGATATCTATCCATGGCGGCGCAGGATATTACTGCGTGCTCGGCCGGATCTATGGTGCAGCACCATGCTGGTGGGAGTACCTTATCTACTGCTGGACTCCATCCGTCCGCTTGCTGTCCTGCACTCATGGTCTACCGCAACCGTTTGGGTATCTCCTTCGGTCCAACCTTCAACACCTCATGCAGCTGCAGAGGAGGAGACTGGCCACAATTCAGAGACAGGTTCTGCTTAGAGTCACTAAGGCCTATAGAACGGTGTTCCACGAGGCGGTGAAGGTGCTAGCCGGAGCGATGTCTCTGGACCTCGTCCTCAAGGAGGACAGAATAAAATACAAAGTGAAGAGGCAGGGGCTTGAGACAGTACCGGAGGGACGCCGGATCAGAGTTGGCGAGACCCCCAACCAATGGAAGAGGATATTGAGGGAGGATACCATCGAGGAGTGGAACGGACGGTGGGTAGGGGCTCTGATGGAGGAGGAGGCGTATCCCTTCTTCAAGGATTTCGTATACGGGTGGAAGGAGGTGGTTGGTCCGGAACACTTCACTCTGGGAAGGGCCAGACCACCCGACGGCGGCGAGCCTTAAGATGTATGAAACCGGACGGATGCAGACTGGACGAGATGGGATCCGGACGGATGCAGTGGGCCAGGAGGGCTGGACCTGTATCCGGACGGATGCGGCTGACCAGGAGGGCTGGACGGCACCAGACGGAAGAAGAGCGCCGGGAGGGCTGGCCACGCCGCCCGGCAGTCCTAAGGTGCGCAACCGCGCACCGGGCTGCACCACAGTAGGAGAAAACAAAAAAAAATTAAAAAAGACTTTTTAAAAATAAAGAGTCGTTTTATGGAAGCAGTGGCATGCGTTATCCCAGTGCACTACCCCACTGCTCCCTAACCCCGTATGCCAGAAATGGCTAGTAGAAGATGACAAGGTGCAGCCCTAAGGTGTGCAACCGTGCCCCGGGCTGCACCACAGTAGGAGAAAACAAAAAAAAAAAATTAAAAAAGAATTTTTAAAAATAAAGAGTCGTTTTATGGGAGCAGTGGCATGCGTTATCTCAGCGCACAACCCCACTGCTCCCTAACCCCGTATGCCAGAAATGGCTAGGAAGGGGGATAGAATAAAAGAAAAAAAAGGACCTCCACCATCCACGTCCTCTTCAGGCCGTTCTTCTCCGAGTTGGAGAAGCAGGCCTTAAGGACTTGCTATTCCATGATCTTTTAGGCTTCCTCCGGCCCTTGTGTCTTTATCAGGACGTGACGATTTTATAAGTTAATTTCATTATGTTCACCTTAACACATGTTTCCTCTCTTTCTTTTTCAGTATGGAGTACCCTCCACACAACAGCTTTGTTCCACCTCTCACTTTCACCCCCGATGGTGACGTACGTGGTCCCTTCTGTTATTCTGGGGACAGTTCGGTCAACTAGGATATCAGCATAGGTGAGCTTGCCCTTCTTCTTACCTTTCCTCTTAGCCCTTCCTTCTTTCATTTCCGACTCCTCCGGGTGCGGTTGGATGGCGGAGTCTTACTTCTTCTTCTTCCTCTTCTTTTTACTCACGACTATACGAAAGCCTTCTTCTTCTGACCCCTCAGTTTCTTCCTCTCTTAGGCATTGGGGCTGGCTTAAGGTTCCAGTGTTCCCTGTTTAGTCCTGAGGGTCCTGTTAGTTGATCACCAGCCCTTTCTATTCTCTCTTCTATAGGAGGCTCACTCCGCATCGTCTCAAACCTGACGCTTTTTCCCTCCGTATGCGCCTCGGCTTTCTTGTTTTCCCCCTCTCCTTTTGATTTCTACATCCGGAAGCAGATATAGGCTTCTCGCCTGGGTTTACAGGGAATTGACTTGGCAAACTTAACATCCGGTTCACGCAACTAAGGTCTCTCCAAGTTCCTCCACCATTTTCAGCCTCCCCAGCCTTCCCGAGATCCGCTAGGATCCTGTTCTTCTCGGCAAGGGTCTTCTCGCACTTCCCCCTTTCGTCTACGAGCTCATTTTTGGTCAAGGCCAGAGCTGACGTCAGGGCTCCAGAGGCCACCCTCCGCTGGGTACCATCTAGGAAGTCCCCATCCTGAAGTATTGCTCTTGACTTCCTTGTTTTCCTCTCCCCTCCATTTCACCAGAAGAGACTCAGCCAGCTTCTGAAAAGGTCATGGGACCAGTTTATAGTAGAAGACTCAACGAAGAATCCTTGGTGGATACCTACAGGGTAGCCTCGATCCACCCACGATAATTTGGGTCGACAAGAGGAAAGGTTACAGCGGACACGCTGATGCGAGTGCCGGAGGGACGCTGAGGAGAGGGCGGATAACTGAAAATTGATGATATTGTTTGACATATCCTCTGCCTTCGATAGAGTATGGTGACCTTTCGTTCTACGAGGTTGAGAGAAGGATTGAGAGGGACTGTCCCCAGAATAGGTCTTACCCTATCGGCCTGAACATAGGACGAGAACGGGTCCGGTTCAAGAAGAGTTTCGATGCCACTCCACACCTCGGATATCTTCGAAATAGGGTGACTTACTACCTGAATGGGCTATCGAGAATAGGGGGTGAATTCTGGAGCCTGAGGTACCCCGCTACTAGAACCATCTATAAGGTAGTCGTGCATCCTAATGACTGCGACCATCCAGAGACTGGCATTGCTGAGTTTCACCAAGGCATACAGAAACTTGTCGCATGTGCCAATGGTATTGGCCGGAGAGATGCCGTTGGACCTCATCCTGCTAGAGGACACCATAAAATTCGATTTTAAGGGGCAAGGACTTGATGCACTTCCGGAGGGAATGCGGGAGAGTTTTGGTGAGGAGCCTGGGAGATGGAAGAAGGTGTTGAGCGAGGACTCACAGATTAGTGAAACAGACGGTGCGTCATTCGCGAAAAAGGTGCAACCTTTAAGAAGTTTTTTTTCCTACCGTTTTCTCCAGATTAGAGGTCCATCCCGATTAGTGGACCTCGAAGATTCTGACAGATCATGGAGGGTTCCGGAAGAGGCTGCGAAAGTATGGCAAGAATAAGAACATCGTTTCCAGGTCTCACCGGTGGTGTGTCTGATACAGTCGAGCACGTAGTAATTTCCTGTGCCGCCGTGGATCGACATCGAGCCTGGCTATTCAGGAAAACCGGACTGTACGGCTTTGACTAGGCCGATTTTTCAAGGTTCCTAGAGTAGGGGAACTACCCATTTTTCGTGACGAATATAGGAAAGTGGAGAGAGGTCGTGGGTCGTTTCACTCTTAGTAGGGGCCCCCCACCCGAAGAAGAGGAGGCTAACGCCACTAAGACAGCCTGAGAAGAAACCGCAGGAAGAAGCTGAAGTCTAGTGGCGACTTTGGGCAGTGGAAAGAGGAGGTTCAGAGTGACAAGCCAGACCACACGAATCAGAAAGTTAGGACACAAAGGTGCAGCCACATCAGTAAACGGTGTTCCTCACACAATATCCTCAAATTACGTATGAAAATAATAAATAAATAAATTTAAAAAAAAATAATAAAAAGAGTTTTATTGGCGGTGGTACGTACATCCCATGCGTAACACCCTGTTGTATCGATAGTGATCATATTGGCACTGACCCATATATTTTCATTATAACAGTTGAGTTAACAAAAATATTACTAAGGTTAATAATAATAATAAGTAATAATAATAAGTAATAATAATAATAATAAGTAATAATAATAAGTAATAATAATAATAAGGGTAAAGTTTCATTTATTAAAGATTCGTTTCATAAAAATTCTTATCCAAAACACACCACACTGCTGATGAAACCCCGTAAGCCAGAAATGGGCAGGTAGTGAGAATAAAATAAAAATAATAAATAAAAAACAGAGAAAAAAATAAAGAAATAAAAATAAAAAAAAAGGTATGGAGAAACTACAGCAACATTGGAAAGATGTTCCCCCGATCCTCTACCAGAGGAGTCTCAGAGACAGTGAAGTATGTTGTGGTATCCAGCACTGCAATGGAAAGATACCGGGCCAGGTTGTCAAGGAAAACGACATTAGTCGATCTCACCGTGTTGGACTTCCGCGTATGATGGAGGAGGAAAACTACCCTTACTTCAGGGACTTCGTCTGCGGGTGGAAGGGAGATATTGGGTCCCTCACGTTTCATCTTGGGCAGGGCCCACCCAATCGACATCGGCGATCCACTAGAAGAAGAAGTTCTCCAGGACTGAGACCAGTCTTGCTGGACCATACTGGCAGGAGCGGACCGGGAAGGCTGGACCGGAGGAGCTACCCAGACAGTTACGGCGGACCAGAAGGGCTGGACCGGAGGAGATATCCGGACGTCTGTGGTGGACCAGGAGGACTGGCCCGGAGGAGGCACCAGGACGGATGCGGCAGACTAGGTAGGCTTGACGGCAATCGGACGGATGGATTCTTGCAGTAGATTAGGTGCAGTCGCATTAGTATTGTTACGAGCGTTTACGCACTGTGTTCTTTGACGCAATGTGTATTATCGCCAGTATGTCTCCGATTGACCTTGTGTTAGAAGAACGGAACCGCATATTTCTACGAAGACGCGAAGACTTGGATGCGTACTGGGCGACGGTAGCAGAACAGGATTATTCTCAGGAAGATGCACCAACCACCTGATTCCTGACATAGCAGGATGGATATCCGGGAATCTTGGAGAGGTTAATTATTATCTAACCCAGCTGTTTACTGGTCATCATTACTTCAGGGTCTACTAAGCCCGCTTCGAGCTGGAGGACCAATCATCGTGCCCGTATGGATGAACCAGTGGAGTTCTGTTCTGTTGCCCATGCATTGCTAAAGAAAATATAGTGTTAGAAAGGGACCTTGGAGAGCAGTCAGTTCCGGAAAACTTAGATAGGAATGATAGGAAAACTGGATCGCTGTTGCAGACTATACAGCGAGTATCGGACAGCTCAGAGCACAGATACTAAGCGCATACACTAAGCGCATGGATATCCGGCCCCCTCCCCCGCGAAGTAATGCGTGACAGCAATACAACCGCAGGGTTGTAAGAACACAAAATCGCCATTTTATACTTTCTTATCAGACTAGCCCACTTTCTCTTACTTTCATTCTTTCTTCCAGATTCACGCTCCTGATTTCTTCTCGCATGCAATATTTCTTCTTTCATTTGCTCTAACTCAGTCGTCCACCACCTCATTGATTTCATATCTTCACCTGATCGATTCAACACATCCTTTCCCCCATTCCAGGCTCTTCCCATTTCCATGTACACAAGCGATCACATTCTTCTCTTTTAACACTCTCTTAATCCTTTTCATTCGTTCCTGAAAACTATTTAACTCATGCGGCGAATACTGGCAATACATACGGGCACACCACGCCCACTTTCTTAGCGGTTTGCGAAACCACACAATGGGAGTCACACAATCCACTCAATTTCATCTCATCAATGGTCGGATTCAAGATCACCACCGCCGCCCATGGTGCTTCATGCTCTATCTTCCCAGTCACTACTCTCGCATTCATACCATAACCTGTAATCACACCTTTCCTGGAATGTACTAGAATGGATTCATTCCAAATCGACGCATCTTACAAAAGTGTAGAACTGGCTATTGAACTTGGCTATTCTGTAGTCCAATGTTATAATGGCGCAATAATTCTTGCCACCCCTTCTCCATCTCTTTCCTGCGATTGCCTCTCTAGCAGCTATAATCACCAAATCGACAACATTGATTGTCGATTTGCCCTTTCGAAAACCATACTGTTTATCAGCCAATCCTCGCGTTCCTTCACTTAAGTCAATCATTCGACCATGGACGATCCTCTCTAGTATCTTGCCAGCAGTGTCTAGGAGACAAATTGGCCGATAAGATGCCGAGTTATCCGGAGACCCATTACGTTTGGCAGGAGTACAAGACCTTGCTTCTTCCACTGGATAAGAAAGATCCCTTCACGGAGACATGAGTTTTGTATATCCAGGAAGATTTATGGTCTTGACTTAATAGCCACTTTCAAGGCAACATTTGGGACATTATCTGGTCTCGGAGCTTTGGAGTAATTTATTCTTTTACAGGAAATGTCCAATTCTTCTTGAATGATGTTTGGCACTTAATGATCCTAAAAAGTCAACTCTTCCCTCCATCATAGTAACAATGGAATCTGTCGAAGGACCGCGAGTTCCATCCTGCTGCCTGCGGTTAACATTAACTGACTACGGTTTAACCTTTTGCCTGGGCAATAACTTCAAAACAGATAGCCTGATGATCACTATGATTAAAGAGATCAGTGACATGCCAAGGATTGCGCTTGCACAAGTCAGATCGACTATCCATGCACTACCATTTTTTTGAGCCAGTGTTAAGGAAAACAACATCAAGCGCAGCGAATGTGTCAAGAAGACATTCTCCCCTCCTATTGGTCTCTCTGCTCCCCCATGCAGTAGTCCATTCATTAAAATCTCCTGCGATGACGATGGGATAACAACCCCATAATTCCTGCACAATGCTGTCCAGTAGTTCCTCAAATTATTCATGAGATACACTTGATGATGCGTAGACACTACAAATGTAGATGTCTCCAACTCAAATAGCAGCACGTCCAGTATTGTCCTTCTGTAGCAAACAGAGCTTTATTCTGTCGTGTCCTTTGCAATACCTCGTTATGTGACCATAGACTAAGCATCTGAAACATCTCTGGGGGGGAATTTTTTTCCCTCACCCGGCTACTTATACTGCCAACCCAAATGCTACCCATTTCCATAGCTTTTCTGCCCAGGTCAGAAGACAGTACCACCACCGCTGTTTGTGTACCATCTTAAGTCTTACGAAGGGATTTCACAACGGAAATACCAATGTTTTCTGCCCCATCGATTTGATTTTGAAGCGTTTTGTGTACTTCTTCAGCCACGATCAATTCATCAAGGTCCTTCAACTTAGTAACGACAGAATTTCTCTTACATGTGACCTCCGCTTTGTCGAACATTTTCTCTGCTATTGCAGTACGGATTTGTTCCATTTTATCTTTCGCTTTCCGATCCAACACCAGAAGGAGACGCCCGGAGGTGCACTTAGATATTTTACGTACGTTATCTCTTATATCCTGTAGCTCAAGACTCCTTTTCATCGTTCGGAGGATGTCCGCGTACGACGAGCCCTCCTTTGCCGTGACCATCAACGGATCTAGAGGCGCAGGTCTTGTTCGTATTTTGTGCACTATGGCCTATTTTTTCTTTTCTTCTTCGCTTTCACCACCTGCCAATGTTCATCCGGCTGATTAATTAAAATATTAGTTTCAGCACGAGTGGAGACCTCTACTAATTTCTGCCTGCTACCTAGCATAAATACACCTGTATTTAATTACTACGTAAATCTTGGTTAATGAGGCCAACTAGAGGGGACTATAAAGACCAAACCTTTCAGTTGTAAGCAGGTCTTCCCCCATACTGCACCCTTGTACAAGATGGGGAGACGGTTAAGAAGTAAGATGGTTAAGGCCTCAGGACCAGTGTACGCCTTTCTTCGTTCCAATCTCACCTCCGGACGCTGTCTTCTGTCACGATGACTGCCAGGTCGTCGGCGTAGGCTAATTAGAACATTCACCATCCTCAGGAAATCTGATCCAGCAGCAGGATTTTGATTCTTACTTTGAATCAAAATGATTTGAACTTTGATTCTTCTGTTTTAGAGGAGGAACTTTCGCCTAGCATTCTTCTCGGTTAGTCTGGGAACGTTTTTTTTTTTTTTTTTTTTTTTTTTTTCCAATCCCTCAAACAAAACAGAACATTAATAAAACAAATAATTAGATAAATTATAAACTTGATGTACTTTACCTTTTACTACCTGTTGGTATTTGAAGGTCTGATGACTATTTACAATTTGAATGATATTTCCCAGTCAGGGAATTTTCTCATTATTTAGAGGCGAGGGTCCTCTTCTATTTGTTTGTAAATAAAATACCTACTACTAAGAACTATATACAAGATTAATAATGATAATATTTACAATATTTACATGGTTATATTTACAAAGGATGAATATAAGAGAGTGGTGCTGGGGTGGGACTAGGGAGTAGGCAGGACGGGGCGATGGGATAGGATACTGGGAGTGGGGGTGCTTTAGAAGCGGATTAAAGTATAGTGTTGACCGGGTTGAGTGGTCCCTTTCGGCCCTGCCATCTGGCAGGAAGGGAGGATGGGGTGATGGCCCGGAAGAGTGGGTTAAATGAGGCAGGGATGTTGTCAAAGAACTTTATATGCCTCCTTGTGATGTGCTGTTGAACCGTGTCGAGTTGTAATTCATTGTGAATGTGTGCCATGTTCCGTCTTTCGAGAGATGTTCGTTTTGTGATTTTTTGTAGGACGCTGTTTTGGTATGTTTGGAGAGACTTCAGGGCTGAGGGATATAGGTAGTGCAGGATGGGGGCACCGTGAAGCAATGTAGGCCCAAGGATGGCTTTGTAAATCAGGATCTTGAGTCTGAGTGACAGCCCTGGTGAATAGAGTAAGTGATTTGGTTGGTGTGTAGTGGCTTTGGCTATCTGTATCCTGTGTTTTGTGTGAGCTGTAAATGATAGGTGTGATTCCAATTTCATACCGAGGTATGTTAGCTGTCTTTTATTCTGTATGGTTTGTCCATTCAGTTTTGGTTGTTGTTTGAGTGTTTTCTTGTATGAAAAAGTGATTGCATCAGTTTTTTGTGTGTTTATGTGGATATTAATGTTTTTAAGTTGGTCTGTGATTTTTTGGGCTACCGTTTCGGCCTTGCGCATGGCGTGATCTGCATTCATGCTTGCTGTCGTCAGCATATGCAGCGATTTGTACATCATCAATCTTTTGCCCTACTATATGGGCTGTGTATATGTTGAAAAGGACTGGCGCAAGGACCGAGCCCTGGGGAACACCACAGGTAACTGGGCGCGGGGTGGAGATCTCAGTTTTGACACGGACAGAAAATGTCCGGCCACTGAGGTAGGAGCCAATAATGTCGACCAGTTGGTCCGGGAATCGGTGAAGCCGGAGTTGATCAATTAAGGTGGAGTGGGATACAGAATCAAATGCCTGTGTGCAATCTAATGAGATCATTGCTGTAGCAAGATTTTTATTGAGATTTTTAGCTGTATCATACTGTAGTTTTGCTACGTGATGATAGCAGCTAACGCCGCGAGAGAACCCGGTTTGTTCCGGGGGGATGATGTCATGTGTGTCGCAGTGTTTTCGGATGTGGATAAGAATAAGTTTCTCATATATTTTTGAGATGTGGTTGAGGAGACTGATGGGCCGGTAATCTTCCGGTGCCGCTCCTCGTTTTTTGGGTTTGAGAAGTGGAACAACTATAGCATGTTTCCACTGAGTAGGGTAGTATCTCAGGCGTGAACATGAGTTGAAAATGTTGAGGAGAAACATATGGGCTTTCCTGGGGAGTTGTTTGAGTAGGACATAGGGTATACTGTCCTCTCCTGTTGATTTGTTTCCCCTCGTGTTTCTCAGAGTTGCAGTCAGTTCTTTATAGGAGGAAAAAATAGTTTGGGTTGTATCAGTCAGTGGACTGTGGTTGTGAATGGTAGTGGTACGTGCTGAGTCTCTATCGACGTAGTAATCAGCAAGTATGGTAGCCTGATCTGCGGGAGTGAGAAGCTCATCGCCTCGTTGTATTCTCACCGATTTTGATTTGGTGTTATGGCTTCTGACTAGTTTCCAGAAGTTTTTGGGGTCGTAATGGGTCCGGCGTAATTGATCGTGCCAAAGGGATGTTTTCCACTGCGACATTAGAGAGGTGATTTGTCTAGTGAGACTGTTTATGATAGGTCTGTATGTTGGGTTTTTAGTCCTATACCAGCAGTTTTTTATGTTGTTTCTCTGTTTGATTAGTGCGAGTATGTGTTTAGGTGGCTGGCGTAGGTGAATGGGAGTGGGGTTAAACGTGGGTATCGAGGTGTATGCGGCATCGCGTATGATGTTTTGGAGGGCGTTTATGGCATTGTTTATGTCATGAGTGTTTGAGAGAGGTGTGATGTTGGGCGTGTTACTGTAGACTGTGTTCTTGTATAGTTTCCAGTCTGCCTGTGTAAAGTTGTATTTGTGTTCTGTTGGTGGGATTCTTGTTGTGTCACGGCCGAGGTGATAGATAACGGGGATGTGGTCGTTGTCACTGAATTCTATTGTTGTGCAATCTGTGAATCTGTGTGATTGTTGTGTGAGTAACAAATCTAGTGTAGATGTGTACGCTGGATTTGAGTGATGTCTGTATGTGTAGGCGTTGGGGTGTATGACTGTGTATTTTGTTTTAGTGAGGTGAGTACCTAGCGCATTTGGCTTTGTGCAGTTCCAAGTGTGATGTTTAGCGTTTAGGTCCCCTACGATGATGTGTTGTCTGTTTCGGTTTCCCGTAAGAGTGTTTTGAAGGTGTCGAGTTGTGCTCCCGGTCTTCTGTATATACATGTGATTTTGTATGTGTGTTTAAGTTTTACTTGTACAGTGACGGCTGTGTGTTTTTCGTCATTTAGTGTGCTGTTGTTTATAAGTTTAGAGGGGACGTCAGAACGCACCAGAAGTGCGACGCCTCCTTGTGCGGGGGTTTGTGAGTCTAGTCTGTAAGTGTGATAACCGTGAAAGTGTATTCGCGTTTGCTTGTTAAGTTTTGTGTCTGTGAGTGCGACAACTGATGGCCTATGAGAGGCCAGGAGGGATTCCAGCTCGAGCTTACGCTTTACGAACCCTGTTATGTTATAGTTAAGGATAGAATGTCTATCCATTAACTTTAGCTGCGAAAGCTTGTTGGAGCACGATGTTAAGCGTGCTCATGACGGTATGGAACATGGCCTTCATGTCACTAATCATAGCGAGTCAGCCCTCTACCCATGCGGGTGTATCCGTGGACGGCTGGGGGGTTGTGGGTGGGGGTGTGGGTGCGGGTGCGGGGGTTGGTGTGGGGGTGGATGGTCCGTGGAATAGGACTCCGGCGTAAGAGTTCGGGGCAGAGGTGGTGGTGGGAGCAGGAGATGCAGTCTCCTGGGTGTTGGTTGTAGGTCTTATAGTGACCTTTGTTTCCTTCTTTTTGAGAAGGATTTGCCTGTTGGGGCAGTCGCCTGGGAACGGTGCGTTCTGCAATCTCATTTAATATTTCGGAATAGGTGGGCTTTTCCTTCTTTATCGTTTGACGCCCCGTCCTTCCTCTCTTACCTCCTCCACCCGTTGTTAGGTGTCGGCGGCTTTCATCTTCTTTTTCTCTTCTTAACCAAAACTATGCGGAAGCCTTCCTCATCTTCCGAAACTTCGGGGATCATATTCTTACCTCTACATATCGGTGTTTCCTTCCCAAAGTGAGGCATGAGGGCAGGCACTCCATGATGATCCGGCCTGTGGTTCCTCAAACCGAACCCTTTTTTTACCGCTTGTAGAAGTTATGGTAGAAGTTAAGATATGGCTAATTGCTTGTCCTTGTTTCTTCCATCGTGGACTCGCCATTCACCGTTGATTCCACTTATCTTTGGTGTCCTCTCTCGTTATCTTCTTACATTGATTAGGAGTCTCGCCGATTCTTTGCCGTAGTCTGTGGTAGTGCCTCTAGTCCATGCTTCATCACCTCATACTCCTTGAGGATAATGTGCAAGGGCATCGCTCCGGCCAGGACCTACACCGCCTTATGTGACACCAATCAATAAACTCCGCACTGCCAGTCTCTGTATGGTGGCCTGTATTCTCTTCTGCTGCAACGTGAGTTTGAATTTTACGGCTTGTTCTGCCATTGTATTATATAATAACTCCATGTAGGGGTTGTTTACCTCAGGATACCCAAGATCACACCTTTGTAAATGGATATAGTAGCATGCATTCGAATTCTTTACTTTGACTTGAAACCGCATTTATGAAAACCTTTTGAAGGCCTGCCAAAGGACGATAAAGTCAAATAAAGAACAGGTAAAGCAAGATTTGTAATTTTAATTTCTTGATATAATCATGTTTAAAGCTTCCACTGTATATTGCTGAAGATTCGATCGCATTGAATCCAGTTTTGCTTTAAATCTTTATAAAACGAAAGTAGGAAATGAAGCAGTTCTTTTTTTAAACATTTAGAAAGTTTCTATTTCGTACCTATTTATATAAGATGTCTGATCTGATTTCATCTATTAATTACTTTTTAGTCCTTCAAGTAAATACTGAGTTATTATGTGCACACTTATTAAGTACACAGTTATTTTACATACTTATTAAGTCCTATTGCATTATTTTGCATATTTACCATTTATACAATATTGCTCATTCTGAAAAATGTGATTAAAAGGCGTGGCCTTGGTATTTATTAAAGTGCCAAAAAGTAATTAATAGTCCAAACCAGATTATATTTCTTGCATAAATGGGTATGAAATTAATTAAATCTTCAGGACTTTCCTGAATGTCTAAGAAAGCAACTACTTCAAAAAAATGTTTGCTTTTTAAGACTTTAAAGTGAACTGGGTTTAATACAATCGTGGCTTTACCAACCTACAGTGGTAGCATTAATAATGGCTGGATAAAAAATTGATATCTCAAATCTTGCTGTACCTGCTCTCAATTTGCCTTTAACGTCTATTGCAGGTTTCCATGAATGCGGTCCCAGCGAAGATTTGTCGGGCCTCTACGGATACTAGGCTTAGAAAAGTGAAGGAGCAGATCGAATTTCGTTTGGTGATTTAAATATACATTTCTTGCATTATTTCCTGCGATCTTTAACCCTGAATCAAAGGTAAGACTTATAAAAGATGTAGCAAAGCCCTTTACAAAAAAGAACAAAAAAACAAAACAAGGGTGGTGCCTGATGGTTGCATCACAATTCTGTCTCCTGCCGCCAACGGAGAAACTAACAGAATGAGGTTGGTTATTACATAAAGTTTTAATTGGAATCTGGGTGTTATGTAACTGTGATAGGGGCCCAGAAGGGAGGGTTGCGTCACAGCTGCTTTGAACAAAACCATTGGACAGGATTCGGTGATCGCTTTCCAGCGAATAATTAATTTGCTAAGGGTCCTATCCTTCTCGATGTAGGAAATTAGTTAGCCCCTTAGTAATTACAATGTCTTAATCAACTCGCAAACTTGGCAAGTGTAGTCGACGTTTGTATCATGATCACGAGAGATTAAAACCTCTTTCAGTTTCTTCTCCTAAAGAAGTTTACTTTCATTCATGTATATATGCTGTAATTAGCACATGCAGATAAAAATATGTTTAGGATAAATAATTGTTTATTCCCCAAAGTACTAAAGTAAAATAAATACAGAAGATATTAATTCCTCGTGTCCATTCGTCAGACCAGATATATAAGACCTTTTCCGTTCTTCCTAGATGTTGGTTCAGTATGTTGGCTCAGAGAAGATAAAGGATTACAAAAATTAAAGACTGTTTATATTACATCTTTTAGAGTACCTATTTAATTTTACTGTATGTGCCTTTTAATTATAATTTTTATGACCAATCTTCCGACGAGATTAGTCCTATTTATCGCCATTTCAAGACATGAAAATAGTTATTAAATGGCTACCTCCGTGTGATGTATCAGTTTCCTACCGCATTCAAGATTCGCGGATGGCATTCAAATCTACGCCAAAAGGCGACGACTGGCGTAATGTTTGTATCTTGGTATTGCATTCTGTTTCTTGACTATGAACTATTTCCACATGTTCTGACAATATCTACCTTAGGCCCTCTTCACGCAGCGCAATTCTAAGACGGCGCGATGGATACCCGAGTCCCGTAATTTTTAGGTAACTTATCACCACACATTGACCACACTGTAGGAGATCCAGTCTGTTCAGTCTGTCTCTAGTCGCGGTGAATATCTACCCCGAGGAGAATCTAACTACCCTTTTTGATCAAGTATTTTATCATGTCAAGTGAAGATTTGTCAAGTGATGCTGATATCATTGTCGCCTATAATTACTATAATTATTACAGAAAAAGTAATATCGAAAGAATGTGGTGCAATCCTTGCATTCAACTCTTTCTTTCGTTTATTGGTTGTTGCTAAAGAGCTAAAAATGTCAGATTATAGAGTTGGTTGGTATAGATATAATAAGAAATTTAATAAGGGAAAGAATCAGAAATTAAGAGAAAAAGGATAGAATCACATATTCTAAGACAACATCGTTCAATACATCAAAATACCTTATTGCATTGTGTTCGGCCAATTTTTGATATTTTATGTTTATGTTTGATAGCTTATTAGCTTTTTGCATCCATCCCTTCGGTATTGTTTATTGCTTTGAGCTTTTTTTATTAAGAAATTATAAATATAATTATTATTAAAATTAAAATTTATTATTTTTCTATTTAAAAGTTGAAACTGTTCAAAAATTTGATTTTAAGTTTTGCGTCTTTTTATTATTATTTATTGATTTGTGCCTGAATATGTATCTCGTTTATCAACAAATTATGAATATAATTATTATTAAAACATATTCATCACAGTATTTTCTTTTAAAAACAAAACAAAAATTTCAAAATTTAGATAAGTTGAAACTGTTTAAAAATCTGTGAAAATTTTCATATAAAAAAAATAAAATAAAGTTATTGCACTATCCTGACTGTTCATTTTCTTCCCAAGCCTTCTCCGCGATAGGACATCGTTTAATTACCATATATAATTAGGTAATTTAAAATTAAAACATTCGGGGAATTTCACGTCACCCACAAACATTATGTTAAAAGAGTGTTCACTCCCCATTTCATAAATTTGAGATGATACAACAGCCGCAGCTGACTGGATGACCTTCCTATCGAGTCGCCTGAAATTGATAAGATACGCCTAGAGAAATCGCGATTGCTTGTGCCAATCCATTACTTAACGTGGGAAGTGATTTCCAAGATACTCTCAGGACACTCCAGTATCCGTCACGTCTCCTCGGACAAAGATTTTTAGAAACAGGATTGTGAAATGAAAGGAAGTGAAAACCTTTACTTCGCATGTATTCAGCCGATTTTGAAAATCTTCATAACTTGCTTAAAAATATTTAAAGGATGGCAATGTTAATGATAGTAGAAGATAGTCATTTCTGAAAATATTTATTTAGAAATGAAGGTTTTTAAGGCCGTCAAATAAATACGATAAGCAAGGAAGGAAACAGTGTGAAATGGAAAAGTGTTTTGTGGGTATTGGCCATGTAATGATCAAAGGCATTTACGAAAAAATAGATTGCAGAGTGAAGCATTTCCTAGGTCACTTTTCCCAGGGCAAAGGAAATGGGGAAGATGATTGCGTCCATCCCTTCGCAAGGGATAATAAATATATAAATATAAATAAATCCATAAGACGCAGATATGGTGGACACCCTCGTGAGTCTTCTCAACATTAACGATAACCATTTTGTTGTAAACATTATTAAAATTATATTATTAAATTTCAATTATTCAATCAATTACCATAAATTAACGGGAGTTGGTGAAAAATGTAACAAATAAATTTTGAAAAACATATTATTACTTAATTTATTTATTAGTTCTGATGTTTGATATTTCATTACAT
The DNA here is from genome assembly GCA_948150685.1 of Rhaphigaster nebulosa. Classification (NCBI taxonomy): domain Eukaryota; kingdom Metazoa; phylum Arthropoda; class Insecta; order Hemiptera; family Pentatomidae; genus Rhaphigaster; species Rhaphigaster nebulosa. Next base: position 37,783,439 of record OX411308.1, read on the forward strand.
TAAACTTCTTCTCTGTCTTTACCCACATATTATTAAGATATAAAAGACACAAATAAAATTATATATTTTTTTAATATTTAAGGGATACTACGTCCTCCTCTTCAGTATATAAATGTAACAATATTAAATTAGCAAATTAGGCTCCCAATTGCTTAAAATGTTTAGTTATTCACATTAGTACACTAAAATTAAATTAAAAAATTGGCTAAAACTGGTCATAAATTGTTCATTACCCTTCCCCTAATAACTGGTAAAAAGTCCCAGTTTCCCGCGCCGGGTTTTGATGATGGGAGTGGGAGAAGGATAGAAAACTGATATATTTAAAGTTTTTTGTGAATATCCCGACTTTGAGGTTTATTGCTAACATTATCCTATACAAAACTAAAGTATTTTGAATTCCCTATGAAGAGCATGTATATCTTGTTAGCTGAAATCAATAGATACGTAGATTTTAAAAGGATAAAAGCTATGGAATTTCCACTTTCAGTAAAAATTGCTTTTAACACCATTAGTACAGAAAAAATAAATCCAAATCGAAAAAATATATAGAAAAAAAAATTGCATGTTCATAACTTTGGTCATAATTTCGTCTTGATAGTACGAATCGAGATTTCTAGAGCCTATTTCGAAGGGAAAACTCCATATGGGGGAGATGGAAATTCACAAAGTAATTTTCACAAATAAAGATGAGTGAGGAATCATTTCTTATAGTATTTTTATTTCTGAATCGTATGAGACCATACAGTCGATAGTCCAGACGCATGTCCGTCAATGGATATGTTAAAGAGGTGAAAGCAGACCTCAAGATCAACAAAAATTTTCATATTGACCCATGGTCTGATTCTACAAAGAATAAAAGGAAATTTCAGTTTCGTATATTTTTAAGTAAGTCACGTTTTTTTTGTTGAATAGGAAGCGATCACTCAATCAATATTCAAGGTAATAAAGTCCCGATTGGACTGTCTAAAGTAGACCAAATTATCTTTAAGAGGTATAGTTTAGTTTAACCGTATCCATTGTAAAGGGACTTTGGGGGTTCTAATAGTGAACAGCTTTTTTTTTAAATCACATATCAATTGTGAATTGTTTGCCTTCTGTTAGGCCACAGAAACCCCACTTATAGGACAAACTTCTAATTTTATTATGCTTTAATTTCGTATAAATAAAATTTTATTGGGGTTGCTCTAGAATTGGCTTCTGATTAGCCAAAAAGTGTGGTGTGGAATTTGGTTTCTTTGACAAAGAAGTGTTTAGTAGAACAACACCAAAATGTCATCAAATCTACTTCTTTTATACGAAATTAAAGCGTAATAAAACTATAAGTTTATCTTAGAAGTAAGGTATCTTTAGCCCAACAGAGGGCTGAGAGATACATGAGATACATATATGCAGTCACAATTAAAAAGTGATCAAAAAAATAAATAATAAAACTGTTCACTATTGGTCTCCTCAAAATCCCCTTACAATGGATTTTCTTTCAAACAACATTTCTTAAAGAGAACTTGTGTTAAAAAACGTGTCTTCCTTAAAAAAAAAATACAAAAATTTAATTTGTATGCTTTTCTGTTTGGATTCGGACCCATCAATATGAACTTTTGTGTTACTATTGAGGTCTACTATCACTTCTTTAATATTTTCAGTGACGTACGGGACAAAATGTATATAGCTCAGCCGCAAAATGCGATTTTTCTGATTTTTATCTAAAACCAGTAATAATAACTGAACGACTGTATCATCATTGAAGTGGTCTCATTCGATCCAGAAACAAAAAGAATATAAGAAACGATAGCTCACTCGAGTTAATTTCTGAAATTTTTTTTGAGAATATCTCGTTCTCTATTTCCATCTCTCCAGAAGAAGTTTTCTTTCCGAAATTTGGACGGACTCCGCAAATCTCGATTCCAAATTTCAAGACAAAGTTATGACTTTAGTTATGAACGTAAAATTTTTTTTTTATTTGGTTGATTTGGGTTTTTTTCAGTATTAAAGGAGTTTGGTGCAATTTTTACTGAAAGTGGAAATACCAAAGCTTTTATCCTTTTAATATCTTTGTAACCATTGATTTTTGCAAAAAAGTGTATAGAATACTTTTTACCCAAAATTCAAAGTACTTTTGTAGGTAATTTTGTATAGGAAAATGCTAGCAATAAACCTCATAATTTATTTTGAAATATTCAGTTTTCTGTGAAGTTTAAATCAGTTTTCAATCCTTCTCCTCATTCCATACAAATCTGACGTTGGAAACTCTGGGACTTCTTACCAGTTATTTCAAGAAGGTTAATGAACAATTTATGACCACTTCAATTTATGACAGCTTTGTTTTTTGGATGTTCGGATTAATTCCTAAAGGATCCCGCAGTATTTTATACGAAATGGGATTTCAATCAAATGTTTTGAAAGCTTGCAACTAGTTTTTGTCATTCTGAGAAAAATTCTTTGTTGGCCACAAAAAAATCTACAACAGGATTTTGAGTTTTCGCGAATTAAGGTCTCTTTTTTCCTATACCGGAATGATTAGCACGATAACGTATTAAATGTTGTATTTATTTTAATATTTACTTGTTCAAATGTATATACACATCCACAGACACATTTGCTGTTTTAAACGTTTTCAAAGATTCTGAAGTGATTCCCCTATGCATATTTTTCCAAATGAACTTTGAAATTGATAAATATTATTGATAGTATCCATTTTTTGGATAATAATTCTGTGTACTGAAATGGTTAGCAATTAAATTATTATATCTCCAAGCTACAGTGTACTTATTATTTTTTATTCTATTAAAACAATCACTCATTACTTAATTTATATTTAAACGTGAAGTTTATGAAGTAAAAACGAGTTGCAAACTTTAATGTCCTAGAATAAATCGGTTTATCTTCTTTCTCGGATTTATCTCTATAATTGTACAAATGGGGTATAGCATAATATTCATAACAATATCGATAATTATTTCCTTCTCTACTTATTCTTCCTCTTCGAGACTTATTAGTTAAGAGAGGTCACTGCCCAGCGCAGTCAGACTGTTCCTGATTAGCTTCTTAATTTCAGCGATTTGTCTGTTGGATATAAGATTTCTTAGTGATGGGATGAATTAAATATTAAGGCTGCCTTATGAGGTGAGATTATTTTGGCTTTATTGTTGGAACCGTTTGGTCCTAGTCTATATTTTTCTTTTGCAGGTCTTCCTGATCTGAAGTGAAAGCATACCGTATGTCCTGACCATTTTTGCCTCTGTGTAGGTTTTTCCAAAGCCACAAACCTCAGTTTTTTCCTGATGATTTTTTAATTTCCAATGTGAATAATAAATCAAATTTTGTGCATACTGTCTCAATTTTATGCATTTCCTTAATAGTATAGTATAGTATTAGTGGTACAGGGCCCTTTTTTCAAATTATTAACCCTCGTTTAAAACTTCGCGAGTGGCTTCAGTTTAACGTAAACTACTACTTTTTTATTTACGGAAATTCTCAAAATGGGGCTGTTTCCAATCTATAAATCGGGAAAAAACATGAATTTAATGGAGTACTAAAAAGGTATGAACATTCTTTTGCTTTTCAATTGAATCATGAGACAATTTAAAAACAATATCGAAAAAAATATTGGCCTTCAAATATGTTGGGCAGTTTAGCGTGACCTCCATCTGGGAGTTTCCATAATGAGGTTATGAAAACTTATCAACAACCAGCTGATTTTCACATAATAGTTTCATAAATATTAATACAATGAAAACCATTTGTAATAAATATTAATAAATATTAATACAATGAAAATAACCATATTTTCACGGGAAATCTTTTCAGACCTACGCCGTAAACACATTAATTTTACTTTAGCCGTTTTACTTATTACAACTTGTCTGCAAAGAATTGTCCGTGCCTTTTTAGTACACCATTAAATTGATGTATTTTCCGATTTCTAGATTGGAAACGGTCTATTTTATGAATTTCCATAAATAAAAAGTTGTAGGTTATGTTAAACTGAAGCCACTCACGACGTTTTAAAGGAGTGTTAATAATTTGAAAAAAAAGACCCTGTACTCTGTTGAACGTCGGCCCTTGTATGTAGAAGATTTAAAGATAACGCAAGTAAACAAAATTTTGTTGATTCATTGATAAATTTTTATGTTCTTACTGTGCTTTCTTTTACGTTTCTTTTATTTCAGTTCATATGGCTGTTACCTACTCATTGTTATATCATATACCCATTTTATTATGCATTAATCATAGAGAATCATTAGACCATGTATCTCTAAATGTTGGAAAGTAAACTTATTTCATTACCATCTGTCAAATTTTGATATTTTTTTATACATATCATTTATAAATAATGTAAACAGTGTAATAAAAATTATAATTTATAAAAAGGCCTTAGTATCTCATGGCAGATTCTACAATACTGTGGATAGTAAAATATTTAGATTTTTTACAGGAACAGCAATGATAAGTTTTCCGAGATAAATCATTGGGCAGTTCATTTTTTTCAAGTGTAAATGTTTTTACGGAAAAAAATTCAAGGGGTTGTTAGCATTATTTATTAATTATAGGGACAAATAACTACGAGATGAGGTAATGCGTGGTATAGTCGTTTTCGGAACAAGTGCTTAATTGTCTCGTTAAATCCATATTCTGAACTTGTAAGAACTGCCTTTTTTGGAGCATGTAGTCTATACCCCCAATGTATCACAAATTAGCCACAAGAGTTCGCTAAAGTGAAGTATAACGGGTTCTAAAGATATCGATTTCAATCTGTTGATAAAGTTGAATCTTTCAAAATCTGCTGTACAGTTGTACAGCTCATCGGTGTTTGTCCACCACTAGGCCTTATTACTTTTTCTTTTTTTTTTAATTTTTGTATTAAGTGATACCTTCAGAAGCTGTTCTTTAATCATGTTTTGCCGTGGCAACTCGAGAATATCGAATTAAATTAAAAATCCTTTTTATAATAATGAGTCTTCCAGATACCTTGTACGCACTAACCTCTTAAGGTAAGTGCATAATAAGTAGTACTAAATTGAATTATCGATCTCATCAAAATGGATATGGTCGATATATGGGTTTGAATTTACTTATTTTAGTTTCTTGTATATATTAGTATAAGGCATTATTACAAGGCATTCCTAGTTATTTCTATGCTCAGTGGTCTACCTCTCGGACGTTTACCAGTCGGCTCAGCATTTATTAACTTTTTTTAGGGATTCGTTATTTGCTAAGCCCAACACCTTTACTAGCCCATTTCAACCGTCGCGGTGATATCACTTCGATTATATTAACAGGGCGCTCCGAAATTCCGCGTTGTGTAGCCTCCTAAGTTCTCCTGTGAACTCATCCTTTTTCGGATCAAATATTTTACACACTACCTTATTCTCGAAAACCATGAGGCGTTGTTCTACCTTCAAGGTTAGAGGTCACGTTTCACAGCCACACAGAACTGTTTGAAGGATAATAGTTTTGTAAATTCTAGCTTTCAAGTAAACTTAACTTAAAAGCAAACCTCCGTAATAGAAACCTGAAAATAAGCTTTTTTTCTAACACTATAATACTTTCTTCGGATTTGAAGGACGGAAACATTCGAAATCATCATTTTCGAAAATGACCCGGACTTTTCCGAGCAAATATCATTGAATGAATAACATGTAAATGGCGGGACATGTAAAGTCGAATGAACGGGACATGTAAAGTTGTAGGGCACAATAAGGGACGAACCACAACAAAGGTAATCTTCGCAAAACCGAAAACGTTCCTGTATTAGACCGTCATGTAGATAAGAGGATTGTGTTATGTCTGATCATAAAGCAATAAACCGCTGTTTATCGGCAATAAACCTCCGGGTTCTTTAACCCTTATTATTATACATGATATTTTGTTATTAATCAGTGATTAGTTATAAATTTTACTTTAAAAATGCTGCAAATTACTACACAATAGTTAATTATTTTCAAATAGTTATATATCAAAAATATCTGGTATGTCAATTCACAAGACTCTCGTACATCGTTTTGGGTTAGATCTCAATACGAAATATGTTTGCTCTATCTTCGCTAATATACGTTTAATAATGATTTTTTTTTAAACTTTGCAGACAATTAAATTATCTTTCAAATAAGCATATGAAATGTTCCAGGAGATGTATTTTTTTCGAATTAGCAAATAACTAAACAAAGGCGAACCGGTTTCCATGGGAAGATGTGCAGAATACTTGATAAAACATGTCTCCAAAGTTCAATACACTATATCACTGCTAATCCTGTTCCGATTTCGATAAACAATTTTTATAGGAAATTTGATTACCTCTTAAAATCCAATTAAATACCTAACTTATATTTGAGATTTGACGTATCTTGAAACTTAAAACCTCATATTTTGAGGAGGAAGAAGTAATTTTTTTTCTTGTTTGATCAGGTAGGTTCATTATTGAAAATAATAAAACAAAATAGAATTATCCTTTTCTCAATTTCAAAATGTGTAATGAATGCTCACTACATTTAATTGATCCACAAAAACGGATAAATAAAGTAAAACAAGGATTGTCAAGATTGTCTAACAACAACCCTGGAGCTTTCTATACTTCCTAAAAGCAAAAAATCGTAACTAATTTAATAAAAATAATTTTCAATTTATAATAATTTGTCACATCTTAAATAACTGTTCTTTATCTAGCACACAGCTAAAAGTGTTATGAACGCCCGGCTTATGCAGGGGCCCCAGGATGTGGATGTTCAGATAACATAAATTTTGATCTGACCGAAATGGGGCATGACGGGCCAATACGGAAGAGATATATAGGTTCCCTTCGTTAGTAGTATCGACACGCCAGCCAGTCGGGATCGGCTTAGCGGCCAGCCGGAAGGAAAACATATAACCAGGCCGTCGTTATTGATAAAAATACTATATGTGGCGACGAAATAAAATAAACTTTCTTCATTCGTCTAATTAGATTTGGAAATAAAAGCAAACAACAATTTCTTGTCAAGTATCGATAACAATACTCGAAAATAGAGCAGAACTGATTTTTTAAAGATTACAATAATAAATTCATAATGAATTCTAATCTGTTCAATATTATTAAAGGCCAGAAGTAATAACCTTTAATACCTTTTCCAAAATTTGTAGTAATCACAACCAATTGCTTAAGGAGACCTATCATCCAGCTTTTTCAGACATATTTTCTTTAGTCTGTGGTCTATTCGTTATGGTCGATCATTAGGAGATCGTGTGAATTCATTTTTACATTCGCGTGACATACAAAAAATGTTACATCTGATATCATCGGAAAACGAAAGTTCAGAAGGATGAAATATTATGAGTTGTAAAGATATCACGATCTTTCAACTTCTGCTATTCATATTTGTTGGTGTTTATCCCCCATTAGGTCTTTTTTTTTTAATTTGAATGGTAAGGGGAACCTTTAGAAGCTTTTCTTCAAAATACATCGTGATTTACATTTCTCCTTGACAGTTATATATTTTTTTAAGAGCTAGTATTAGTGTTGCTCCGGCAAAACATGATAATAAGGGTAAGTGCAGACCTCTGTTAGAGACAAATACATGTAATGCGAACTAACCCTTACTTTCATGTTTTGTCGGAACAACTAGGGACTAGCACATTGAAATAGAAGCCCTTTTTACAATGAATTTTTAAAATTATATTTCACCTTCTACTTTCATAACTGAAAGATTGCAAAATATGAATCTTAAACAGGTTTTAACTTTTTTTACTGCTTCAATAATGAGTCTTACAGATTTTTAAGACTCAGTCTTACAGATTCTTACCATTGCCTTCTGATCCTTAAGGCAGGGGCAAGTGAGTACTAAGTATTAATAAATTAAGTTATAAGTCTCATCAAAATGGACATGGTTGAAACATGGGCTTGAATATAATATTTAAATATTTTTGTCTGAGGAACATTTACAAAAAAAAAGAGGAAAATCTAGCTTCAAAAAGATATATTTTCCTGTAAAGTTGAACTTTGTAAAATCTAATGCGCACTTACCCGACATTACCTTATCAGTCTGTTTTTTATTTTATTCGATTCTCAGGTACTGAGTACCGTTTTAGATAACTTTTTATTTTTAATAGGAGGAACTGAAGAGCTGTAAAAGCTCGTCCTTTGCCCGAAGCCGTTACGCTTATACGATAGGAAGGCCTGTCTCAAGCTCAACTAATTAATATAAAGGCAAAAGAGACTTTCCTCAAAAAGACAAAGGGTCTTATAACAAACGGGAATTCAGGAAACTTTCAACTGCTTCTTGTTAACAATTTTGGAATTTCCTTTGAACAAGTATCTTGCCTTTTTCCAAGTCAAGTAGAGCTTTTACTAATGTAGCCCAATTTTTCGCCTACATCGCCCTTCCATCTTATCCAGTAGACATATAAACTACGGAAACTATAAAACAAAATTAAATCGAAGTGAAAGAGCCTCATAGGGCTGTTAGGCGTATTGATTAGTAAACGCATATTCTTCTTGTTTCCATCATCTTCCACAAAGAGATGAGCTCTCGATCTGATTTATTTTATTTTATCACCGTTTTATATTATCATTTTCTTGTATTTCATCTTTTATCCGCTTTCTTTTATGTAATTTTGCTTATATCTATTTTACTAGCTTAAAGTAATCTTTGTTACACAATTCAAGAATGATACTCAGCAACGAAGTAAAAAGCCGCCTTTTTGTGGGATGTAATGTTCATATACAATTTTCTATTAGATTACGCAACAAACTATTTTCTTCTAGCTTTGATGAATTTTGTGTTTTCACTGTTTATTTTAACGATATATCTTATCTTTAATATAATAAATTTTATCTTCAACTTTCTCGGGGTTTCAAACAGTGAAAGATAAAAAACCCGTCAATATAATAAAAGTGGGAATAAGGCACTAGTCTGAAGTGAGAAAGTAAATGATAAATGGAGGTGGATTAGAAACCATCCATTGACTATGGATTGGACGTATATCTTTCTTTTTATATACTTTTTTTTTTTTCCGGAGGTGGCTTTTTCACCGTCCATCACATAGCTCCTTCTTCTTCAGAAGAGTATATGGGGCTTTGTGAAGTTTTCTAATAAAGAAAAATATGAACTTTACACAGGTAAAGTTCCTTTACATTGGAATCACGTAGATACTAAGAAAAAAAAAGCATGATCTTGTTCGCTTCAGGATTTTTTAATTAATGCCTACAGTACTTCTGTTCTTAAATGCTCACCAAATATTTTTTCAAAAATTCCATTTAGGGTCCTTTACACGGTCAATATTACTGAGTCAATATCGAAATTCGTCAATATATTGACCGTCTTAGGGGTATATCGTAACAATGATGTTGACATCAATAAAATGGGCCGAAATAAAAAATATTTGATTTTTATTGAAGCTCATACAAGGGGTATACTGAGCAATATTACACCACTCATTGGCAATAGAGATGGGAATAACCGATCGGTGTCACCGAAAACCATTTTTTTATTTTGTTTCGGTTCACCAGTTTTTTGACCCGGTTATAACCGGTTCTTTCTTAATAATCAAATAACCCGGCTAAAAACTGGCATTGGAAAAGAAAAAAAATTAAAACCATGTTATATTGAAAACATAAATTGAATATTTATTACATGAGTATGGAAAATTATTATCGCATTATAGTAAAATAAAACTATGTTTAATATTTTTTTTGTAAAATCAAAAAAACCGAAATGCCAGTTATTCCGATTTTCTTTATCTCTGAATTCCAAAAACTTTGTCAAAAAAACAAACACACGAAAACGAGTTGTTTTGTGCAGGTTTCTAATGCCTCTAGATTAAGACTAAGATCTTATTGAGAATATTGACACAATATTATTAACTCGTGTGAGGGGTGCCTTCAATATACCACCTTCAATAATATTACTTCCATTATATTGACCCGTGTGAGGGGACCTTCAATATACCATCTTCCATAATAATATATATATACATACATATATATATATATATATATATATATATATATATATATATATATATATATATATATATTATATTCAATTATATTGGCTCAATAATATATACGCGAAGATTTCTTTTAAAAAACAAAAATATCTTACTAATGCTTAAAAATTAACACGTTAGTTTGTTCTTTGTGTCATTAATTTTGATGTTATTTAAGAGTTTTGAAAAGTTGAATTCAAGAATACTGTTATGTGGAAAATAAATCTTACACTGCAGGAAAATACTGAATAATATTTATAATATATACAACCGAAAACTAAAAACAATAATGAATAAGTAATTTGAATTTCCACTTTAATTGTTGAATTCACTACTATGAAAAAAATGTATTGCTATCTCCGAATGTGCTGTATGATCTACTAAAATGCCATGAAGGCACGATAGTATGGGACACCAAATTGTACCGCTCGGTAACAAATTAAAATATGCAATTACTTTAGTTGATCCTGATTCCAACTTTTTCGCGTACATAGTACGCTAAATTAGTAAAATAAAAAAATCTGATGCGGTGTGCGCATCACTCAACTTTCATTTACTATCCTAGAATAATTATCCATTTATTAAAATAATTTTAAAGAATTCAAATATATAATTTGAACAAACCTCGGTCCACCGACTACCCTCCAAACCCAAATCCATTAGATCACCCTTAACACAATCCTCCGATCTCGGTCTACCCCTCGGACGTTTATCAGTCGGCTTAGCGTTTATTAAGTTTTTAGGAATTCGTTCGTTACTGAGCCCAACAACTTTGCAAGCCCATTTCAACCGTCGCGATGATATCACTTCGATTGTATTAACAGGGTGCATGCTCCGGCAATTACGCGTTGTGTAACCTTCTATTTTTCGGACCAAATATTTTACGCAATACCTTATTCTCGAAGACCTTAAGGCGTTGTTCGTCCTTCAAGGTTAGCGGCCATGTTTCACACCCGTACAGAACTGTAGGCAAGATAATAGTTTTGTATATTTTAAGTTTTAAGTTTCTGGAGAAAATGCGCGACCTAAGTAATGTTGATACCGAAAAATAACAAGCATTCCCCACCTTTAACCGCGCCTTTATTTACTCTTGAATTTTGTTTTTTCTAGTAATCATAGACCCAAAATACTTAAACTTCTCAACGTGTTCAGACCTATTTTCTCCTATATCTATATCATAAAAAACGCCCCTGTTTCTATTACTAACCATATATTTCGTCTTATCCGTATTTATTTTGAGGCCAACCTCTTTTCCAGCTTTATCAACGTTGTTGTATCCAGTTTTATAGTTTCCGCGTCCTCACTTAATATACTAAACCATCCGCAAACCCAAGCACGGATATTTTACCACCCACATCTAAACCACTTTCGGTACGCACCACCTTTCTAATGGCATACGCTAGTGCTAAATTATATAGGATAGGTGAAAGGGAATCGCCTTGCTTTAAACCCGAGCGAACTTCGAGCGAACTTTCTCTGAAAAATAATTACCGATTCTAACTTTATTGAATGTTTCGGTCATGCACATTCATACTAGATTTACTAACATCTTCGGTATTCCCTTCTCAATCAAATTGTTATACAGTCTCTGGCGATCAATGGAATCATAAGCCTTTTTGAAATCAACGAAAAGCTGATGAACTACACCGTTGAATTCTAATTTTTTTTTCTAATATTTGTCGTAAGGAAAATATTTGATCGGTAGTTGATTGGTTCCGTCTAAAACCAAATTGGTAGTCTCCGATAATTTCCTCGGCATATTCCGTGATTCGACTAGTTAGGATCAACGAGAATATTTTATAACATACCGGGAGGAGTGATATTCCGCGATAGTTATTACACTCCGTCCTCGATCCCTTTTTGTGAATCGGAATAAGTATCGATTCTTTCCATTCTTCGGGTATTTTATCATTTTTCCAGATATTTTTAACCAAAAAATGTATTTTAGAAACTCCAGCGTCACCGCAAGCTTGTATTCCCGCTGCTTTAGGAGATTTTAATTTTCCGATTGCTATTTCGACTTCCTACTTACTCGGTTCTTCAATTAACGGTTCAGCACACTGATATTGAGAAGGAGGAGACTGACTATTATTTCCCGAATTCAAAATGCTTTCAAAGTGATTAATTGATAACTTGATATAACGAGTTCTATTTATATAACGATTATAACGAGTTGATCTAAATAATTAGGGCCTTATTCGAGAAAATTGTTAACATGTGTAAAATCGATAATATAAAGTGCCAATCCCTGTAAATCGATTTTATTGGAAAAGTTGCTGTAATATCCCAAGCTTTAAGGTATCTTAAATACGTAATTTCAGGTTCGTACAACTTTTGGTTTTTGACTTACCACATACGCGCAGACTATTTTCCGAAACTTGGTTATTTGGACTAAAGAGACCTTAAAAGGTGTATTTCCGTTGAAAACTCGGATTGGAAATTTTTTTTATTTAACTTTTCCTTAAAATATATTTCAGATATAAGTAAGTGAAAGTAGAAATAAAGTTTTAATGTTCGGTATATATGGTATACATACACAATAGATTGTTATAATTTATGTTATGTTATAAAATATTTTTTATAAATTATTTCGGTTCCTTTATTCATATTACTATGCGGGAAGAGAAGAGCCCTTGTAAAATTAGCTGAACCGTTAATATTATTTAAATACGGAGGTGTAGCGTAAATTATTAATGGGTGAAGAAGAGAAGCTGATGGTAAACTTTGCTGAGACTTTTGTCTGGAGAGATCGCCTGGCTAGAGGGGGGGGGGGAGGGAGAGAGGAGGAAGGAATTAATATACAAATTTGGTGCCGTCGTTGGCTCCCTCATAAATATGTATCCATCCCTAAGGCAGGCACCGGCTGTTATTAAACAAGAAGTAAACAGAGGCTAAGTTAACAAATAGGGCGTAAGTTATACCTTCGACAACTTAATTGCTTTTCAATCCCTTCAGCTAAATCAACTTCAATATTCGCCGAGTACACTTCCTTTATTAACAACCATCACCGCCTACGTCAAAATTCATTTCCATAGCAGTAACTTCTAGTGCTTGCATTTTTCCTTTGTATTTTCCTTTATTTTTTCTTTGAAACCAGCTGTTGAAGATTCACTAGGAATGCTGTAAGTGCAACTGTATTTCTATTAACCACTAACCCAAAAATGGGGCAGTGATTAAATTACCTTTTTATCTTCTCGTAATTAATCTTTTTTGTGTAATGAGGCGTTATATTAATGTTGGCACTGCTGATAATTGATTAATATAAATTTTTCAGCATAATCTTCTCCATGTGATTTACAGTTCCAGTATAAAAATTATAATTTTCAAAATGGAAATCCAAAAAAGTAAGTAATTTTAAAAATAAAGTCAGGCTGTTGCTATTTCACCAATTTATTTATTATGATGCAAATTTTCGGCCTACAAGCTATCCTCAGGCATCTCTGTAAAAGGCCCTTATTTAGTTCAATTTATAATATATCACAGAATTAAATATTCTAATAAATACCATATACATACTAAAATTATTTAAATTGCATATACTGTCATATTTAAGTCCAATACAGACCAAATCGAAATATACAGCGTTACTAAAAAATAAATAATTATAATAAAAACACAATAACAAAATTGAGGTTGGATCAAATTTCATTACAGTTTAAAATGCAAAATTACTATTATGTTGATATCAATAAAACACTTACTACTTTTAAAAATAAAATAACAATAAGGGAGCCATCTCAGTCATCACAGCCATCACAGGTGAAACTCCAAAGAAGAAGGCAATGCAATGTTACAGCCAAATATGACAACTGAATAATTTACTAAGCAATCATTAATAATTATGCAACAATTAATCTACATACATTGAAACCCCCCAAAATACAATCTATTAATTTATAAATCTAATATTCATATTAATTTAAATAAATCAAAACTTCAATTTACTAATTATATTAGCATATGTATGTGCTATTCAAACCATTAGCATCAGATTTAAAATTGCACACTCTATTCAAATGTTTTGTTATGTATATCGACTCAAGTATTTTTCTTTTATGATTATTATTTTCTGTTGCAATAATCTTAGTATTAGTAAAATCAAAATTATGCTTGTTTTTATGGCTATGCATGGAAAGACCTGAAGCTTTATTATACTTTTTAATTTTGGAATTAACTACCAATTACAATTGGTCAATTCTGTTTTTCAAATTTTGTTTAGTTTGCCCTATATAACAAGTCTATATATTATTATCATTGTTTTCATTAATATTTCTACACTCGATGAATTTCTGATATATAATATTTGTTTTGTCTTCTTTTTTTATTTTATCTTTGTTATTGGTATATATGGCTTGTAACTTGTTTATTGGTTTTTACCAAATTTGAGATTAGTAATGTCATATTTTTTTAATGTTTCGAATATTGAGTTAGTCAATCCATTTATGTGGGTTAATGAATAGTATTTGAACTTATTATTTTGATTAGTTCCATCTTCATCCACACTTACTATTCTATTTTCCGTCAAAGTATTATTATGGCCCGTTGGTTTAAAATAATATGTGATCAGTTTGTTCGCGCTACTATCATGCTTTGGCTTGTTAAGGTTGTGAACTATTATTTTATCGTTGGGCAGTTCATTAATTTCGATGGCCTTCGTACTATGAGTACTTTTAGTATCCTTATTCCATAATTTGTCTATTAATTTTTTATGGTACCAATTTTCCAACAAAATTTTATAAATATTGTCCTTAACTATACTTAAAAGCTGTTTATTTGTAAATCGTATTGCTTTAGTTATCATATTCTTTGCAGAGTTAATAATTTGACTCCTATCGTGGTTACTAAAGTAATTTAACAATCGGTTGCTAGTGCCATCTTTTTTGGTACATTCAGTTGATAAATATCTGTTTATATCTTTATGAATGCTAATATCTAAAAATCTAATCCTGTTATTGCTTTCATCTTCATGTGTAAATGTTAGGTTAAAAACTGTGTTAAGTATTTTTAAAAATTCTTCAATATCCTTTTTATCGATAATAGCCAAAATGTCATCAATATACTTAACAATGAGAGGCAATTTTTATCATATTCTTTTATAGTCACGTCTAGTATATTATTCATAATAATACCGGCTAAGTTCACACTCATGGCACCTCCCACAGGAATAAAGGTAGTAGGGTTAAGGTGCTTGGCCAACCTTTCAGTAATTCCATTAATATTATTGATAATAGGCCTAAGTGGAGCATTATTTTTATGCAACTTAGCTATACCCTAAATTCTGGGAGTATTATAATTTGGGTTTAATAGTTTTATTTTATTTTATTTCTTAATAAAATTGCACTTTATTAATTTATTAACATAATTCTCCATTGTTTTATATGCTGTTTTAGATGGATCATAGCTAATTTTTCTATAAATCCCATTATCATCCAAAAGCTCCTTGAGTTTTTTGTTGTAATCTTCATGTTCAATAACAACTGCATTTTTAGTTTTGTCTGATTTGATTATATATAAATTAATATTGCTTTTTAAAAATGTTTTAGTATCATTTAAATCCTTATTTATTTGTTGATGTAATTTGTGTTTAATCTCATTACTATAAATATTTCTTTTATATTTGTTATTTCTTTCTTTATCTTTGAAATTGCTAATATTTTATTAATATCATTCCGAATACAGGCTTTGTGATTATCCGTAATTAATAAATCATTAATCTCCAACTCAGCATCGGCAATAATGCTAATAATTTCCTTATTATTATTATTAAGGTATAAGGTATTACATTAAAATTTTATTCCAAAGCTAAAATGTTGATACATTATTACGAATGCTGATGTTAGTCAAATTTTCCACTCTATTGCTTCTATGAAAATTATTATAACTGCCAATAAAATTATTTTTTATGTAAATACTCTCATCAATGAAAATCTAACAAATATTATCTGTGTTAAAAGATAGTTTTTGTTTTCTTCCAACAGTATAATACGGTTTATTGAATATGGGTTGAAATTTTCGATTAATTTTATTAGTAATTCTAATATCATGATACGGTAAGATTTTCTTAACCAATTCATCTATGTGATTATTAATATATTGAGTTAAATTTCTATTATTAATAATTTTAAACATTTTTTCAATTTAATTTTTAATGTTCAGATATCACTGAATAAAATATCACCTAAATAAAAAGGGATGTATGCAAACATAATACAATTTAATAAAGTTTAAGTTATTAAAGCTATGTCAGAAAAAAATATTAACATTGGTGAGTTGGTTTGTTAGCAACAAATATATTTTTAAGGTTCCCTGTTATTGTGTTTGGTATGTTTTATGAGTAAAATTTCTAAAAATATTCAAATGAACCTTGATTGTTTAGAGTTAGTTTCGTTACATTTGAGTTAGATTTATACTCGTTTATAAGTTTCTAAAAAAAATTATTAAATCACAAATTATTTTTATTAAAGTAACTCAATGGTAGTTTTTGTCAATTCCCTCCCTCACTTGGCCAGTCCGTCCCATGCAGTATATATTTATTTTTTTAAAGTAAGGCACATGGAATAATATATGAGCCTTTTCCGACATTTTATACGGCGAAAATGATTATTTAATAAAAATCATAAAAACCTGTAATGGTAAAAAAAAAATTGTTTTTTAATTCCGAATATTTCTAAATGTTTAGCAAACTCATATTTTTATAATTATGACATTGAAAAAAAAATATTTAGGACGATTACACTGGCGTGGACCTTTCATAAACCTAATTTTTTTTTGGATGCCTGGTAAAATGTATATCGTAATTGTGAAGTTCCTTGTGATTACCAAACAAGCCGAAGCGAAGTTACCATAGAGCTTAAGAATATAACCGACTTTAAAAAAAAAAAGAAAAAAAAAAAGCTTATGAATCTGTCAAGTAAGTTTGAATTCAATCCTGGATGGACAAATAAGAAAAAAAAAAGTTAATTGAATGACATTCACATTACATAATATTACATTATGCATTAACACCCATAAGAGTTTACTGTAGTCAATCTGTTATCACGAGGACGGTTCAAATCTATAAAAGTAATTTACAACCCCTACTAATCTGACACAGAGAATTCAATTTATAAACCCGATCTAATTTCTTCGTAAAGTTTCAAATTTAATGGGATTCCAGGAGGCCAAGAGAAAGGAAATCACCTCCAAAAAAAAAAAAAAAAAGAGAAAAAATAAAGGGAAAAAGTCTTTTTACAGTTGAAAACCATCTATTACGAGGCAATAAATAATAAAGGGTTCATTAAAGTGACTAAGTCAGTAATCCGAGGCTTCCTGCTTTAACTGTAGGTTAATGAAGATGGGATTAAGTGACTGACTTAGGCCCCTCGTTAAATCCAAGTTTAGGGACGTTTAATGAAAGTTACAGCAGAGGTTGACGTCCCCGCTGCTCCTCATTGACGAGTTGAAATGAAACTTTAGGGATAGTTCTAATTACGTTCGGTCTTTGCCTTGGTTCAACACCTTGATGGGATTACTTCTTAAGTCACATTTATTGACTCCGATACTTCGTCTCCCTGCTGCGGAACCTGTGTTGATGTTACACAAGGTATTCCAAACCGGCTTTCTGCTGTAATACTCAGAAGAACATGATATGAAGAACATGAGAAGTTTCAAAGATGGAAGAGTTACTCTATTGATTACTGTTAACGCAGAGAAAAAATGAAACAATATATAAAAACAATCAATGAAGCTTAAGATTCCAATTAAAAATTATTAGGAAGAAACAATCAGATATAATATCATTAACGCCAAATTATGATTTACAACAGTTGAATTTTTAACATTTATGATAATAAAAATCAATAAAATTTATATCATAATCTTGCTGAATCTTTCAGAAACATATTGATCCCTGGAATACAATGAATTACCTCCGTTCATTCCTTAAGAACATCAATCGATTTTTTAAGAATAAGTTCAGTGACAATAGTGGTCACTACTCAATGCTACTGGATATCACGAGTTGCTAGGAAAATAATAGACAATGCTACTTGAGCACATAGGAGCGAGTGCCCAGTCGCCCACTTGCCACACTAGTTTCCCTACCAGAACCAGCTTGTGAAATGTTAGACGGATATTATGTTTTTTTGTTGTTTATTTTACATCTAATTAGACTGACATTTCGCATTTGCATATATATATATATATATATATATATATATAAATATATATATAATATATATATATATATCTCTATACTGGAGCGTCTGTATGGATAGAGAAGGGGTGTATATTGAAGTTGATAGTAAGTAATTATGTATAAAATAAAAATAAATTTTATTGCAACGTCAGTCTCGTTATTTAATAGCCACACCTCGCATACACACACACACACACACACACACACACACACACACATAATTATATATATATATATATATATATATATATATAATTATAAATATACTATTATAAATTATAAATATACTATTATAAATTATTATATATACTATTATATATATATATATATATATATATATATATATATATATATATATATATATATATATATATATCATATATATACTATATATATGTGTGTGTATATACATATATATATATATATATATATATATATATATATATATATATAATATATATATATATATATATAATATAATATATATATATATATATATATATATATATATATATATAATATATATATATATATATATATAAATAAATATATGTATTTATATTTATATTTTTTTTAGATGGTGCTGAAATTTTCCTACTTCTAAACAGTCAGTAAATCAATTAAATCTTGAAAATCCATTCAGAGATTTAACGAGATATTCTTATAACTAATGGAAATCGAATGAAAAGTCAGAAAATTTTTATCATGCTCATTTGCTTTTAACCCCCTTTTAAACAGTCGGAAAATCGTTTGAACCGCAAAAAAACCATACAACCGCTCACGATATATAAAAGGAAAAGCGAATGAAAAGACGAACAATTTTTCACACCCGTAGTCCTTTTAGCCTAGTTCTAAAAATTCTGAAAATCGTTCGAACCGCGAAAATCCAATTAGCCGTTCA